>JAPFRF010000013.1:8408626-9608626 GCA_029282475.1 Phrynocephalus forsythii
CCTGACCTGAAATAGGCTCATAAGGTAAACAATGGCCTGAATAGGCTTGTTAGGTAGACAACAGTATCCATAACCTTAAGGTGAACAATGGCCTGAGGCGCTGAAACCTATAAATTATGGATCTGTTCAGGGCTCATGTCCATGGAGTTTTCTTGGCAGGAATACTGGAGTGGCTTGCCAGTTCCTACTCCAACTCCCTACAGCACCTGGTATTAAGTACTGTACTAACCAGAGCCGACCCTGCTTGGCTTTCGAAATCAGGCGAGATCAGATTGCTCAGGGCATCTAGGCAGCTAGTTTTTAAGGTGCCACTGTTCTTTTGTTTCGTTTCTTGATCTGAGATACTTTTTGGATGGGTCTTTCCTTGGTCAAATGAAATTTCCAACCATAACAGTTGTTGAGAACCACTGGGGTATAATGGGTTTGAGTGAGTATTGGATTTGTAGGGGGTCCACATTCGAGTATCCACTCAGTCATAAAACTCACAGGTCAGTCTTGGGATTTCAGCACAATTTTTCCTTGTAGGGTTGCTAGGAAGGCAAAATATGGAAGAGATGAGTTAGGTAAGTTGCTTGGAATGCATTCAGAGAAATGAAGCATATGATATATAAGAAGTTGTCTTCTTTTCCTCTTTAATGTGAAAAGGCACTTTCATCAAGTTTAGGTCTGTCAGTGGCTACACACTGTGAAGTAAGCCACTATCTACAGATGTCTCTGGAATTCATAGCAAATGGGATCATAGGTCATGGCCAAGAGAGGTATTCTATTCTAAGGCTGATTTTTCCAAGCTGGGGGTTGTGTTTTCTGGAGAGTTGCAGCTTGCCTTACACGGTATATATTGTAGCCCTTGTTAAATAATTTATTTCTTGACCATTCAGAGCAGAATATTAAGGTTAGCGTGCATATGTGAAACAGGCGCTTTAGGGAAGAAAGAAGACTCTACTTTCTGATAAGAGATTACTTATCCATTTAAATGCCTTTTTATGGAAACATAGCAGGAAGGTGTTGCATGTTACTTGGTTATTATAGACGGGGTTTGCAAATCCAAAAGGTAAACAGCCACTGTTCTGACAATCATATGTGGTTATAGAATCCTTCAACGACTGTTAACCTATTCACCACAAGTACAGTAAAAGCTAAAACATCACCGGTACAAATTCATTTACAATCATTTTCATTTAAATGAAAAGCAATGAACTGGATTTGTACACGTACCAGGGTCATAGCCTTTTAAAGTCCTTATTATTTATTTATTTTTATCTTAGAGTATTTTTGCGCCACCTTTTTCCTTGGAAAAGGACTCAAGGTGGCTTACAGTAATGAGGGATAATATACAGTTGAGTACAATTAAGGCATGTTCAAGTATTGAGAACAGGGAATTGAGGGACATCTTAAAACATTAATAGACAACATTGCATTAAAGCTACAAGAGAACGTGAGCAGTTAAAATGAGAGTAAAGTTCCATGTAAACTTACAAGAGAACACAAGCAGTTAAAAGGAGGGCAAAGTTCCCTGTAAAGTTATGAGTGATAGAAACTAACAGGTCAAACTGTAGCTGCACACTGAGAGAGCTAAAAGAAATTTATGTGCACCATGGTATGTATCAAAATCAAAGGCAGAGTTCAGTGCAGGAGAGGGGCACACAACCCTCAGCAGCAGTTGGCAACTTGTTGCCCACTAGATGTTGGTGGCCTCTACCATGCGGATGGGACCACTGAACATTTCTAGCCAAACAGCATCTGAAGAGTCACAGGTTGCTCATCCTTGCTTTAAAAGGTCAGCCCACCCTATGGAGTTGCTGTATGTGTTTCTGTTTGAGAGATAATAGGAATATTAGGAAAGTGAGGATTTTCATTCATTCATTCATTCATAGACTTCTAAACCTCCCATTTGGCTGGGTGATAACAAAAGCCACAGCACAAAAACATATAATAATAAAATTCACTAAACTGCATACAATGTACTGTATAATAAAACTTAAACTAATCAATGACCATAGGTGTTAAATTCAAACTTGTGGAGCATTCAGTATGGTTTAAAAGGACTGCTGGTGGGGGAATGGGCTTTAAGGATTTTTTGAAGAAAAATACCATATCTTTGTTTTGCTTTTAGCCCTAGGTGCCTAATGTGAAATGATAGCCTGGGGTAGGGGGAGGGAACAAGGTTGTATATTCTGCGGGACTGCAGTATATGAACTGCAAAAGGGCGGGGGTTACTATAAAATGTCATATCTTATTGACTAGCGTTGTGAGTGTTCTAATGTGCAGCATGTACCTGTTTGGGACAGAGATACTAAAAGGACAACTAAGGCCCCACTGAAGTGTAGCAGATACTATGGGATGGGGTGGGGCTATTTGGTGATGGCCCCTCAACTGGAGGAACCTCAGCTGGCACCCTCCTTGGGTGTCAGCTCAGTACCAAGCAACTGTATTTTTATTGTATCAGTCTTTTTCGTTTTTGCATGCTGCTTTAGTGCTGCTTGGTTGTTGTCCTTATTCTACTGCACTGTTTTTTGGCATTGTGGTTATTAAGTTGATTGATGGATTTTGATTTACTGTGTATACTCGAATATAAGCCTAGTTTTTCAGCCCTAATTTTGGGCTAAAAAGGGGGTCCTCGACTCATATTTGCGTCAATACTTTTAGCCACTGAGGCAAGTTTGGGTCGGTGGCTAAAAGTCATTTTAAACATTGTGTGCCGCTTCTCATGACCCCCAATGTTTAAAATGACTTCTTAAAAAGTCATTTTAAAACAATGTTTAAAATGACTTTTAGCCACCAACTCAAGCACTTGCCTCGGTGGCTAAAAGTCATTTTAAACATCACACATACACCCAGCTCACAAAGGAGGAGCTGCCAGGCCCTGCTGCATTTCCCACCCTAGGCTTATACTTGAGTCAATAAATTTTCTCAGTTTTGGGGGTTTAAATTAGGGGCCCCAACTTATACTCGGGTCGACTTATACTCGAGTAGATACGGTAATTTGTTGTCTTGTTATTTTAATATTAGCCTGGAAGAAGCTGGTGACTGGCAGGCTGTGCATCAGAGAGATGCAAAATGTATACTGGTTGATATAACAAAATTCTTCTGATGGTGAATAGGATGTTTACAACCCCTGTCTGATTCTTGCTCTGATATCAAAGGATCGCGGGTGGAGTGGCTTATATTACTCAATACTAAGATGAACCGTGCTGGATTGGATCCACATGAAGTTGAACAGACAACATTTCCATTGAAATGTGGCTTGATCCCATTGGTTCAGTGGGGGTTACATTCAGCTAACTTAATTTGAAATTGCGCCTTAACATTTTAAGGTCATAAGTGGCATTTGTTGGTGCAAACAATATACTGTTTGTTTTCAAATTTCCCAACATCACTGGACTGTTGCAGAATTAGGGTCCAGCTTGAACTTGCTGTTGAATCAAATAAAATTACTCCAGATATTTTTATTAAAAGTGATGCAAATTCTAACACAAACTAATTATGAAGAAATGGACTCATCCTTTTAAAATTGATGACCGTCCACCAGGAACGGCCAAAGCCCAATCAATTAGTAAATTATGTGGCTTTCAAATCAGTGTCCAGGTTTGCTTTGAAATACTTAATCATTGATAGTGCAATGTTTCTTAGAAGGCCAAGATGCTTATTCATATTTGAGTGCTTCATTTTCATCAGTGCAGCCTTGTGGCTTTCTCAGTGGCAATCTGTTTGGCTGTCTGTGCAGATTGATGGAAGTACCCAAACATGAAATGCATATTGGGCTCTTTATCCAGTCACTCTGGTTAATGTTTCAGCTCAAACCCACAAACGGGAGAACTTTGCCCAACTCTGGCAGAACCGGAGCCTGGGGTTCCCGTCAGTTAAACAAGAGAAATATGAAGAGGAAGTCTGTAAAGTGCAAACTCCCAGTTCAACATCACTTCTGTCAACGGAAGGGTTTGTGGGAGCATCATCATTGCCCACTGAGGTCATTGCAAATACGCAGAACTGCTTAAGGCAGGCATGTCCAAACTTTGGCCCTCCTGATGTTTTGGACCACAGCTCCCAGAATTCTAAGCTTAGATTCCCAAAGACAAAGAACTGGGAGTTGTGGTGCAAAACATCTGGAGGGCCAAAGTTTGGGCATGCCTGCCTTAAGACATTGAATTGGTGAGATGTGCAAAATGATTGGGAGCCTCTGACTTCAAAGTCAAGATGAGATGCCTTCACACCTGCCCTTTCTCATTGCCTGTTGATGAGCTTGTAGCGTTCAGTCCACAGGGATCTAGTCAACAAAGATAAACAGGGGATTTAAGCCTATGAGCCAACCAGATGTTGACCACAGGAACAAGATGCAGTAAATGCCCGCCTTCCCTCACCTTAGAACTGCAAAGGCAGAAGAAACCCTATGATCATTGGGTTCAGACCCTGTCAAAGAGGCACAGCGGGGGATCGAACTCCCAACCTCTGGCTCTGGAGCTAGAGCCTCAAGTCACTGAACCATCTAGCAGGCCAAGTGTGTCATTTTTTACAAGCCAACAGTGTACTATGCCATCAAGCACAAGATCCTGGCCAACGTTGTCTGTGTTAAAACCAACCATGCCTAGTAAGTTATGTGGACAGCGAGGTAATGACTCTTGAGCTGTGTTTTGCTGAGGAAATTTAAAAAAACCTCTGTGACCCAAAACATTTTAAGAAATTGACTGTCTGCGAAATAGACGTCACTGAGGAAAATAAAATTTCAATGCATGGTTATTTTAAGCAGTCTCTCTGTGTTCATAATCAATATAAAACTGGTTTCCTCACTTTAGAGAAGGAAAATACTGTATATCTAAATGTAATTCATTTGTTGTCTTGTCTTACATCTAGCGTGACAGACTCGGCTGTTTCGTAGTCATTTCTGCAGCACTTAAAAAGTGTTGTTAGCAACAGTTGTTGAGACTGTAAAACAGCACAATTTGCAGAAGGGTATCTCTGTGTTGGTTGCTTTTACTTGCTCTCTAAGCTGAGTGGCAATTGAGCTTTCTGTAGAGCAATAAAAGAAGGAAGGAAATAGAACAACCTTTTTATGTTCATTGTGAACAAGAGTGTTTTATCTCAGTGTGCAGTTTTTACTTAAAAAATTTAAACTTGTTGGCAATTTAAAATGTCATCTATAAACCCTAGAATAGGGGGTTATGATTACAACAGCAGTTGGGTCTTTAAGTATTAACAATGCCAGAGAATGACAATTTAATGAAACACATAAATCCATGTCATTCCTTTAGAAGAGATTATTTGTGCAGCTTTATTCTGCTTTTAAACAGTTTAATGTGGGGCTGTAATTATGCTGCTAACCATGAGATTGATGTGTTTTGCCAAAAGTTGGCATTCAGCATCCCAAATGTTCTGAAATTCATTTTACTTATTTTTCACATTTTAAGAAAGATACTAATTACATCTAACACACACACACACACACACACACACACACACACACACACACACACACACACACACACACACACACACACACACACACAATTAATTGCTAGCTGCTTTTTTCACCTCTCTAAATCACCGGATTATCATGATCAGATGATTTTATTGTGAATAGCAAATGTGGTAGATTCAGGGCCACTGGAATAGATCCAAAATCAGAACATAGGCTAAATGCATCATTTCAAGCCATGCCTTCTAACACCCATTATGAATTTGACCCTTTTAATTCTAGCCGGGTATTTTAACCAAGCTTTGTAGCAGATTAGTTGATACATTAGGATGAAATGATTCATGTTTTATGCAAATGTGCTCACTAATTAAAATAACGGGGTGCGGGATGACCATGCTGTCTGTACCTCATCTTTGTTTGAGACTCTTCCCACGTCGCCTTTCCTTTAAATTCCTTGCTGTGGCTGGGGCCAGTGTGGAGGCTGGTGCTTGGGGTTGCGTCTAATAACCATGCTTCTCAGCCCTCCATCTCCCCAGGAATTGGCTAACAGGTATACTCATCTGCAGCTTTCAGCTACCTGTGTCTGAAACAGGTGCGCCTTGGGTGGTGGGGAAAAGGGTGTGCAGGTTCCTTTGGCTTTCGCTTCTCCCGTCTCCCATCTCCCGTCTCTCTCTCTCCGTCTCCCGTCTCCCGTCTCCCTCTCTCTCTCTCTCTCTCTCTCTCTCTCTCTCTCTCTCTCTCTCTCTCTCTCTCTCTCTCTCTTTTTCAAACGTACCAAGACGTCTCTCTGGGTCTTCCCTTTCACATCAATGCTGCATGAAGACGCTGGAGAGTGAGTGGGGTGTACAGACCAGTTTGTGGGAATCCTGATAATCAATAATGAAAGCATAACTGCGGAAGCCATATTTCTGCCAGTTATCATATGTCCAACGGCTTCTTGATGCATACTATCCTTAGCTTTACAGTTACCCCTGTACGAGGTAGATCACAGTGTCCACTTTACAAATGCCGGATTGAGGTTTAGGGGAATGAGTTGCGCAGAAAAGATGCATTGTGCCATTATGGTGGTGGAAATGACGTTCGAACTGGAATCCCCTGTGCCCACATCACTGATAATAAAAGAGACAGAGATTTGCCTTTCCATGTTGTCATGGTCTCCCAGTCAGAAACTGGGGCTAATGTCTTTAAATCTTGAGTTTGTCCGACTTCCATTGTAAATTTTACGTGGCCTTTGTTCCCATACCTGTAAAGGGGGGGGGCAGTAGTGGTTTATGACTAACACAAAGGTTGGAAAGAATTTATGCTAGTTTATAGTTCTGTATAAAAATGCAGAGTCCTTTTTTCCCCTCTCGGTCACTGATTCCAGTTCTCTATACCAGCAGGTAACATCCTTTATGCTCTGGAAACTGTTTTTATAGGAAGAGTTATTTGCCCATGGTGAACAAAAATTAACCACAGTGATGGGCGGCGGAGGCCCTGTGACTCAAGCTGTTCAGTGTTTGCTTCCATTAAGACATAGGTGGGAAACTTTCAGCTCCGGGCCCAAATCTGGCCCTCGGGCATTCTCCAGCTATCCACATCATCTTTCCTGTGGCACTATCATCTAGTGGTTGACCAGGTTTTTTAAAAATTGTTTTCTCCCTATTCTAAAAGGCTAAAGCACTTATCTGAAAGCTTAATTACTAGCAGCAAGAGCTTTGACGTCCAATATGCTGGGGGCGGGACAGTGTTTTTGTTTTTGGCCCGTTCTTTTGTTCCACCCACATCTGGAACGTGATCTCGGAGAATGTCTCTGAAATTGAATTTGGTCCTCCGGCCAAAAGTGGTTCTTCACCCTCGCATTAAATGCTTGTGTTTATATCAGCCCGTGTTCGGATGGATGCTTACGGTTATTTATGATCTCTTCCCAGATTGATTCATGGTGCAAAGAGAACAGCTATGTAATAGCCGGATACTATCAAGCTAATGAACGTTTGAAGGATGCCAGGTGTGTTGCTGCGGTTCCGTGCCTAAGCGGGTAACACAGTGGGGGCTGGCATTTCACTCCTGCATCTCTCCATTTTATAGAAGCTGAATAGCTTGAGCGGCACTGGAGGCAATGAGGGTAGGATGAGGACCACACCCTGCCTATAACAGTGCTTTCAAGTTTGATTTGGTTTTAGAATTTGCGCAGTGAAGATTGGTTCTGCTTTTTGGCACATATTAAAGAAGGATCACGTAAGGAGAGTAGGATGTCTTTTTGCTAAATTAGCTAGTTTCATTGATACCCTATTCTAGTTTGCTAGATCTTGTGGGGTCATCTCTCAGCCTTGTTCTTATTTCATTCTGCTTGAGTGGAATTATAGTAGCATCATATAGGTAACTTGCCTTTCTCTTATAGTCCAAACCAGGTGGCTGAAAAAGTTGCTTCCAGGATTGCAGAAGGATACAGCGACCCAGCACTTATAATGGTACATAAGCTTTTTCCTTTTTCTTTCTCTTAATATGTACCCTATTTTTCGCTCCATAAGACACACTCCCCCTCCAACAGTAAGGGGAAATGTCTGTGCGTCTTATGGGGTGAATTCATCCCCACCGGGAGCTTCCAAAATGGCTGCTACAGAGGCCTCCAGCCCCCGCACAGGTCCCAGCCCCAGCCCCAGCTCCCACAGAGGTTTCCCACCGGCTTTTTTTTTTTTTTTTAAAAATACCTTGGATGATTAATTTGTTCCATATAATAGGAGACTGAGAGAAAGCAGCCTTACTGGAGACCAGAGAAATAAGAAACAGACTTGAGAATTACCACCCACCATGGTGACCATAGAGCTGCATCTCTATGGTCATCATGGTGGGTGGTTACTCTCTAGCTGCAGCTCTATGGTCATAATAGTATATGGTTATTCTCTAATTGCAGCTCTAATTATCATCATGGTGAGTGGTTACTCTCTAACCTGTTTCTCATCTCTGTGGTCTCTAGTTGGTCTGCTTTCTTTCCATCTCCTATAGAACAAATCAATCATGCAGGGTAATTTTTTAAAACAGCCTGGCCAGGATTTTTCTGCAAATGACTCAGGCAGGAAAGAACTACCACAGTGTACAAAGCTTGAGAACCACTGCCTGAAATTGAGCTGCCACTGATGTTGGTGTTGAGGTAAATTCTCCGAAAGGTCAAATTTGAAGTGGTGATTTTCAGTATATGAATTGCATCCAGGGCATGTCAAGGTAGGATTCTTCAGAATCACAAGACACCCATATGTCTTGGCCGGGGTCTCCATGTAATGTCCCGTTAATGGCCAAACTACCCTAACTGCCCTTTTGAGCACATCCTTCTGTTTCTGATGTCAAGAAAATGTGTCCCCTCTTTGTGTTCTGCTTCAGGTGGATAATACAAAATTTACCATGGAGTGCATTGTACCGGCAGTCCATGTCTATGAGCACCATGAAAACAAATGGAGGTGCAAAGACCCACATTTGTGAGTATTCTGGGAATAGGACATCGTAATGCTGGTTATTCTGGCAATAGACCTTCCTGCTTAAGAAGATAATTGGCACGTACCCCTTTGTGTGTTTTATATTTTTTTGTTTCAGATGAATTCCATAGCAACCTGAGTGTAGAAGCTGATACAAACTCCCCCACCAAAACAAACAAAAAGCATACAGCCAGTGTAAATGCACTCTCACGCCTATCTAAAGCATGACCAAAGCCCACGATTATAGTGACAGATCTACTAATGAATCTTAAATTCCGAATCAATAGCAGAGTGCCAGTTTTCACTAATAAAATATCACCTCCTGTCTGAACAAATACGTATAGTGACATACATGAAACATGAACATCACCGCCGGGCATGGTGAGGGGAAGATGGGAAGGTGTGCCAAGTAGCGTCTTGGTACGTTCAAGCTATAGCACTGCAAGTTCAGTTTTGAAAAGTTTCTGGGGCTTTGCCATGTTTTCCTCCTGTCTCTAAGTACGTGTGCTGGCTTAATTGATGTACTTCTGCCCAAGCATTGGCCTTGTTCAAATATAACATTAAAGATAAGTATATGAATGACTCTCCTATTTGCATATTTCCTTTTCCCCTCTTCCTGTCTAGTTTGGACACAAGGAAAGCAGAAGACTTTGCTTCATTTTATTTGTGTGTGTGTGTGTGTGTGTGTGTGTGTGTGTGTGTGTGTGTGTGTGTTACAGCTCTGCATTGGATTCAAGCCCTAAACTGTGATTTATCTTCATTATAGTAAAGTAAGCTGCTGTCATTAGGGTTTACAGGTTTTTTGAAACAATACCTAAAACTAATTGGAGGCTGTCCAGCTGTGGTTAGTTATAAACAGAAGTGTAAGCCACCAGTTTCCTTGTGATGATGTTGGGTGAGATGAGAATGGACGAATCCAAGGATTGTTCCATATACTGTTGCGTAACACCAAACCGTGATTCTGGGATACATGCAGATGAAGCTAGTTCATGATCAGCAGCTTTATAAAGAGCAGTTTAGTAGATATTTGAAATCTCCAAGAGTGAAAAACATTGATTGAAAATGTATAGAAGTATCATAATCTAGCTGAGTCCTTGCCATACAATTATACCAAAGTAAGGCTGGACACATCTTGCTTAGCATGTAATGAATCTATCTCATATATTAGTTTCACCTTTTGCGTTGACTTACTGAAATAAATGAACATTTGCACGATATTCGAATTTTTTGAGTTTCACCTATATGTTCTACTCTAAGACTTTGCTTTTGCACAAGCAGGATTGGAAGCTACTTAGTTCATCTAAAGGGCTACTAATTCTCTTAATTTCCCCCTCCTCCTCCATTTCCTAGTGATTACTGTGAAGACTGGTCCGAAGCCCAAAGGATCTCTGCCTCCCTTCTGGACAGCCGGTCCTACGAAACGCTAGTGGATTTTGATAATCATTTGGACGACATTCGGAATGATTGGACCAACCCGGAAATCAATAGAGCCGTCCTGCACCTTTGTTAGGGAAGCTCTTGTTGACTTGACTTAATTGGCGTTTCCACTGTGCTGGAGCGAAAGCTCAAAGCCAGGATAAGGGGTGGGGAGAGGTGGTTGTGGAATGTAAACCGAGCACGAATGGGTTCCTTCTTCAGCTGGAAAGCCAATGAGCAAAACGCGTCCCTGGGAGAAGGACGTTGTCCCTATGCAGTCAGACTTTTGAATGCGAACCCTTAGGGTGTCAACCCAACGTTGTGATGCTCTTTGTGGAGTCCCCTCTCCCCATCATATGTTGCTGTAACTTTCCAATCAGGAACTAGGTCTGCTTGTCCAAACTATTCATATTTAAAAATGAAAAAGTTTTGACTAACATTTTATAACCTTTAGAGAATAATTTTTAAGGGGGAAAATAAGATTAATGGGATACCTTTCAGAGAGTCAATTGCTCACTTTATTTTTTAAAGCATTGAAATCCAAACTATTAGCGAAAATGATGTGAGCTGTCATCATTCTAAAAATGCTAACTGCTGGTCCTCGTCTGCCTATATCCTTGTTACCAGGACATAACCACACGGAAAGAATATGGTGGCTTGACATGCAATATGTCCTCAGATGCGGCCGAGTTTCCCAAGCGTTCTGGGAATGGTGCAATGTTTATTTGTATTTTATTGCCTGTCAGGTTCAAAATGTTACGGTTCGGTTTGGTTTTCCATCTTGAATGAGTTTGCTCATTCCGTTTATCTGACATGTCATGGGGGTTGATCAGCAAATCCAAATGAAGTTTTGGGGTCATTGTGTTTATTTTTTAAAACCCAAGTAACTCGTCGTTTTGGACTACCCACGCATGTTAAATGTATTGAGAGAGATTACACAACCAGGGTTTTTGTTGTGGTTGTTTTGTTCCTTCCTAGCTGCGTTAAGGCAGAGGGGAGGATTTGAGCATTATGAGTCTTGGGCTGCTTTCTCCCTCCTTACCTCCTCGCACCCCCTAGACCAGTGGTGGCGAACCTTCGGCACTCCAGATGTTTTGGACCACAACTCCCACAGTCCTTTGCCATTGGCAATCTAGGCTTGGAGTTCTGGGAGTTTTGGTCCAAAACATCTGGAGTGCCAAAGGTTTGCCACCACTGCCCTAGACCTCAGGAAGGAGATGGGATGCAGCCATTTCTGAATTTGCCATGCATATATTGCCTCCACACTATGTGCAGGTGTTCTGGTTTCCACAGACCATAATACACCGGCTTTAGACAGCACCCAACTATCCTTTGCTACAACCCTGGAACAGAGGCTCTGGGGTTCTTTTCCCTCTCACTCATGAAAAAAGGAGAATGTATGAGTCTGAAGTTTCCCATTGCATCCCATTGTAGCTACTGTTGGAGAACATTTCCACATCAATGAAGTGCAGAACTTCCGAAAGGGGGGTGTTCTTTGTGTGTGTGGGGGAACCCTCTTCCCCATCAAAGATGAGATGCACACAACTCTTTTTAAGCTGCATTTAAATTATCGGGAGCAGCACACACAAGCACAGCAATGGCCCTCTTTGTGAATATCCCTTGTTTCTTGCCAGCAGTTCTTCATGAAATGAGTTCCAAATAGTCACACTCCGTATTGAACGAAAAAGGACAAGTTGTTCTGGGCTCGATTGCTTATAAACAGCTAATGAAGTCTGGTGCTGAATAAAATTAGATATATAGATATAATATATATATAGATATATATCATATTTTTATATAGATAAACACTGATGTTTTCAAACAATGAAATACTCCTTCGTGAGGTTGCATCAACATTACTGTATCATTTCCAGGTTATCTTTGGGTGAAATCATCTCCCTTTGGTCCAAGAGAGCTTATCACAAGACGGCAGGGAATTCTGTGTCCCTTGACTACCATGTAACCAATTTAGTTGACTGCAACTTAACTTTCATTTCCTTGTGAAGCCGTATTTTACTCCGAAACACATCGACTGTTTATAAACAGTGACTGGATCCATTTTATCCAGCACCAGATTTCCTGTCTTCTTATTCTGCCTGGCTTGGTGCTGTTCTCCCTCTGTCCCCCTGGCACTCCATACCGATCCAGTTTTATCCACCCAAAACATATTTGTACTGTAATGTTCTTGCAACAGAAAAGGGTCCTCAAATATTTAGTACTGCTCAATGCAGTTGGTTTATTTCCTTTTGAGTTTTCCTCATCCAGGAGGCATGTGACATCCCCTTTGTCATCATTTTATAGGTCTTGTTTGTTTTTTCTACTCCTTTGGACTCTGTATTAGCCTTAACCTTTATTTATGATGGCCTACATTTTATGCATTGACAGACTGAGGTTTTGTGTGTGGGGGGGAGCTGTTTAGCTGACCACTTGTGCTTTCTTGCATCCTCCCATCACCTTGAAAAAATAAAACTGATGAAACAAAGCTTTGCTTTTGTCAGAAAACGTGTGTTTGTTGGTACATTCGGTCATTCCGGTTGCACGACATGGAAGAGTTGCCTTGATTCCGAAGACCCGAGTTGATACTCTTGTGAAAAGCAGAGGCGAGTCTTCATTGTAACTGCATTTTTAATCTTAGGTTGCTGCTCTTCAGATTTGTGCTGTCTGAAAGCAGTGTCTGAATTCTCTGGTGCTCAGCCAGGCACGTCATTGTCCATCCTATCCTGCCTCTTTGTCTAATGATTTTACTTCCTCTGGTAATGCCAAATGAAGAGTGTAGGTCTATCTATGTGCTGATAGGAGAGGTTTACTTACGGGGTGACAAGTTGTGTTTATTGTCAGCTGGAAAACGTTTCGCAGATAGAAAGTTTGCCTACATTGTGCTTAATTAAGGGCTTCTCTGGAATGAATATTTAAGTGAATTGCTCAGGAAAGAGCAGAAAGCCCCTCTGATCCTGTTGGTGAAGAACAGAAGGCAGAGAGCAGGAGTCAGCTTCAGAGCCTGAAAACTATCAGTCCACCCACCTTAAATTGTATGCCTCCCAACTTAGCAGCACCCACTGCTCTGTCGGTTTATAACATCCACTCGAGCCTCATATACAAACCCAAGCATGGCGATGACCAACTCATTTTTTAAAACTACCCTAAATTTAAAAAATCAAAAGTTCACAGCGGTAGGGGATGTGTACTTGAAGGCCACTTTTTAATGTTCTGTCTTTAGTAAGCCATTCAAATCCAGATGAAAGCGCATTGTGGCGTGTTAAATCTTCTGCACCTTTTAGCCACTTCAAGTGGTATCCAGGTTCTTTTGTGCGGGTGAGTTGGCCACAGGGACATCGCACTTGAATAAACTATATTAACGCTATTGCAGATACTAAATTGTCGAGCCTTGAGCTTGGGGCGGCGGTGGTGGGGAGAGGTAAGGGAAAGCAAAGCATTACAGAAGTGCAGGATATAAAAGTACATACGGTGTGGAGGAAGCGGGTGCAAAGAAGCTGATCTCCACCTCTCACAAACATGATGTCAAACACCGAAGATGAAGCAGAGAGAGATGCAACAGGGAAACAGAGGCATTTCCTTGCCCTAGGCAGAGTCCAGCTGTGGAATTTGTTGTTATGAAGCAGCAAAGCCTGGGAACCTGGGCATTTGTACCATTTAAATGGGAATGGGACAAATTCATGAAGGATGCAGTACAGCAACGGAACCAACAATCTCATGAGCTGGTGAGTGCTCCAACGCTGGAGGAAATTGGAGGATCATTTGTCAGATCTGCTTAGTTTTTTCTACTCCTATGGACTCTGTATTAGCCCTAACCTTTATTTATGGCAGCCTATACTTTATGCCACGAGAGTCTGAGGTTTTGTGCTGGGAAAACACCCTAGTAATGTTATAAATGCAAAATACCATTAGGGAGTCATCAATGTGGGTCATGGCAAACCTCACTCCTGTCTTCACTTTCTCACATAAAAGGAGAGCCTGTTCCTTATGATGAACACTTGCTGCCTACAGGTTTTGAGTAGCCCCAAATACGAGTGTTACTAAAACAAAATCTGTGAACCGGTTAACGAGAGATCCCTTCGCAGTTTGTCAAACTTGTGAAGCAGTGAATGAATCTGGTTGGCTGGCCATGATAATTCCACCATTCTTCTTGATTGTAATGTACTTAGAAATGTTCACAACCACAGGAAGTAAAGACCTTCCTTGGTGTTCCACTGCTGAAGTACTCGTGACCTCTTGAGGTCATTGATTCCATTGTCGTACTGCTCTAACCGTTGAGAAGCTTTTCCTCATACTCGGCTAAAAGTTTTGAGCCATTGTTGTGCATCCTGCACTCTGGGATGATTGAGAGCAGATCCTGTCCGTCTTCTGTATGACAGACTTTTAAATATTTGAAAAGTGCTATCATATCGTGCCTCATTCTTTTTTTTTTCTTTTAGGCTAAACATGCCCAAGCTGCCTAGATGCCCTAAGCACATCCGATCTCGCCTGATTTCGGAAGCTAAGCAGGGTCAGCCCTGGCTGGTACTTGGATGGGAGACCACCAGGGAACACCAGGTGCTGTAGGCGCCTGGAGTAGGAACTGGCAACCCACTCCAGTTTTCCTGTCAAGAAAACTCCATGGACATGGGGTCACGAAGGGTTGGTCACGACTGAAACGACACAACACACACACAAACATGCCCAGTTCTTTCAGTCTTTCCTCCTAGTATTTGGTTTCCAGACCCCTGATCATGCCTGTCACCCTTTTTGGAACTTGTTCCAATCTGTCAGCATCTTTCTTGAAGTGTTGGACACAATACTCAAGTTGAGGCCTAACCAATGCTGAACAAGCACCTCACGAGATTTGGAATGCAGAGATCAGTGATGGTACAAGACATACTGACGGCTGCCCTTGTAAACAGCTTTAGAATAAGGGACTTCGTGAATTTGTGGACAACGTGGCCATCAATAGCTACTGGTCAGGATACCTTTATTGTTTTATTTATTTATTATTTATATGTTTTTATCTAATGTCCAATATCAGAAGTTGTATATCTCTGTGTACCAGTTGCTGGGGAAACATGAGACTAGGGACAAGGGAGTTACTCTCATGTCTCCATGGGGAACTGGTCAGTCACTATATGAATAGAATATGGGACTAGATCATCTTTGAGTCTGGCACGCCTTAGATTCTTATGAGCAGCAGCTGTTTTCCAGGGTTTCAGAAAAGGTCATCTCTCCAGTCCTACCAAGAGATGCCCAGGACTGATCCCTACAGTCCTATTTATTTATTTATTTATTTATTTATTTATTTATTTATTTATTTATCTATCTATCTCCCAAGGCTGTTTTGCTTTCTGCTTATATGAGTGTTTTTAATTAATTAATTAACTGTATTCTTATATTGCACCACCTAGCAACACAGTCACGCTGGGCAGTTTACAAAAAAAATTAGGCAAATACAAAATACAAAACATAACATCAACACAATAAAATGGATAAACAGTTCGACATGGGGAAACATCATAAGCATAACTAAGTCAGTCAAAGCCCCAGGCTTAAAGTAGCCCCAGGCTTAAATAAACTTGCACTAAACTTTCATTCATAACAGCAGTGCGTGTGAGTGAATGAAACAAAGCAAACTGCCCAAACCTCCAGGAGCTGAACTCAGATCTGAACCCACCGCATCTATGAAGTCCTGGAAATTCATTAGGAGCATCCCGATGCATCATTGATCTGCCATCTCCTGCAACACCCGTCTGTAAAAAGCTGTGGTCATCAACTAATTGATAGAGTACTCCAAGACGAGGCCTTTGCAGCCAAAACCGATCAATCGGGCTTGAGCTTTTGCATTACCCCAGGGACAAGGGAAGTGTTGATTTTCCCAGGAAGCGTTGGGACCTATTGCTTCATAAGGGTTGAGTCAGAGCATTATTCTGGACTTCTTCAGGACTGTTTCATCATGAGATCAAAAACACGGTGTATGGGTGGTTGACCCTTCTTTGCTTCTCAAGAGACAGGCAGTGGGCTGGTCTGCCAACAAGATGCAATAAAAGTGGAAAGTGTCTCCTGTTTCTTTCTGCCGTGCCGTTTTTAACAAGACACATGGGATGACACTAGATCAAAGTGACAAAATGTTCCCCATCGTAGTGGTACAACTCCAGCTTGCAAGTTGCTGTGGCCACAGAGTGATGGTGTCTTACATTGCCCCCCTCATTCATTTGTTCAAATACTTGACTGGCCCATTCCCCCACCCCCAAAAAACACCCCTCTTTCTGCTCCCATGGCTAATCTTGCTGCCTGCTAGCACGTATGTTTCATTCGTAACGGCAGTGGGTGAATGGAACAAAGCACACCATTCCAATTCTGTAAGAGCCGAACCCGACTCTGAACCCAATGCATCTAGAACAGCGGTTCTCAACCGGTGGGTCCCCAGATGTTCCTGAACTGCAACTCCCAGAAATCCCTTCCAGCACAGCGAGTGGTGGAGGCTTCTAGGAGTTGCAGTCCAGGAACATCTGAGGACCCACAGGTTGAGAACCACTGATCTAGCAAGTCCTGGAAACTCATTAGGAGTATCACTCACCATGCATCACGCATCCACTGTTTCTTGCCCACTCCTTTTCCCAGAAGGAACAAAGGCAGGAGAGGGATATAGGCAGAAACACAACTGAATTTTGAGGAACTCTTTTTGCATCTGAAGTGAGTTGTACTCCACAAGCACCCTTGCAGTGGCAAATCTTTTTTTTCTTCAAAGTGCCACAAGACTTCTCATGTTCAAATCTGATTCCTAAATGCTGCCAGGATAAGGCCCTTTCCTAGTAGCACCAGTGAGCTTTTATTGCAGCAGGAGTAATTTGGATTCTTTAATTAAAAAAAGAAGGAATTATTTCACACCTCTGCCGCCGCTCCCTTTCAAACGTTTTTCTGGATCTCCAGACAGCTGCCAACAAGGGGAGGTGGAGGACCTGGGCGGTGGGGTTTCTAGATCCGCTGGGGTTAGTCTAGATGACCCTCCGACCCCCGCCCAAGCCTTTATCACGCCCAGATCGCTGTCTGCTCGGACGTGGGGGGGGGGGAGGATCCCTCCCGCAGGACGGACGAGGGCCAACAAGCCACCCAGCCTCTTGGCCAGGCACGGCGACTGCTGCTACGAGTCTAAGGGATTGGGGTTTTGCTGAAACCCGGGGGTTGGTTCTCGAGGGAGCACGATGTCAATCGCCCAGGTCCTGCCTCCCACTCCAAGAGGATCCCCAACCCCAACCCCAACCCCAACCCCACCCCAACGCCCATCATCCTCTCCAGCCATTCTCTGGGGGCTGGGAGGGAATCCCGGCGTCGCAGTTCGTAGCAGCGGCGGTAGCAGCAGCGGCAGGAGCAGCCAGCCGGGCTGCAGCTCCCAAGCTGGGATGCCGCCGCCGCCACCACCACCATCGGCGGGATCGGGTCCCCACCCCCGCCCGCCCCGGACAGAAAAGAGGAGAGGGGGGGTCCTTTGCAAAGCGTCGCGACCGGGTGAGTTGCTGCTGCTCCAAAGCAAACCTCTCCCACCCCCCAAAAATGGGGTGAAGTTTCTCCTGCCTTCCCTTGGGTTCTTCCACTCTCCATTCTGAGCTGCAGGGTGGTGTGTGTGTGTGTGTGTGTGTGTGTGTGTGTGTGTGTGTGTGTGTGTGTGTGTGTGTGTGAGAGAGAGAGAGAGAGAGAGAGAGAGAGAGAGAGAGAGAGAGCCAAAGCAAATAAGCAAAGCTGTAAACGGGAACCCCCCCAATGCCACCCTCCCTCCCTCCCTGCCTCCCTTCCTTCCTTCCTTCCTTCCTTCTTTCCTTCCTTCCTTCCTTCCTTCCTTCCTTCCTTTCCTTCCCCAGCCCTCGGCCAGGGCTTCCCGGTCTCCTCCTGCCCCCCTTCCTTAAGGGATGGAAGCAACTCCGCTCTTCCCGCTTTGCATCCGCCGCCGCGGTTCCCAAAAGCTCCTGCGGATGATGCTACGACGGATCCCCAAACCCGAAGGCGCTGCAAGATTCAGGGCGGGCTGCCCTAGATTTCCCAGCCGCTCCCAAAACTTTGCTGCGGCCCCCAACTTTTCGGTGTGGCTCCCCCTTTTGTGTGTGTGTGAAGTCGCTGAAGAGCGTTCCGGGTGTCGTTACGCGGCTGTCGACTCGACACCACTTGACGGAGGAGTTCAAAGCACTTTGCATCGACTGGAATAATTCGATTTATTTTTTACTTCCCCCAAAGCAAGGCAGCGGGGTGGGTGGGGGGAGTTCAGCATGACTACAGTATTCCCATTTTGCTGCTGGGAGGGAAGGAGGCCAGGAGAGATTTAATTCATTGACAAAGGTGAGATGATTTAAAAAAAAAAATACATGGGCTCCCTGCCTTCCTGCAACACCACAAGGGTGAATAAATTGGACTGGGCATAAAGTTCTGCATTTTCCTAGTTTCTGTAAAAGGAAGCGGGATGGGAGATTAAATGAACTCAGGGCTGCAGGTCTAATTTTGACAGGGCAAAGTTTGAATGGTCTGCCAGGGAACTTCCCTCTGGAAGGGCCATTGCAATGCTACCAAGGTGTCCATGTTACTGAGTTCGACCTAAGCTATTTTGCTGTCTGAGGCAAAGGATGAGGTGGGGCAACCTTCTGTCCCACCGACAGAAGTCAGCAAGAACTGCAGTGAAATTTGGTTTCAACACTGTCACAACACCACCATGTGCAAAAGAAGCAGACTAAATCTAATTTAAGGGGTGCAGGATAAACCATTCTCTCTCTCTCTCTCTCTCTCTCTCTCTCTCTCTCTCACACACACACACACACACACACACACACACACACACACACACACACACACACACACACTTTTGTCCTCTCTCCAAGCAAGGATGATGGGGTGAGGGGGGAAGAGGGGCTAAGAAGGAAAAAGGGCTGCCGCTGACTCTTAATGTCAGCTGCCTGAGGTGATTTACTCCTTTTGCTTAATGGTGGGGCTGGTTCTGGGAGCGTGGTGGCTCCGTGGACTAAGGCTCCAAAAAGTGTTGGCTGCAAAGTTGGCAGCTCGGCGGTTCGAATCCCGGGTGCCACGCAGCGGAGCGAGCTCCCGCTGATAACCCCAGCTCCTGCCAACTTAGCAATTCGAAAGTATGTAAATGCAAGTCGATAAATAGGCACTGCCGTAAAAAACAGGAAGGTAAAACAAGTGTTTCCTTGCAGCCATGCCGGCCATGTGGCCACAGACTTGCACAACAGTGACTCTTTGGCTTGAATACGGAGATGAGCACTGCCCCAGCGTCGGACAGGACTAGCAGGCATGTGCGGGGGGGGGGACCTTTAACTTTTTAGGGCCGGCTCTGGTCTGTTCTTCTATTGTGTTAGCTCTAGTGAGCCTGCAGAGAAGTTCATTTTGGGGGCACTGTTTTATATCTATGTGTGTGTGTGTTGTGTCGTTACAGTCATGACCGACTCTTCGTGACTCCATGTCCATGGAGTTTTCTTGGCAGGAATACTGGAGTGGCTTGCCAGTTCCTACTCCAGGCGCCTACCCCAGCACCTGATATTCCCTGGTGGTCTCCCATCCAAGTACTAACCAGGGCCGACCCTGCTTAGCTTCCGAAATCAGGAGAGATCAGATGTGCTTAGGGCATCTAGGTAGCATCTATAGCTATACCTATACCTATACCTATATCTCTTGTCTGTCTGTCTCTATGGTCAAATACCCTTTATGCCTTTCCATAGAGTTCTTGCCTTATGCTCCTTCTGTGGTCTCTTTCGCCATGTAGGAATGCTAGTAGATCATTCATTTTCAAAAATTAAGTGGTTAAAAAAAAGGATATTGGCACTCATTGTTTTAGATGGCCTCATTGATTTTTGGATCCCAGCCTTGCTAGCCCACAAAATTATTTGTTCTCTTACACAGGCGTATGTATGAGTGGATAGTGGGAGGCTGAATGGATGCCCGTTTGCTGAAAGGCGCAGGCACGACGGGAAGGATGGACTCCCTGCTCCTAGTGCCAGGGCTTTGGAAAAAAACATCTCTTTGGAAAGGACCTTGCTAGGGTTGTTCTTTGGTTTTCCAGCACTATCCCGGAAGGAGGTGTGCTTAGTGCCCAAGAAAGTTGATTTCGTCCACTAAACTTGCCATTTGTTTAATTTTTTAAGCAGTCTAATAAAAGGCATCACCCTTTCTTGCATTGGTTCTTTTTCTCAGGTGTCCATAATACCAGTGGGCGTTGGCCCGTGATTGGCCATTCATCTTCCAATAACGATAGCTGAACAAGAGAGTCCCAAGAATTAATACTGTATAAGGAGATGAGGAGGGATCGGCTCTACCATTAGGCATAGCAGGGAGGCACTAGATGTTTAGCTGTTCTCCAAGGTGTCATTCTGTTTATTTTGCTAGAGATGGGGAGAGATGCTTAGTGGTATTAATTTATTAAATCCAGGGCCGGTGCTAGGTGTTTTTTTTTTTTGCGCCCTAGGCGAGGGGCGGGGACATGGGGCGGGCGGCGGGCAGGCGGGGCAGGGGCAGGGGGTGGGCGGGCAGGGGGTGGGGCAGCGGGGGCGGTGGGGCAGCGGGGGAAGGTGGCGGGATGGACGGCGGTGGCCAGCGGCAGGGGGGGCGGCAGGCTGGCCAGCGCCCTCTCTCCATTTTGGCGCCCTAGGCAACTGCCTAGTTTGCCTTAATGGACGCGCCGGCCCTGATTAAATCTCCAGAGCAGTTTGGCTGGCTCTGGAGACTATACACCTTGAATTGGATGCTGGGTAATGTTTGATATTCAACTTCAGGCAGCACAAAGTCTGGAGACAGCCCTCGCACGAAGGGTGAGAGGAAGATGCTCAGGAAGTGACTGCTTGAATAAGCTTTTAAGAAGTTGGTGCAATCAAAGACTTCAACACTCGCTTAATGCTATTAAGATACAGTTTTGTCTTTGCTTCCTGGAAGTGCCAGGATATCAGGATGTCTAATTTCCTTCTTACATCCAGTTGTAACTAAAGAGCAGCATTATGATCAATCTTAGAACTGGAGAGCTGGAAGGGACCCCATGTATCATCAAATCCAGCTCCGTCAAGAAGGCATCATGGGGAATCAATCTCCTAATCTCTGGCTCCATAGCCAGAGAATTCAAAAGTAGGCTAGGTGAGACTTTTATTGGTCGCTACTAAAACAAGAAAATGTAAGCTAAACTTTCGATAGCAACTTGCTCTCTTTATCAAAGCATTGTACCCCAAATGCAATCATGATAGAGGATGTAGTAGTCTATCAGGCGCTGAGAATCTTTTTGGTGAGATGGAATACACCAGAGGATGGTATCAGGAGGCAGGGCTGATGTTAAGACTGCTTCAAAGTCCCGGATACGGTTTCACACCCAGTATATCAAAAAATGCAGCACAGTCCATGGCCACCCCGCTCTTCCCATGCTTAATTTGGCTCTATTGAGACTACAATTCCCGGCTTGCCTGAGGAAGTGGGGGGTGATACAAACAGCATGCGTTCCATTTGAAAGTTGGGGGGGGGGAAATTAGCAAAATTCACTAGGACTTAAACCACTCTGCTATCTAAACCACACTTTCTAATCTAAACTTTCCCATTCTCTCACCTTCCCCCCTCTCTTCCACCCCCCTCACCTTGATCAGGTGTCTGTTTTCAGCCTCTGAGGAATTTTTACTACAGGGCCCTAAAACTACACCAACCATGCCAATTCTACTTTCCCACTCCCATAACTTCAAATGAACCCTCCCCCTCCACCTCTTCCTCTTCCCCCTTCCCTACCCATCCAGATCTGGTTTCTGTCTCTTTAGGAATTTTTACAACAGAGCTTACATGCAAATATACCTGCACACAACAGTCAATGAAACATGTATTCCATGCATATCATATTGCACACCTCATTCTGCTGCTATATGTCTGAAGAAGCGGACACATCCACGAAACAATTACATCAGGCATGTCCAAACTTTGGCCCTCCTGATGTTTTAGACAGCAACTCCCAGAATTCTAAGCTTAGATTACCAGTGACAAAGGACTGTGGCAGTTGCGGTCCAAAACATCTGGAGGGCTGAAGTTTGGACATGCCTGAATTACATTAAAATATGAAAATTACAACTATACCTAAACACACATACACTCAACCAAGTTAATGCTAGTTAAATGAAGATCACAGCATCTCCTATCTCACCTGATTGTGTTGAGAATATATTCTGACACAGGACCACACTGTAACCAGGTTAGGCTCCAAAAAAAGAAGTTAGAAGACCGCTTTAACCTTTGTGACCTGGAGGCCAGATCAAGATCTACATTGGGCATCATCTAAGGCAGTGGTGTCCAAACTTTGACCCTCCAGATGTTTTGGACCACAAGTCCCACAGTCCTTTGTCATTGGCAATACAGGCTTGGAATTCTGGGAGTTGTGGTCCAAAACATCTGGAGGGCCGAAGTTTGGACACCTCTGATCTAAGGGATTGCCCTTGAAGATGCTTTGGGAAGCTGAACTATTGAAGAACGCAACACCTTGCAGAAAAAGGTAGCACCCCCTACGAAATACAGGATAACACCAGCCTGCTTCCTGATACCATCATGTGGTGTTTTTTATCTCACCAAAAGATTCTCCGCGCCTGATAGACAGCACCTACTATCAAGAATGCATCTCTGGTACAATGCTTTGATAAAGATGCCTAGTTGCTATCGAAAGCTTAGTTTATATTTTTTGTTTTAGCAGTGACCATTAAAGGTATCACCTAACTTCTTTTTGAACATGTTTATAGGGAAAGTATAAATTTCTCCACTGAATTGCATGTGACTGAACAGCATGATTTTTGGTAATACACACTACTTTTTCATTAAGTAAATAAGCATTCATTCAATAAACAAATTTTCAGTCAATGCTGTACCCCTGGCCACCTAGATCCCCAATGAATTCCACAATGAATGTGCCAAGGGGTGTACTTGTCCTCAAACACAGCATCTGTAATTCAGCTGTGAGATCAGGGCATCATATAAGGACACGTAAGGCTTATCACACACAGTACTGGAAGAGAAAAGATTGTCAACGCTATGGAAGGGATCCCTGAGAGAACTCTCCTGTATGTGTGTGAATCAAGAATTTATACTTTCTAATTAAGTTGGGGGGAGCATAAGATGTATATGCAGATTTTGAACTACATGGAGGTCCAGCGCTCCTGACCCCAGTGTCATTGAAGGGAGAAATTGACATTCGTGGAACTGAGGAAGCATGCAGTATGTTCTCCCGTGTTTTACAATCACATGGGTTAGTTAAATAAAGATTTGAGTTCACTTCCTTGAGGTCTCTTCCTTGAGTCACCAAAAGAAGCCGAAACATGCTGGAATTCTTTGCAGCTGTTATCGCACACTTATGATTCGCGATATTAGTGTCACTCCGTCCTTGTGTTTTCTCCAAGCCTTCCATGAGAATTCTAAAGCGCAAGGTAGGGGCGACCGTGCCTGTTTCCCGCTGCATGCCCGGGCCGAATGTCAAAGTGCATATCGAACAGAACCGGTGCTTCGTGGCTGTTCGTTCGCAGTGATCTCCACTCTTGGCATTGCAATAGCTCATTAGAAGTTAATGATTAAAAATGCAAACCTGTGACCGCTGGACGTCGAGTTAAACTGTCCAGTATGGATGAGTTCTCCCTCTGCCTCTGTAGATAACAGAAATGGAAACATTTTCTGCTAGATTTAATCTTACAGAGATCGGGCTGGACTAAAGCCCGGCCTAACATTCAGCTGGGAATGAATTAGCATTGCTGGATTTAGTGGGTAGATTGAACAATGCCTGTGGTAACTCCCAGAGTAGAATGAGGACAGACCTGGGTAGCACACAGCTCTTTTTTTTTAAGAGCTTGCAAGAATAACTGAAGTGGATTGCATTTTTCAGAAACCCCAAAGCCAGCATAGCCTCTTGTGTCTACAAATGTGGAGGAAAAGAATACTTTTCTAAATTCCGCCCTAGTTGCATTGCATTTTGGGTGCAATCCAATGTAAGCCCCAGCTACTGGAGCTGTGCTAGAGCAGATGCATTAAAATTCATGGGTCTTACATTAGTAATGACCAACAAATCCAATTCATTTCAGTGGGCCTACACCACTTCAGACAAAAAAAAGTGTTTACATTAGGACTCTGGTATCCGCTGGGGATCGGTTCCAGGCCTTCCCGTGGATAACAAAAACTGTGGATAAGAGAAGATGCAAAAAATCCCCCAAAATTGCTATTCTGTGACAGAACCCTGCTATATAGCTGCTGTTTTGTGACAGTAGCTTGCTTTATGGCTGCTATTTTCTGACAGAAGCCTGCTTTACAGCCATTGTTTATGACAGTAGCTTGCTTTGCGGCGGCTGGATTATTTAATTTTTCCTCTGTCATCCATGGATAACTGAATCAGTGGTTAACGAATCAGTGGATATGGGAGTCCTACTGTATTTATTTAATTTATTTTATTTCAAATATTTTTTTACCAAACTTTGCTTATTAAAAAGGGCCCAGGGCAGCTTACATCCATAAAAGAAAACATTTAAAAGCTAAAAACAGAAAGTGTACAAAATGTTTTAAAATAACCAAACAAATACCACACTAAAACGGTAAACGAAATTGACACCAAAAAAAAAAACCACATTCAAAGCAACAAGGCATAACAATCCATTTAAAAACACTTCTCAGTCAGGTAGTATCTACGGGAAGAGGCTTGGGCTGCATTACTGCAATTTAACTCCGGTACCACAAAGCTTCCGATAGGCTAATTGGTGCTATTTTAATCATGGGATATGAAACATGCTGATGGAAAGTTCTTTACAACCTGGTTCTCTGCATATGCTGAAATGATACCATGTGCTAACAACAAGTGTAGCAATATGTCTGTGAAGATTCTCAGTCATCCAGGCGAGTTTACCTGTAGTTGAGTCATGGCCACTGGACTTCTTTTTTGAGAGATAGAAACCTTTCGCTGTTCATCAACAGCTTCATCGGTCTGAATACAGCTAGTGCAAGTCCTCCATCTTATTATAGACAGCTTTGACCTCTTGTCACCCTGATCTGATTTAGGCTCATAAGATGAACAATGGCCTGAATAGGCTCGTTAGGGAGACAATAGTATCCACAGCCTTAAGGTGAACAATGGCCTAAGGTACTGAAACCTATCAAGAATGTAGCAATATGCCTCTTTCAGGTATTTTCTGCCTACATTTTTAGGAGCAGTGGCAAACGAGCAGGAGATGTGAATCTTGAGTTTCGCGGTCTTTAGATTTCTCTCTCTCACTCTTTTTGTGTGTGTATGTGTATAGACAAGAAGCTGATATTTTACAATATGATTAACTTGCCCAAACTCTTCAAGCATGGAAATGGAACCAGCTGCCATAAATTCCTTGACCTCAATTCTTCAACTGTACATGGTGTAGTCGTTTTAGTCTGGGCTGAATTTTTGATAGCTTCAGACTGGCAACCCCAAAAGGAAAGTGTATAAATAACAGTATTATTATTCCGTTGACAGTCTCCTCTACGCCTCGTTGCTCAGGAAACAACTGCTGCTCCATGAATGGTGGGATCAGGAGACAAAAAACTTTTGCAAACAAGGACTCGGAGAAACTTTCAAACTTTATTTTTTCAAATTTCTACCCTCTTCTCTCTCTCTCTCTCTCTCTCTCTCTCTCTCTCTCTCTCTCTCTCCTGGCTTTCCGTACAGAGTAGCACCAATGGGTTATAATTTGCAATCCTCCTGTAGTCCCCCCCCTTTTTTAAAAAGTTAAATTTCATTCAAGCCAATGCATATTCTGTGTGCAACACCTTTCTGATAAAATCTGTTTCTCTTTGCATGTGATTGACTCTTGTGACCTGCATTGCCCTGGGTTTTAATTAGCAGTGCAATAAAGGGCAAGGGTAAATCCTTCCTTACACGAATCCTTTTCACCTCTCCTGGCGCCATTGCCTTGGGCCCTTTGTACACGACCCCTAAACTCTGCGCAAATGGCTCCCAGTTCTGGAGCTTAAAATTGTTTCCCCACCAGCTCTGGAGTATACAGATAATTAAGTGCAACCATGCCCACCTAAGCACATCCCAGCGCACTTGTCAGGTACCTGCTCTCCGGAGGTGAAAATTCCTGATGCGGATATAACAGTAGTGACTGCTGGGCTCTCCTTGCTTCTGTTTGTTTTTTTTTTTTTGCCCCCTGCCCCTTTAAGAGATCTGGATGCAGTGCCGGGATGGCAGAAGGGAGGTGAGCGGCATTCTTTTCTTCCTTTTTTTCTCCCTCCCCTCACGCAGCCAGCAGCCAGGAGTGCGGAGGGGGTGGGAACGCAGGAACAGCGACAAACCCCTAAGATCTCTGGTCCGGATTTAAGTGGCCAGCGGATCTTAGGGGTTGTGTGAAAAGGCCCTTGGTTAATTGTTGTTCTTGGTGGTGGAGGAGTTACTCTTCTTTCTATAGCGTTCTCAGAAAAAATCACTGAATGAAGGGAGACTGAGAAAGATGCTAACATCCAAGAGCTGACCCAAGACATTTTGCTGCCAGAGATCAAGCAGGAAATGACCTTTCCACCTGTCAAAGTCGAATGCGGAGTCTCCCAAGCCGGTTTGCTTTAACATGGGAGGCAGAGAAGTGCATAAATCCTGCTCCTGGGCAGTCAAATCATGATCATAATCAATTTTTATTTTAAAAAAAGCCTTGAAGACCTGGCTTTTTCGTGAGGCATTTGGCGACCTTGAATAGCATTTTTTTGTTTTGTTTTTCCTGCCATCTTGCCAGGTATCTTTTCTATTTTGCTTTGCCTTTGTATTAGTATAGCTATTTTATTTCATATCTTTCATATATTTTACCTTTTGTTTTTGTATTATCATTTTTGTTGCATTGTTGTTATTTACTGTTTGCTTTTTAATGTTGTAAACCACCCGGAGTTCCTCCGGAAGACAGGTGGTAAACAAACAAACAAACAAACAAACAAATGCCTAACACTGTGTTGCCCTCTTATGGCGATATCCAAAATCTGTGGCCTGAGGCTGTTGACTCACGCTGTGTTATGGTAGAGTCGTCCATGGCGTGTCCCAAAATCACCCTAGTAGTATCTCTTTTTGGTTCTGAGCTAACTCTGAGCTAACTCTTCTGACCACAGAACCGTCCCGCTGATTTACACTCACATAAAGGGAGCTGTGTAAGTCTCGGATGTGAATTGCTGCTTGCTAACAAGGTGCCTGATGTGTTCCCGGATGCCCACGCCAAGGAACGCAACCAGCACCTTGCTAATTAGTAGCGACTAGTCCCTCACCCCAAGACTTATGCAATTATCCTTAATGGAAGCAGAAACTGGCAATAGGATTCAGGCCACTCTAGTTTGAATGCTGGTGTGTGTGTGTGTGTGTGTGTGTGTGTGTGTGTGTGTGTGTGTGTGTGTGTGTGTGTGTGTGTGTGTGTGTGTGTGTGTGTGTAATTATTTCAAAATGTTTTTAAAAGTGTTTGTTTTTTCCCCCCTTTCCATGCTACAGCATCCGTGAGGCAGAGGAGAAGATGTGGATGTGTTTGTCTGTAATGTGATCCAAATGCTTAAAGGATGTCATTATGGGCCTTAGTCTTTCCTGCCTGAAAGGTAAGTGAGAAATCCAGTGCCATAGCAAAATAATAAGTAAATAAATAAATAAAAGGAAAACAAACAAACAAACAAAAACTAGCAACTGCACGACAGGGGGACAGGGGTGTGAATACTCTGGAGATTATTACTTTTCTAAAATAACCTTCAGCGGCCAATGAAGGATTTTACTTACAAGGCCATTTGCAATTCTAATATCACAGAAGGAAATTCAGCTTCAGACAAATCAATTGGATGGAGGGGGTCAAATGCCTCACATCTGTTCAACCATGTTCTAGGGTCATGTTAACTTCTTCTCATCTTTTCTCGTTATGGATGATGGACGGATGGGATTCCCATGTTCAAATGTGAACACAGATTTGGCAGGCTCATTCTTGACTGCCGTCTTGACTAAATGCATTATTATCAGTCAGATTCTACACTTCAGAATGGGGCAAAACTTCCCTTTCGAGCAAAATCTTTGGATTGTGTAAATGAATACAGGAGTGCAGGTAGTAAGACATAAAGTTAATTGTTCTTGAGCACAGAGCTCAAGAGCCAGTGGGTTGTAATGGACAGAACAATGAATCAGAATTCTCGAAAGCTGGTTTCAAAGGCTTGCCTAGCCATGGAAATTGAATGGGGCGGGGAGACTTATGGCAAACTTATTTATATGCCTTGAAAACCCTTCTTAGATTTGTGGTACTGCAGATAACACTAGGATCTGTACACATGGGGATATCTCTAGCCGCTCAGCATCCCAACAGGCCTACACATAAGGGAAGCTGTTGACTCTACTGTCAGTGGGATGGTGAATCTACTAGGGCTGAACAGATTTGTGTTTTGGCACTAAAAGTCTCAGAAGTCCCCAGATAGCAACATTGCATGGGGAATTCTGGAAGACGAAGCCCAAATACAAAAATCTGCATTCCTCTACCATCTGCTCCATCTAGCTATTCAAGGTGCTGAATCTCTTTGGGGAAGCAGGTTCAGCACCTTGGACAGCTCTGGACTAAAACCCGGAATGGATTCGGTGCCCCAGCGACACAGGAGCCACCGGCCTCCACTTGACACGTGTTTCCCAAATCAGACTTTCTGTGGGGTAAGAAGACCTACTCAGTGTTGACGGAGTGAAGCTAGAAGTTAGCAAGAGATGCTTCCATTCTCAAAACCCGATGCCCTTTCCATCCCAACCAGTGGTTCACAAAGCAGCATCCCCCCCCTGCACCTCCACCCCTTTCCCTTAATGTGCTCTCCACTCTCGCTGTGTAATCAGGACAAACGCTAAATATTGCATTGCCCATTAGCTTTTACCAGAGCTCACCCTGGCTGCCAGCGTGTGCTGTCAGCTTTAAAATACAGAGGTAAAGGGTCAAGCGGCGGCCGCCTGGTACGCTCGGAGAGGGGGGGAGGGTCCCTCTCACAGCATGGGTCCGGGCCAGCTCCCTCAGGTAGCCCTGCTGGGGAGGGCATCTTGAAAGCGATTCCCCCAGCCACGAGAGGAAAGGAAAGACACCCCCTCGGCCACTTTAGAGCCATGGATTATTTATTCATGCTCTGGAATGACATTCAATTTAATCAGCCTGCGTCGGCTCCAACCCAGCTGCTCAAAGCAGGGATGCTGCATGGACCCTCTGCCGCCCACCAAATACAACTGCCAGAGCTGATGTGCCTTTTAAAAACTGAATGGCAGGTCACACACACAAGCATGCTGTGGTTGGGAAGTTTTACCATTGTCTCGCAGGCCATAACCTTCTCTGTGGCTGGCCCCTTGCTTTGGAACCATCTCCTGAGTGAGTTGCGCCTTGCACAGTCCCTGCCCGCCTTCAAGAAAGCACTTAAAACCTTGCTTTGCCGGGAGGCATTTGGCGACCTTTAACTTAATTTAACTTAGTTTTTTTTTCCCTCTCGTTTTTGGATGCCTCCTGTTGATGATTCTCTTTTATTTTTGCATTGTTTTTTTTTTTTTTTGTGCTTTCTTGTTCTTTTAACCTATTGTAAACTGCCCGGAGTTCCTTCGGAAGACGGACGGTATAAAAATAAATAAATAAATAAATAATAAATAAATAAATATACAGTGGACCCTCATATAACAAATGGTTTGTTTAACAGAAACAAAGCAAAGTGTTCTGCTTGTATACCACCCCATACTATTTAAAAGCATTCTCAGGGTGGTGGTGGCTACAATTTAATTACACAGGCTACACTTCCTCCCCCCCTCCCCACTGGGCACTCGTTTTACCGAGGGCCCATCTGGCCCAGCTTCCGGTATCTCACAGTGGCTCCACCAGATGCCTCTAGGAGTACATGGGACAACTAGATATCTGTCTCCCGATTCCCCTCCCCTGCGTCTGGCACTTTGAGGTACCCTCCTTTTAAGCCTGGAGATAGCACACATTCCCCCTTGCTGAGGGCCTGCTGTACAGCAGGAGTTCACAACATTGCCAGGAATTGCTAGTCTTCTCATGGCTGAGAGCCAAAGCAAGCTGGGAGGGGCTTGTCCACAGAAGATCTCCCCCTCCGCCAATTCAGAGGTTGCTTAAAGCATGCTGTTTATATTCCGCCCCATAGAGCTTCAAGGACTCTCTGGGCAGTTTTGCAAGTTAATTATGCAGGCTACATATTGTCACACCCACCCACCGACCCACCCACCCTGCAAGCTGGGTAATCATTTGACCGACCTCGGAAGGATAGAAGGGTGAGTGAACCTTGAGCCAGCTACCTGGGATTGAACCCAGAGACAGGACAGTGCACAGTTTGGGATGTATTACAGCTGTTTAACCACTGCACCACAAGGCTCCCCTTAACCCTGTTGCCAACGCCTGCCTTTTGGCAGCATGTGTAACAATGGCAGGGGTAGTTTCCTCAGGAAGCACAGTTCTTGGGAAGAAGGAAGAGAACAGTGAACTTAAGAAATTTACATTTTGAGTCACATCTCCTTTCATTGTTCACTAGAAACCCTAACCAGCCATTGGTCTTTTTTTTAAAAAAAAGTAATTCACTATCTAAAGCAGGCATGTCCAAAGTCAGGCCTGGGGGCCAAATGTGGCCCGTTTTTAAATTCTGAGCGGCCCACGGCTTCTTCTCCCCACCGGCTCAGCCTGTCACGCATCCCCGCCAGCTGCCCCCTCCCCATACCGGATGGAGGTGTTAGCTTGCAGTTTTACAGTTTGCCTGCCCTCTCTGCCTCTGTGCATCCCCCCAGCCCCCTGCCCAGACTACCCACCCCCCAGTTCCATTGCTGCAGCATCCTCCCCGCCTCCTTGCATGTTATAGAGACTTGTCCAAAGTCCAGCCCGGGGGCCAAATGTGGCTGAATGGTTGACCCCCACAGATTTTCACTTCACCAAATCTGGCCCTCCTTGCAAAAAGTTTGGACACCCCTGATCTCAAGTGTGTCTGTGTGGGTGGCAATACAGCAGTGTAATTGAGCCACATCTCACAGGGCATGTTTGAACTCTCCATATAGAAGTGACTAGCTGGTTAAGAAGACTGTCTTGATGAGTTCCTGGACCTCCAAATTTGACCAAGATATCCCCAACTAGGCCAGAAAAGACACCCCAGAAGCCCAGACGGCAGTTAAAAGACACCAGCCTGCCAGCATCGGAGCTGAACAAACCACGAGCCCCCACAAAGCAGCCACGACAGGCAACTGCTTGGGAGGAAACAGATGGGAGCCGATTTCAGCTCTTTGTAGAAAATGGGTTAGCAGGATCCAAAGGGGAGGAGGAGGTTGGATGTGTACGGAAGATAAATAATACATGTTTGAAATGCTTCCATCCAACCATACAGAAAAGGCGTTCCAGATATGGAGTAGGAAAGACCCTTACTGTATGATTAGATGGAAGCATTTCAGAATCTATTATATTATATTATATTATATTATATTATATTATATTATATTAGGTAGACCCTCATATGACAAACGATTTGTATAAAAAAATCTGTACAACATAAAAAATTCCGGAGATAGGGGAAATGGTCAGAAAAATGATCGTGATTAGGGATTACACCGTTTTCAATGCATTCCTATGGGAAAATTTGTATAAAGGAAAATTTGCTTAACAGAATTTCATTAGGAATGAATTCATTCCTTTGTACAAGGCACCACTGTATATTATATTATACATGCTGACTTCCTTTATAGAGAGGTGGTTACAGTGGTACCTTGTATAAAGGAATTAATTCATTCCAAATGAAATTCTGTTAAGCAAATTTTTCTTTATACAAATTTCCCATAGGAATGCATTGAAAACGGAGTACTGTAATCCCATTTTTATGTTGCACAGATTCGCCCCATAGGCGATTATGTTAAGCAGTTTCCCCCTATCTCCAGATTTTTTATGTTGTTCAAATTTTATGTTATACAAACTGTTTGTTATACAAGGGTCCACTGTATAATGTATTGTCCCCATATATCTGGCTTTGCATAGAGGGTGATATAGTATTTCCATATACTTGCATGGATACCTCAGTGGTTTAGGTAACTGGCTGTAGAGCCAGGGGAAGGCAGTTCATTTCTCCATTGGGACTCCAGGGAGAAGAGCCAGCCTTGGTGGCCTTGGGTAAGCTGCAGAGTCCCAGGGCACCCACCCCCCAGAAGATGGAAATGGCAACCCATTTCTCTAAGCATTCTCTATCTCAAAAGGGAGACTTGACATAACGGGAGTATTATTTTTATAGCGCATTTTCCTTGTATATCAGGCAAAACTGTGCTCATCTGAATTGTCACGCCTACTTTTAGAAGGAGTGTTCACCAACGGATGGGGCAACAGGACAATGCGAACATGTGCCGGAGGGGAGGGGGGGATGAACATCATAGAAATCAAAATAGACGGATTAACCCATCCCTCGTTTGCAAGGGGGAGGGTACGTTTCCCCTCAAGCGTCAGGCTCACCGCCGTGGGAATAAGGCTGTGCTTGATACGACGGAGGTCAAGCCCTTTATGAATAATGATGTAGAGCAATTATGTGCTGTCTGTTGCTGGGAAATGCATTTGTAAATTGCGTCTCTGGCTAACAACTCCGGCCGCAGCCCGCTCGCACCCCCCCCCCCGATGCAGGTTGGTCCACCAGCTGGGCAGAGGAGTCCTTAATGATCCACAACGAGAGAGCACCGTTCCGTCATCATTAATAACAGATGAAGCAAGCTCCTTTGGACTTAAGGCTGATGGAGCCCATTTCGCTAAATGCCACTGAACCACAAGCGGCTCCTCTTCCAGCACTGTTGAATGGCGGCTTCCACCGGCACACCCTCCTCCACGCTTGTAGGAGAGTCCCATTCATTGCTTGGTGCATCCTCTTTGGGAGACCAGGACGGTGGTAGGCCCTTCCGATGTTTTGTACCGCAACTCCCACAGTCCTTTGTCACTGGCAATCTAAGCTTAGAATTCTGGGAGTTGTGGTCCAAAACATCAGGAGGGTCGAAGTTTGGACATGCCTGCAGTATGCCCAATGACTTGGATTGAAAAATCTCCCTATCTCCCTGGCTGTAGCCTCTGTTCATTCCCCCAGCACAATTTCAGTTTGAGGCGATTTGGCCAAAAAAATGATGATGACAACAAGGAGGACTTGTAGGATGAAAAGTTTGTTTTCTCAGGTTTTTCTCTGGTGTCATCTCAAGAATGTCATCTTCATGGTTGTTGTTGTTGCTGCTGCTGCTGCTACATTACACAAAGAACTGTCAGTCACTCCATTTTCCTTCTTGCCTTTCTATAACTTGTACCGGGTTCAGAAACAGGTGTTAAAAAACAGAAGTAGGTCAATCCCTTTCAACAAGCTGAAAAGACCTACACAACTTCACAACTTCGGCTTCCAAGTAAAAAAGCTTTTAAAGTATTTCAGACACACTGAAAACCGATCATGCTTTTGGCAGGACTGGAAAAAAGACACCTACTACCATAACAAGAACAGGCACGACATATCAACCGGGAGCCGTGTGGACGGTCAAAGGCAAGCAAAAATCGGAATTGGCTAATGCTTTTTCTTTGGATCCCAAAGTCCCAAAAGTGGTCCGTAAGTGGCCACACAAGCCATCGATAAGCACTACCTGTGCACTCTTGAAATATTTCAGAGGCCCTGGTACTGCTCGGTGGTTTAGATATCTGGTAGTGGAGCCAGAAGTCGGGAGTTAAAATTCCCTCTTTTTTGCCTCCTTGAGAGGTCCTGGACTTGACGTTCCCCCAGGTCCAGTAGGGTTAGAGGGTTTCAAACTGCTCCTATTGTGTCTCACCTAGTGAGAAAACCCCAGCAAGAGTGTCTATAAGTGTTGTCAGCACATGACATAACCTATGAAAAGAAATCCTTATTTCTCTTCTCTCTCTCTCTCTCTCTCTGTGTGTGTGTGTGTGTGTGTGTGTGTGTGTGTGTGTGTGTGTGTGTGTGTGTTTACACTCGAAAGCTTGCAATGTTCCTTTTTTAATTTTTAATAGTGGCCTATAAAGGTACCACCTGTAACCTATTTTTGCATTTGTGTGTGGGTGTGTGGGTGTCCCTGTCCCTTTGAAGCCCGCCAGAGGGCACCCTTTGAGCATTTTTACTTGCAAATGCTGCCTGCAGTGTGTGTGTGTGTGTGTGTGTGTGTGTGTGTGTGTGTGTGTGTGTGTGTGTGTGTGTGTGTGTGTGTGTGTGTGTGTTGAGAGGGAAGGGGGGGGAGAGAGAGGGACAGCTGCAGAGCGGGAAAAAAATTGCCAGGTTGTGAGTCTTTTCTGTTTGCTTTTCCAGCAGCTGCGTATTACCGCTGGGTGCATCATTTACAATCCTTGCACTTCACCTGAGCTAAATATATTTTGGGTTCTTCCTTATCGCGGTGATGGTGGCAACTGCGTAGGAGCATTGTCAGCGCAGGGCACGGCTTGTCTACTCCCGCATGCTTTAACCGTATGGCTCAGTCTTTGAAGGGAAAGAAGGGCGATCAGTCGTGCTGTATTAGGGAGCAGATCTAAGGGGAGAGAGGAATACCCCTGCAGTGCGTGGTGCAATGGAGCAGAGGGGTTGCTCTAACCTGGCAAGTGAGATCCTCCTTAAGAGCATATGAAGAAGGGTTGTAGAAAAAGGCTTCTAACAGGAAAGCATTCATCTCAAGTTAAAAAAGGCCGGGGAAGTGAGAACAGACAAAAGAAAACATTTCTTTTCCCAGCTTGTTAATCTGGGGAACTCCTTGCTGCAGGATGTGGTGATGGCATCTGGCCTGGGTGCCTTCAAACGGGGATTGGACCAATTTCCAGAGGAAAAGTCCATCACAGGTTACAAGCCATAATGGGGATATGTGCTACCCCCAGGCTTAAAAAGAGGGTACCTCAAAATGTCACACATAGGGGATTGGCATCAGGAGACAGGTATCTAGTTGTCTCACTTGTTCCCCGAGGCATCCTTTGGGGCCACTGTAAGATACAAGAAGCTGGACTAGATGGGCCCTTGGCCTGATCCATTAGGGTTCTTCATATGTTTTTATGTTCTTTAAAAAGTCAATTAAAAAGGGGGCAAGAAAAACACCCTTAATCACGCTGGAACTATTTGATATATTTACTTGTACAGTATAGCGCAGCCACCTGGTTCTGTGTTTGTGACTACAGAGTATGGGAAGACACCCTGGAGGATAGTAGATAGGCAGAAAGGAAAACGTCCTTGTTACTTGTGATTGTAGTAAAGAAATCCATTTTTGCAGAGTGCAGGAAGATGAACTTATTTGCACGAGCCTTTAGAGGTGCATCATTTTACTCAGATGGCCCTCAAAATGGTACCCTTTGCCACTGTTTCTCTGTAGCACCGCCAGCCAAAAATAGGAAGTGACCTCATAGGAACAAGGAGGTGAACTTTTGAGTACCAATCTTTATGTAGATGTAGAAAAGACAAAATGAGGAAGACGTATTTGTGCCCATCTAACCACCTCTCTGTGTATTGCCTGCCCCTTCATTCTACAATATTGGTGATCTATTAAGACATTATAGATGAACACTCTGGTTCATTAGGGAAAAAATCTTTATTAAGACCCACCAAACAAAATGTCATACTACAATCCACAAGATTTTGAGTTCTCCAGCTCTACTGTGACTGCTTTTATTCCCGCAACTTCTAACGTAACCTGGAATTCTTTATGCAACAGGAATGCAACTGACAGTTACTGTAATCCGACTTTGGGTCTTAAATATCATTCCTGCGTTACTTTCTGTGTATCTTAATTTGCTTAACACTAAGTCTGATGGAGAATCTGGAAAACACAAAAGCTTCCTCGGTATTTTGTTTCATTATGGTTGATGATGCTAATAGTTTTTCCCTACAGTGCCTTTTTGAATTTAGTTTGTTATGGGTATTTTAGATTATCCTACATGAAATCTCTTAAGGAGGAACTACTCCCAGGTTCAGGAAGGAAGATGCACCAGCTACTATATTTAGTGTTCTTGGAACCAAGGATTGGAGACTTTCTAGATGTGCAATTTTTAATCTGGGGTTTTGACATTTGGCAGGAGGGGGTTTGAGCTGATTCTGGTAGGGGAAGTATGCCATTCCCTGAAGGAGCTTCTTGTCCACTTATTGCAGTGCAGTATTTCTAAATTCCCATGGGTTAAGAAATCCATTGAACGAAAGATTCCATAAGAGAACAGAAAGATAGATGGCCGTAAGGCAGTCTAATATATCTCCTGGCCAGCATTTAATGGATAGAAGTTGAGGTATGCCTGGGGCATTTCCATCTATGCCTATGATTCCATCTGCTACTTCTTAGCCGGCTCTATCATTAGGTGAAGTGAGGCAGCCTCCTCAGGCACGGATCTCTGAAGTAAATATTCTGCAAATCTTTCCAGCAGAGCCACCCAACAAGCAGGCTTTGTGGAAATCTGCTTTCTTGCTTCACACTGGGGCCCAACTCCTTCGCGGAATCTAAAGCATGTGTTTCTGATTTCACCCGAAGAATGCCAAGAGTGAGGTGCCATTCCACAGTGACCTGGTAATTCTGATTCTCTCCGTCTCTTCTTCCCTCAGGCTTTAAAACATGCGTCAGCAGAGGAGCGGGCAGCGAGGTACCTGTCATGACTGACAAGCGTCTCAATGTCCCAGACATTATTATCACGCCTCCGACCCCCACGGGGAAGGTGCTGTCGAGAGACACCCGGCAGGGAGGCGAAGAGGCGCAGAACAACTGCTGAGACAGATGCTCAGGGACCTGCCCCGGCCCAGAGGCTGAAGAGGACTGAGTGTATCGTGGTGCCATGAAAGAGTCCTGCGCCTTGAACAGCTTGCTCAGGAACTCATCTGTGCCTCTGGATTTTCCCCAGAGTCTCTCCTCCTGCTGCTTTTCCTATTCTCTCGCCGGGCTTGATGAAAAGATGAATTAATGGATCTGCGTAGACCTCACCATTGGGACCGTGGCACTGTTAGGAACGGGCAGCAAGCAAAGGCATGTGGAGGAAATTAGCTGGGCCAAGGGCAGCTGCCGAAGAACAAGAAGAGCAGGGATGACAGATGGAATTGGGGAGGAAGAGGAAGGGAAGGAGGAAGAAGGTTTTTCCTGGGAAGTTGGGGGGAGAGCAAACAAGAGAGGGTCTGTTTCCCATTTTTGGATGTCCCTCCATGGTTCGAGTCTGCCTGGGTGCAAAACAGACCAACAAAACCCATAATTATGTATGCTCCCCCAAAAAAGGGGGATGGTGCAGAATTGCATGTGCCAATTTATATGCACCTTTAGAAATGATAAGTATAACCTAAATAGGAATTCAGTTCAACTTGCCAGAGTTTTAGGGGGTGGGGTGTGGATTGACCTGAGTGCCGCCTGCTTCTGAGGTGCTAACTGTAGCTCCTCCCATGCCTATTAATCCTTAAACCTGCTGGGCTGTTACTGGACGGCACTTCTAAAAGAGGGGACCGCTTTTTAGAAAGGATGAGATGGGGGTCGCCCTTGGCAAAATGATAAACACTTGTGTGGGTTCATAGCGCTCTATACAGTAGGACCCCCATATCCACTAATTTATTAACCACCGATTCAGTTTTCCGTGGTTGGCAGAGGGGAAATTTTTTAAAAAAATCAGCAGCTGCAAAACAAGTTACTGTCATAAACAACAGCTGTAAAGCAAGCTGCTGTCGCAAAACAGTAGCCATAAAGCAAGCTAAAGTGGTAAAGCAGCAGGGGTTTTTTTGGGGTGTGTGTGTTGGTGTTCTCTCTTATCCATGGTTTTCATTATCCACGGGAAGGCCAGGAACTAATCCGCAGTGGATATCAGGGTCCTACTGTATTCATAGCAGTCATATTCATCCATCTTGCCTTGTTCCTCACCCTTGGACTACTGTACTGCTCTTTTAGCCCCTTCCCAATGTGAACAAGACATCACAAAATGTGCCTCAGCAGGAATGGATGGGGAGACCAACTGAGCTTCTCTTGTAGGAGTGCAGAAGCCACGAATAGGGTGAGCAGTGGCCCAATTAGAGAAGATAATGGTGGCAACATATTGCCACCTTCCCACTGGGGTGGAGTGATGGACTAGTTCAAATACTCGCTCAGCCATGGAAACTTGCTGGGACAGTGGCCCTGGTAAAACCACCCCTTCAATATCTCACTTACCTTTAAAAAAAAACTATTAGGGCTGGTATAAGTTGGTTCTAACTTGATGGCATGACAACGGATCACAAAGAGTGATGTCATGGCATGGCTGCCATTTTGTTTTTGCTACTCCAGTGCGGGATTCTCATAAGCGGCCAGACTTAAGACTATGGGGTGGGGCGGGGTGCCATGTTCCCTACGGTTTAAACTAAGCGAAACCTGCTTCCTCCAGTTTAAGGAGAGACAAGGCATCTTGGATGGTGTTTCCAAATGGTACAGATACCACGAGACAGAGTTATGTTGCTCTCTAGGTGTCGACACTGCAGCCACAGTATAGAACAGGGGTCCTCAAAGTTTTCAAACAGTGGGCCGGTCCACCATGCCCCAGACACCACTGGGGGCTGGGCCACAGTCCAAAAAAAAAAAAAAAAAAAAAGACCAACGTGGAAAAAAGGGGGAGGGAGTGGGGGACCTTGCTGTAGCCCTCCCACTTTGAATGCCCCACTAGCCAGCATGCTAGATCAGCATGCTGATCATCTGGGTGGTAGTTGGCGGGAGTGGGAGAAACGACATAGCCCACTGCTTTGAACTGCCTCAGCAATAGAAGCAGCTGCAGAGGCTGGCTTGCTCGTAAAGCAGGGGGTAGGTGGTGGTGGGGGGTTGCAATTGGTCCTGGGGGCCGGATTTAGGACCTTAGGGGGCCGCATCCGGCCCTGGGGCCTTAGGTTGAGGACCCCTGGTATAGAACCTGCAGGGAGTAAGAAAGGTGCCTCGTCCAGAGGCAGAATCGCATTCCCCAGCCACAGAAAGTTTCCTCTCAAGCCATGAGAAAATGTGATCTTCCGTGCCATCTCATATCTGTGTCGAGGTAAGCCTTGAGGATGTCATATGCCAGAGGTGCAAGGAAGCAATGGAGTGCGATTTTTATGTAAAGGACAATTGTTTGCAATATGAAACTAAGGAAGAGCAAAGACTGGACCAATGTTTGCTTCGACACAACCGATTATGTCTGATCCCTTTTAGGTAGATCGTGCTCCGTTCCTTTTCGTAATCCTATCTGCAATATCAGGAAATCTTTGATAGCCATAAAGAGGTCAACTTGACTGCAAAGTCAAAATGGCCTCGCTCAATACAGTGCCATGCAACAACCGTTGTCTGTACTCAGTTCTACAGATCATAGGATTCTTAGACCATGAGAGCAAATTATAACCTTACAGATGCTGTTCAACTGCATTTCCCATGAACCTTAGGCAGCCTCGCCAATGGTGAGGCATTCTGGGTGTTGTAGTCTGACAGTTGCCCGCCATTGTTATTAGGCACAAAATATAAATATGATAGTGTTAGAAATGGAATGACTGTTAGAGTTACCATCAGATTTAAAGTGGTAGAAGAGAACTGAGTACAAGCTTGCACCTTTCCCCATTTTTATATCTGAAATCCATATCTTCAGTTTTCAGTCACTGTTTTTGGTTCTTCCATGTTCAATTCAAGAAAGAAGCAAGTATTTTAGTTCAACGTGATGACTAAGCTGAATGCTGTCCCCCCCCCCCCCACAGCCTTACATCTTTGTCAAATGGCATGTTCTGTTTTTCAATTAAAAATAGGCTTGGAAGAAGGAGGGAGATTTCAAAGCATTGTTTTATGAGATATTAAAATTTCCCACCTGGTTTTATTAGTTCTTTGCTCTTGTTTTGTCCAAACCAAGTGATGTACATTAGGAATTGTGTCTGGAAATGTTTATTCCCCCACAAGACATAGTTATAAGGAAGATGTTCTTAAGATTGGGTCAACAATCTTTTTCCTTTAAAGGAGCGTTCCTTGTTTGCTTAATTCTTACAACAGATAATATCGCTACCAAAGAGCTATGTTTTAGCTTTTTGCGGGGGAGGGGAACATTCTTTGGGTTTGATGGGGTGGGACTGCTGAAGGTTCGCCACCACTGGGATCAAGTGAAGGACTGGGACTCGGGAGACTTGGGTTCGAATTCCCCAGTGGGCCTTGGAAGCTCACAGGTGTGAGTGTTTAGAACTGGCAAAACCATTCTTGAAATGCCTCACTTTGCTTTGAAAGCCCAAGTAGGGTTGTTATAGGTCAGTGGTTCTCATCCTGTAGGTCCCCAGATGTTCCTGGACTACAACTCCCAAAGCCTCCACCACTCGCTGTGCTTGAAAGGGTTTCTGAGAGTTGCAGTCCAGGAACATCTGGGGACCCACAGGTTGAGAACCACTGTTATAGGTTACATTTTCCCAAAACATCCAGAAGGAAGTATTGCTGACAAGTTGGTCCCCCTTAAGCTGTTATGGGCTGTTGTTGTTGCGTTGTTACACCCGTGACTAATTCTTCGGGACCCCATGTCCATGGAGTTTTCCTGGCAGGAATACTGGCGTGGCTTGCCATTTCTTACTCCAGACGCCTATAGCAACTGCTACTCCCTGGTGGTCTCCCATCCAAGTACTAGCCAGTCCTGACCCTGCTTAGCTCCCGAAATCAGGCAAGATTGGATGTGCTCAGGGCAACTAGGCAGCTTGTGGGCTGTACGTAGGCCCTAATTTATTTATGTTTATGTGAATTTGATTGGATCCTTCCTCTGCTGTTAGTAGTAACAATTAGACTTTTAGGGCCATGTTGGAGAGGACACAAAGGGACAATAGGACAGCTGATCCAGACATAACAAGGCCTTTTTATGGTAAGAACAGAAAGGTGATTACTTTCATCCTCCCGCTCTCCAGTCGCAATCACTTTTAATCTTTATTCCCGAAATCCCAAGAGCCTATGGAAATCTGGAAATCCTTCAGCAACTCTTGCGGAAGAAAGGGATATATGGATTTAAGCTAAAACGGTAAGAAGGATCAGAAACCCTCATCCCCTGGAGTATTCTTTTGGAGGCAGTGGTGATTACCTCCTTTATTGGTCCCTCTTAATTCATGCCATCCTGTTGCATCAAGATTGGCACCGATGCTGGAGCATAAATGTGGAGAAACAGGGAGCCTTTGGAAGACGATTGCATGAATGGGCTATTAAACAGACCTGTCACCGCTAATATTGTTTGAAGGCTTTCAGTTTCCATGGCGACCTGTCAACCTAGCTGCTCAGTTGGCAATGCTTTAAATCACTCTTCAGTAAAAGCTCTTCCCTCCCACCCTCTTCACACATTCCCTCCTTGACTTACAACCTGGGGCATCGATAGGAGGTGGTGTGCTTACGAGGTGTTGCTTCTTGTTGTGATGCTATTTAATAAAATTCTCTTCTGTTTTGGTAAGGGGGGGGAGCATGTGCAAATCACCCACCTTATTATTGAGAAAACAAGGTTCCTCTGTTCTTTGCAGAGGAAAAGAAAGAGGAGTTCCGGTTAGGCCTCCTCTCCGGTGCAGATACTTGTTACTCATGATTGTATTAAAGAAATCCATTTATGCAGAGTGCAGGAAGATGAACTTTACACGAGCCTTTAGAGGTGCATCAGTTGACTCAGGTGGCCCTCATAAATGGTACCTTTTGCCACTGTTTCTCTGTAGCAATGCCAGCCAAAAAATAGGAAGTGATCTCATAGGAACAAGGAGGCGAACTTAGGAGCACCAGTCAACATGTAGATATAGAAAAGACAAAATGAGGAAGACGTATTTGTGCCCATCTAACCACCTCTCTGTGTATTGCCTGCTCCCTCATGCTACAATATTGGTGATCTATTAAGACATTATAGATGAACACTCTGGTTCATTAGGAAAAAAATATCTTTATTAAGACCCACCAAAAGAAATATCATACTACAATCCACAAGATTTTGAGTTTTCCAGATCTACTGTTATTGCTTTTATTCCAGCAACTTTTATTCCAGTGCTGTGCCCACTTCTGGATACTACACCTCAAGAAATAGGCTGACAAATTGGAACAAGTTCAGAGGAAGGCAGCCAGAATGATTTTTTTTGGGGGGGGGGGAAGGCTGGAAACCCAAGTTGTATGAGGAGAGACTGGAAAGAAATGAACATGTTTAGCCTTGAGAAAAGAAAATACTGAGTGGAGATTTATTTATTTATTCATTTATTTATCTGAGTGGAGATACGACTGTACTTTCCAAATACAGTGGTGCCTCTTAAGACGAATTTAATTCGTCCTACGGGTCACTTCGTTTTACGAAAAATTCATCCTACAAAACACGGTTTGACACAGTCCCCATTGGAGTGCCCTGAATTCGTCTTGCCAGGCATCCTATAGGAAAAATTCATCTTACGAAGTTTTCCTATTCTTGGAAATTTCATTCCTCTCACGAGGTTTTTGTAGTAAGGGGCATTCATAGAATCATAGAATTGAGGCGAGCAGCGAAGAAGGCAGGCAGGAGCACGGTGCCTCCTCCGCCTCTTCCTTGCCATGGTGGAAGAGGTATAAGGTGTGTGCACGCGCTACTGCACACGCACACACAACCACACACCCATCCTTGTCCTGCTCGGAAGAGGCCACAAGCCCCCATGGCAGGCCACTGCTGCAGGTGCCAGAGAACTTCCCTCTACAGGCACCCTCAGCCAATCACAGCCTCCGGTGCCATTGACTGACACCCCCTCCAACCTATCAAGCTGTAACTCACTCTTTCCCCTCCTCCTCCAGACCCAAGCCAATAGTCGTTTGACCCCCAAAGGGGTCCCGACCCCCAGGTTGAGAACCACTAGGTTACCTATAGGTGGACTTAACAGCATGAGCTGTGCAATAGTCATACTTTGATTTTAAATAATTTCACCCCATCTTTCTCCTTAAAAAGAACCTAAAGTGGCTTATATAATTAAAATGACAACATTTTAAAGCAAAAACAGTTAAGAAAACACCTATTTTTTAAAAAATTAAACAACTATGCTAAGAACAGTAAAATAAAAGCAACGTTTAAAGCACATTTAATAGCAACGAGGCATTTTAAAACATCCGTGTCTGCCCCTGTTGCTTTTTTAACCACACCCTGTTTTTTAAAGAAGCGTTTGACGACCACTAATTTTTAATTTAATTTAATTTAATTTAATTTGGTCTTTTTCCTTGGACCTCTAGAACAATATTCTTTGCTGGTATTATTTTATTTTTTATGTTTTTGTTGTGTTTCGTTCTATTGTTGTAAACCGCCTGGAGTTCCTTTGGAAGACGGGTGGCACATAAGTGTATAAACAAACAAACAAACAAACAAACAAACAAACAAACAAACACTGGGAGGAAAACTGAATTATCAAAAATATGGTTGTCTAGGTTATTTTCTACAAGGCAGAAAATGCCTATTTCCAGCAGGCAGTGTTTGAAGGCTACTCTGATTGTCTGCCAATTGAAAAAGGAAATGTCTTGGCAAGACAGCCAATCAGAAAACAGTACCTGGTAGAGCCCTCCCCCTAGCGCGGGAAAAGCGAACAAACATATCGCATAGTAGGCGGGGCTGGGTCCCCCCCCCAGCCTATCAAGACAGATGATTGAAGACCCGGCGACGAAGACTGGAGTTGACTGGCCGAAACTATAGCTAAGGGGCGGGGCTAGGCGACGACAAGATTGTCATTGGCTGAAGAACGAGTAGTGGGTGGGAATACGTTGCAGCAGCCTTAGTAAGAGAGGCCAACCGGAGGGCTTTCCTAAGAGGAGGAGCAGCAGCAGGAGGAGGAGAGATGAAAGTGGGTGGGGTTTGGCCTTCGTTCCCAACCAATGGCAGGTGGCTTTCGCCGGGGGGGGTGTCGAGGTGAGCGCGCGGGGAAAGGTGGAGACTTTCATAGGGTGGAAAAGCCAGGGATAGGCGGGGCTTGTTCCCCAACCAATGGGAACGCGCCTTCCCTCAGGCGTCCGTAATACTAAACGCCGAGGCGGCGGCCTTCGAATTCCCCCCCCTCTCAGGGCGGGCGACGCTGAGGAGACGAGATGAAAGTGGGCGGGGTTTGGCCTTCGTTCCCAACCAATGGCAGCGGGCTCGAGGTGAGCGCGTGGACAAAGGCGGAGGCTTTCATAGGGTGGGAAAGCCGGGCGTGGGCGGGGCTTGCTCCCCAACCAATGGGAGCGCTCCTTCCCTCAGGAGGCCTTAATACCGAGCGCTGAGGCGGCGACCTTCGAATTTTTCCCCCTCAGGGCGGTCGGCGTTGCGGCCTTACCTGCCTCCAACCGCCCGGCTTCTCTTTTTATTTTCCCCCCAATGGATGCCGCCGAGGTGGAATTCTTGGCCGAGCAGGAGCGGGTCACCATTATCCCCAATTTCAGCCTGGACCGGATTTACCTCATTGGGGTGGGTCGGCGTTGAGGCCCGGACAAGGGATGCGGGGCTTGGGGGCGGCGGGAGGCTCGGCTCGCCTCCTTGAAGAAGGGAGTTCGTGAGGAGAAATAATTTTAGGGCAGCTTTCCCCCGTCGCCTCTCTCTCCGCCCTAATGGGCGCCCTTCGGGTTGCTGGACTACAGCTCCCATCATCCCCAGCTAGTGCGCGGCCGCGCTGTGGCGGGTTTATGTAGTCGCGGGTGACCTGGAGGGCGCCAGATCGGGAAAGGACGGTGTAGGAGGCTTGCAAGTGTTGTTTTGTCTGGCTGAGGATAATGGGAGCTGTAGTCGGGGGGGGCTTTTAACCCCCCCTGGGTTTATTGGGTGAGTGTAAACGACATTTGCATCTAACTAATATTCTGGGTTAAAATATTTTAAATAAACAAACACTCAGTTTATTCGTTGGGTTTTTTTTTCCTTACTTGGGTCTAAGTAATAAGAAGCTGTATTTGGCGTCTTTTACTAATAAGTTCTAGAGTGACTTTTCAAAAAGAACAAAATATGTAAACTCATGAAAAGGGGAAAAATTAAAAATCTTTTAATGCATTCCTAGTCTTTTTTGTTAGATATCTTCTCCTTACATGAATGTAAAAGACAAAGAATCTGGTTTCTTAGGATATAGTTATGGTGACTTAAGGATTCAGGAGAACCCAGAATATTAGGTTAGATGCAAATGTCGTTTATTGGGTGGGTGTGCATATAATAAACCCCCACCCTCCCGAATTAGCTTTGCATGTATATATATGGAATATAAAAATCCAGCTTTAGTTTCAGGTATTCTTAGGTAATGATGATAAAGACTCTGGCCAGAAACTGTGAGTTAGGTCAGTACTTGAGCTGGAGGCACCAATGCTATGAGGTAGCTTATATTATCTCATTGCAAATCTGCTTCCTAGGGCGACTTGGGTCCCTTTAATCCTGGACTGCCTGTAGAGGTACCTCTCTGGCTGGCTATCAACCTAAAACAGAGGCAGAAATGTCGACTGATACCTCCAGAATGGATGGACGTAGGTAAGAACTTAATATCTTTATGCAACATATTTATTTATTTATTGTTTTGAATATTTTTATCTTGCCTTTCTCCTGGGAAAAGGACTCAAGGTAGCTGATAATAATAAGGGACAATATTCAGCCAGAACATTTAAGATGTATTCAAGTTAAGAACAGGGAAATAGGAGAGGCATCTTAGAACATTAAAGGGCAACATTAAAGCTAAAAATAGCATGCAAACAGTTAAAAGAAACCAGGTCATCTCCTCCTCTGCCTGGCCGGCCAGGCTGGGTGTGCTGAAGGAGGAGACGGCCTGGTTCCTTTACCTGCCCCCTCAGCGGCTCTTCCTGGGCTGGCCGGCTGTGGTAGCGTTAGAGGCCAGCCTGCAGCTACGTGGCGTTACTGCTTTCGCCCGCCCCATCCCACCACCCCTGCTATCACTGTTGCTACCACCAGCATCATCACCCTCGGATGCTGGGTTTGCTCTTATCCACAGATTCTGTTATCAGTGGGGCAGCCCAGAACCAATTCCCCATGGTTACAGGGGTCCTACTGTGGTGCTTTTGTAAGATGTCCGCCTGTGGTATTTCTGGGGAGTTCTCTGGGGAGAACGGGATATGGTGGCGTCTTGCTCTTCATTAAATCCATTTACTCCCTTTTATTTATTGCTTTCCAGAAAAGCTTGAGCAGATCCGAGAACAGGAACGCAAAGAAGACACTTTCACCCCAATGCCTAGTCCTTTCTACATGGAGTTAACTAAGTTGCTGCTGAATTAGTGAGTAAATTTGACATTGTTCTTCATGGAATGATTTCTGATGGATAGATTATGGTTTTTTTAAGTGTATAGAAAAGCTCCGGTCATGTTGGATTTGAATCTGAACATTACAAAAACACAAATGTTTTAGAATATACATCGACAAATGACAGCATTCTTAATATTGGTAGAGTATTCTCAAAGTTTACCTTCAGCAATATAAAGTTATTAAGCTGTGATCTTTGAAAGGGATGTGATGGCATTCATCTTATGTAATGACTGGCATGCACTTCTGTCCTATAGTTTATGATGTGGAAAAAAAAAGAACAACAGTAATTCCAGACTGGTGTAGCTTGATCAGATTCTGACCACTATTGCTTATGCCCTAGATTTTATATATTGAAAATGCAATATATTGGACGTTTGTATCGTGCTCTGATAGGTTTTCTCCTCCATTAGTGCGGCAGACAATATTCCAAAAGCAGATGAGATCCGAACGCTGGTTAAGGACACATGGGACACTCGAATAGCAAAACTCCGGTTGTCTGCAGATAGCTTTGTCAGGCAGCAGGAAGCTCATGCCAGGGTAAGAGCAATCTGTGATAACCTAAGTGTGCTGATGTAGTTGGGAAAGTGTTAAAGTGGTATACTATTTATATAGTGGCCACAATATTTTCACATTTTGTGCTGGTGTAACACAATTGATGTAAATCTTGGTTAATTGTTACAGATTCAGAAATCAGCAGGACACTTGCTGTTGTGTACTGTGTTGTGCAACTTAGTTTTCAAGTAGAATTACCTGCAATGACTTCTAGGAATTCAATGATTTATACCCACTGTGATATCCCAGTGGGCTTAACTAATATGGATGTTAATCTATTATATCCAATAGGTCAACATTCCATTGAACATAACAAATATGGACTAATGTTAAAGTCATGGTGGTTTGCAAGAATATAGGCTTCTATTGCCTGAAAACTTTCAGATTTTTATTATCTGATTGCATTTCTTTTTGTGCAGTTTTGTATTCTCTAAGCATACTGACACAGGGTAGATGAATGTTAATAACATTGTTTCACTTTTATAGATGGATGGTAAACAGTTTTACTTTTGAAGTGCTGAAATGCATTTTCGTTGGTTTAAAAGTGGCACCAGAAGCCCTCTCCAAATTTATTTCCCTGCTTCTTGCATGCAGGATCAAGTTCAAATATCATATGTACATATCCATTTGTAATCTGTAACACAGTGGAACCTCGGATAACGACTGCCCTGGATAACAAATAATTCGGATAACGACTAGTTATTTTCAACCCCCCCCACAGCCCACAGCCCCAGCCTCCCTCCACATTTCTCTTTTACTGACCTGCGGGGGGGAGGCAACATGCAGAGGTGGGGCCTGGGGGGTGGGGTGGGGTGGGAGAATCAGGGCAGTCTCTCTCTTGGCGGAGGAGGAGGAGGAGGAGGAGGAAAGGTGGGTTTGGAGGTGGTTGGGTGCGAAAGCGCCAGCCGCTGCTCGGCTGGAACGCCCTGTGGCGGCGGCAGCGGAGGAAGAGGAGGAGGAGGAGGAGGAAGAGGTGGGGTGCGTGGGGGTGCGTGGGTGGGAAAGTGCCAGCCGCCGCTTGGGATGAATGCCCGGCGGCGGCAGAGGAGGAGGAGGAGGAGGAAAGGCAAGACCGGCGGCCCTGGCAGCGCTTGTGCGGCGTTCCAGCCGGTCTTATCAGGCCCCGCTTACCAGCTGAGAGCCCTGATCGGAGGCCTGATAAGGAGCCTTGCCGCAGGAGCTCTCTGGTTGCTGGAGCGGGGCCGCGCGGTTTACCAGCAACCAGAGAGCTCCAGCGGCAAGGCTCCTTATCAGGCCTCCGATCAGGGCTCTCAGCTGGTAAGCGGGGCCTGATAAGACCGGCTGGAATGCTGCACAACCAGGCGGCGGTGGCAGAGGAGGAGGAGGAGGAAAGGTGGGTGCCAGGGGTGGGGGTGGGGAATTCGCCTGCTGCCACGCGAACACCCTGCGGCGGTGGTGGCAGCGGAGGAGGAGGAGGAGGAAAGGTGGGTGCCGGGGGTGGGGGGGAAGCACCAGTGGCAGGGGTGGGCAAGGAGGGGGAGGAGTGCACTTTAAAAGTGCACTTTAAAGAGGTCTGGGGGAAAAAGCACTTTTTTGGCCTTTTCCCCCGGACCTCCGGAACGGATTAAAATGGTTTTCCATTCATTTCAGTGGGAAACCATGCTTCGGATAACGACGAGATTCGGATGAGTAACCCAGGAGAACGAATTACCGTCGTTCTCCGAGGTTCCACTGTATATGACATAATCCTAAATAACTGGTAAGCATCTATGAATTGGGGACAGAAATGAGTGCCTGCAATAGTAGACCAATATGGCACCCTGCAGATGTGTTGATGCTAAAGGTTTCATTATAGTCATGCTGACTTCATGAAATATTTCTTGTTGACAGTCAGCTGCATTTTTTGTTCATTTTGTAGTACTACAGATTTGCCTACCGGATAACTTTCAAGTAGTTAGATTATAATTCTCTTTGGCCTCAATTAATAGGGCCAATGGGGATAATTGAAATTGAAGTCCAGAACATCTGAAGGGCACTAGTAGTTTATACCTATAAAATACTCTTATTCCACCTTTCTCGTAACATGTGTGGAGATCCTAGGTAGCATAGATTAGGTTGCATCATGCTAGTAGGTGGGAGCAAATATTACAAATATTGTTGTCTCTTATCAGCTGGATAATCTGACTTTGATGGAGATCAACACTACTGGTGCTTTCCTTATACAAGCTTTAGATCATATGTACAAGCTCCGTACAAATCTCCAGCCCGGAGGGAGTGCACAGTCACAAGATTTTTGACAACGGAAATATTCTTCCATTCAGTGGAGTCCCCTCTCACGCTCAGTGGTTTTTCCTGGGTCTAAAACAATTATTTTGTGATCTTTTGTGCCTTTGATATTCATCAGGATGCACCTAAAGCAAAAGCTAAACATAGTAAAGAAATCATGTTATAATATTCTTGATAGTATTTGTTTATGGACAAGTATTGAAATGCTAAGTCTGGTATGATTGTTTGTTGATCCTGTCTCTAATGTATATGTATATGTGTCCTTAACAGCAGGTGAACACAGCCCCTGACTATCTTCAAAAGTAGATGCTTTTCCTGGGCTGTTGTCATCTTAAGATAAATTTGTTGTTACTCTTTGCTGTCTCACATCTGCACTCAACTGTTTATTCTTGATCTGAATGTAGAACGCAGAAAAAACCAAATTGGTTCTCTCAGTTCGTTTTAGTGGTGCTTCATAATCTGGTATCTCTGGGACAAATGACAGCATGAGACTATACTAACACCTGGTTGGCAGCTTGCCTTAAAGGTGATATGTAACTGCCGAACCATATTCCTAGAAGGGCACAGTGCTTCCACAGGGATGTCCCTTGCTCAGTTCTGTTTGTCAGCTTTCTTTCGAGATAAAGGATCTTTTCTGGTTGCCTTGACATCAGCCACAGAATTTGCTAAAAGAGAAAATGGTTTACTTTATTTGGAAATAGATCCATAGAGACAAGGTACATCTCTTGGGCTTGTTTGTGTTCTGTATATTATCACTTCAGTAGAGTCTCTGCACGAATGTATCTAGGTTCGCCACTTACTTATTCAATGACAGTTTTCAGCCCATCAGTCATATAGTAGGTTTTGCTTGACTGTCTGGTGTACAGCCTTCTGTGGAAGGAATTTTTAGTTGGATGATGGTGTAAAACCGAATTACTACTATGCTGGCAAATGCCGAAGAGGCAGATTTTTAAATGGGTGGCAGCCAAGTACTTTGCTGAACCTTGTACGTTTTTTGAATATTTCTAACCACTAGTTTTTAAAAGTATTTTGCTTTTGTACCTTAAAGTGATATGTTTGTCAAATTTTGGAGACATCTGACATTTATAAAAGAATAAAGTTCATTTTATTGCCTCTTACTTTCTTAACTATTCCTTTGCTCTGTATTTTTCCCTAGTGGTGGTGTGAAGGCTCAAGCAATGCACCCTCTTCTACAAACACAGTTCTTAATATTGTGTAGTTACTTGAGATATGGCCAGATCTGATTTATACACTTAATTTGAGATGTATGTGGTGGCGGTTATAACTCTATTCATATTGTAAATTAACCCACCAAGCATTGCTTACAAAAGAAGTACAGTAGGACCCCGGTATCCGCTGGGGATTGGTTCCAGGCCTTCCCATGGATAATGAAAACTGTGGATAAGAGAGAACACCAAAAGCCCCCAAACTTCTGTTTTGTGACAGTAGCTTGCTTTATGGCTGCTGTTTTGTGACAGTAGCTGGCTTTACAGCTGCCATTTTGAGACAGTAGCTTGCTTTACGGATGCTGTTTTATGATAGTAGCTTCCTTTACAGCTGCTGTTTGTGACAGTAGTTTGCTTTGCGGCTGCCGAGTTATTTGTTTAATTTCCCCCGCTGCCAACCATGGATAACTGAATCAGTGGATACGGGGGTCCTACTGTACATAGGACTGGACTTTCCACAAAACAGATCAGGCGTTGGACTTAGTGTGAGTGTTTTTGGAGTAAATCTAAGTTCCTACTTGTTTGCTTATCCACTTGAGGAGAAATGATGAATCCCTTAATGATGTGCAAGATAAAAGATGTTGAGAGTAAACTATAAACATTGGATGACTCTGATTGTGCTGCATGAGTGAGCTGTGCCTTCTAACGGTATCTGCAAACTAAGCTAATTCTCAAGTTTCACTTATGCAAAAATCAGTCTAGTTTCTAGTCACCACTTGGATCTGGGAAAATAACCTTTGTCATGATTTAGGAACATTTTATTTTTTGGATGTTGTCAGAAATTACAACAATATATTCATAAATACCTAATTACTACATTCAACAAATAATATATTACATTACATTTAATTCAAACAAGTACACTTAAAACAGGTTTGTCTCACAGCATCTAAACTGCCCCAGCAGGCCTGGCCTTTATCCTCCTGCTCTCCCCTCATGCTCTGTGCTTAGTTGCGTGAGAGATTTTGCACGTTACAACAACCAGATAGCATGGGGGGGGGGGCAAGGGAGAGCAAACAGGTTTGTTTGGGACTTGGAAGTAGTGAGCCCAGAGGTGTGGGCATAGAGTTGGTGGGGAGAGAAAATTGGCTCGTTGGTGTGGCATAGAAGAAAAGGAGGTAACGATTTGGGAAAACCTGTTCCATGCTGGGATGTTGCACCTCCTAAACCTGTCCCTTTATGCACTGAATCATAGGAACTTGTTGACTTGTTCTGAATTGCAAATTATGGTCGGTTTGTCTGCTTCTTTGAAGTTGGATTGGAGTCCAAATGATTTTGAGTTAGTGCATGTTCTTTCTTCAGTCTTGTACATACAGAAGGATTTCAAGCCAATAAGCTCTCATGTGTGTCCTTCAACATCACATGTTGGGCTTGCCCAAGCTGAAGCAATGGGGTACAAACCTTTTTCCCACAGATCCCAGCCCAAATTTCACTTATGTTGAAAAATAAAAGTGCAATTTATGTTTAGAAGTGTGAGTGCAATGGCCTCCCTCTTCCTATGCCCATCTTTTCCCCGCTCCCCCGTTCTCTCATTGGTAAAATTAGAAAGCAAAAGCAATGATCCATGCTGAGTTGAAAAACACTGCTGTGGCAACTGTCAGATAAAGGCGTGACACTATAAGCAAAATTGCCCTTACCCATTTTTGATAACTTACAAGTGAAGATGATAGCAAGTGGCGTAGTCTGAAATCAGTACAGCTAGGAACGTTTAGCAATCTTGTATCACTTTCCTAAGGTGTCTTAAAGGCCATATTGCCATTCTTTCGGCTTGCTTGATATGACAGCCCCACTGCTTTCGCACATTGGTGGCTTCTGGAAAGTATTTCCTGGTCAAACATTGAAACTAGCACTTGAAGCTACTGCAAGGTGAGTTTTGTTGTGGTCCCTTCTTTAAATAAATGTTACCAAACAGGGTATGGATGTCATAAGTTTTATTTTAGTAAAACCTGTTTATGGAAGGAAAGGGCAGACATTACAGTTATTGTGGGGTGTTTTTTTTTCCTGTGTTAAAGGCAAATGGGTGATGATGTGTTGTTATTGGGGGAAGGCTTCACTGACTTCCACTGTTTCTTATTCTTTTTCTCCCCCTTGTGCTCCATTAGAGCTGATTGTCTCAAGGAAGGATGTTCAGAAACTGTTATAGAAATTGTTAGGGTTAGTTGTCTAAAGGATCAGTCACTTCATTGAAGGAAAAAATAAAATAACTCCCAAGGTCTCTTTGTACTGCATTTAGGAATAATACCTTCTAACACAGGCCCATGCATTTGCTCTTTTGTGTTCTTATACTTTCTTCTGGAGTATGGCCAGGGCTTTGGTATTCTTTTACAAGTTGCATAGAAAAAGGAATTATGGCGGGTGTAGCTTTGTCACACGGGGAAAGGTGCTGCACTAGATGGACCTATTTCTAAGCAGTGATGGACAGGGATGAAGTGTCCTTTACAACTGGGCATTTGAACCCTTTAAGAATGCATCCCATTGCCTTTCATTGTCATTGTTAGGGAAATAATTTTTTATAGCAGCAGCAAGCAAAGTATCGGACAAGAGTTTCTAAAACCAAAGGATGACCATCAAGAGAAAGAACAGAACCCAGGGAGCCTTATTCTAAAGAGTTTGCCAATCTCAGGGTTAGTATTCGATTCCAAATATTGTGCTTTGCCACACTTTGTTTGGTTAGGAGGGCTGGCATAGTTAAGGCAATGGCAAACCTATTTTAACATCAGTGGGTGATTCTCACTTCTGTTCTCCTGAACTGAGTGTGAAAGGTCTATGTATATAACATTTGGTGCCTGTCCCTTTGCTCACTCTAGGAATACTTGCAAGGTACAGGGACTGGTATTATACATGCATTGCTTTCACACTTCACACAAGACTTGTATGGCCATACCTAAGAATAAACCAAAGTGAGAAACAGTCCTAAGAGACAAACAAGGCTTTTAAAAACCTGGCCTTTAAATTTCCTGATAGCGCATGTTGCAGATAAAATACCAGCTGTCCTATGGACCACTACCTTATTTGTTGCCCCAATGCCAAGTCCCCTGAAAAGACCAAAGTACTTGCTAGAAAGTTGCATTGTAGGAATTTCTATGGAGGAGTTCCATTTAACACTCAGCCAAGTACTGAAATAAGGCTAGAAAATAATAGATGAAACCAAGAGTAAAATTTGGCAGTTACTGCATGAGTCAGATTACAAAAAAAATCCTACTCCAAAGTCATGTGTGATTTTTATTTTTGACACTGAATGCCTGTACAGTATGATGTTAAAACCCAGCATGGAATCTGTTTTCAGCATATGGGATCCCAAACGCCATGAGTTATACATTTGAATAATGTGGTAATAGGGGCAGCTGAGTTGAATATTATGTGATCTGCATCTTGAGGACCAATCAAATGTGAAGGAATTTTGTGGTCCTTTCCACATATTCTTGTTTGCATACAGAAAAGGATGGAACCCATGCTGCAAGTAGCTTCCATGCTCTTTACTTGGAGGGGGTAAAAGAGAAGCAGGTTAGCTTTAGTAGCATATTAAAAGATTTTTTGCAAAGTTTTCGGAGTATTTGTTTTTCCTCTGGAAGCCTCCCAGAACTGATAGTTCTACTGCTGTGATATTAAGCAGTGTTGTTAGAACGAATACAAGATACTGTGCACTAATCAGTTTTATTACCAAAATCTTGGGTCTCCTTAAATTGAGATCTTCTTTTAACCGTAGTAGTTGAGTTTCAGTATTCCAGATTCTAAAAGAATGGGGTAAAGGCAGGTTCAAAAGAAGGCTTGAGAAATTCCTATTTGTTTCTTCAGGATCAAAAGAATTTACTTGAGCAGTAACTGATGCTACACATTGCAAAATATTTAAAAGTGATAACACGTGCCCCAGTGGGAAAGCTTTTTCTTTTAAAATTCTTTTAAAAAACATTTCAGTATTTTATGTCCTGACCAGCAGCAGTACAAACACTAAAAGCAAGCGGGGTTTTTTTTTGCCAAAAAAAAAAAAAAAAAGCAGAAACATATTGAAAATGGCAAGCTTTTTATAACAATAATTAAAGTAATAAAAACATACAAAACATTTTAAATATATACACAGTACAAGGCTGAAGCACCTTTTTTCAACTCTTTAATTGCAAAATCTTTGTATGAAAATTCTACCCACTGGGGTACATAATCTGTGTGTATTGTATGTATATCACTGCTTTGTACATCCTCCCCTCCCCAGTAATAAAAAGGTACCTTCAGTTTATTTATTCACTTTTATTTTTTTTTCATGTGAAGTGCATTTCCAGCAAAAAGCTGACTGATGCATGGGAAGTCAAGTTTGGAAGCTGCCTCTTCTTCTGCTAGGCCTAGACTCCACAAATAATTATTTCTGTATCCCAAATACCCAGTGTTGTTCTAACCAAAACTGACGTGTACCTGGTCTCTTCTTGAGTTGTAGAACAGTGTATTTCAGGAAAAAACAAAATAAAATAAAATGGAAAGATTCCAAAAGGTAGCAGTTGAACAGATATGGCAACAAAAGGAGCATTAACTTGCAGATGATCTGGCCCCTTTGTGGTGTGGTCGGATGGATGGATTTTACTGTCAACGGTGGTATCTGGATTGAAAACAATATTTTAAAAAAAGGCAGGAGGAGAGGAAGCAGACGGAAAACAACCCTTTCAAATTTAATGAAAACGAGTTCTTCTAAATGAATTATTTGCAGAGAGTTTTGAAAGATCCGGTTGCTTCGTTTGAAGAGTTGGGTTTGGATTTGCTTGGATCCCACAATCCTTTTTTGCTCCATGCATGGCACATTCTCTCTTTCTGATATTATTTTTAAGCTTCAAACCTCCCAGTGAAAAATATTAAATATTCCAGGTAATAAAATAGATTATTATTTCTATACTATTATGTTCAGCCTAGTACAAGGGAGTGTCACCTGGGATACCCCTTGAAATAACTTCTAGACCACTGCATTGCAGGCAACGCAAGGCACTTTCTCAAGTGGTCTAGTTCGGCCTGAAGTCGTTCCCTTTCAGACACAATCTTCTGCTTCTGGCTCCTTAGTTCCTGCAAAAGCACAGAAAAGAGACCTCAGATGTTAGTGCCAATTTAGCATCAAGATAAAAACGCCCAGAGTTCTAGAAACTAAGTTGAGTCAAAAACATAAGAAGAGCCATGCTGGATCAAGCCAAAGGCCCATCTAGTCCAGCTTCTGTTATTTCACAGTGGCCCCACCAAATGCCTCTGGGAGCATAGGAGACTAGATCTCTGTCTGCTGCTACCGCTCCCCTGCATCTGGCCCTTGAAGTACCCTGGTTTTAAGCCTGGAGATGACACATCTCCATCATGGTTTGTCACCTATGATGGACTTTTCCTCCAGAAATCTGTCTAATCCCCTTTTGAAGGCATCCAGGCCAGATGCCATCACCACATCTTGTGGCAGGGAGTTCCAAAGACTAGCAACACGTTGGGCAAAAAAATATTTTCTTTTGTCTGTTCTCACTCTCCCAACCCTCAATTTGAGTGCATGTCCCCTAGTTTTGGGATAGAAACCATTAATTTTTTTTAAAAAAGGAGCAGCTGTAAGGGTTCCCCCGCCATGACATCCTTCCGTCAGCCAACTCGCTAATTGTTTTTTTGTGTTTTTTTTTTCATTTTGGCAATCCCTGCATAATGTCAAGTCATAGCCATACTCACAGTCATAGTGTGCGACAACTGTTCTGCAGTCAAACTGAGACTGTAGTGCTGGGCTTCCAAGCGTCGGCACTGGGTTTGCAGGACTTGCCGTTCCAGGTTTTGCTCTGTAATCAAACGGATACTGTCAGTCATATGTCCAAGTCATCACAGGCTAGTTTTCTCCAAAAATAAAAGTAACCCACATAGATGCCATATGCTTTGGATTTTGCTGGGTATTCTGAATACTGTACTGACTTAAACCTGTCGAATTGTATTCTGATCATTGAGAATTGGCCTGTTGGTTTTTCCAAACAGCCAATTTTAAATTCTTCCTAGCAGTCAAGAGGTACTTGACAGAAAAGTCTTTTTTTCAGAAACGGCTTTTCCAGGTTATTCATGTGACAAAGTTTCTGTTGAGGTGTTAATGTCACTGGATATGAATTTACTGCAAGTAGAATCAGGGCCAGCCACAAAATGTTGCATGCTTAAGTTTCTATTTTCTTTTCCTTCACACTAACTGTTTTTTACTCACGTTGCTTTAAATTTGATTCTTTCTGTTGTGAGGGATTCTTTTTCCCCCCTTCTGTAAAATTTAGAGTTTCTTCTAAGAGCATATACAGCAGCACCCCGGTATCTGCTGATTCACCATCCGGGGATTCAGTTATCCATGGCTGGTGATCAGCATGTGTGCGTGTTTGTGTGTGTACTGGGGGCGAAACCTGTGCCATGTGGTCCAGCCCGTTTGCCCCCTGCAAGCCACCCCCCCTGGCGCCGGGCAGCGCAGTTGACCGGGTGCTGCACTGCCAGGGAACCTCGGATAGCCAGGGTAAACCCAACCGTTCAAGCTTCCCGGTCAGTGGACCAGGTGGTGCAACAATGCGTCTTTGCGCCACCCAGTCTGCTGTGCTGCTCAGCAGCAGAGGGTGGTGGGGTGTCCGGGGTGAAAGTACCACCACTGTCGCCACCATCACCCTCGAATAAGAGCTTTTTTAAAAAAACTTTCATGCAGTAAATATGACTATGAATGCACTGCAAGCTTCTGCAACAGCATTATTTTGCTTGTTTACCATTTGTGCGTGTGTAATTTCTTGCTAGTTCAAAGAGTTCCCTTACGATCTTGACAAAAGAACATTTATATATGCAACAGGAAGAACAAGCAGTGAAGAAAAGGCTTTTAAAAATAATGTCTCCCAGTTTTAGTTTTTTTCTGGGAAACAGTTGACACACATTAGTGAAAGAGGTCTCTTGAATCAGTGAAACATACCTTCTATATGTTCTTGGTAAGCCTCAAAGACTGCTTCAATCCCGTGCCACTTGGGTCTGGGGTGTTCCTCCTCTTCTTCCTCCTCCTCTTCCTCCTCCTCTTCTGAGTCAGACATCTTGTCATTTTCTGTCGGATTGAAGCCCTTATGCTGGGACTCTTTCTGGCCGTTCTGCTGTGGCAGAGATGCCCAACTCGAGGTTTGTAATTCCGGAATGTTATAATGGATGGAGGCATCTACTTTATGGTTCTGTTCTGCTGAGTGTCCCACTGCATTACCTAGAAGTCAGCATGCAAGAGATAAAACGTCTGATTACATGTCCCTCCAGCTTTGGAGTAATGATGAGAATTTTTAAGCAACCAATGGTGGCTGAGGCAAACATCCGTTCCGCCCCATCATCCAGAATGCCGATGGCCCAAATTCCCTAAGAGGGGAAACACGTAGCTGTAAACACTGTACTGACAGCAGGAAATTAATTAAGCAGAAGTGAGCCATCAAGCCTGATACACATTACCAAGGCAGTAGAGAAAGGCAACAACTTCAGAAGAAATATTTGTGCATCAAAGTAATACCACACCAAATATATCAATTTTTGGAAGCTGCACTAATGTACGTGCAGAAAATTTTAAGTTTCCAGGGGGAAATTCATTTAATCCCCCGCCATCGTATTAATTAGTTAGTCTTATTATCTTAGTTACCAGGGTTAAACTGCTGTTTTAATATGTTGTCACTCTGTTGGTTTTATTGTTCTGAATTGGTCGTTGTTTGACCTACTGTTCTAAACCGCCCGGAGTTCCTTCGGGAAGACGGGCGGTATATAAGCTCTATAATAAATAAATAAATAAATAAATAAATAAATAAATAAATAAATAAATAAATAAATAAATGCTGACAGCCGTACTCCACTGATGGAGGCAGCACATGCCCAGTGGAAGTATGAAGGATGACAGGATAGTAAGAAAATATTTTTAATGATAATAAGTTTATTAATATTCCATCACATTTCTAAATTAATTTCTACTAAGTATTCCATTTGTCTTTCATCATATTGTCTGGGTGCACGTAACATGGATTACATCACGTCTTAGTTTCACCGAATGCATTGTTTCTTCTCTCTAACCAGTGATAAAATCCATTCCACGTTGAGTAATGCATAGAGTCCTCTTTTTCTTTGATTCTTAATGTCATTCTGTCCATCTCAGCACAGTCTAAGATTTTTGTATACTTATTTCCTCCTTAGGTATGTTTTCATTTTTCCACATTTGGGCCCAAGCTATTCTAGCGGCAGTCAAGATATGTAATATAATATATCTATCATGTATATTAACGTTTTCTGGCATAATACCTAGTAAAAACCTTTCTGGCTTAAATTATATTCATTTATTTATTTATTTATTTACTGCCCGTCTTCCTGAAAGAACTCCGGGCAGTTAACAAAAGGGATAAAAATGATCCCATATTCAGCTTTGTTATTTCTTTGCTCATAGGATAGTAAGAAAATTGAAAGGGAACCTCAAAAAATCACAAAGCAGTCACATATTTGACTCTTACAACCCTAACTGGCCAAGTTCCAGTCTCTTTCAAAACAGGACTATCTGAAAGGGCAGCAATGGTTTTAATAAATTTCACTGAAGCTCCTGTTGCAGTGGAAAGGTATGTTAGTAAGATTAATGCTGCGTATTCAGCACAAAAGATATTTTCAGGGGATTTTACTATCTCTCCCAGAGCCAGTCAGTGAAACTTTTATGGGCCGTACCTTCTGCTGCTAAACTGGCAATCGCTATTGACTGCCTCAATTTTTTTATGGCATTTTGCATTACCAGCAGCTGCCTGCACACACTACCAACTTTATATTCAACTCTCCTGTCTGCTGAGTGAGCATTCCATAAAGTGAGGCATTTTTCTCATACATTTCAAGAAGTTATATTTACCACCACCATCTACTGAAGGTGGTTATGCTATTCTAGCAGTAGGAGGAAGCAGTACTCCTTCCTAAAAACATTTAGAGCATATATCATGTCTTTTCCAGATATGAATGAGAGAAGAATCTACACCAGATACTCAGCCGATCCTATTACAGTGGTACCTCAACTTACAAATTTAATCCGTTCTGAATGCATGCTCTTAAGTTGAACTACTCTTAAGTCGGGGTACCTATCTAAAAAATTGAAAACATAAGTTAAAAAAAATAAATATATTTGTAAGTCGAGCGGACCATATCTAAAATTTTTAAGGTGGCAGTTAAAATGGCAACAGTTTCCCGCTCTTAAGTCGAATTGCTCTTAAGTCAAGCTGCTTTTAAGTCAGGGTACCACTGTATTCCATATTGGTCATTATTTTAAATCAGTTATATTTTTCTCCTTTTTTTGGAGGCACATGCTGCATTTAACAAGCATTCCAAGCAAGTTTGCTTGCAGACCCCCCCCCAAGCACTGAAGCTAGAATCTGATGAACTTTTCAAAGTGTGTTCGCAAATCAGCTGAGCTAATTGTACAGCGATTGCCTGTCTAAAATGGAATTGATCTTTCAGAAAAACAAGAGTTGCACAAGTAAATGTTGCTTTGCTGGACTGTCTCTCTCGATACAGAAAGTAATCCTAAACCTGACTTGGAAACTCTCCTCAGTTCAGACTCCTTTGAACTTGACTTCTCGACAGCCTGCACTCATGGAAGGACGCTACCGTCGCCAGCCTTGGCTTCTTTGCATGTTCATTACCTTTGTGCTTCTGCAATGCTTTCTGTGTGGACTGCAGCACCGACTCGTGGAACTGGTGTGCAAATTCCTCCGCTATAAAGGGCTCCCACGGCTTGTTCTTCCCATTCATGCTGTGTGACAGCGGCACAGGGATGTCCTTGGGTAAAGAGCTTCGGACGTAATTGAGGATGCTGACGCTTTTCTTGGCTGTGTGCCCATCACTCAACTTGGGCTTTTCAGCGGAGGCAGGAACAGGCTCCTTGACTCTTGGAAACTCATGTGGCCTCAGCTGTTCCATTCTGCAGGGCTCAGCTGTCTTTGGAGCGTCTGGCAGAGAGGCTGCGGCAGCGCGGACAGGTTTATCTGAATCCACCACAGTTGGCTGTATATGTGGCTCTATGGGAATGGAAGAAGCACACAGCGCATTACTCAGGGCAACTCATGTTTTCTACACTGCTGCTTCCAAATGTAAATGTGTTTTGTCAAGAGACATGAGGCTAAACAGAAACAGAAATAAATCCATTTCCGTGTATTACTCTGTGGGGTTGATGGTAATTTGCAACGGTAAGGAAATAAAACATAGCACATGGCTCCAGCAGGAATCCAACGATTTTGCTCCTAGAAAAGGCATGTCCAAACTTCGGCCCTCCTGATGTTTTGGACCACAACTCCCAGAGTTCTATGCTTAGATTGCTAATGACAAAGGACTGTAGGAGTTGTGGTCCAAAACATCTGGAGTGCCAATGGTTCGCCACCACTGGTCTAGTCTAAACTTTCCCATTCTCTCACCTTCCCCCCCTCTCTTCCATCTCCCTCACCTTGATCTGCTGTCTGTTTTCAGCCTCTGAGGAATGTTTACTACACGCCCCTAAAACTACACCAACCATACCAATTCTACTTCCCCCCCTCCCATAACCTCAAATGAACCCTCCCCCTTCACCTTTTCCTCTTCCCCCTTCCCTACCCACCCATATCTGGTTTCTGTCTCTTTAGGAAACCGAAGTTTGGACATGCCTGTCCTAGAATCTTAACTTGCAGGCATGCAAAACTTATTAAAATCACTTTTTGGTATGTAAATATGGCTGGTGCAGACCTGACATGTTAGTCCTTGACTGATGTGATCTAGGAATTAGCTATAGAACTCATCTGGAGGAAGCTATAAACCTGTTGTTGAATGTGGGGAAACAATACGCTGTCTGGGAGAAGAAAGTCTGGGAAGTCTAAGAAAGAAAATCATAAGTAAAACATTTTCAATATTTCGATTTACTGGTCTTCCGGGATTTACACATCAATGCTACAGAATTTTCAGTACTTTCTTTAATAAACATTTGCGCTGCATGGTGTTTCCCATAGGGGAACTAATGTTGAATGCCGCTTCAGCCTCTAACCACTAGGTGGACACTGGTTGTTGCGTGACAGTTGTTACCCCCATGGTCCCTTGTCTCGGAACAGGAACAGGGAACAAACCATGACAAGAGAATACCCCAGCCCAAGGGCAGGTCCGGTTTGTCACACTCTGTTCCCGGTTCTGGGGGCGTGGTCGAGACAATTTTTTGCTGTCATGCTATGGACGTGAAGTAAGATTTTTTTTGTACTGGTCCCAAGTGGAACAGCAAGGAGGGACGAACGGGATGTGAAGTAACCGCCAAAGGTAAGTCTTACTAAGATCAACAGGGTTTACAATAAACCAACTGTGCACCAAGATCTATTCCATTTCTAACAAGTATGTCTCTTGCCTTGTGGCAGACAGATAAGGATGCCTTTTTGCACACACACACACACACACACACACACACACACACACACACACACACACACACACACACACACACACACACACACACACACACAAAATCTGTCCCCTTCTCCTTGGAATGAATCTGTTAAAAATTAGCAAAGGATACTTATGTTCCTTGGGGGCAGGTTTCAACCCCCAAGTGTGTCGATCTTTGACAATCGCACCTGTTGCTACCTGTATTTACATTGTCTTACCTGTTGAAATAACATTAGGACTGTCCCGTGGGGAGCTTTTCACTGCCACAAGAATACTTTTTTGTTTCATGGCATGGAGCATCTCTACTAGTTTTTCCTTATCTGAAAGACAGGAAATGAGAGCTTGACTAAGACTTTTCATTGGCCTGATGAGAAAACGGTTAATTAGACAGCCCAGTACAGGAATTTTCAATGTCTGTTGTGTTAGCAAAGCTGACTCTTGCGACTCTCAATACCTTAATATTTATATACTGCATCTTTCAGAACTTAATCAAGGCATGTCGTGTGAAACAATGAGCATTGTCATCCCAGCATTAACAACTGGAGGAGGTGAAACTGGTAATTGTTCACCTAACATTTCCAAGCAACTTCACTGTTAGAAGTTGTGCCCAGTATCCTGTTCAGTATGCATGGATATGGAACCACAGCTGCTTAAATTGCCATAGCAACGAGGCATTGATCATGTGTGACATCTTGTCAAACATTACAAAACAGCTTGCCTTAAATATCTTTTGCGAATATACTGTGGGAGTTTAAACTTTTAGAAGCCACGTAGCCTACGATCCAGGTCCAAGAGGCCCTAAGTACGTATGCAGCCTTGTAAATGTTTGTTTATTCTTAAACAAGGATCCTCAGTTCATCTGACACAGAATATGCCATCCTCTGGATTATAAAAAACAGTTTGATCAACAGGTTCCAGGTGATCCCTGAGATGGGTCTTCTATACAACCTTTCAACTTTGATCAGCTATGGAACAACCTTTCACTCACACATTATTCAGGATGTTCAATTTCTGCTGCCAATGCCAACCCAATACCTACCTTTCCTTTTCTCTGCAGTAATGTGAGTTAAGTTGAAGGTGTTGAGGAACCTTTTCTTCTCTTCAAAGTTGGGGCTGTTGTTCATTTCGTCAGGGCTGTAACGGGTGGAGAGCACAAACCGTGGCGAGGGGGTGCGGCGTTTATTCTGGACCATCGGTGGGGACGGACTCCTCTCCCGCAGCATTCGCCGCCTCTTCCTCCGTTTCTGAGTCAGCAACTCCTCCTTCTGTTGCTGTGTGGTCAGTCCAAAAAGCTGTAAGAACTCCAGTTTCTGGAAGGGTGCAATGGAGGAGGAGAGCCTTTTCTCTTACTGAAGAACACATAAAGCCCATGCTTCCCTGGTATAAGATATCATGTCCCTCCCCTCCACCTCCCTTTCTAAAAAAGAAAGACAACACTGCTTTTGAAAGGCAGGGAAAGGCTTCATTGTTCAGGACAGCAAGTCATAATATATTCAAGCATCTCTTTTTAAAGAGAACTAACTACGGCTGATACTTCACGCCCATCTCATCGCTGTTCATGGTCCCACTTGGGACCGGTATGAAGTAATCTAACATCACGTCCATTGCGAGACGAGGGGAGTTCGTCCCGATCACGCCCCCTGAACTGTGATCTAAGCGGGATGAGAGATTCCCCTCCCTGGCCTTGGGAATCTGCTCGTCACGCTTCTCGTTCCGAGACGGGTGCCCGTGAGGTAAGGCTTGTCATGCAACGTGCCATTCTCCATCTAGTGGCAGGAGTGTGAAGTGCCATTCGCCAGTACATTCCCTATGGAGTCAGCAATGCAGTGCAGAGAGATTAAAAAACAAATGCCTCAAACTTAGCTCCATAACACATTGAAGGCAAGGCTTCAGAGAATCGAAACATTGAAAAATGGAAGGTCGGGCCGGAACAAAAAACGGAGAACAAAGGCATGCAATTTCACATCTCATCATGGAACAAGGATGTGCGGTAACAGTCATGCCGGTATCATCCATCACTCCGGGCGTACACGGGAACAAGGCCAGAACCGGAGGATGACCACGTGACCGCGACCAACATCAACATGCAACGAACTTCCTCCCGGGACGAGAATGGAGGTGAAGTAACCATCAGACAAAAAGATAAGTATCAGTGGACTATCCCAGAACTGAGCAAAGGTTATAATAGAATCATAGGATTGAGAAGTTGAAAGGGCCCTGCATTCTGGGCCATCAGATGCCCAGCCCCCTGCTCGGTGTAGGAATACAAATCAAAGGATATCTGCCAGGTGACTGTCCAAATTTCTCTTGAATGCCACCAGCACTGTTGTACTGCTCTAACAGGAAGTTTTTCCTGATACTCAGCCAAAAGCTGGGTTCTCTTAACTTGAGCCCACTGTTGCACGTCCTACCCTCTGGGATGATCGAAAACAGATCCTGCCCCTTCACTATATGACAGCTATTTGAAAAATGCTATCATATTGCCTCTCAGTCTTTTCTCTAGGCTAAACATACCAAATTCTTTCCTTCTTTCCTCGTAGGGCTTGGTGTCTAGCCTTCTCTTCATCCTTGTCACCCTCCTCTGAACTTGTTCCAATTTGTCAGCACCTTTCTTGAGCTCCAGTGTCCAGAACTCGACACAATATTCAAGCTGAGGCCTAATCAGTGCTGAATAGAGGGGGGATGAGCACCTCAATGGATTTGGAAATTATGCTTCTGTTAATGCAGCCTAAAACAGCATTTGCCTTTTTTGAGGTCACCTGACACTGTTGGCTCATGTTCAGCTTATGATCTACAACAGGCATGTCCAAACTTTGGTCCTCCAGATGTTTTGGACCACAACTCTGAGTCCTCTGTCATTGGCAATCTAAGCTTAGAATTCTGGGAATTGTGGCCCAAAACATAAAGGAGGGAAGAAGTTTGGACATGCCTGATCTACAAGAACTTCCAAGATCCTGTGATGTGGCCCATGTGATGCCGGTTGGCAGGTCAGGGACCGCACAGGTACACACAAAAGCAGTGTGACTTACCTCAAAGGATGTATCAAGCTTCAGTGGTGGTTGCTCTGCTACACAACGTAGGTGGGCTCGTACTTCCTCTTCATCACTCTCATCATAGGAATCATCCAGATCATAATAATAACCTGTGTGCACAGTGAAGAAAGGATATATGACGCCCTTTACACGGCTACAACACCATGCTTTCTTTTAGCTTCTCTGTGGCTCAAGAGACAGACAATCGTGGAGCATCTCTGTCTGGACTGAAAGCTAGCCCGTATAAGGACTTGCTTCAGGCAGTGTTCGTTTTCAGGAACAGCTGGATAAATTGCCATTACTCTTCCATGTTCACAGCAGCAGCCATTCCACCCTGAAGCCCAGTCCTGGAAGCTAAGCAGCCCTGGTTTAGTACTTGGATGAGTGACTGACGGCATGGGAACACCAGGTGCGGTATGCTAGGCAACAGGCCGGCTGAACTTCCCCCCAAAAAGTGGCATTGAAACAGTGGATCTGTCTAGCAGACTCCACCACCAAGTGGGACAAACGCTAAAGAAAAAGAAGACTGTTCCATGTTCATAGAAGAGCGCAGGCGAAGACAGACACTGTTGTATTATGTAGATAACAGGCCACTGTGCAGATAAGATATACATCTGGAAAAACAGGCAGAGACTCTTGCTCAGGTTTGTGTGTATTTTGCCTGAGAGATTTTCAAATCCTTCAAGAAAGGGATTATGCAAAAGGGGAACAAATTAAGTCAGAAGAAAATAATGGAAAGAAAAAGCTTGGGAGCATGAAAGCAGACACTCAGCTGCAACAGTTCTAACCGTGTTGCGCTGTCTTAGATACGTGGCTACTGCTCCTTGCACATATCAAAAGGAGGCAGTAGCTTTGTTCAGAAGCTCCTGTTGAGCAGCAAGAGAGTAGGTATCTTTTTGTGAACATGGCAACCAAGAGATGTTCAGTAGTTGGACGATGGTGGGACCGTAACAATCAGGCTTGAATGCTTTAATGTGCTGAGCGGACTTCAAGATAAACTTTTCCCGTTTTTTTCAGTAGGAGCATTTTCATGCTGCGGCGCACCAGCCACAAAGGAGATTAAGCCCATGCTCTTAGTGGCAGAGCAGTCAATAGTGATGGACAGAGAAGAAACTAGGGCAAATTCCAGTTTTGTGATAGTATCTTGCTTTACAGCTGCTGTTCGGCAACAGTATCTTGCTTTACAGCTGCTGCTTTGCAGCTGGTGAATTATTTATTTACTTTTCCTCAGCCAACTGTGGATAACTGAATCAGTGGATATGGGGGCCCTACTGTATATATTTAAGAGGCTGTCTTTTAGGAAGAACTGGAAAAATCCTGTTCATGTTTTTCCCCCTTTTGCTTTTAGATGAACGCCATGTCCATGATAGCCAACTCTGTTGCTGACTCAGTCGTACAAAAGTAGCAGCAAAAGGAGAGAGCATCAGACACTAGACAGAAAGAAAGCCAGCAGATTCCCAAGGAGAGGTCACTAGCCACAGACAAAAGACTGTGTGTCACTGTGCACCATGGGCATTTTGCTGCCTTGGTGCCCCAGAATTCTCATCCCCCCTCAGTTTTGTGCTTTTCCACCTTCTGCAAATCCCACTCTGGTTCTACATTCTGGATTAATATTTAAAGCTACCGTATTTGCCTCACTTCATCATTTATTAATTGGGCCAGTCTTGGAGGCAGAATGTACACAGCAGCCTGGAATGGGTATTCATGGTGATTTCAAGACACCGAGGAGAGGCAGTGGCCTGGCCGGCTGTAATTACTTTCCTGAGATAGAGATATCCTTAGTTATCAGGGTTTTGATTAAACATTGAAAGGTAGCTTTCCCAGGATTTCACAGTTCAGGTGGGGTGTTCAAGTCCTATGTTTAATGAAGGATAAACTAGGCAACTTCTGGGTAAATAGGAAATCCTTCCCCTTACCCTGGGGGTGGAATCCAGGTCTAAAGAGTTCACTGATCAATTGGTCACTAGTGCCTTTTTATTGTACCTACCGGTTTAAGAAGACCGCTGATGGCTTACTCAATGTTTTCGGTTTAGTAAGGGCACATATTGCAATTGTTGGCAATGAAATCTGTATGAAATAGCACTATTTTGTGAGCGACTCAAGGAACTCATGATGTTTATGCTAAGTTGTGTTGACTGGAAATGCCAGAAGGCACTTCTCAGGTATATCTCTCCCCCCACAAAGGAAAAGCCAACATTACGGGAGAATGAACTTAGTGCAATAGTCTTTTAGGGACTTTTGCATGTCTATTCATGGCTGTTCCAATGGCTGTTGATGGCTGTTGATGTTTTTGTTCCTGAAAAGCTGTGCTGCGTTCCAAAGCACGCATACATACTCGAAAGTTGGTTCTTTGAGATTTATGTGCTTTGTCTTTAGCAGTAGTGGCAAACCTTTGGCACTCAAGATGTTTTGGACCAGAACTTCCACAGTCCTTTGCCATTAGAAATACAGGCTTGGAATTCTGGGAGTTGTGGTCCAAAACATCTGGAGGGCCGAAGTTTGGACATGCCTGGCTTAAGAGAATGAATGGTATCTAGAAGCTAGTTAAGACTGCAAGACAGCAAAGTACACATTGGCTGTGAGTCGTCTGCCTCCCCCCACCTGGAAGGGAGGCAATATTCCCTCTAAGATGCGTGTGCACGCACATGCCTCAACTCCCTCCTCCATGCAGGCTTTCCCATCCCTGTGCACCCATTGCAATATTTTTATGGTCACATCTACATTATGGACTATAAAGAAGGACTATAAACAAGGCTGCTTGCTGCGGAATGGATGCTTTTGAGCTGTTGTGCTAGAGGAGACTCTTGAGAGTCCCCTGGACTGCAAGGAGATCAAACCTATCCATCCTGAAAGAAATCAACCCCGGATGTTCACTGGAAGGACAAGATTTTGAAGCTGAGGCTCCAGTACTTTGGCCACCTCATGAGGAGAGAGGACTCCTTGGAAAAGTCCCTGATGTTGGGAAAGACTGAAGGCAAAAGGAAAAGGGGACAGCAGAGAATGAGATGGTTGGACGGTGCCATCGATGCAACCAATATGGATTTGACCAAACTCCGGGAGGCAGTTGAAGATAGGAAGGCCTGGCGAGCTCTGGTCCATGGGGTCATGAAGAGTCGGACATGACTGAATGACAACAACCTCGTTATTGGGGGGGGGGAGTTGCATGTGTGCTGAAGAGAACCCCACACAGCGGGGACAAAAATTAGAGGGCACATTAGAAGGACTGACGGAACTTTTGGTTTCTCATGCAGACCCCTCAGAACAAAAGGCATCACACAGCTCTAGAGCATGGGCGTTCACATTGGACACCAAGTATTGTTCATCCTTGTGCCAGATATGGGTTAATTACCTTAAGGTACAAGGAGACATAGTACAAGTCTGGCTCACTTGCATTGGTTGCCCGTTGCGTCTCGAATAAGATTCAAGGTCCTGGTTTTGATTTACAAAACCCTCCACGGCTTGGGACTTGAGTACCTGGTGGAGCGGATCTTCCAGAGGTCAATGGAGGCCCGACCTACCAGAATGTTGCGGGCGCTCTCACTCTGAGTGGCCATGCCCAGGGAGGCTCGGAAAGCAGCAACCCGCTACCAAGCCTTCTCTGTGGCTGGCCCCTTGCTTTGGAACCATCTCCTGAGTGAGCTGTGCCTAGCACAGTCCCTGCCTGCCTTGAAAAAAGCCTTGAAGACCTGGCTTCTTCGTGAGGCATTTGGTAACCTTTAATTTTATTTTAATTTAATTTTTTTATCTTCCTGTTTTATTCCGCCGTCTTGCTGAGTATTTCATTTCATTTCATTTCATTTTGTTTATTGGCTTAGAATAGTAAACTCATTTTATATACATTTTTTCTTATATTGTTCTTTATTGTTAACCACCCGGAGTTCCTCTGGAAGACGGGCGGTATAGAAATATATAAATAAATAAAATAAATAAATATACGGCCACCCTTTTAAATTGCTGTATAGGTTGTTTTGGAACACCGGAGGCTCTGCACCAGCGGAGCTACTCTTGAGTTAGTCAAGAAAGGGGTCAACACACTCACCTTTCTCCAGGGCTTCCCTCCGTCTTTTCTCCTCTAGGTCCAGTTTACTGACCAGCCTGCGATGCTGTTGCAAGAATTCATCGTAAACATACATGGGGTCGTGGGCTCTCGGTAGCGGGTGCCTATAAGGTGAGCCAGGCTTACTGTTCAAGGTGTCAACGAACTGTCCAGTCTGTGAGAGTGTTGCCCTCTGCTGGTTCAAAATCGTCTGCGTCGACTTCTCCAGTTCTGCCAAAAAGGGTCCATGGGAAAAGCCACCATGCTCCGTCCCTCCAGGCTCTCTGGCCGGCTGATACTTATCCAAGACGTCTCTCTTCTTTGCCCCGTCCTCCGATTTTTCTGTACAGTAGACCCGCTCGACTTTCACAAGGGGGATGGCTTGTCGACTTGGCTCATACTGGTTTGGGTGGTTCTGGAGGGTGTGGCTTTCCTGTATCCTCCGGGGTTCTGTAGTGCTGTCTATCAAGGAAACAGGGTTCCAGAGAGAGGTCGGGACGGGATGATGCTGAAGCTTCGGGGAGATGAGTGGAGGAGGCCCCCCAAAATGCTGTGGCTGCTCTCGGCTGCCTGATTCAGGGCGGGTTGGTCCCAATCTGGAGAAATGATGCATAGGGGAAAATTAATATACTGCAAAAGAAGGGCCCTATAGTAAGTGTCCCACCACCACCACTGAAGGGCATTTTCTACATCTCTTCTTGCTCAATAACATAAGATTCTTCTTCACGGTCTCCTCTTACTTTGAATGAAAGGTATGCACAAATAAAGTAACTTGGAAATAGTAATCTTAGTTTCACATATAAAGCAAAGCAAACAGCAAAGTGTTCTGTTTATATACCACCCCATACCCCTTCAAGTAATCTCTGGGCAGTTTACAATTTTAATTACAGTCTGCAGGGTACACATTGTTCCCCCAGCAAGCTGGGTACTCATTTTACTGACCTTGGAAGAATGGAAGGCTGAGTCAACCATGAGCCGGCTATCTGGGACTGAACCCCAGGTCGTGAGCACAGTTTTATCTGCAGCACAGGCATTTAACCATTGTGCCATGTGGCTCTTTATAAGATACCTAGGAACCTCATACCTTAACGTCTACATTGTGAGATGTCATTCCTCAACTATAATTAAACAAGGCTTGTGTCATGAGTAGCAAAAACATTTAATGGCCAATATGTAGCGCCATGTCTTTGTATCAGTTGGAAGGCATTTTCATATGTGACACTCCTGAACTGGAGTGACATCTAGTGGTTTTAAAGCTAAAGGCAGTTGAAATAATGCAATCGATAGAATGTTGGATATTAAGCACTAATTTACTGAAAAATGTGGGTCAAGAGATGCTAGTAGCACCTATCCCTTTCAGATTATTATTTTTCACTTCTCTGGCAATCAGGCTCACTCTCTGTCACTAGAAAGGTGAGTATTTCCTCACACTACCCAGTTGGACATTTTTTCCATTATTATGTAAAATGTGATTGGAATGTAGGAAAAAAATTGATCAGAATTTCACCTGAGCGTTGACTGAGGTCATTTAAGAAGACAAAGTAGGTCTGGGTGGGTTTTTTTTAGCCATTGGTTCCAAACACAAGTAAAAGGCTAAAGCTGAATCAGGCCCAAGGCTAATCTCATCCACGATCCTGCGACCAGAAGTGGTCAACCAAATAGATGCCCAGAGGAAGCCGACAGAACATAAGAACATAAGAGCCATGCGGGATCAGGCCAAAGGCCCATCTAGTCCAGCTTCCCGTATCTCACAGTGGCCCCACCAGATGCATCTGGGAGCGCACGAGTCTAGATATCCGTCTCCTGATACCACTCCCCTGCATTTGGCCCTTGAAGTACCCCGGTTTTAAGCCTGGAGATGACACATCACCAGCATGGTTTGTAACCTGTGATGGACTTTTCCTCCAGGAATCTGTCCAATCGCCTTTTGAAGGCATCCAGGCCAGATGCCATCACCACATCCTGTGGCAGGGAGTTCCACAGACTTAATGCGCTGGGTGAAAAATGTTTTTTCTTTTGTCTGTTCTTACTATCCCAGTCCTCAATTTGAGTGTATGTCCCCGAGTTCTAGTATTTTGTGAGAGGGAGAAGAACATCCCTCTATCCACTTTACTCATGCCCTGCATTGTTTTGTACGTCTCAATCATAGGAGAGACAAGAGCCCAACATCTTTCTCTACCCTGTTGGAGCAATGATATGCTGCCTTGGAACACGCAAGCTTTGTACACTCATCACACATAGGGCAATCTAGCAGTGGGCCCAACAATATCTGGATGCCTGTTTCTCTGCCTCGGCTTTTTCTCTTGCTGGCCTGGGAGTCATGGAACTGTTGAGGTATTGATGATGGAGCATTGTTTAGTCTGGAAAGACATAGTGCAGTGGTGTCCAAACTTTGGCCCTCCAGATGTTTTGGACCACAACTCCCCCAGTCCTTTGTAATTGGCAATATAGGCTTGGAATTCTGGGAGTTGGGGTCTAAAACACCTGGAGGGCTGGAGTTTGGACACCCCTGACAAAGTGTATTTGCTGCTTCGAGATTGATTGATTAATATAATTAGACACTGATATAATTGGACGTTTGTATGGATTATTAAACGGAGGGTAACAGGGTTGGCTTACTCTTGCTGTTGAATGCATTGATACAGCTGTCTTGGCTTACTGAAATACTACATTTAATATGTCTTTAAAACTGTTAGTGATCTTTAAACATTATTTAATTATGTTTTGTTGCAGTGAAAAGCTAGTATATTAATAATTTCATGGCAATGCCCTTATAACTCTACTGAGACTACTAATTGCTTTACTTGGTGGCAGGTATGCATAAGATGTGTATGACTTCAACAAGAACACCACCCCTCAAAAAAGTGAATGTTTTGGTCACACAGAGGAGATGAAATCCTTTTTAAAGTAACTTGTAAAAGGAACAAAACTGTTAGCGCGATAAATATTGCATGCGCTGAAGCTGTGCGTGTAACAGTTTTCCACTCCAGAGCACTGGGCCTCTGTGCAACGGAGCGTCAAGTTCCAACTGCTGCCTCAATTTGTAATGTGGCTATTGTAGAGCTGGGAGCATCTCTCGAGTAATTGTTTGCAGGGGACCACATTTAAGGACACCAGCTATAATCCCAGAGATTGTGTTATTTGCTTCACCTTCCCAAACAGATCTCTCTCCTTAAAGCATTACTCAAAAATGACATACAACGAACAAAACTAATTCCCCAGATCAATGAAAATATAAAATCATTTCTGAAAAGCTAACAAAAAGAAGAAAAACTGAAACCCACAAATGTACTTCAATCTTGCCCCACCTTTTTAAAAACCCTCTTTCATAATGCTAGGAAGAAGAGGTAGGGAAACATCTAGGGCGGTTACTTCACGTACTACCTTCTCCTGCGATTATGTTTGTACTGTGACAGCGTTGTTCGCGGTCACGTGGTTTTGTCCCTGTTCAGTCCCTGTTTCTGTTTACTCACGGTCATGATAACTTGTCTTGTGACAAGTGTTACTTCACAGCCTTGTTTTGTCACAAGATCTGCTTTTTTGGAAAAAAACACATAAAAATAAAGGGTGCACCACACCCCCTGTGCTTTGTCTATTTGAAAAGTTGATCCACAGCACTCAAATCACGAGGGAAATGGACAGGCACAAGTTCACAAGCGGAAGATTGCCTTTGTTGCATGACAGTGGTTACGGTTACCTCAAGGGACCTTGTCCCGGAACAGGAACAGAGACAAAAGAATTCCCAGCCCAGGGGCAGGTACAGCTTGTCATGCTCTGTTCCCGGTTCCGGGGGCATGGTCGAGACAATTTTTTGCTATCACGCTATGGATGTGAAGTAAGTTTTTTTGTACCGGTCCCAAGCGGGACAGCAAGGAGAGACGAACGGGACGTGAAGTAACCGCCTTAGTGAACTGGCAACAATGAAAAAGCAACTCGGGTTGATTATAGTGGCACATTTCCAGGTTGGCCATGGTTCTAGCTTCTGCTGCACCCACTTGCCCAGGTGCAGTGGATTAGTGGTCACAGAATGGCGACTGCCGGGCCATGTCCTTGCTGTAGGCAGAAGAAATGACCTTTTCTAGGCCTGTAGCTACGCAAGGCAATAAAATGAAATTCTGGCATTGCCATGCACACAAGTAATCCACTCCTTATACTGGATTATCTCATCTAATCCCCTTGCTACCCAGAGGCAACAATGGGATCCCATGGCAGAGCCAAAGGGATGAGTTGAGTCAGTGGTGCTTAAGTGAGCGCTTGCCAACACAGCAAGAAAAGATCCACCCAGAGGCACAAGCAGCATCGCTGTAGGCACGGACAGAGGCTCCCTCTTTCTGCACACACCATGATGCTTTTATACCCAGACAGCAGCTTGAAATTTGCCATACTTCACATCATGCCTGGCACCGAGGTAGAGAGTATCTAAAAAAACCCAGGCTGGCTGGCAACTCAACATGGTGTGGCTCAGCCCCTAGACTGTAGACCAAAGCATGTTCCAAAGTAGCTGGACAGACTCCTGTCATGTGCAAGAGGGATCATCTTGCACTTGGCCAAGCAGACAATAAGGCTCTAAAAGCCAACCACGGCTTCTGTCACCCTTGCCTGAGTCACACAGTGGAGTGGCACTGCCAGCGGTACGGTAACCCATTCATATCTAGAAGTCTCTAAGCCCCAGTCCCTGTCCCCCTCCATCTGCCAATGATGATGCCAACGACACCTGGTCAAGTTGGATGGAGGCCACCTTGCTCATTCTGCCCAGGCTTCCAAGCAGCTGTCAAATGGCATCAGCGTGTGTCTCTTGAAATCCAGATAGAATGGAGACAGATGAAGGCCTCCTCCCTCCCTCCAAGGCACCAATCCAGCTGAACTGGCCCCCTGGCAAAGAAACCACTTCAACTTGTATATTGACTTTGGTTTCCCCCCATCTTCTGATTCCAGCAAGCCACACAGAAAAGCTCTGCATAGGCTGATACTTCACGTCCATCTCATCGCTTTTCGTGGTCTTGCTGGGGACCGGTACAAAGAAATCTAACCGCATGTCCATTGTGGAACGAGGGGAGTACATCCCAACCACTCCCTCTGAACTGCAACCTAAGCGGGATGAGAGATTCCCCTCCCTGGCCTCGGGAATCTAATCTCACTTCTCATTCCGAGACGAGTGCCCGTGAGGTAAGGCTCGTCACGCAACATGCCATTCTCCATCTAGTGGCAGGAATGTGAAGTGCCAAATTTATGGAGTCAGCAACGCAGTGCAGAGAGATTCAAAGACAAATGCCTCAAACTTAGCTCCATAACACACTGAAGGCAAGGCTTCGGAGAATCGAAACATCAAAAAACGGAAGGTCGGGCTGAAAAAAAAACAACGGAAAACAAAGGCATGGAATTTCACATCTCATCACGGAACGAGGATGTGCGGAAAGTCATGCTGATATCATCCATCACGCCCATGCGTACACGGGAACAGGGACAGAACTGCCAGAAGACCATGTTACCGTGGCTGACATCAACACGCAACGAACTTTCTCCCGGGACGAGAGTGGACGTGAAGTAATCGTCATAGACAGCAGCAGTTCATCACTACCAAGAGACAGCCACCAGCCATCCAACCTCTGAGCATTAGGCCTTACCGGGGGTTCTCCGGCCGGTGCTCCATTTCCATCGGTCCAGGTGGGCGTCCAATATCCAAATGCTGCTCAAGTACTTGCTGCCGGAACTCAGACACCTGGGACTGGCGGTCCTCCTTCTCCTGCCGCAGCCGCCGCTGCCGGGCCAGCCATTTCTCTTCCTCGTTGGTACGTTGGATGAGGAGTGCCGTGGCTGTGCTGCTCCCAGGCAGGGGGAAGAGACTGTGGTTAGAAATTAAGCTGGGCACCGGATGGTGCGAGGCAGGCGACGGGTGCAAGGGATGCTGGAGAGGCTTTGGGGTCTGAACAGTAGAAGAATCCTTAGATTTCTCTGTTGGGGGGAAAGAGATGCAGACATTCACCAAAAAAAGATACAAGGATTCAGTTAGCATTTGGATGTTGTTCTCTGGTCACAGTGCATTTATCGAGTGTGAAGAAGACAGTAGCGTTATCAGGAGCGGTCAGTATTACCCCTGGGTTGCCTATGGTGGTGGCCACAGTGACCTGAGACGAATGCTCAAATTTAGGGAATGATTGTGTTGCTTGGGGTCTCTAGAACCTCCATAGCATCTGAAACTAGATTCAGTGCATAAAGATGCAGAGGCACATGCCTTGTTCATCTAGGGTAGTGGTGGCAAACCTTCAGCACTCCAGATGTTTTGGACCACGACTCCCAGAATTCCAAGCCTGTATTGCCAATGGCAAAGGACTGTGGGAGTTGTGGTCCAAAACATCTGGAGTGCCAAAGGTTTGCCATCACTGATCTAGGGCCAGCAGGTGTGGGCAAATTTACAAATGCAGGCAAGGCCACTGGTTACGTTAACGGACACTGATAGTCATATGAGAGAACATATTCCCACTGGAAACAGGAATTTTCTTCATAATATGGAAGATGCAGCAAAATTAAGAATGCGTTCTTTAATACTCTGTGCCAAAATTAAATAGCACAAGACTGATGGGTCAGGAAATGGGATGCAATGAATATAATGCCATATTCCGTGGAAGAGGAAGATGGGGGAGAGAAGAACACTCATACTAGATGCCCACTAAGACATGTTATGGTACTTTTGGATGAAGTGCTGATAACTGTACAGAGAAGAAAAATGCCTGAAATCTCTTGAGTTTTTAAAGGTTTTACCAAGAAGTTGCTAAATGTTTCTTTATAGGCGGTGGATACAGCAGGAACTCACTATCCATGGGATTGTTATATTTGCTGATTCACATATCTGCTGGCTGAAAATACTAAATATCCCCCAATGCTATTTATATATATTTCCAGGATGTAGTTAACAGATCAGGTCACTAGAAGGAGCCAGAGACCATGCCATGTAGAGCGTTTGCTGCTTCTGCATTTTCTAGCATCCACAAGGGAGCTTAGAATGGATCCCATGTGGATACTCTGGTACTATTGTAGGAATTTGCTGAGAGTGTATGGGAGTACTAAGACAAAACATTAAGGTCAATTTCTAGGGCAGGCAGTAGATTCTGCAGCAAACAAGCTAGGGATGTACAACAACGAACGTAACAGTTAATGCGGTGAAAAAACCAGGACATTCCATGGAGGGATGCTGCAAGAAGAAAACCACCTCAGACTCCAGAGCCACCCTGCGAGTGCTTTTACGGACAATGGCCACCACACTACCCTTAATAGTATTTGCAGGGGCATCACCCGCCCCAGATCATCAACTCGGCTGAGGCTTGCTTAACGCTCCAGGCCCTGGGACTGACTTTCAGGTTGTTGCTGTTTTCTTGTCGCACTCATGGGAAGCAGGTGGGCCACGTCTGAATGTTTAAAGGAAAGCAGCTTCAAGGTCACCTGCTCGGTTTGGCGTGAGCTGCTCGGCTGGCTTGACACGCTCTTCTGGCGGGTGGCTCCTCAGGCCATGCAGTTCCGATGCGGAAAGAAAGGGGCCTTCCATGGCTTTGACGATGGTCTGTTCTTTTTCCCGGGCTCTTTCACGCTGCCTCTCCAGCTCGCGCTCTCTCTCCCGTTCCCGTTCCCTCTCTCTCTCCTTTTCCCGTTCCCTTTCCATCTCCTTTTCCCGCTCCCGTTCCCTCTCTCGCTCCCTCTCGCGTTCACGGTCAGCTTCTCTTTCTCGTTCCTTCTCCCGCTCCCTCTGCCTCAGCTCCTCATCCATCTGCAATCTGCAAAAAAAAGGGGGAGGGAAGAAAGCTCACATAAACCAAAAAGGAAGAGGGAAAGGATTCCGTTTCTCTCTGTCTCTCCCCACCTTAATCTCTCTGATGATCTACAAGTTCATTGTATACCTCTCTGCCGTCAGGCTGGAGATGCGTTCGGACTGAAGTGCTGAGAGGGATGAGTGAGACAGTTCCGTGGGGTACCTCACCCCAGACAAGTGGAGGTGCATAGCTGACGGATGAAGGGGTGGGAAGAGAACCAGGGGTTGGAATCGGATAGAAAGGCGACCGCAGAGCTGAAAGGCAGTAGGAATCATCCATCCTGGAAAGAGAAGCGAGTTCAGACTATGACAGCTTCCGTAGACATGGAGTCAACCTTACTACAAAGAGATGGACTTGGTATGTGAGCAAGTTCTCTTGGAATCAAAATCAGCAGGCCACTGTGACAGTTTTAGGAGATGAACTTCTATGGTTGCTTCACAACAGGAATTAAAACAACTGAGCAAACAGCGCTTTTGCAGACCTTTGATAATGTCTATGATAGGGTTATGCCTTTTGAAGTCACATAGCTTTTGGTGAAGCTTAGACTTTTGAGATAGGAGATGAGTAGTGCCAACCTGATTGCCTTGAAAGCTGAACTGCAACATGTGTAAACCTCTGAGCTAAGCTCTGGTTTTAGGGAGACTGCAGGCTAATGGCTTCCATTTCAAGAGTGGGCATTTTCACGCACTGCCTAAAATTCAAAAAGGTAGCCACCAAACACAAGGGCAACCCAAAACTGAGCTAGCCTGACAGTGAAGGCTCAGCTTTGAGTCACTTAGTAGACTGTGTGGCCAAGCTCTCTAAAGATGACATCAAAAATGGTTGAGTTCACAGAAACATAAAACGTGGGCAAAAGCTGCAGCCTGAAATACATGGCAGACTTGCCAGTCCACACAAGAAAAGCTGGCAAGAAATACATAGGTTTCCCACAGGTTCTCTTAAATATGTTTGTGCTCCAACCTCTTTGTCTGTTCTCTACTCTCCATGGGTACAGAACATCTTGCTGACCAGGGCATAACAGAAGCTAGGCCAAGGCAGAGCAGAGCTCCACAGGGCCTCCTTCAAAGGACAAATTAATGGAGCAGCAAGAGAAGCCCCGCTGGTGCTTTAAGTGACAGCCTGTTGCGCTTTATTATAGCTGTGGCGAAAGCTTCCAAGAAGCCTCCGCTGTGGGCCAGACCGGTTTATTAGCTATTGTTCCAAAAAGCCTGCTCCGTCCGGCAGTGGCCCAGACAACTCAAGTCACAAGGCGAGACAGGTTACGGCCAAAGGGCACCGCCTGGCCTCCTCTTACCTGAAGGCTGGGTGAGGAAAAGGATGGTGAGCCAGATAGTTAGGATGGTAATAAGCAGCGGCAGTGGCCGGATCCAGGGCGATGGGAGGCAGGGAAGACATGCGGAGCTCCTCGGCTGTATGGTAGGGTCGGAAGCTCCGCAGGTAGTCTTCCGTGACGGCGCTGGGAGGAACCACGTGGTGGACAGGCCGCTGGAGGCTGCTAAGTGGAGAGCGGGAGGGCAAACAGAGCGAGAAAGCATTTGTCAAGTGCAATTGGCTGGTAAAGTGAGTGCTGGCGAGCAGTGGCTCGAGCCTCCAAAGCCACCCCAACCTGGACCACACTGATGCAGAGAAGGATGGTTGGCTTCAAGGTGAGGTGGGACTCTTATTTTTGTAGCCAGAGATCAACAGCAAACCCCCCCCCACCCACCCAGAGTAACTTGGGTTAATTGCCAAAATACTAACTGGTGCCACTTCACCCTCCAAACTGCTATAGGATGCTCTGAAGTGAAGGCTGGTCCCTCTTTTTCGCAAGCGGCCAACTGTTCAATGACAGCGAGGCTTTAGAACACATTGGCCAATACATCCTGTGCTACCCCACCTCATGAGTCTCTTGTGAAACTCTACTACAAGGTGTTACTTACAGCATGCATTTGTTGGCTAAAAGGGCAGGGGAATAAACCTTGTGGCTCTTAAGAACATAAGAAGAACCTTGCTGGATCAGGCCAAAGGCCCATCTAGTTCAGCTTCCTGTATCTCACAGTGGCCCCCCAAAATCATTGGGGGTGCATAAGACTAGATATCTGTCTCCTGATGCCACCCCCCTGCATCTGGTCCTTGAAGTACCCCAGCTTTAAGCCTGGAGATGACACCTCTCCAACATGACTTGTAACCTGGGATGGACTTTTCCTCCAGGAATCTGTTCAATCCCCTTTTGAAAGCATACAGGCTAGATGCCATCACCACCTCCTGTGGCAGGGAGTTACACAGACTAACAACACGCTAGGTAAAAAAATTCCTTTTGTCTGTTCTCACTCTCCCAGCCCTCAATTTGAGTGTATGTCCCCTAGTTCTGGCATATTGTGCTGTATGGTGGGGTCGGAAGCTCCGCAGATAGTCTCCTGTGGCAGCACTGGGAGGCACTACATGGTGGAGAGGCTGCTGAAGGCTGCTAAGTGGAGAGTGGGAGGGCAAAAAGAGCGAGAAAGTATTTGTCAAGTGCAACTGGCTTGTAAACCAGGTTGCCTGGGTATATATGGACACACATGCACACTCTCAATACACCCATCCGCATCACTTACTTGAGAGGTGGGAAGCGGGAGTCCTGAACAATGGAGTTCGCTGGAATCCCAAAAGGATACGGTGTCCCGAGCAAGTGTGCAGGAACTGCTGGGCCGCTGGCTTTCTCCTGGGGTAACGGTGCCTCGGCAATCAGACGGTCCCTGTTACTGCTGCTGTTTCCACCACTACTTCTGGACCCAGCTTCTTGCTAAGGAGAAGAAAAGTGCACAGTTAACAAATAATTACAATCCTGTGGTGTAAAATCAGAAGGTTCATGGAAAAACCGGAAGGGCCACCAAGAACAGACAGATGCCTAGGGGTGAGACAGGTTCAGCACTATTTGCTGTTGAAAAAAACAAAGCAAAGCAAAGTGGTTTGCTTATATACCGCCCCATACCACTTCAAGTTGTCTCTGGGCGGTTTACAGTTTTTGATTACAGTGTGCAGGCTACACATTGTCCCCCCCGCACCAGCAAGCTGGGTACTCATTTTTCCGACCTCGGAAGGATGGAAGGCTGAGTCAACCTTGAACCTGCTATCTGGGATCGAACCCCAGGTCGTGAGCACAGTTTTACCTGCAGTACAGGCATTTAACCACTGCGCCACAAGGTTTGCTTATCCATTTCCCTGTCTTTTATTCAGTCACACAAGGACTGCTCCCCACATTTCAAGTTTCAAGTCAGGCATGGCACCACCCACCACTCAGACATTACTCCTGGTATGATCGGCAACCGTGTTGTTGCAAGATCTGCAGAATGCTTCATAATCCATGTTATGCCAACCTGTGTTAACATCCTACGAGTATTCTCCTTTAACAAATGATCAGTGCTGAGAAACACTGTCTGTTCTGAGGCCACATAAGCAATCTGTGGTGTGGGTGGAATCTGAATTGTGATAATTGGAAGGTGTGACTTTCAGTGTCTTGTTGAACATGGGGGTGGGATGGCTTCCATGAAACACTCAAGAGGATTGTGTTGTCAGGGATGTTTCCACGTGCGAGCAATAAATAGCTTTCGAACTGCTGTCTCACTATCCCGGTCACTGCTAAAGTGGAAGAAAAGGAGGAGAGTCTTAGGGCCTTTTCACACGACCCCTAACATCCGCGGCAATGGCTCCCAGATCCAGAGCTTAAAATTGTTTCCCCACCAGCTCCGGAGTTTACAAAAAATTAAGTGCGACCACGGCCACCTAAGCGCGTCCCAGCGCACTTTTCAAGTCGGGCTCTCCTTGCCGTGTGTTTTTTTTTTGTCCCCGCTGCCCCTTTAAGAGATAGGAATCATGACGACGGGGCTCGGGGTGGCTTCCACCGGCAGATGGAGGTGAGCCTACGTTTTTTCTCCCTTTTTTTCTCCCTCCCCTCACGCAGACAGGAGCAAGGAAGTGCAGAGGGGGTGGGAACACAGGAAGAGCGATGAACCCCCAAGATCTCTGGTCCGAATTTAAGTGGCCAGCGGATCTTAGGGGTCGTGTAAAAACGCCCACAGACTCATAGAGTTGGAAGAGACCTCAAGGGCCATCTAGTCCAACCCTCTTCCATGCACTAACCTGCATCACAGTATTTCCGACAGATGGCCATCCAGCCTCTGCTTAAAAACCTCCAAAGAAGGAGACTCCACCACCCTCCGTGGCAGTGTATCCCACTGCCGAACAGCTCTAACTGTCATGAAGTTCTTCCTAATGTTTAAATTGAATCTCTTTTCCTGAAGTTTGAGAGGCACCTTTCATGCAAACCAATGCTGTCCTGTTGACAATGTTGGCATGTGAGAGATTAATAAAATGTATGAATGATAGGGATATTATTTCTCCCCTGCCATACTACACTTTGGGGTTATGCAGTCAAATGAATAAGTGGTATACTTAGGATGGGGTAAAAGTAAGCACAATGTCTCTCACGCACAACACCAATGAATTTATAGCATGTGCTGCTATGAAAAGTAGCTTCATGGCTTTAAAATAGTATTATATAAATTTATGGGAAAGAAGGGGTTACCAACAGCTTTTAGCTGGACAGCTGGACTCAGGAGCTGTGGATTATCTGTCCTGTCTCTGGGCTTCCCGGTGGCATTTGGCTGGAAAGAATATTCTATTCTAGCAGGGCTATTTGGATCTGCGAGGGACCACGTTATACAACATGCCAGCGATGTGCGTTCAATACCGAGCAAGGCTGTCCTTTGTATGGACCAGCTGTACCATTCCCTCCCTTCATCCCGAAACACACACTGAAACGCCAACCATTCCTGGATTCCGCCTAGCATCAGCTGGGATGACAGCTGCTGAGATGCCAGGCTGGATAACCCAGCAATAGTGATGCATAGACAAAGAGTGACAGAGGGCATTAGGAAGCTGGCAATGCCACTGGAGCAGAGCAGGCTGGTCTGTGACCAGTCATTCCCTGAAGTGGCCAACCATGGCATCAGCTGCCCAGGCAGCTGCTCTCTTTTGCTGTCACAGCTACCCTGGCAACACCAACATAGAAAGATAACTGGGAAAGAGAGAGAACATAAAAGGGACCGTCTTGGGTCCCTTTGGGGACAAAGGAGGCATAAAAATAAAGTTGTTTTATTATTATTATTATTATTATTATTATTATTATTATTATTATTATTATTATTATTATTATTATTATTATTATTATTATTATTAAGAACACAAGAAGAGCCATGCTGGATCAGGTCAAAGGCCCATCTAGTTCAGCTTCCTGTATCTCACAGTGGCCTCACCAAATGCGACTGGGAGTACACGAGACTAGATATCTGTCTCCTGATACCACTCCCCTGCACCTGGCCTTTGAAGTCCCCTGGTTTTAAGCCTGGAGATTACACAGATCCATCATGACTTGTAACCTGTGATGGACTTTTCCTTCAGGAATCTGTCCAATCCCCTTTTGAAGGCATCCAGGCAGGTTGTCATCACCACATCCTGTGGCAGGGAGTTCCACAGACTGACAACACGCTGGGTGAAAAAAAATTCTTTTTTCTCTTCTTACTCTCTCAACCCTCAATCTGAGTGTACGTCCCCTATATCCACTTTTCTCATGCCCTGCATTATTTTGTATGTCTCAAACCTCAGGTGCCTTTTTTTCCAGACTAAAGAGCCCCGAATGTTTTAGCCTTTCCTCATAAGGGAGGTGCAATGTCTGGTTGGGGACTTTCCTGATGGCCTCTCATAACATCCTCTGTGGTCCTGACCACCCAGATGCTTTCTGGACAGTCATTAGTGACAAGAAAGAAAAGAATAAAAGCTTGGTCCAGTAGGACAAGAATGTCCAAAAGGCCGCCTTAAACTAGATAAAGTTGCATTTTTGGGCACCTGGCAGATGAGATATATATTAACAATTTTCACTGGCTTCATGCTGTAAAACAAAAATGACCCCAGAGCAGCAGACCAAAGCTACACCGAATGAACATGTCAATATGGCTAAAGATTTTTAGGAAAACAAACAGATGAGCTGGGTAAAAGGTGGGAACAATTTAGCCTCTATTATTTCCTGATTTCGGAACCTAAGCAGGGTCGGCCCTGGTTAGTACTTGGATGGGCAACCACCAGGGAATACCAGGGACTGTAGGCGCCCAGAGTAGGAACTGGCAAGCCAGTCCAGTATTCCTGCCAAGAAAACTCCATGGACATGGAGTCACGAAGAGTAACGACAAAACACACGGCACACATCTCCTAGCTAAGAAGTGTCCGGCAGCCAAAAGCAGCATAGTGATACCCAGGTATAGCCACAAGGAAACCGGCTGGCCTGCTTGCTCCTCTTTCCATCCTGGGCAAAACAGGCTATTAACCACCTAACAGGCCCAGACAACTGAAAGGGGCTCACTTGATAGCGGCCACCCCTCTTCCCTTGCTTAATCACTGGGAGAAAATCCCTTTCGGTGAACCGCTTCCTTACTGAGGTGCTCCCGCATTGCAGGCTGAGCAGTCAAAACGGCAACCTGGTCGAGCCGCACATTAGTAATATGAGTGATTAAGATACCAGCAGTGGCAGCTTCTGCTGAGTCCTGGAGTTGATTGGGTCTATTGAATGTGTACTTTGCCTGGCAGGGAGCCAAGGGGGCACTTGAAAGCTCTCCCTGGCCCCTTAAAAAGGATAATTAAAAAAAAGAAAGAACTAGCAACACCTAATGGCTTTGAGGGAGCTGCGAGACCGGGTCTGCTCAGCAGCACCTGGGACGCGTGCGTGGGTGTGATATCCTGGTACACACACACGTTTGTTGGTGTTAAATGGAGTCAAGATTGCTCCCTTGCGTTCAGGTCTCTGCACTCTAGATCTGAGGCAGGCCAACATGTCTTAGGACACTGGTGGCGAACCTTCGGCACTCCAGATGTTTTGGACCACAACTCCCAGAATTCCAAGCCGACTGCCAATGGCAAAGGACTTGGAGTTGCGGTCCAAAACATCTGGAGGGCCAAAGGTCCACCACCACTGTCTTCGGATTTGGTTTTGGAGGCCACAGGTTTCTATCTCTAGGAAAATACTGAGAATATGCAGTGACAATTTGAGTGGAAGGGTTGCAAAGTCCTGTTAGGCTGTAAAACTGGTACAGTATCCTACCATCTGCTCTTACAGAGAATCGGCACTAAATTTACATGTTCTTTCATTCCCTCGTGCTTGATATATTAATTATAATTCACCCCCATCACCACCACCCAACACTACTGATTTTGGATTCAGAATGCGTATTGACTTTTTCATCGTTTTCTAAATGTTGGGGTTTGAATGCCTCGTGGTGCAGTGGTTAAATGCCCGTCCTGCAGGTAAAACTGTGCTCACAACCTGGGGTTCAATCCCAGGTAGCAGGCTCAAGGTTCACTCAGCCTTCCATCCTTCTGAGGTCGGTAAAATGAGTACCCAGCTTGCTGGTGGGGCAATGTGTAGCCTGCATACTATAATTTAAAAAACTGTAAACCTCCCAGAGACTCCTTGAAGTGGTATGGGGCGGTATATAAGCAGACCACTTCGCTTTGCTTTGCTTTGCTTTGAAGAATAAGCAATGCTTTCCATCTTGAATTGTTGCTCCTGCTGCTTTTTCGGCCCTGGAAAAGCAGTCCGCCACAGGTCTTGGGAGCCTCAGGAGATTCTGCCTCTGCTTGGCTGCTAAAAGACGCATTGTTTCCTTTCCTTAAGACTACCTGGCTGTTCATGCTCACAAGCTATCCAGTTAAGCCTTTCCAGGGAGCTCCATTTCCCTGAACTTTTTGCTGTAACAGACTCCTTCCTCAGCACCGGGTTTCACCCCAGCTTTTCTGCAAGGTAGTCACTGCTGACTGATCTCTGTTGTTTGGGAAACCAGGCCAAGCATCAGTTGACAGAACTGCAGCGAAAGACAGCTTGTTCTTGGAGTGGGGCGTGTGTGTGTGTGAAGAATGCAAGAGCTGGGTAGCAAGAGGAACCTGGGTGAAAAGCAAGCAGATTGTCTGTCATGGGGAGAAAACCATTACAGCATCAACCTGGTCCGACTTGTGGTCAAATCCCTCTCTGGAAGGGTGCTGGGCATACCTCTAGCACAGTGATGGCGAACCTTCAGCACTCCCGATGTTTTGGACCGCAACTCACAGAATTCCAAGCCTGTACTGCCAATGACAAAGGACTGGCCCAAAACATCGGGAGTGCCGAAGGTTCGCCACCACTGCTATAGCAGAAGGTGATCCTCAGGAGTTCTCTAAAAGTGATATGAAGATAAAAATCTTTGAACCCAAAGCTACTTAAACCTTAAGATGCCCACCCCTACCTTGCCCCAGAGGGCTGAACGGCTATAAAATAGAGTGGTACCTCGGTTTAATTAACAGGCCGTTTTGTATTGCATAAAATCCTTAAACCGAAATAACAGTACAGTTTCCCACAGGAATGCATTGAAAACCAATTAATCCATTCCGGAGGTCAAAAAAAGGCAAACGGGTGTTCCATTTTATTTTTTCATAAACCGAGGCATCCCCATTCTTTTTGACATGTGAACATCACACATCAACTTTTAATGCCTTAAACCAGGGGATTCCACTGAAATTTTTTCTTAAACTGAGTCATCCCCATTTCCAATAATGTCTTTTCTTAAACTGAGGTTTTTTTAACCAAGGCATTCTTAAACTGAGGTACCCCCACTGTATTCTGAAACTGAAGCCTTGTTAAGCTCAGGGCCTGGAAGCTGATGGATAGTGGTGGCTAGTTCCTATAGTGGTTAACCAATGATACCCAGGCAAAGGGAAAGGAGATGTTTAAGTAGAAATACACCTAGACACGCAAGCATTCAAACACACAAGAGGGCATCTGCTGGCCCTTTGCAGAGGACTAAGCTTGGAGAGAGTTAGTGCCCACTGCCTCAGAGGAACGGACCACCAACATATGTGATAGGAGCTGGTGACCAGGTCCTTCAGCAAGCAGGAAAGGCAAAGTGGCGGGTTTTTTCAGAGAGTGGTGGGTTTTTCAGCCAAACTGGATGAAGCCTGGAGGATTTCAAGCTGTTGTGTTACAAAACTCTAGCACAGGAGCAGGGGTTTTGCTGCCTGCAAGCAACACAGAGAACACAGAGACACCCGATGGTCTGGTAGTCAGAGAATGCAGCACTGTTGTGCTTCCTACTTGGGCTTCTTACTGTCTGAGGGCACACAGGAACAAGATCCTTCCACAGCCTGCTCCAAACAGTCCCTGGAGCCTTTTCGCAAAGCTGGCCCCTCGAGGCAGAGCTCGGTTCTGAACAGTGCGAGCTCTCTTTGCGTCGCCAGGGAGAGCGACTCCCCAGAGCACAGGAACACCCAGGTCGCCTTTAAAAAGCTCCACACCAGGTGCCGCGAGGAAAGCGGCCTCCGTCACTCGAGTGTATTTACTAAATACGACCACAACAAACACTCTGCAAGCAGCTGGGAGCTCCTCAAGACTTTCATAATCTTTTCGGAAGATACATCGGCCATAATTAATTCAAAGAGATGGGCCTGCTGATTGGAATTTTTAATGAGCAGGAACATCTGCTCACTCTCAGAACACGGCATGCGCCCAGAGCGCTGTGCATGCACCCGGTCCTCTTCTGCAGCCAGCCAGCCCTGACCTCCAGAAGGTACATGCCTGACACAATGCTCCGGAGGCACACAGGGGCAGTGGCGGGGACGGCAAGAGAATGACAGGAGACAGCGAGAACGCAGGAAGGGACATTGTGGTTGACAAAGGAGGTGCAGAGAAAAGAAGGGGCGGCACAGGAGGGTCCCCTTTGGCCTCATCCTGTCAGAGGAGGCCCAGTGGAACTAGAGGGAAAAGGGAGGGCTGTGTGTCTTGCCTGCCTTGTAAAGGCTTGATTTGCATAGGTACAAAGATCACCAAGGCTGATACTTCACATCCATCTCATTGCTGTTTGCGGTCCCGCTTGGGAGCGGCAGGAAGTAATCTAACCGCATGTCCATTGCAGGACGAGGGGAGTTCGTCCCGACCACGTCCCCTGAACTGCGATTTAAGCGGGATGAGAGATTCACCTCCCTGGCCTCGGAAATCTGCTCATCACGCTTCTCGTTCCGAGATGAGAGCCCGTGAAGTCACGCTTGTCGCGGAACGAGTGATGATAGGAGCATAACCCATCTAGTGGCAGGAGCGCGAAGCGACATTTGCCAGTGAATTTCCCTATGAAGTCAGCAATGCAGTGAATAGTTTTTGAAAGACAAATGCATCAAAGTTTGCTCCGTAACGCATTGAAGGCAAGGCTTCTGAGAATCGAAACATCAAAAAACGAAAGGTCGGGCCGGAAAAAAAACAACGGAGAACGAAGGCATGGAATTTCACATCTCATCACGAAACAAGGATGTGTGTTAACAGTCAGGCCGGTATCATCAATCACGCCCGTGTGTACACAGGAACAGGGACAGAACCAGAAGAAGAACACATGACCGCGACCGACATCAACACACAATGAACTTCCTCCCGGGATGAGAATGGACATGAAGTAACCGTCTAAGATGCACTGAGAGCCTGTGGTCCCTGACTGTAATGAGGAAGGAAAAGAGGGCTTGTGTTTTTATCCTCCCTTTTAATATTTAGTTGTTGGTTTGTTCATCACTGCCGCTGATCACCTTTGGATGATACAGATGCCTACGGACCCTGAAACAGCACAGCAACTATAAATCCACCCGCCTTTCGATAGCGGCCATAAAATAAAGAGGCTAGTCAAGTGTTTCATGCAGGGAAGAGAACCAAGGTTTCCTGCAGGAAACAGCATCAGCAAACTATACCAAGCTACGTGATTTAAAGAAAGAGGATGGGGTGCCAGGGTCTCCTAACAGCCACAAGGGACTGAAATCAAGGTTCTGGAGGGGTTTTGCTCCATCACAGCCTTAACTAAATAAAGAAATTGCTTTTCACCCTCTATAGCAGTGATGGTGAACCTTTAAGAGACTGAGTGCCCAAGCTGTGATTCAAAACTTACTAATTTTTCACAAAGTGCCAATACAGCAATTTAACCTGAATAAAAGTGGCTGTGAAGGGGTGATAGTGAGTGCCCACAGAAAGGGCTCTGAGTGCCACCTTTGGCACCCGTGCCATAGGTTCGCCAACACTGAGTCTATAGCAATAGCCAGGTTATTTGGCTATGCAGGATATCCTGGCTACATCATAGACAAGTGAACCCTGGTTTTCTACACAGAAGACTTTCTCAGTAACTTTTTTTTTTTTGCATGGTTGATGGGGATTCTTCCTGTGATCCCGAAAAGCTGTTCCCGAAAGATGTAAAGCCTGTTAGGTCAGACAAGAGTCACTGGCATCAGACAGCAAAGGAACCCTTTATAATCGGAGAACAGGATTGTGCAATGGGTCGCTGAGGAAGGCAGCACCTTCTCAAGAAAGATAAGAGACAGCAGATATGTGAACAGACTGCAAACGCATCCCGTTTCCAGCAAGCGGTTTGAAATGCATCTGCAGCGTCAGAAAGGAGAACAGTATGACAAGATGGTGGGGAGGAGGAGAAGAAGTGAGAGTGCGGGAAGATCAGTCATCCACTGGTGATTAGTGTGCAGTCTCTGCCAGCAAGACCACAGGACATGGCCTATTAGCTTTAAAATAGACAATTCTTCATTCCACATGGCCTTTCAAAAGACTCCATATTATCTTTGAAAAACTGCTAACCTCTGATGGATCGGCGCCAGCCGCAAGCCACCACTTTGATTTCTTTTCTTCTTCTTCTTCTTCTTCTTCTTCTTCTTCTTCTTCTTCTTCTTCTTCTTCTTCTTCTTCTTCTTCTTCTTCTTCTTCTTCTTCATTTCAGAGCTTCCAAGGGTCTCCTCGCTCTCCTCCCTCCTCCTCCTCCTCCTCCTCCTCCTCTCTGATTTCATCAGGTTATCGTGCTATGGTCTTCCCATGCCCCAGAAATTAACGCTTCAACCAAATCTCTGCATTACGATGGATGGGCCATGCCATCAGTTGAGCCAGCTCTAGTTCTCTCTACTCAGAACATTCCCTGGTTGCATAAGTGCTTCATTAACAACAAACGGCTGGGGCAGAAAGATGATTAGTGCCTTCTCTCAGGGGTAGCAGAACATTCCTGGGGCAATGGAGGAGTTATTAAAGAAAGATGGATTTTGGCAGAAGTAGAGAAAAGGAACCACCAGGAAGATTAAAATCAATTGCTGGCTAGCCTGGCTTATGGGTACAATTTTCTGAATCAAATCGGAGTATTAAATAGATGCACGCCATGCTAATCCTTGGTGTAGTTTTCAAAGAAGTAGCCTTGTTAATTTGTTCAAACATATCTGGACAAAAGCAAAACAAACACAAAAACAGAAGAGAACTGTGACACCTTAAAGGCTAGCTGCTACATCACCGGGAGCTTCCATGGCTGTATCCACTTCTTTTGGTGTCTTAAGAAGAGGACATACCAGAGCTCATAGTGAAATAAAATGGCTTGTCTTTAAGGTGCCACACAGTCTTGTTGTGTTTTTATTTTTGGCTTTGTTTTGCTTTTGTCTGGTTACCGGACCATGACATGCTATCACAGCGGGCACATAACAAGCCCGAGAAGTTCACAATCATAGGAAACAGATCCTATCATCACAAACGTTTGAAAAACCCAGCACTGGAATTCTGGATGTGAAAACATGGAGTTTCCCCCCATACGTAAGGAGTAATAAATAAATACTGTGGGTAAGCCCAAGGATCTTTTTGCTTTCTGCTTACAGAGATATTAAAATTAAAAGAAACAAAAACCCTTGAGCCTCCCCATCCTTGGTATTCTCCAGTCCTCTGCTCTTGCAGGACAAGACAATAATTAAAACGGAGTCTTCACACAGCTGGAGCAAGGAAATGCATATGATTGACCTGAGATAGTTGCATGATCAAAGGCTGATAATAAAAAGGTACAGGGCCACAGCTTGCAAAAAGCATACCAGGCAGCGTGTCAAGGCAGACCCAAGAAAGATGCCTCTCCCATTCTGTGAATGTGTGTGTGTATTTTCCCTCTAACAGGGCATCATCTGTGCGCCTAAGCACCAGGGGTCCTGTTTTCCCTTCCCCTCCCCTCTCTTTTCCTCTTTGTGGTTTAATTAGTATTTCCAAGAGCTGTGATTCCACTGGGGAGCCTGGGTAAAATACAAGGGAAGAATAACCATGAACAATGATTCTTAATTAGCAAATGCTTTGACTCCCTGCTGCTCTTCTGCCTGGGAGTAAGGAAGAGATAGACAAGGAGCAAATAGAGCCAGGCTGCCTGGGCAATGGCAGCAGTGAGTCCCAGAGGATGACAGGCAAGCACGGATTAAACACAACCACTTCTGATCACGTCTTATGATCTTTCAGGCCATCAGATCCTCTCGCCGTAAACACTGATGCAGCCGGAGTCTCTTGACCCCTAGACAGAATGGTCAAGCAACTGTAAAACACTCTTGACCTTCATCACCATGCCCCACCTCTTCTCCTCTGACCATTATGTCACGTCCCTCTCGTCCCCCTTTGCTGTCCTGCTTGGGACCGGTACTAAAAAAGGTTACTTCACATCCATAGCGTGACAGCAGAATCTCGTCCCGACCACGCCCCCTGAACCGGGAACAGAGCGTGACAAGCCACACCTGCCCCTGGGCTGGGGAATTCTGTTGTCACACTTTGTTCCCAGTTCCTGTTCTGAGAAAAGGGACGTGAAGTAACGGCAATGGCTGTTTCCCCCTTTCGCTCTAGGAATACTCCGACAACCGAGAAAGCCGACTGGAACTCCTGTGCCAAGACAGGCTCGGCTGCCCGAGAAGGCGCCTTTTGAAGGGACAGGCGGAGAGCTACTGTCAGGCGTAGGTCTGTCCTCCTCGGGTCCCGGAGGCGGGGATGAGCTCTCCATGCCTGCTCGCCTGCCAGCCCACAGACTGCTGAGTTCAGGGTGAGGGTGTCTCGCCCAGCGCCCACGCCGCTGCCTGCCCGCGGCAAGTAGTGAGTGCTTGCCCAGCTCCTCCTGCCGGGCTTCCCGAGACAGCCTGTGCGCCCACAGTGGGGATTCAAAATATTGAAAAATGGAAGCCTGACAATAAAAAAAAAAGGCTAAACGAAGCCAGGAAAATCCAGTAGTTGTCACGAAACAAGGATGTGAAGTAACAGTTGTCACGAGACAAGTAATCACGCTTGTGGGTAAACAAAAACAGAGATTGAACAGGGACAAAACCATGTACCCGCGAACGCTGTCACGGAACGAACATAATTGCAGAACGTAGTAGGACGTGAAGTTACTGCCTATCTAGTCTTGTTTTGGCTTCTTCTGGCCTTGGGGTCCTTTTTTCCATGATCTACCAGTTGATCTCCAGCCCGTTCATGCCCACCTCTCTGGCTCATGTGCTTGCTCTCTTACCTTTATTATTCCACAGGGTACAGAGATACACCAATCTCCCCAGCTAACAGCACCCCTACTTGCTATGCCAGTGCTCCTGCAATTCACCACTAGTTCTGCTCTCTCATGCTCCGAACCAACAGAACTCCAGCACAGCTAGCAGCTTTCCCCCCGACTCAACCCAGTGATGTCATTAGACAGAAATCAACAGGTTGCTAGATCTCATCAATGGTAAGAAGAAACGCCAGTTGGCAATTTTTGTGTAGCTCTTACTCTGGCTGGAAAGAAAGCCTTTTCGCAATGCTTCCAAGAGACAGCCCCTCCTCCTCTCTAGACACACGGCGTGCACGAGCCCTCGGGAGCATTACCTGCCGTCCTTCACTTCTCCAGATGCCATTCACAGTTTTGGTGGGCGCAATGGTCACTACGGGAGGCGTGCTCGGCACACTGTGCCCTCCCGGCGGGACGATGAGAGGCCCCATCGGCCCTCGCTTCGGCGTGCTTGCAGGGGAGCTGTGGTTGGTGGCTGGCGAAGAAACTGGAGAAGATTCGCTGCTTATTGACGACCCTGTTTTTAAAAAATCAGAGAGGGGGGGGAAGAGGTACATTAGAACAGCCATTTTGATATTCTTGACTTAGAATTAGAAACCGAATCCTCACAATTCCCCTTAGGGGAAAATTTTTCTCAATGATCTGGCATCAAACCCCCACCATTGCACCACATCCTTGTATCTGAAGGTGATCAAAATCATGTTGACAGGACCAACATTTTAATCCCTGTGCCCGGCAAGACAGTGGCGTGTTCTTTAGGCCATTCCAGATGGTTTGAGTCCATGAATCTGCCTGGGCAGCTCCCATCTGCCAGAAGAAAGGCAGACCACCGCCTTGCAGGGACATTCCCCTGTCCCGACAGAAGCTTGTGGGAAGCATGGCGGAAGCCTGTTTTGTGGCACCACCTGGCCCCTGCAGAGATGGTTAAAACCAGTAGGCTTATCAGAAGCACACCCAGTATCAGCAAGGAAGGGGCGGAGGCATCACCTAGAAATGTCAAAGCGGGATCCAAAGGCAACGCGTGGAAATGCTCCTGCGGCATCATGGTCGTAATCACTCGCATTATGTCCCAAGTCCAACTAGTTGGGTCATTCCTGAATTACAAGATCCTACTGCTCTCAGCTTAGAACATGAGATCCAATTCATCTCTCTGTGGTTCACTGTTTACAAAGTGTTTAACATGTACTAGGGTAAATGGGTGAAAAAGCAATTACAGTAGGACCCCAGTATCCGATGGGGATTGGTTCCAAGCCTTTCCATAGATAATGAAAATCGTGGGTAAGAGAGAACGCCAAGATGTCCCCAAAACTGCTGTTTTGTGATAGTAACTTGCTGTTTTGCAAGGGTAGCTTGCTTTAGAGCTGCTGTTTGTGAGGATAGCTTGCTTTATGGCTGCTGTTTTATGACAGTTGCTTGCTTTGCGGCTGCTGAATTATTTATTTGTTTTTCCTCTGCCAACTGTGGATAACTGAATCAGTGGATAATGAATCAGTGGATATGGGGGTCTTACTGTACTGTACAGTACTATCCTTTCCATTTCACCGGCAGAGCATCCAGTATTCACTGCCTTTGAATCTTTGCACAGTTGCGTTCTGCAAGACAGAATGACTTCCAATGAGAAGATGGTTCGGAAGAAGCAAAAAAAAAAAATGACAACAGAAAAAGGCTGAGGATGCTACGATCTTCCTCTAGGGTTACAGTAATAAAAAACACAGAGCTGGATGCCACCCAGTGTGGATACATCCATCATGGCACAAAACCCGGGGGCCATCACAATTAGAGGAACTGAATGCATTATTTCAAGAAGAAGAAAAAAGATTAGCAAAACCATCCTCAGCCAAGCCTGCAAAAGGCACCATGACCTGGAAACTGCGATCAAATAGGGAGGCGTCTGGGTAAATAGAACACCCCCCTTTTTTTTTAACCCTTGGGCAAGGCATTGCACCCATTTGCATAATACATCTGTATTTGAAATTACACCCACCCTAGGGATACTGCTGATATTTGCAAGGAAAAAGAAAAAAAAACAGAGCCACCGGAATGGAATTAAGAGCAGAACACATATACGGACGAGGTTGGCTGAAACAGAAATACAAATGGGATGCTAACTAGGGCACACTTTGGGTAGATTTCTTTGTGCGCCTCAAAGCAAATGTTTGCATGACAAACACCGCAAAGGGCCAGTTTGTATGTGCACAGATATGGGGCATTCAAATAAGGCAACCACCCTTCGGATTTAAAGAAAAGCAGTGGCAAATGGTTCGTGTGCCCACGCCGTCTTTTTTTCTTTTTTTTTTTTTACTGCGTCTCTGCACACAATGCTAATGGCTTTGACCCTGTCAGGCCACGGTACGTTGCATTTGGCTGGCATATGGCCAAATGAATTGAGACAGCCCCAGTACACAAGGAGGAGGGATGCTCCATTTTAGAATCAGAGGAAGCCTGGATTTGACTTGGTGGTGGCTCAGTGTTTCAGGGAGTTGCCTGAAAAGACAGGTTTGAACAAATTTTGGCTGGCCTAACTGCCTAAAACAGGGGACACAAGAGAAACCTACTGCTGGACTTCCCAGGTGTAAAAGAAAAGGTGGGAACAGGGCAACAGTTGTAATATTTTTGGCATTGCTAGGTGGGGGCCCTGCCAGGTGCGTTTGGAGTTCCGTCTGCACCTGAAAGCAAATGGGCCAAAATTCTGCATCCCTGGGCAGCCACTTAGAGCCCTTTTATACAACCCCTAAGATCTGCTGGTAGCTTAAATTCGGATCCCCCAGCCAGATATCATGTGGGTTTTGTTCCCACCCTTCCGCACTCTGTTGCTTCTGTCTGCGGTGAGAGGAGGAAGAAAAAAAGGGAGAAAAAATGCAGGCTCACCTCCGCTTGCCGTCGGAGCAGCCCCATAGGGATTCCTGTCTGTTAAAGGGGCGGCAGGGACAGCAAAAACAAACAGAAGGTGAGGAGAGACCGGCATCCACAGCTTTACAATCCGCATCAGATTTTTTTTTTACCTCCGGAGACCAGGTACTTGTAAAGTGTGCTGGGGCATGCTTAAGTGGGCGTGGGCGTACTTTTTTTTTAAAGTCCGCTGCTAGTGGGAAAACAATTTTATGCTCCGGATGTGCAAGTGTTTTGCAGCGGATTTTAGGGGTCGTGTAAAAGGGCTCTTAGAAGGAGTGTTGGAATGGGAACAGGTAAGAACCCACAACCATTTAGCACTGGAGGAAACAGAAGAGTTGTCTGGCTTTGTGTCTGACTACAGGTTCAATCTGGAGCCCAGGGACTTCTGAGGTGGAAACATGTTTGGCTTCTAACCTTCCGATCCTCAAGCGTGGGTCCAGATCCAACCCCAAGCTTCAGCTACACTCGGGAAGCAATTCAGGATCTGTTTCTTCTTGAAACCCAAATCATTCACCACAGCCTGGCTGCCTTCTCCCTGCAATTAGGGGTGCAATTGTCCCCTGCCCTTTCACGGTTCATATACTGTGGTCCTGGTATACTGCGTGACCGCAGTACTGCATATGAAGAAAAGGCTCCCTGGGGCAAGGAGGAAAGGCTTTCCCAGGCCTGTGAGAGGCCCCCAAAATGCTTTCAAACAAACCGGAAGTGACTTCCGGTAAACCAGAACTGACCTCCAGATCACAAGAAAGCACTTTTGGGGCCTCTGGGGGACTGTAAAGTCCCTTGAAGGCCCATTTGGGGTTAGGGACCCGACCCGACCTGACCCGCAATAATTGAAAATCCACACTATGCGGATGCTGAGTCAGGTTGGGACTGGGTGGGCTCTCTGGGGGCTCTTGTACTTACCCCAGGCCTGGTGCTGTCCCAAACAGGCCTGCAAGGGGCTTTCCAGTCCCCCAGAGGCCCCCAAAGTGCTTTCTAGTGATCTGGAGGTCACTTCTGGTTTACCGGAAGTCACTTCCGGTTTGTGGGGAAGCACTTTTGGGGCCTCTGACGGGCCTGGGAAGGCCTTTCCTCCGTACCACAGGGGGCTTTTTTTCATATACTGCAGACCTGCGATATACCGGGACCGCAGTATATGAACTGTGAAAGGGTGGGGGACAACTGTATCAGGATTTAGGCTGAGTGTGGAAATGGTGTTAGGCTTTGGCCAACATCCAGTGACACGATCCTCTCGATGTGCAAAACATCTCATGGATTTTCACAAGCAACACAAAGACAGCCTCTTGCCGATCAGGAGTGTACGATCCAAAAAACTATTATGTAACCAATTTCCTTTCTGTCAGTACAAGCTTTAGTGGACATGTAAAAGAATTGGACATATGGGACCTCATTTCGCTTTCTTGCCCTCTGAATATCCAGTTTGCCGGATGATGACACATTCTGTACCACTCAAAAGCACACAACAATGCCTCTGGGCTACTGACTGACTGGTCAAGAGACAGGCTCTTTTACTTCCACATCTCCCTCTTCAGCAAAGCCACACATGGCTTGCGGCAAGTTTGGGGAAGAAAACGACAGAGAGAGAGAGAGAGAGAGAGAGAGAGAGAGAGAGAGAGAGAGAGAGAGAGAGAGAGAGAGAGAGAAAATGACAATGGAGGAAAGGCTAACATGCTGCCAGCCACAATGCCTTATTAATTATTCCTGGGTTATTGCACAGTCCTTTCATTCTGGAGAGCAGCGGCACGGATGCCGCTCGTGACAAAGGAAGCCGCCGATATGGATTTGACACCCACTGAAGTCTATCTTGTCAGCGCGAGGCCGACAACAATTAGCAGGCTTAATCCCCTCTGAGCCAGGAAGCCATTACTCACTGCGCAAGAGCCTTATCAATCAATACCATCACAAAGAGCTGGGCAATTAATGAAGCTAAAGTCTTACTTCAGAACCCTTAATTCTCGCTGTGTGGCTTTAAAAAACGGGAGGGTGGGTGATCGTTATAATTAACTGGCGGTATTCAGCCAGGAGTTAGTCAATGAAACTAATCTGGCTTGGAGATGACAAGAGGCGCAGTGTGGCAGTGTCACCTTTGTTGTCTGACCTCCTGCTTTCCACTCAGTGATAGCAGATTAGCAGGCGAGGCTGACAGGCAAAGGTAATTAACAGCTGAGACCCTGACGAAGGAGGAGTAAAGGCAGCGGAAGCGGGAGGAGAGGAGAAGGTCCCCAGCGAGGACCTGAACCCACTGAAGCTGACAATCAGCAGATGCGGCTGTTTGGATTTGGTTTGTGGCTTTGACGGTTACTTCACATCCATTCTCATCCCGGGAGGAAGTTGTTGTGTGTTGATGTCGGTTGCGGTCACGTGGTCTTCTTGCGGTTCTGTCCCTGCTTCCATGTACGCACGGGCATGATGGATGATACCGGCATGACTGTTTCCGCACGTCCTTGTTCCGTGATGAGATGTGAAATTCCATGCCTTTGTTCTCCATTTTTTTCCAGCCTGACCTTCCTTTTCTGATGTTTTGATTCTCCGAAGCCTTGCCTTCAATGCGTTACGGAGCTGAGTTTGAGGCATTTGTTTTTTAATCTCTCTGCACTGCGTTGCTGACTCCCAGGGAAAGTACTGGCAAATGGCACTTCACACTCCTGCCACTAGATGGAGAATGGCATGTTGAGTGACGAGCCTTACCTCACGGGCACTCGTCTCGGTACGAGAAGCGTGACAAGCAGATTCCCGAGGCCAGGGAGGGGAATCTCTCATCCCGCTTAGATCACAGTTCAGGGGGTGTGGTCGGGATGAACTCCCCTCGTCCCGCAACGGACGTGTGGTTAGATTACTTCGTACCCAAGCGGGACCGCAAACAGCAATGAGATGGATGTGAAGTATCAGCCTCTCTTTTGCTTGCCTAGCTAGAAAGGGATCCATTCTTGGATTGGGAAGAAAAAGTGGAGGAGCTGAGAATGGTACCTGCCATCCGTTCTAGACCCACACAGCCGTTTGCTTATCTAACGCAAGAGTGTGGTGGCCCAGAAAGGCAGGAGGCCATGCCCTCAGACTAGACAAAAAAATATTCTGACATGGGAGATGCGGGTGGGCGGTGGCAGCTGAGCTCACTCAATAGACCTCAAAAGGAAAGTCGGTGTTTCACATGCACACTCACTAACTAAGGCTTCAAAGGTTGCTCTTGGAGTTCTTCATTCTATTGGATTCAGGCTGTCACAATGCCACATTATTGGAAGCCTTGCCCTATTGCGGATTCCTTGCCTCCAGGTGAAAGAGAGACAAGCAACACTGTCCTCCCCCCCCCTTTTCAAGGTCTCAGGAATTCATACAAACCACCTCATGTGGAACTAGAGCAGTGATGACGAACCTTTTAGTGACCGAGTGCCCAAACTGTGATTCAAAATCCACTAATTTTTTGCAAAGTGCCAATACAGCAATCTAACCTGAATACAGGTGGCTGTGAAGGGGCGATGTCAGGTGCCACCTTTGGCACCTGTGCCATAGGTTTGCCAACAATGAACTAGAGTCTTTTGACTCTAAAAAAAATTAAGCCCACACAGAGAGCGTGCACAGAACAACAGGCTTGTTGTTGAAATGACAACAACGTGGGAACCCCTTCCCAATATCCGATATTTCCTAGACTTAAGAAATCCGCGCGGCAAAGCAGATGTCACTCATTTTGTGAAACCTGGGTTATTTGTGTAGTTTTGTTTAATTTGTACAAATGGCTGTTTTATTATCCTTTTCTCTTGTAGAGAACACTGCATAATGTGGTTAAGAGCCTCGTGGCGCAGTGGTTAAATGCCTGTACTGCAGGTAAAACTGCTCACAACCTGGGGTTCAATCCCAGGTAGCAGGCTCATGGTTGACTCAGCTTTCCATCCTTCTGAGGTTAGTAAAATGAGGACTCAGCTTGCTGGGAGGGGGGTGGTGATGTGTAGCCTGCATACTGTAATTAAAAACTGTAAACTGCCCAGAGACTACTTGAAGTGGTATGGGGCGGTAAATAAGCAGAACACTTTGTTTTTGCTTTGTCCTCTCAACCAGGCAAGGGGGGGTAATTTTTTTTACAGTTTATTTATTTATTTTATTTTAGAGTATTTTTACCCTGCCTTTCTCCTTGGAAAAGGACCCGGCGGCTTACAGTAATGAGGGATACTATAGAGTCCAGTACAATTAAGACATGTTCAAGTATTTGAGAACAAGGAATTGAGGGACATCTTACAGCATTAATAGACAAACATTACATTAAAGGAACACGGTTATAAGTAGTCCTAAACACAAAGTCTATGTTCCTTGAGAAACACTTTTGTCAAGGGAAAACAGGAAACACGGGTCTTTGGTAACACTGGGGTACATTTTAGCATCCCAGAAATATAGATTGCTACAAATTCTGGACATCATTGATGGGTCCATTAACAGAAACCACAAGAGCTGGTCTCTTGACAGCTACATAAGATAGGGCTAAATGGGAGGGAGGAAAAAGAATCTGGCATAAGACCTTCCTAAACATCTCCTTTCGCACAACATTCCCTCTGTGTCAGGTTGAACCTTGTCCTCTCCGGTTGGCTTGGAGTGGTGGTTCTCAACCTGTGAGTCCCCAGATGTTCCTGGACTGCAACTCCCAGAAGCCTCCATCACTCGCTGTTCTGGAAGGGGTTTCCGGGAGTTACAGTCCAGGAACATCTGGGGACCCACAGGTTGAGAACCACTGGCTTGGAGGGACCAATGAGGGATGGTGCAGAAGGTGAAAAGTCAGGGGTTCTCCTCGATCCCACAGAGCTCTTATGGATGGAGAGAGGTTCAAAAGTGGCTCGACACTTTTGTGCATAAATGGGGATTATCGCTAGATATTTATCTACATGTCTTTGTCTAAGTTGGGAGTCACTACAATTCCATTTTATAGATAGAAAAACTCTGCTCAGAGACAAAGCTGCCTGAAGGCAGTCAATTACTTCTTGGGCTCCTGAGATCATGAAGACCGAGGCGATGCTTCTTCTACCTCTTATTTTGCTCAAAATGACATGGAATTTAGAGCGGGGGGGGGGGAGAAAGAGAGATTTAGGGATATTTTCTCGCCCTTTCTCAACAAATCAGTTCTGAGTTCTTATTCCAACAGTGTTTGTGTGTGTGTGGGGAGGGGAAATCCACCCCTTTGCCCTTGTTATTTTATTCTTCCTGGGGTCCAATTTCTTTTTCACACATTCCTTCTGACAAACTCCGCACCCACACTGGGTACACAACAATCGCTTTGAACTCTGCGTTGAATTTGTGAGCTCCCAGAACTCAATTAACATCCATCTGATATCAATAAATATGTTAAGCAGCTTCTGTTTCTGGAAGGCCCTGGCTCTCAGCTGCAGAGACGTTGCAGACGCACACGCACACATGTCCATGCACACGCCCACCCTATCACTCCCTGCTGCTTCCGAGCCTGAGTGGCTTTCTCTCCTTTTGAGATGAAAAAGGGCGAAATTGCAGGGGGAAAAGCCAGGCCACTCTTAATCCCCACTGGGTGTAGCACCCCTGGTTATTTCTTGTTTTCTCCCCACTCAAGTCTTCTTTTGTACTGAGGAAAGCTGTTGCCAAGGAGAAGCAATAGCCCATCTAAAGGCTTGGGCATGTTTGCCTCCCACCCTCGCTCTATCAGGCTGACAGAAAGGTTTCTGGACCAGACTGAAGTCTTCTGAGCAAACTTAGCAAATCCAAGAGTAACGCTAGCTGTATCTGCCATGTGGGATGAAAGGGGTTCTGCTGTAGCACACATGCGAGAATCTTTATCCGCTGCTTGGAGTTGTTAACCATGACCCGAACACTTTACTTTTAGAGGTTTGTGATCTCCTGTGTCAATTCTCCCCCATTCTCTACAGCTCCTCCTACTGAATCAGACTATTGTTAGAATGTCTGTCTAGTCTTGGCTACTCTTGACTGACGGCCGTTCTCCAAGGCTTCAGGCAGCGAAGGGGCATCCCTGCTGAACAGGTTTTACACCCTCCTAGACAATGCCCTAAGCACATCTGATCTCACCCGATTTCGGAAGCTAAGCAGGGTCAGCCCTGGTTAGTACTTGGATGGGAGACCAGGGGAATACTAGGTGCTGTAGGCACCTGGAGTAGGAACTGGCAAGCCTCTCCAGTATTTCTGCCAAGAAAACTCCATGGACATGGGGTCATGAAGAGTTGGTCACAACTATAACAACACAACACACAGAGAGACAATGTAAACATCATCAGCAAAGGAATGGTACTCTGTCACCTGAAAATATTGCATGGGCATAGGTGGCAGGGGTGAAACTGATACAAGTGGACAGGGGACCCTCACAAATGACGTCAGGCCACTGTGTTATCAGCCTCTCTGCATCCAGACTAAAAGAACTGCCCAAGTTGCAAAAGAAGAACTAGAAATGTGCACAGAGCCAATAAAAAAGCATCAACCCTCATCCATCACCTACAGAACATGGCTAAGTAGATAATACAGCTACGAAGAGCCTTGTGGCACAGTGGTTAAATGCCTGTACTGCAGGCAAAACTATGCTCACGACCTGGGGTTCAATCCCAGGTAGTCGGCTCAAGGTTCACTCAGCCTTCCCATCTTCTGAGGTTGGTAAAATGAGTACCCAGCTTGCTTTTTTGGGGTGTGGGGGTGCAAATGTGTGGCCTGCATACTGTCATTAAAAAACTGTAAACTGCCCAGAGATGACTTGAAGCGGTATGGGGCAGTATATAAGCAGACCACTTTAAATAGATAACATGAACATGAATGGATGAATGCATACATGCATGAATGAATGGATGAAGCAGGAAGTATGCTGTATATTTGTAAAATGGGCATTTTTCAAAAGGCTACCTCCTTTTTTACAGGTGAAATACACAAATTGAATTCCACTCTCCCAGTGTTTCTAGTGTTTTCTGATCAGAAGTAAAAAGTCAGAATGAGAGAGCTAAATCCAACTGTTGATCCCAAGGAAAGGACATTCGTGAGTTGAATGAGCCTTGTTAAGTCAACACTTATGTAAGCCTTATTGCTTCAGTTAGTCTTCTCTAGCTGGGACTAACAATTTGATTTAGTCATGAAAGCTCATGATTGCTGCTCGAGAGGTTGGGACAGTGAGGAGAAATGGATAGAATGTCAAGGCAAGACTCATAAGAACTGGGTTCAAATCTCTGCTTGGCCATGGAAACTCACTGGTGGGTGGCAGTGGTACAATCACTCCTTAAATCAGGCTTATCCAAACTTCAGCTGTCCAGATGTTTTAGACCACAAATCCCACAATCTTTGCCATTGGAAATACAGGCTTGGAATTCTGGGAGTTGTGGTCCAAAACGTCTGGAGGGCTGAAGTTTGGACATGCCTGCCTTAAATACAGTCGCAACCTAACAGGGATCGTTATCAATGGGAAGTGCTTTCACAGCCCATAACAACAGGGTGGGCTTCTCCTTTAAAACTATACTGTAGGCTGGGCCTATTCTGAATTCCATCCTTCACAGGATTTGCTATAATATTGATGAATAAGGACTCTAGGAGAGGAACTGCATGATCTCCATCCTTCCATCAAGCCCCAAAATGTGTCATTTCTCCTGGAATATTTAGCACCTCTTGGCACCCACAGCAGTTCCACACCCTGGCCAACCAGCTTTGCTCTCTCTGCTGCAAACACTTCCATGCGTTTACGCCTCCTTCTTGCCCGCACCTCCCAGTATTCATAATCTCATTTGAAGCATCTCTGAGCTGATCCATCTCCAGAACCCAGACAGGCGGGAGGATATTGGAGATGGGGAAAAATGATTATTATTTTTTTGGCAATCAAATTACAAAAACCACCACAGCTTTTTGTTAGCAACCAAATTTTGCTGGGGCAGGTATTTGTACCTAGCTTGCAAAAGAAAAATGACTGCGCCTGGGAGGAGGAATCGGAGCTGGAGAAGCCATCTGAGCGCCAGGAAATCAATGTCAAAATCCTCTAATGTCGCTTTTGATGGGCTAAGCAGCAAGCCGCAGGAGAGAAGAATAAAGATGATGGGGGGGGGGACCCACGGGGGGGGGACCCACTCACCCTCAACTATATACCCTCAACTATAATGTATGAAACAAAAAACACAACAGCACACAGTGGAGAAAAAGGCTGGGATGGAGGGGGGAAGAAATGGACGGGTGAGCCATCTTCTAATCTATAATGTTTCACAAATTGATTTCCCCTTTAGGTGGATGGGGAAGGGGAGGGAGATGCTCCCATTACCCAGATTGGATCCTTCGGTGATTAATGCTTGCTCAAAAAAAGGACCAGCAATTTCCTCCACAATAATGCATTCTCTGCTACCTTCCCTCTTGGATCAGAGCATTTTAGTGCCTGATTAGATTGTCTGTTCCATCCTTTCCCTTATCTGTGCTCCTTAAAATGCTCTTGATGTTTATAGCTCTCTCTCTCTCTCTCTCTCTCTCTCCTCTCTCTCTCTCTCTAGAACTGGTACTGTCTGCTCTGTTAGAGGCTCAGAAGCTACGCTCTCTGAAGCCTGACATAAGAGAGCTACAAGAAAGGAATGCCCCCAAGCACCACCTCCATCTTGGAGGAGACCCTGATCAGCTTGTGTCCTCCACAGCTGGGATTAGGAGGAGTGCGGATTCCCAGCGGGCCTTGACTATGGAGGAACTGACGGCTGTTTGTTTTACATTATTTCTCCTCTTTCCCCCCCACTGCAGAGCTGACAGCGGCTGCCCTCTGTCGAGATGACAGGCAAGACTCTACAAAGGCTGTGTTTTTAGATCCCGGAAGCTTCCAGGTTGTTCTTAGAGCTGTGAACTCTTTACCCACCATGGGAGTGCGAATCTGCCCGCCTGTACAAGAAGCACCAAAACGCTACAAAGTTGCCTGCCTTGACTGACTCCTTCTCTTCGGCTCCAACTGAGATAATTGCTGCGCACGACGAAAAAACTCTGCTTCATGAAAGCCCTTCCTGAAAGGAGCCCGCATAGTTGAGTAATAAAGCAACTCCTGCCAACCTACTTATGGGGTGGAAATAGTTTCCAAATGTCAGCAAAGAGGTAGCAGCTTTGCAGGGGACCGGCCACAGAGATTGGGACCCAATGGGCCTCCAGGCAGCCCTGTTCGAACCTCAAATGAGCATGGAGTGTGCAGTTCCTGACATGGCAGATGCAATGTTCTTAATGGAGCCAACCTTTTTCTCATTCCGTCCTTCACAGGACAAGCCAGGTTTTGGCTCCTGGAGATTTCAATGTGTTCAGCAGAAGAGGCTTCCGTTTGTCGTCAGCAGCAGGAGCTGTCATACCTCTTGCTCTCCAAGGGAAACTCCAGGTGACTGGTGAATGTCCCAGAGACCCAAGGAGTTTTACAGAGGAAGGCAAGAACAGCTAGTATTATATATATTTACGCAGGACTGGATCTGGTAGACAGTCCTGACAGCAAGGGCTAAAACAAACATATACAGTAGGACCCCGGTATTTGCTGGGGATTGGTTCCAGGCCTTCCCGTGGATAATGAAAATCGTGGATAAGAGAGAATGCCTGTTTCCGGACAGTAGCTTGCTTTATGGCTGCTGTTTGTGACAGTAGCTTGCTTTAGAGATGCTGTTTGTGACAACAGCTTGCTTTACAGCTTGCTTTGTGGCTGTTGAATTACTGTATTTAATTTTTTCCTCTGCCAACCGTGGATAACTGAATCAGTGGATAACGAATCAGTAGTAATGGGGTCCTACTGTACTGTACAAACAAGCATAGCCCTGTTTTCTGTGGACAGAACAATGTTCTTAAAGGGAATGGTAAGAGATTTTGTAGCCATGCATCCCAGGCGAGGTTCAGACTGTTAGAAAGGGACCCCAGTTCCACGGCAAGGCACATCGGTCGCATGCAGGAGGTTCCAGATCTGATCCTTTTCCAGAGAAAAGCATCATAGGGAGCAGGTGACTGGAAAAAACACACTGGAATGTTTCCAAAATTCCGGAGGCATGATGCTGGCCTGCATGGGCAAACAATGCTGTGGTGTTCAAGACAACTCTCTCTCAAGTGCTCCTGGCAGAACTATGTTGTAAACCACCCAGAGAGTGCTCCAGCATGATGGGGCTGTATGTAATTGGATAGATAGATAGATAGATAGATAGATAGATAGATAGATAGATAGATAGATAGATAGATAGATAGATAGATAGATAGATAGATAGATCCATTTCTAGGCTAGCTTTGTTTGTTCAATACTCAAGGCAGGGCAGCATGTCATTGCAAAGAGAAGACACTCAGATCTTGGTCCCTGCCTTGTTGCTTTCCCTAGCAGGAGGACTTTCAGTACACACACACACACACACACAGAGAGAGAGAGAGAGAGAGAGAGAGAGAGAGAGAGAGAGAGAGAGAGAGAGAGAGAGAGAGAGAGAGAGTCTTTTCCTACAAGCAGGCATCCCTTCCTGCTTCTCGGCTTAATTCCTACCTCCACCTCCTCCTGCTGGCTTCAAGGCGCCTGCCTTCAGCCGGGCTCCCGTTAAATAGCCCATTAAAGAGAGAAAAAAATATTCAGATGTGCATTTCACCATCCTGGCACCCAGCAGCCGCTGACTTTGTTATTTAGCGGGGGAGCTTTGGATGGTGAAAGAACACATTTAGGAGCCTTAGGAAAAAATAAAATTTCAATGAAGCATGGCAGCAGCAATGAGGCCTATTTGCGGTAGGGGTGTGGGGGGTGTGGGGGGAGGACGGATTCTTTCTTGCGCTCGCTCTCCGCTCCAGACTTTCTCTCGGGGTACAGCAAATGATATGGCATTTGGATTACTCCATCTGAATTGAATTTTTAAACTGCCCCCTCGAGACACGATGCTGAGGAAAGACATTAGCCCGTCAAGCGGCAGAGGGAGAGAACAAAAATCTGACAGCTAAAAATAAAGCAAGCGCTTTAGCAAGGAGGAGGAGGAGTGGGAGGGCGGGAGGCGTTGGAGGGTGACTGCAGATGACAGAAGGCCAGCAGCCTTGGGAGCTCTCAGATGGTTGCCTAGCAGGTTTGGTGCCCGAGGGACACCTTTGCCCATCACTCCCTTTCTCTCCCCAACACTGCCCTTCTTCAGGTGACTCGAGTGTTGAGGCAGAGACCTGAGCTGCTAAAGCGTAACTTTGGGCGCTTTTACACGACCTCTAAAATCCGCTGGCAACTTTAAATTCGGACCAGAGATTGTGGGGGTTTGTTCTGCTTCCTGTGTTTCCACCCTTCTGCACTCCATTGATCCTGTCTGCGGCGAGGGGAGGGAGAAAAAAGGGAGAAAAGAATGCAGGCTCACCTCCGCCTGCCATCGGAGCAGCCTTGTAGGGATTCCAGGCTGCTAAAGGGGCAGTGGGGACAAAAAACAAACAGAAGGCGAGGAGAGCCAGCATCCACCGCTTTATAATCCGCATTGGAATTTTTTTTACCTCTGGAAACCAGGTACTTGTAAAATGTGCTGGGATGCGCTTAGGTGGGCATGGTCATACTTAATTTTTTTAAAAGTCTGCAGCTGGTGGGAAAGCTATTTTAAACTCTGCATCTGGGAGCCCTTTGCCTCGGATTTTAGGGGTCGTGTAAAAGCAGCCTTTGACATGCAGAACCTTCCATAGGAAACAGCTCATTTGACACCTCTGGAGTTTTTTTCCCTCCCACTGCTACTCGGGCCACTGCCTGCATAGGCCCTTCCATTAGTTACACTTCTACAGCCGCCACCACCTTGGCCAAACCTGTGTTGAGGAGCGCAGGGTGAAACTGCAAAATGTATGGACAACTGCCAAGTCCCTTTTGCACAGGTGAAAAGAGGGGAAGCAAGGAGCAATTCACAGATGGGGATAGTGTTTCTAGTAGAGAAAAGCACCCCTTTATTCTTTACTTGGCAGAAACCAAAATTGGCAGTTGTCGGACAAAGAGGAGTGAAGGACAAGGGCTACCCAAACTTCAGCCCTCCAGATGTTTTGGAGCGCAATTCCCACAATCCTTTATCATTGGCAATCTAAGCTTAGAATTCTGGGAGTGGTGGTCCAAAACATCAGGAGGGCCGAAGTTTGGACATACCTGCCACAGACTTTGCGTTTATAACCACTTACAGCTTTGTGTTTATATCTTCCCTTGTGTGACTGCATTGACACTATGTTCTCAATGTTAGTTTCCATCCCTCATAACTTTTAGATGGTCTACGGTACATGATTACATTGACTAACTTCATAAATACATCTACTGTGTGTTTCAATGTTACCTCCATCCCTCATAATGGGCTTTTTTTACACTTTTCTTTAACTGCTCGCTTTCTCTTTTAGCTTTAATGCTGTAAAGATGCCCCCTCAGTTCCCTGCTCTCAAACTTGAATATGTCTTAAATGTACTGGAGTATACTGGTCCTCATTACTGTAAGCTGCCTTGGGTCCTTTTTCAAGGAGAAAGTTGGGGTAAAAATAAGCTAAAATAAAATAAATAGTGTTGCAAGATGACTTGGAGGTCGTAGGTGTTTAGCCAGGGATGGTGGAAGTCCTAAGGCCAGCCACTGGCTTAGATGGGGGAGGGCCACACATATTCCCCCAGGAATGACAGGAATATATCTGAGGCAGTTCAGAGAGGACTGTTTCAGATCCTCATCAGCCACTTCTCTCAACCTGCAGGGGTCTTATTTCCTCGCCATAAGAAGGCTTTGATTCACTGTCTTTTCTGAACCTTCTATCTCTTCTCAGGATTGGCTCTCTTCCCCCTTTTTATTTGATATTTCTCTCTTACATACTAATGTCCCGGGATGCATCTATGATGTTGATTTTACTATCCTGAAAACGTGTTGAATGCTGGGCTGAGGAGATCCAGGATCAAAGGCAACCCTGGCCATGAAGCTTACTGGGGTGACCTTCAACAGTTCTGCCGGATGTCCCTGACCTTCCTTGCAAGACACACACACACACACACACACACACACACACACACACAGAGAGAGAGAGAGAGAGAGAGAGAGAGAGAGAGAGAGAGAGAGAGAGAGAGTAGGACCCCCGTATCCACTGATTCATTATCCATTGATTCAGTTATCCATGGATGGTAGAAGAAAAAAATAATTCAGCAGCCACAAAGCAAGCTGTAAAGCAAGCTACTGTCACAAACAGCGGCCATAAAGCAAGCTACTGTCTCAAAACAGCAGTCATAAAGCAAGCTACTGTCAGGAAATAGCAGTTTAGGGGTGGGTGAGCAGGCATTCTCTCTTATCCACCCTTTTCATTATCCGCGAGAAGGCCTGGAACCAATCCCCAGCAGATACCAGGGTCCCACTGTAGATAGATAGATAGACACACACACACACACACACACACACACACACACACACACACACACACACACACACACACACACACACACACACACACACACACAATATGCTTTGGAACTCATTTTCAAATGTGAGTACCATAGTGTTGACTTTCTCAAACTGTGAAAGCAGGGGACTTGTCAGAGAGAGAAGAGGAACAGAGAAACAAGTGCCAAAACAAGGCTGCATCATGATTGTCAGCAATATCAAAACCAGATGCTTCCAGGTATCGTTGAAGTTCAGGGGCCATGTGGCTCCCTGCTTCTGCAAAAGGTATCCTTCGCTGGCACCTCCTTGTGGGTTTCCCCTCTACCTTCTGAACCCAAGCGTCACAACCTCCCTGGCGCTTACCTCTGGGTTCCTCGGCCTGTTTGGCAAGCTTGCGCAGGGCGGCGGCAAAGCTGGACGAGGGCGCCGACTGCACCGACAAAGTGCTGTTGGCTGCCGGGCTGCCAGTGGGCACGAGGGAGCCATTGAGAGGAGAAGGGGTCAAGGGGCTGACGGTGGCGGTGGTCCGAGTCGCTGTGGAGAGCATTCCTAGCGAAGGTGACTTTGGCTCATGGCTCATGCCTGAAACAAGGAAAAGAAGAATCCATGTCACTGGGAGAGGAGGAGTCAGCCACATCACCCCAGAAAGAGAGAGAGAGATGCCAAACATTGAAGACACATTTCAGAGGTGGCTATTGGCAAAGTTGACCAAAGCAAGAGGAGAGGGTGAAGGAAACAGCAAGGACAACTACCTTGCACTCTTTGCACCAGACCAGCAGGAGAAGGGACCTCAGGCTCTTGGAAGGGCAACCTTTTGCAGCTAGTGGACAGAAGGAACTTCACACAAGGAAAACTGTTTTATAACCCATTCCGAGAACACTTCGGGACTCAAGATTGGGAACCATTGTTCTCCATCACACCCTCTTTTGCTATCTGCACCTCCAAAAAATTCCAGCTTGGAACTGTACAACACCGAGGGCTGCCCCTGCACCTTTAACGTTATGCACAGAATCCGACAAACCTTAATGGAAAATTCCTTTTTAAAAAAAATCAGGGGGGGGGGAAACAACAATGCTTGGGAAAGTCTCAGAACTCAGAGAAGATACCACAAGAGGGTTTTTTGGAGTTCCGCATACCCTTCTCCCTCTTCAAAGATCAAACAGTCTTATGCAACTGATGTGAAATAAGTCAACCTATGCAGAAGTTATTTACTTGCTTTAACTAAAGCAGACTGCTTTTTCCTTGGCACCACAGAGATTTGGGGATGAGGAACTCCATTAACATAAATATAAGAACATAAGAAGAGCCATCATGCTGGAATCAGGCCAAAGGTCCATCTAGTCCAGCTTCCTGGATCTCACGGTGGCCCCACCAAATGTGTCCAGGAGCACACAAGACTAGACATCTGTCTCCTGATGCCACTCCCCTGCATCTGGCCCTTGAAGTACCCTGGTTTTAAGCCAGGAGATGACACATCTCCATCATGGTTTGTAACCTGTGATGGACTTTTCCTCCAGGAATCTGCCCAATCCCCTTTTGAAGGCATCCAGGCCTGTCGCTGTCACCACCTCCTGTGGCAGGGAGTTCCACAGACTAACAACACGCTGGGTATTCATTCTAACACACATTCTAAGACCACAAGCTGCCCGTGTTTGACACAAATGCTTTGTTCCTTTATCTAAACAGGATTTTTCGGACAGACATGTGCAAGAATGCCCATCCCATTTCTTCTTGTTTATAAATGACAAGGCTGTTGTTGACAATAACAGGGTGCCCCTGGACAAGGGGCTGAGTGATGTACTCATTTTTTCCCTCGACCTTCCCACTGAACTGTGTCCTCTGGGCAATGCCAGCCCTTGGGGAGGCAACCCGGGTCCACCAAGGGTGTTCCCTTCTGGTTGTCATCTGACTCATGTCAGGCTCAGGGACTGACAGGTGACGAAGAGGACATTTCAGCGGAAGGAAGGTGGGCGGGGGGGGGGCACCAGACGCGCCAGGCTTTCCTCAGCAGAAAACCATCTGGAAAGAGAGAGCTGAAAGGCATGACCTGACCAGGCCTCTGGGCGTGAAAAGATGGGCTGGATCTTTGAAGGCCCACCCCATGATTAAAGGTCACCAGATGCCACCCTCCCATCCCTCTGCTCCCTCCCCCTGCTCTGACTCTCGGCCTTGGCCCCGGCTCTTTTCTGTTTCTGCCCTCATTATCAAAGTATTTATTAAGTCAGGCACATTCGTGACTATTGACCGGACTCTTGGCTGCACAATCAGCTCATGCAAATCCATTCACGCAGCAGCTGGGAATCAAATCTGCACACGGGGGACGGCGAGGGAGGCTGGGTTGGAATGAGAAGCCGGGAGGCATCGGCTCTCTGGTCCTGTGGCAAGACAAGGGGACCCTGGGAGAAAGCCAGTTCCCCAAAAGGCAGACAAGCTCTGGTCTGTCCCTAGTGGTGAGCTGCACCAAACAGGTCCAACGGCAACGCAGGACATACTCTCCAAAGCCTATCTCCAAGTTGACAGCCTGGCACAGAAATGCCAGCCCATTGACGGACACCCTCGCCCATCTGCACAGATGGGAGTTCTTCTGCACTCAGAGGGTGCTGGGCGTGCCTGCCCTCATAATGTCGATCCGCAGGTCCTCCTAATGAGAGTGGTGCGCTGAAAGACCTGCCTGCTCTCACCTTTAAATGAGAAGAGGACCCTGAAAACCAACACTCTCACACAATCAGCCCTCCTTTTCCCATAATCTCTAAGGAGACCTCAGTGTAGTATCTGAAGGACCCTTTAGGGCAGTGGTTCTCAACCTGTTGGGTCCCCAGATATTCCTGGAAACTCCCAGAAATCTTGGCCAGCTCAGCTAGTGATGAAGACTTCTGGGAGTTGCAATCCAGGAACATCTGGGGACCCACCGGTTGAGAACCAATGCTTTAGAGGCACCTTCCTTCAACTACAACTGCTAGACAGCTCAGTGATTAGAGACCAGAGCTGGGGAATTTCGATTCCTTACTGTGCTTAGATGCACTGAGCACATCCGATCTCGCCTGATCTCGGAAGCTAAGCAGGGTCAGGCCTGGCTAGCACTTGGATGGGAGACCACCAGGGAATACCAGGTGCTGCTGTAGGCGCCTGGAGTAGGAACTGGCAAACCACTCCAGTATTCCTGCCAAGAAAACTCCATGGGCATGGAGTTACGAACAGTCTTCACGACTGTAACAAGACAACAACAACTGTACCTCCTTAACATGATCCATTGGGGGGGGGCTCTTTCAGCTTGCCCTCCCCAGTTCTGTGTCCCATGGCACCTCCCATATAAGCTGCCAAATCTTACACCATCTAACACTTGTCAGTCTTTCGGGTGCCACAAGACTCTGTTTTGATGAAGACACACAAGTAAAGAGCAGGTTTGCTTCTACTCCACTAAATAGGGGATCGGTGTCCCCCCCACCCGCGCACACTCGCCCCCTCCCCACACCCAATAAGCGGCTCAAGAAGCATTACTTATCAGCACTGTGCCTGCCTCCTGCGGATTCCGTAATTGCCGCTCCTTTCATCTCCCGCTCTTCCGCAGACACCAGGCTCAGGGCCTGCTCCTTTGGTGCTCTGTAATTACCCGTTAACAGCGCGGATGCGTTTTCTGCAGGTCCCTGTTCAAGCGCCAAATCCAGCCCCTCCCTCCCCCTTCACAACCCCCTTTGGGCTAATTATACCTCGGAAAGCAGAGCTCAGCAGGAGCTGCCAACCACCACCCCCTTCCTCAATTCGGCTGCAGGCCCAAATCCCCTCGTCACCTCTTCTCTCCGTCATTTTTCCCCCGCTACCAGAGAAAGGAAGGTCGGGGAACAAATCTGGGGCGCCCCGGAGCTGCGGGGCACCCAGGGATCTCCACCCTGCCCATTCCCTGGGCACATGCCTTGCCCTCAGGGGGCACTTGCACAGTGTCTTCTTTGCAAGCTCCTGCACACATGGGAGATGGGGCGGGCGGCGCGGAGCTGGCTTAGGCAGGGAAAAGCACATGACACCCAGCTGATCAGCGTGGCCCAGCAGACTTCATAATATGCCCATTCTCTGCAGTGCCTCTCCCGGTCAGGGTGCCAAGCGGCTGCGCCATCAAGGCATTCGACCCGGGGAACATCAAAAGATGCCGCATGGCGGCACTGCAAACAGGTGCAACAAAGGGGACCCTGGGGCACATCTTCAGAGTCCCCTTTAATTGCAAAAGCTATAACTGGTCTGAGATTAACAATTTTTTAAAAAGTAAAAGTAGTAGAGGGACTTGGTTCACGGTCTCCATTGCTTCGAGTGTGGAGAATTCTCCATTTGAAAAGCTCTCAAACTGAGGGTCAGGAGAGTGAGAAGAGACAAAATATTTTTTTTATCCAGCGTGTTGTTAGTCTTTGGAACTCCCTGCCACAGGAGGTGGTGATGGCCTGGATGCCTTCAAAAGGGGGTTGGACAGATTCCTGGAGGAACATCCATCACAGGTTACAAACCATGATGGAGATGTGTCATCTCCAGGCTTAAAACCCGGGTACTTCAAGGGCCAGATGCAGGGGAGTGGTATCAGGAGAGAGAGATCTAGTCTGGTACGCTCCCAGATGTATTTTGTGGGGCCACTGTGAGATACAGGAAGCTGGGCTAGACGGGCCTTTGGCCTGATCCAACATGGCTCTTCTTATGCTATGTTCTCTAATCCTACTCAAAGCTACAATTACCAGGCCTACCTCTCTGGGTATCGCAACAGTCATGCAGGTTTAAACATATTTAGTGGGAACATGCACGAAACAGAGGAACAGTCCACGGCTTGCATTTCTTATGTCTCATTCAAGTTTCCTTTCCATATGGAGTATACTGGAAGAGATGCCGCGCCACATCTCACAATGCCATCTGGAAGTTGAGTCATGGCAACTGGACTCTTTCTCTCTCTCAACAACTCAGTCTCACCTGGATGACTGAGAATCTTCACAGACTCACAATGCAATGCTCGTGCTCTCTTTGAGGCAACCCGATATGCTTATTTCTCCAAAAGCTAGAAAGCCACAAGGATCCTGAGTTTTTCGCCTTGTTTGCATGATATTAGGTTTCTTACTCCATTTATGAATCGTCAAGACTGTCCATTTCCCCCGCCTGGGCAATTGCAGGGTTTCACTCCATCAGAATCCTTTCCGCCCCTGTGATCCCCACCCTCAATCACCAAAGTCATGCGAGTTTTCTGGAACGACTCTCGGGTTGTCAGCACACCAAGTTCTTGCCTTAGGCAAGAGCATCCGTCCACACAAAGTAGGCTTAAGATCTATTTGAGACTACAGTGTGTCATGTTTGCGCCGGGTTCCTCAAAACCTTGTAACGAAGTCAGAAGCCAGTCGGGCGGCCTGTCTCCCATCTATTCATAGCCTCGCCTGTTGGCCAAGAGGTTTCAAAACCAACCTCCACGCACAAAAGGCTTTGCTTAATGAAATCTCCTCCTTATCTTGCATCATATGTGAAGCTCCACTCCCACTGCATTCCAGAAACGGATGCATCCAGCAAGGCTAAAATAACAATAGCAACAAGTCACCCCAACTAGAAGTTCCTGCTTTTAGCTTTGGCTGCTTTTACACGACCCCTAAAATCCGCTGCAAAATGCTCGCAGAGGCGGAGCATAAAATTGTTTTCCCACCAGCAGTGGACTTTAAAAAAAGATAAAAGTATGACCACGCCCACTTAAGCGTGCCCCAGCGCATTTTACAAGTACCTGGTCTGGAGGAGGTAAAATCCTTGCTGCTGTTCCTTGTTGCTGTTTTAAAGCATTGCATGCCTGGCCCTCCTCCACTTTTTGTTTGTTTTTGTTGCCCCCCTTTAACAGACAGGAATCCTAACGGGCTGGAACAATTAGCTGCTGCCGACAGCAGGCGGAGGTGAGCCTGCATTTTTTCTCTCTCTCCCCTCACCGCAGACAGAAGCAATAGAATCAAAGTGCGGGAGGTGGGAACACAGGAAGCAGAACAAAAACCACGTTGGGGGGATCTGCATTTAAGTTGCCAGCGGATTTTAGGGGTTGTGTAAAAGCAGCCTTTCTTATAATCAAGCAGGTCCCTTCCTGCCCCCGGGAGAGATCCCACAAGGATCCAGAACAAGCTCTTCTATCAGACAAATCTTATCTCTCTCTTTCTCTTTCTGAAGTCCTCCAGGTGCAGAAATGGTTCTGGCACTGTTTAAGTGCTCCCAAGGTGTGTGCAAGAGACAAGTCTCAAGATGCCCAGGGAACTGGGAATCTAGCAAAGAAGGAATTCAAAGGGGGGTTAACACTGGGAAATGCTCCTGAGAAGCCTTCAGAGAGTCCTGACTGGAGGGGTTGCCGTCCACAAAAGCTTACCTCAGTGGTGCCCAAACTTCAGCCTTCCAGATGTTTTTGACCACAACTCCACTGTCACTGGCAATCTAGGCTTGGAATTCTGGGAGTTGTGTCCAAAACATCTGGAGGGCTGAAGTTGGGACACCCCTGGCTTAACCCAAAGAAGACTTGTTATTGTTGAAGGGGAAACAAGAAGATCCTTCACTCATTGTGTTGCAGTGCACCACAGAATAAGGTGGTCATTCCTCTAGAAGTTACTGAAAGGTGGGTCAAGACACGTGGGAGGGTGGGAGGGGCCTACAAGCTTCCCCCCCATCACCACCAACAACAACCTTTGTGCTACGACATCAAGGCAAGCTCTGTAGTGTCCAAGCATGTTCTTTCAATCCTGATCTTTAAAAAGAGGTGTAGATATTAGTTCTTAGGGCCGTAAATGAAACCAAGTTTTCACAAAAGGAAGAGCGTTCAAACCGGATCCACAGCACACTTGTTAGTAGATAAAATTCCAGTGCTCTCTACTTGTGTCCAACTTTCATTGACCTGCCTCCCCATGTATGTCTCGTGGTGCAGTGGTTAGATGCCTGTACTGCAGGTAAAACTGTGCTCACAACCTGGGGTTCATTCCCAGGTAGCAGGCTCAAGGTTGACTCAACCTTCCATCCTTCCGAGGTCAGTAAAATGAGGACCCAGCTTGCTGGGGGAAGGGGGGGCAATGTGTAGCCTGAATACTGTAATTAAAACTGTAAACTGTCCAGAGACTACTTGAAGTGGTATGGGGCAGTATATAAGCAGACCACTTTTTGCTTTTTTTTTTTTTTTGCTCTGATTCCTTATTTCCGTTGGTCCAGTTTTTCCACGGAGAGATACCCTAGCTCGCTAGATGCTTGCCAATAAAAGGCGTTTTTTTTTTCAAAAAAGGAAAAATAAAAATGTACATACAAATAAAGGGTAAGAGATATCCAGCTCTTGCAGGCAAAATACACACTCAGTTTATTCTACTTGCAGGATACAAAGTTCACATTTGCTCTTTATGTGTTTGTTTTGAATGTAGCATGCTAATTTCCTCGGAGCTGTTTCTATAAGACAACAAAAAAGTCTTAAGTGAGGCCCTTTGAAATTTTCTCTGCAAGGCCACTGAGGGAATCTTTGAGACCCACGGATGGCCTGCCTTTTCCTTGCATGCCAATGCTTTACTCTGTAACACAATTGGGTGGTCTGCGAAATACGTGTGTGTGTGTGTGTGTGTGTAGCTTGACCAAATCCCTATATCAGGGGTGTCCAAACTTTTTGCAAGGAGGGCCAGATTTGGTGAGGTGAAAATGTGTGGGGGCCAACCATTCAGCCCCATTTGGCCACCGGGCCAGACTTTGGACAAGTCTCTATAACATGCAAGGAGGAAGGGAAGATGCTGCAGCAACGGAGCTGTGGATGGGTAGGCTGGGCAGGGGGCTGGGGGATGGACAGAGGCAGGGAGGGCAGGCAAACCATAAAACTGCAAGCTAACGCCTCCATCCAGCTGGTGGGGATGCATGACAGGCTGAGCCGGTGGGAGGAAGAAGCCGCGGGCCGCTCCTAATTTGAAAACGGGCCGCATTTGGCCCCTGGGCCTGACTTTGGACCTGCCTGCCCTATATACATGACCCACCCCCAAACCCGTGTGGCAGACCAAGGCTCCAAAATTGGGAAACAAGACAAGACCCACAACAAGACCCACTCTGTTACAGAGGCCCTTTCATCTTGCCTCACACAGCCGGACGGAGAATCTCTGACAAGGATGTTAGTGTAACCCAGAAGCTTGCCTGCTTCCGCCATTAGAAACAGTTTCTAATAAGAAGCATCCTCTTACCTCGGTTTGCTCTTGCGTGTTCTCTGTGAGCAACGAAGCAATTTTCCCCGGTTAGACATCCTTCCCACGCAAGCCAGGTTTACAGGAGGCCTCTCTTTCCTGACGGAGGCCGGTCTACCCCATCCCTCTTCTGTCTCCTGCTAGTCGGGCCTCCGGCTCCCCTCCCTCCTCCAATAACAGAAGCTCTTCCTTCCCCTTGCAATGTTATCTCAGACGGGAAACAGCACTTAGCTGCTGGAGGCTCCGGGGCTCACACCTCCCCTCCCTCCCCGGATCCGGCGTGCGAAAGCTCAGCCCCTCTGGCCTCCCAAGCAACAGAATTCAATTAATCCGGCAGAAAGACACCCATCTCTCCCCCCAAAGGCAGCGTTGTAAGATTGCACTGCGGGCTAATCGAATCATGCCCGTTCAATTAAGCCACCCAGGAAGAAGGCCTGAAGACTGTCTCAGGCAAAAGGCCCGGGGAAATCAGGCAATGCTTTTTCTAGACCAAGAGAAATTAGAAGAGGGAGGTGCTGCTTTCTTTCATAAAACGTGTGAAGTCCAGGACTTCAGGCCCAGGTCGTGGGTAACTCATAAAAAGACAGAAGAAAGGATGTGTTTGGAAGCAGCCTGGTCCTCCCCTGAATGCTCTACTTCAGGCATGTCCAAACTTTGGCCCTCCTGATGTTTTGGGCCACAACTCCCACAATCCTCTGCCATTGGAAATATAGGCTTGGAAATCTGGGAGTTGTGGTCCAAAACATCAGGAGGGCCGAAGTTTGGAGGTGCCTGCTCTACTTCCATCAACCCCCAATGCAGGGAACCAGACAGTAGCTGCTTAAGGGGAAGAGGGGGGAAGCACTCTGCACGCCCTCTGAGGCACTGTTCCAAAGCTGAAAATAACAGAAGAATAGGACGGGGCATTTCGGATCACCTTCTCCTAAACCCAAACACACAAGGAATGGGAATGTGATCAAAGCCCCAGCTTTGATAGGCCTTATCCTAGTGCCCGCCCCAAATCAAGTTGGCACATCGATTCTTGGAAATCAATTGGAGATGAACATAAGAACAGCAAGCAATCAAACCACACACCTAAGTTAGACATCCCTGCCAAGTTTCCCTGGAAGAATATGACCAGTGAAGGATGAGCTCTCTAGGCTCCAGTATGTCGGGTAATTAATTTGCTAATGAAGCATGTTGTAGGTGCACTTCAGATATTCTAAGCAAGAGATGGCAACCAGAGGTGTGTGTGTGTGTGTGTGTGTGTGTGTGTGTTTATATAGAATAGGACGAGACAGTGAGGTGCTGTTTAAGAACATAAAAACAGCCTTACTGGAACAGGCCACAGCCCATCCAGTCCAGCATTCTGTCTCACACAGTGGCTCACCATTTGCTTCAGGGTATTCCCAAGAAGATGTCTTCACCTGCTTACGATTCCCTGCAAAATGGCATTGAGAGATATCCTGCCTATCTCTCCAACCCGGAGGTTGTCCTTAGGCATCCATAACGATAGCCATGGATACCCTTGTTCTCCATGAACTTGTCCAATCCTTTCTTAACGCTGTCAAGGCTTTTAAAGTCTTGGAAAAGTAGCTGTCTTAAGTTACCCAGCAACTCTAGCCTCCTCCTCGGCCAGTGTTGGCGAACCTATGGCACGGGTGCCAAAGGTGGCACTTGGAGCCCTTTCTGTGGACACCAGACATTGCTCCATCACAGCCACCTGTATTCAGGTTAAATTGCCATATTGGCATTTTGCAAAAAAATTAATGGGTTTTGAATCGCAGTTTGGACACTTGTTCTCTAAAAGGTTTGCCATCACTGTCCTAGGCCTCTGCTAAGGCTCTGAGTGTCTCAGGTTCAAAGGAGATCTTTTGCCTTCCTTCTGTTATTCCTATGGTCCAAAGGAAGGACTGTACACAGCTCCCAAAAGCCATTAGAGGAGATATCCAAGCCCCCCCCGGCCCCTCCTTTTTGGCCGTGCCAGAATTGGGGTGGGTGGTGGGTCAGTGGCGTGGCCTTCCACCAGCCATACTTCAAGGCTTGATGAGTTACAAGCAATGCCTGGCTCAGAAAATTGCGGCCCGTTGGTGGGCTACTTCATTCTTTGACTTGGCTTTCCTTGTCTAATTCCACCGCCAGCGCAGCCACTTGCAATCAAGTTGCCAAGAAAACTCCCTTCTCCTCCTCTCCTGCTGGCTCCCAGGGTCTTGACGCTGGTTTCCACCTACTCAGTGAGGTGTCAGCAACCTTGAAAATTGCCTCGAAAATTGACCGAAGGCTCATTTCCCTAAGGTCATACAAAAGTTGCTGGCTTGGACGTTGGAGCCCAAACTATCCGGAAACCTTGTGTACTTGCAAAAACGAATTGGGAGTCTTGCAAAACATGAAGCTTAACGCAAAAGCCAAGCCAGCACAATTAGTCTTGGAAAGATTATCTGACTCCAACCGTTCTTGCATCTATGGGGCAATTTTGAAAGGAGAGGCCTGACTTAACAAGAAAAGAAGCCTGCAACATCAACAGCCCATAATACCTGCAATGCCTCCTCTATTGCGCTCGGCCCATGCTCTACAAGGCCAGAGGGACAGTGAAGGGGGCACTTCTGAAGATCCTCCATGTTTCTCCCCAAACAACTCATTCACTCCAAGCCTTTCTTCTGTGCCTTGTCTTTGGCCCACTCTGTCCTCAACTGACATGCAAACAGATGCACTTCCAGGAAAACCACAGTCCGCCCTCAACCTCCCGACTGTAACTCAGACAGCAACAGGCGTATGCCCACAAGCTGCCTTTTTGCATTGAGGCCTGGTTCTTTGTTCTATCAGGATTTCTGGATTTGCCTAGAACAAACACACACCTTTGTTTATTAATTTAGAGACGTTTCCAGAGAGTGTTGAGAGTGACTCAAATTGACTCAGGATGAAGGAGCCTGCTTACTTCCCCTCAGCCTAGACAAAACTGCTACCCGAAAATAAGACAGTGTCTTATATTAATTTTTGCTCCCAAAGATGCACTAGGTCTTATTTTCAGGGCATGTCTTATTTTTCCATGAAGAAGAATACGGTACACATTTATTGTTATCTTATTATTGGGGAGGACTTATTTTCAGGGGGATGCCTTATTTTTCAGCAAGAGGCAAAACCGTAAGTAGGTCTTATTTTCGGGGGATTCTTATTTTTGGGGAAACAGGGTACATATGCCCCTCATACAGCAGATCAAGTGCAGTAATTCTGCTGGCTGTGGGAGATTTCTTGTACAGTATATAGAAAATTAGCAGAGCTTCCGAAAGTTAGAGGTTTTTGTTTAAAAAAAAAAACTGCAACCCCCAGAATCCCACTATCAACGTGGCCAGTGGCACCTGGGTTCCCCTCTCCCCAGAAAACCCTCTCCAAGAGCCGAAAGTGCCAACCATGGCCATGCAAAATTCAAAGGAATTAATCCTAAAAATGGCTAACATGTCCAGCGGTTAACCACCCTCTTCCCTGCCCTGAGTGGGGATCCCAGCCAGGGGGATAACCTTTGTTTCCAGTGCTGGGCAGTGTTCAGCCGCAGAAGGATTCATAGGAACAGGAAAAGAATTTATTCCTTTCTAAATTTCAGGGGGACAAATGAGCCACTGCCTTTATTGAAAGCAGGAAGAGGTAACAGGAAGCCCTGGGGGGTTGACATCGGTTAGAGCAGCTCCCTGCAGTGTTTAAGAGTAAAGTATTCAGCTTATATACCGCCCCACAGCACTTCAAGCACTCTATGGGCGGTTTACAATTTAATTATGCAGGCTACACATTGCCCCCACCTCACCCTCCCCCCCAGCAAGATGGGTACTCATTTTACCATCCTCGGAAGGATAGAAGGCTGAGTCAACCATGAGCTGGCTACCTGGGATTGAACCGCCAGGTTGTGAACACATCCGATCTCCCCTGATTTCGGAAGCTAAGCAGGGTTGTCCCTGGTTAGTACTTGGATGGGAGACCACCAGGGAAGACCAGGTGCTGTAGGTGCCTGGAGCAGGAACTGATTCCTGCCAAGAAAACTCCATGGACATGGGGTCACGAAGAGTCTCTCTCTCTCTCTCTCTCTCTCTCTCTCTCACACACACACACACACACACACACACAGAGAGAGAGAGAGAGAGAGAGAGAGAGAGAGAGAGAGAGAGAGGCATTTAACCACTAAATGTATTCATTTTTTTTTCAAAATTGCAAACGCTCTCTCTGCCACGGCTGGCTTAATTTCTTCTCCTTCCTGGCGATCCCCGTGGCCCCTCTAGGAGGTCTGAAGGAGGAAACCGTTCTCCCGCCACTGCAGCTCCCCGTTTCGCTTCAAAGCCTTCGGGCACAATGCCAGCGCAGGGCTTTCTCCTGCGTGTTCTTAGCCACAAGCGGCGAGAGAGCCTCTGGGCTCCCAAAGGAAAGACGGAAGGGAAGAGAAGGGCCCCTGTCAACTCAGCGGGAAATTTCACTTCAGACTCACCTCGCACAAAGTCATCGACATGCCTCTGAGCCACGGCATCAGAACTGTCCTTGAAATATCACCGTTCCCATCGCTGGCCCTTGCTGCTTTCAAGAGAGAAGGCCTAGAGAGGATGCAAACAGGACTTCCTGTTTCTGTCCCCTGCCAAAAACCACCTGCTGTTGCCGCAACATGCATTGTGGACATTTATCTCCTCTCACCTACTCCCATACTCACAGTCCTGGAAAATGCGGTAGGAACTTCTTTTCAGCAACCAGATGAGTGTTTTGCTCTCTTTCCTCTCCCCCCCTCTCTGGCCCACTTCCTGGGCTGTGAGTGGTTGCACGGCAAGCCGCAATCCAACCGATAAAACTTTGCACAGGGTTGTGTCGCAGTGTTGCAAAAGCACCTTCTATCAGCTCCTCTGCACTAGTGTTAAGCTCGAACAAGAAAATGAGGGATAACCCCCATCACCTTTGCTATTTTGCTGCATCTACGGGGGGGGGGGGCAATGCAGCCACTGGGAGAGGCAGACTGCCTGTCTCCCTTGGATGCAGCCCTGCCCGTTCAGCCAACCAACACAAATCGGCTCACAGAAAGTGGCCGTACACCACCAGGTCAAGCCTCTCTCCTCTGCCTCTCTCTCTCTCTCCCCCCCCGGACTGCCTACTCAAGAACAGCAGAAGGTCTCTAGGGCCTCGGGCAGAGACAGTCTCCCCTTTCACCTGCTACCTCATCCTTTTAACCGGAGACGCCCTGTGATTGATCTTTGAGACCTCCTCTCCCTCTCTAGGAAACAATTCTTTCTGACCCCTTTCCTGCTAATGCCCCGAACCAGCTTGGAGCGGATTTCCTTTTGCTGGGTTCAAGCACTCGCTTTTAGCTACTGACACATCCATTTATTTCATTTAGTGGCTAAATTTAACCCTGCTTCTTGTCCTAGCACCTACAAACCACAAAGACAGCTTAGGAGAGAAAGCAAAACCAAAAGGCGGCACAACAAAACAACAATCTATCGGTACCATTACTCCAAGACAATTTATGCGGCTATGAAAACCTTCTTCCCCCACACCCTTTGCCTACATAGAATCATAGAGTTGGAAGAGACCTCAAGGGCCATCCAGTCCAACCCCCTGCCATGCAGGAACCCCATCACAGTATTTCTGACAGATGGCCATCCAGCCTCTGCTTAAAAACCTCCAAAGAAGGAGACCCCACCACCCTCCTTTGTGGCAGCATCTTCCACTGCCAAACAGCTCTAACCATCAGGAAGTTCTTCCTAATGTTCAAGTGGAATCTCTCTTCCTGTAGTTTGAAACCATTGTCCCGAGTCCTAGTCTCTGAAGCCATGGAAAACAAACCTGTACCCTCTTCAATATGACATCCTTTCAAATATTTAAACATGGCTATCATATCTCCTCTCAGCCTTCTTTTTGAAAAGCTAAACATTCCCAGTTTCCTAAGCTGTTCCTCGTAAGACATCTCTTCCAGACCTTCAACCATCCTGGTTGCCCTCCTCTGTACCCGCTTGAGGTTGTCAACATCCTAATAAATTTATAGTATTTATTACTATAAATTCTGTTTCTCTCCTGAGTCTGGATCGCCAAGTCACATCACAGATCAACAGGGTCTGGGTAAAATAGCGTACGACGTCAAGCGTCATTTGCGACAAAAAGATCAGCGACCATTTAAAGTCCAAGATCTTTCGCACCACTGTATGACTTGTTGCGCCCTATGGTGCAGAATGCTGGCCAGCGACTGAAGAAGTCCAAAGGTCACCTTGGTGTCATGGAGACAAAGAGGCTGTGATGGACTTCTGGCCTTACGTGAAAGGATGACCTGCACAACGATGACATCCGATCCAAATATGGCATTGCATCAATTGCCTACCAGATGCGTGGAACCAGATTGTGTTGGTATGAACATGTTTGCGTGCTGATGAGGAAACTCAGGCCAAAAAGGGTCTCACCCTGGAGGACAACTGAACCCAACCAAGGAGACGTTCCAAACAGTTCTGAATAAACACCCTTGACAATGACATGAAGTTGTCCAGGGTTCACCCAGACCTGGCCCATGATTGTGCCAAGTGGAAGGCCAAAACAAGAAGGGTGGGACAAATGCTAAGAAAAAGGAGAATAAGAAGAATTCTTTTTTCTCTCCCACCCTGCTTTTCAAGTAGATCATGGTGCACTAAACAAAGCTCCCTGCAACCCCCAACCTGCATCTCATCCTTCCAACAACCCTTGGGGGCCTGTTAGGCAGAGAGATGGCGTCAGGTGCCTTACAGCACAATGCATTTTATTTATTTATTTTAGAGTATTTCTACCCCGCCTTTCTCCTTGGAAAAGGCCCCAAGGCGGCTTGCGGTGGATGAGAGGCAGAAGCTTCTGTTAGAGCCTCGTGGCCTGAAGGGTCACCACAGAGAAGAGGGCATTGATTGATTCTCAGTTTTACCTGAGGGCATGACAAGAACCAGTGGGTGGAAACCCATCAAAAGGAATGCCCACCTGGAAATAAGGAGAAACTTCCTGACAGTGAGAGCCATTAAACAGTGGAACAACTTGCCTCCCAATGTGGTGGGTGCCTCATCATTGGAGGTTTTCAAGAAAAGATTGGACTGCCATCTGTCCGAGACGGTATGAGGTCTCCTACCTTGGTCAGGGGGTTGGACTAGAAAGACCTCCAAGGTCCCTTCCAACCCGACGATGATTCTATGATTCAATTGTTAAACTGAAGTCCTGCAGTCAAGACTCGTTTACAGTCTGAGTTTGATCCCAAATAACGTTAGCAACTACACCACACGGACTGTCCAAAGGTATGATCTTGCAATGGTTCAAGAGGCTGGTCATGAAAAGGTGCGTCAGACTTCGTTAGGAAAGGAGACACCTAAAGATGGAGCCACTAGCAACAAGGTCCTGTATTTTTCATCAGCCAGCATAGGTTTTGATAGCTACAGCACCTGGGAGGGACTCATCATATAAACTCAAGTCCTGTGGGACGGTCCTCACACGGAAGAAAATGTTCACAGCTAAGGACTCCTGCCCAGCAAAGAGGCAAGCCCTTGTTTAAGATCAAGTCATACAGCACAATTAGGTTGTGTTTTACACAGCACTCTTCTCAAGGAAAAAGTATTCAAAGCCAATGGTACTACTATTACTAGCATCAACAGTAGTAGTAGTAGTAGTAGTAGTAGTAGTAGTAGTAGTAGTAGTAGTAGTAGTAGTAGTAGTAGCAGCAGCAGCAGCAGCAGCAGCAGCAGCAGCAGCAGCAGCTGTACAGGAGCCTCGTGGCACAGCGGTTAAGCTGGTGCACTGCAGCTGGAACTGGGCTCATAACCTGGGGTTCAATCCCAGATAGCAGGATCAAGGTTCACTCAGCATTCCCTCCTTCCGAGGTCGGTAAAATGAGTACCCAGCTTGCTGGGGGGGGCATGTGTAGCCTGCATACTGTAATTTAAAAAAAATGTAAACTGCCCAGAGATTACTTGAAGTGGTATGGGGAGGTATATAAGCAGAACACTTAGTATACAGAGAGCTAAGGAGCTGAGGTCTGGTTCTCTCAACGACCCAAATGCCACCCAGTTGGAGTCGCTCTAAAGAATGGCATTCAAAACATACTTTTAAATATCAAAGCTTTTAAAAGTTGGAATTTCTTTTATATTCTACAGTGTACACTGCAAGGACCTATGGCCACAAACAAAGTTCTGACAGACGAGTCAACAGAGGGGAAGAAGGCAACTGTACGGTGGTTATCCATGCAGTGAAATTCAGCCTTTTCTGCAGGAGAGAAGTAGTAGAGGTGCAATAACCATTCCTTGCATAGGCTGATAAAGCTCTCAATTTAGCAGAAAGGATGAGATTACAATTCTGTGTGCATACATGCTTGCAGAGCACAGAATGCATCCCTTTCCCTGACTGTAGGGAAATAACCTCCAGCTGAACAACATATATAGAACTCCAACAGCAAGGTAATGTTGCAGCTGGTATTTTGATCCAGCTGTGCTTTATTCTCAGGAGCTGTTTTCCGGACTAGAAGATCTTTCAGGTTTGGTCAAAAGTAGAGTGCAGCTGAGAGGCTTCAAGTCAAGACTTGTTGGGTCAGACTGACCACTGCCTGCCGTAGACCTCCCCTCTGTCTTCCGGTCTGCTTTTCTGCAAAAAGCCCGAAGGACTGCAAACGATGCTGCCATCCATCAACTGCTTGGCAAGACATGCAAGAAAATTCTCCCGGGGAGAACCCCCCCCCAGGTGATAAAAAGGGTCGCTATTTGGCCATCTTGCATTGAGGATCAAAGGAGAGGGGAAACCCTCTCTGGCTGAGAAAACACAACGCAAGACAGCAAACCCAACACAACGGCCCGTTCTGTTTCTGAAAAGGAAAGGCAGCACTGCTGGTGGTAGTTGAGGAACTCAAGGGGAAAAACCAAACAAAACACGCGGCCATTTCTACAGGTAGCAGCCATGTTAATATACTGCAGGAAAATAGAAGAAGAATAGAAGAATGGAATTTATTGTCATTGTATAAAAATACAATGAGATTAAAAAGTGCCATCCAGTCAGCTCATTCACACACCCCAGTATAAAAATCCAAGACATAAAATCTTCCATTTAAGAACAAACATCCATACACATACTCCAACATTCACATGCAGAACATCACTTGTACTCTGGAAGTTGAGTCATGGCTACTGGACTCAACTTCCAGATGACTCAGCTTCCAGATAAACTCACCTGGATGACTGAGAATCTTCACAGACATCACTTGTACTCGTTTAAAATGGACATAAAACCAAACATACACACACAGCCCGGCACTCTTTCACCTGAGAGCAATCATACCCAATACGTAAAAAAAACTACAATTTAAAAAACAACAACAGCCATACACCATCCCCCATACAATATATACAGTGGACCCTTGTATAACAAACAGTTTGTATAACATAAACTTTACAACATAAAATATACCAGAGATAGGGGGAATTTGCTTAACAGAATTGCCTATTGGCCAAATCCATACAACATAAAAATGGGATTACTCCATTTTCAATGCATTCCTATTGGAAATTTGTATAAAGGAAAATTTGCTTAACATAATTTCATTTGGAACGAATTAATTCCTTTATACAAGGTACGACTGTACATGTTACACATTCAACACTGATATTTACCCGTCAACTTAACTTTTAACATAATTTAGCCTGGTGACTGCTCTTGGGTAAAAAAAATGTTTCTGAAAATAACACAGAGCCTTGTGGCAACTTTAAGCCTTGCAGATTTATTATGACAAGCATGCCATTGTTGTCCTGCAAAAACCTCATGCCGCAATAAATCCCTCATCCTTAAAGGTGCCAAGGAGCTCTTTGTCATGTGAAGAACAATGCAGTGTCCGCAGAGGTAACATTTAAGGAAACTGCCTTAAGGAGATTAAGGGCACCAGCCCTGCTTAGGGTGTGCTGTTAGGAAAGCCGCCGAAGCTCCCTGGGAGCTAGGAGGATGTCTTGAGACAGTTCCTGGCTTCGGAGTCCCCGGGAGACACCGGAGATGGCATGAATGGGAAAAGCTGTAATTTTGAGGTGGCATCTCCTTGGGACAACATTTGCTTTTGGGGGCGGCTTTCCCCGAGCACCTGGCAGCAGCCGACAAGCAGCCAGCTCCATTGGGTATGGCTTTGACCCACCGAGTCCCTGCCAGCTGGCCTCTAAGATGCCCCAAAAGCAGGGTCGTGGGCACTTGCCCGGCATTGCCTCTAAGGCAGGAGCCATGAGCAGGCCTTGACTTTGCCCTCGGCAGGGAACCAGGTGCGACGGAGTTGCCATCCTTTCCCCATCTGTTGCTGATGGTGCCGGCGGGGTGTCTGGCATTTGGAGCCACCCTGGGAAGCCAAGGGAAGAACCAGGCCGTCTGCCTTGCAGGGCGGGTGGAGCTGCGCACGTGTTTGGAGGTGGGTGAGAGAGAATCAACATAAACACAGCCAGAAAAAGCCCGGGAGGGGGAGGGAAGAGAGGCTCCGGTAGCCATTCTCCCTCCCCCTCTCCTGAGCCACAAACCTCTGTCCACACCTCTACTGCACACCAAGTCTGTTGGCCTGGAAGCCCTGCTCAAGATGATATTGAATTTTAATGCCAGGCCAGAAAGCCATTTAGGAATGTAAAAACGGCAGAGCCAAAAAAAGGGGTGTGTGGGTCTATGGATCGAGTCAAGCCCCTGTTAAGAAGGCCCAGTGGGGGACTGAGTTCCCAACCTTTAACCACTGAGCTATAGTGTTTCCCAACCTGTGGGTCCCCAGATGTTCCTGGACAGCAACTCCCAGAAGCCTCCACCACTCGCTGTGCTGGAAGAGGTTTCTGGGAGTTGCAGTCCAGGAACATCTGGGGACCCACAGGTTGGGAACCACTGAGTTAGATACACCATAACAGTAAAATGCCAGCAACATGGCCAATGTCTCTTTGGGAAGATGGACAAGCAACACAAAGTAGCTCCATTAACCAACACTAACAAGTAACTGCAAAAATGTTGCAATGATTCACTGGGAATGAATAAATCGTTTTTAGAACTTCCTCTGCCTATTTAATTTGGAGGTTACCATGTGTGGCTGCAAACTAAGTCTCAAAGGTGTTTGCATAGCTCTGACTGGACAAATCTCTTGCTCAAGATTTGCCCCTTTTGATCAAGGTTAGAGCCTTTGGTCCAAGTGCGTTAAAAACACACAAAACAAAGCAAGAACCCTGCCATTCGGGATGACAGCATTTCCTTCCGCAGCCACTAGGAGGCAGCATTGGGCCAGCACTTTTGCTCAGCTCAGCCATCGACATTCCCCCCCCAGGCTGACCAAGATCAGAGGGGGAGGGTCCTTCATCTGGGATGCAGGTCAAGAAGGAAAAAATTTGCTGGGTCCCCTTCTGGGTCCCAAGACTGCCAGCAGAATAGAGGGCATACATGTGCAGCAGGTGCTGAAGACAAAACGGTGCACTCAACCCCATCTCCTTTTTTTTCTATCTTTTTAAAATTTTTATTAAGAATTATAAAACTACAATGCAACCCCCCATCTCCTTTGATGAATGTGCACTAGCAGGCTTCAATCAAGGTCAAAATACAAATGGCAGTACAGTGGATCCTCGTATAACAAATAGTTTGTATAACATAAAATCTGTACAACATACAAAATTCTGGAGATAGGGGAAATTTGCTTAACATAATCTCTTATGGGGCAAATCCATACAACATAAAATAGCTGCGATTAGGGATTACTCTGTTTTCAATGCATGTGTGTGTGTGTGTGTGTGTGTGTGTGTGTGTGTGTGTGTGTGTGTGTGTGTGTGTGTGTGTGTGTTGTGTCGTTACAGTCGTGACCGACTCTTCGTGACCCCATGACCATGGAGTTTTCTTGGCAGGAATTTCGGAAGCTAAGCAGGGTCAGCCCTGGTTAGTCCTTGGATGGGTGACCACCAGGGAATACCAGGTGCTGCTGTAGGCACCTGGAGTAGGAACTGACAAGCCTCTCCAGTATTCCTGCCAAGAAAACTCCATGGACATGGGGTCACAAAGAGTTGGTCACGACTGTAACGATGCAACACACACACAGGTTTGGGAGTGGGGTGGGAGGAGAGGTCTAAGGCAGGTTTTTGCTCTTTGTAGAATGATCTTTCAAGGCAGGCTCCCTGGAGTCAAAACAACCGTGTTTCAGGGTCACGTACAGACCTTTTCTTTCCGGCAGGCATTTCAAGAAGGCTTTTAGGCGACAGCCCTCTTCGCTGATGGGCTGTGACACTTCTTTTGATTGCATATGCTGCAGCCTCCTTATTTTTTTTCCTGGTGGTTTCATTATGTGCTCTCTCTAGTTATCCTTTAAAAATTATTTTCAATGTTTGCACGTCTGCCTGCCATTCTTTATGTTGTGGTACCAAAAGCAAGAGCTGCCTAGATGCCCTAAGCACATCCGATCTCGCCTGATTTCGGAAGCTAAGTCAGGTTGGCCCTGGCTCGTACTTGGATGGGCGACCACCAGAGACTACCAGGTGGTGTAGGCGCCTGGAGTAGGAACTGGCAAGCCACTCCAGTATTCCTGCCAAGAAAACTCCATGGACTTGGAGTCACGAAGAGTCGGTCACGACTGTAATGACACAACACACACACACCAAAAGGAAAAAAGGTCTGCTTGTAGATTGCTCCATAGTGTTTCAGGCACTCTCTGGGTGGTTCACCATTCAATTATGCAAGCTACACATTGCCCCCCCCCCAGCAAGCTGGGTACTCATTTTACCAACCTCGGAAGGATGGAAGGCTGAGTCAACCTTGAGCTGGCTACCTGGGATTGAACCCCAGGTCCTGAGCACAATTTTAGCTGCAGTACTGTACAGCAGTTTAACCACTGCACCATGAGACCTTTTATTACTGGACATTTTAAAAATCAAATGAAGAAATAAATCCTCTTTTCCTTTTGCCTTCAATCTTTCCCAACATCAGGGACTTTCCCAAGGACTCCTCTCTCCTCATGAGGTGGCCAAAATACTGGAGCCTCAGCTTTAAAATCTGTCCTTCCAGTGAACATTTGGGGTTGATTTCTTTCAGAATGGATAGGTTTGATCTCCTTGCAGTCCAGGGGACTCTCAAGACTCTCCTCCAGCACCACAGCTCAAAAGCATCGATTCCGCGGTGATCAGCCTTCTTTATAGTCCAGCTCTCACTTCCATACATCACTACTGGAAAAACCATAGCTTTGACTATCCTGACCTTAGTTGGCAAAGTGATGTCTCTGCTCTTTAGGATGCTATCTAGGTTTGCCATTGCTTTCCTCCCAAGAAGCAGGCGTCTTTTTATTTCGTTGCTGCAGTCGCCATCTGCAGTGATCAAGGAGCCCAAGAAAATAAACTCTGTCATTGCCCCCATTTCTTCCCCTCTAAATGGCGACCTTATTAGGAACAGCATATATTCTACGAAGATATCTCCAGTCATCCTCCTAGGCTCTTGGAAAGAGCTCGATCTTTCCAAGAAGAAGCTAATACAGGACAACCTCTGAACTGCATGGCTGGAAGAATCATCAAGCCGAGGCCCCTCTCAAGCAGCTGCGGCGGGGAATCGAACTGCCTACCTCGGGCTCTGCAGCCAGAAGTCTGAACCATACTAAGCTCTCCATTTTTGTTTTCACAAGGATGCACCAAGTCCGCCTGCAACACACTTCTAAGAGCAGCCATCTTCCCTAGAGACCCCGAAATTCTAGGCAAGGACTTCAGGGTCAGACAGGAGGGCTTCAAGGCAGCCTTCAGCTGCATGCATGCACGCACGTGCCCCCAGAGAGAGAGAGAGAGAGAGAGAGAGAGAGAGAGAGAGAGAGAGAGAGAGAGAGAGACCCGGTCCTTTGCAAATCCAGCCCTGTGAAAGAGACCCAGACTCACGGCCTCTTGATCCCTGTCCAGGCCTCTCAGGACCCTGCCGTTTCCCCTCCCCAGCCCTCTGCCATGAAATATGAAAGGGTCAGGCGCTCTCAAAGCCTGGCATCTGAAGGATACAGCAATTACCAGGCAGTGGAGGCAGGTGTGCGGGGAGATTTATCAGCTCTCGCCAGGAACAGCAAGGTAAGCGTGCGGAGGGGAGGGGTGGAGAGGAAGGAGGAGGCCCATAAATCAGGTGGGAAGGAGAGCGGGTGGGAACTCTCCCACTGCTTTCTTGTGTTGCCCTTGGCTGGCGAGAGGCTGCCGCCCGTGCTCAGCTGGAACGGCGGGCGGGAGCACCCACCGGCTTCCTTCACCTGGTGCCCAGGAGAGGTTGCCGGGAGACACAGGAGACGTGCGCGGGTTCGGCGCCATCATTTAAACTCAGGCACCCGGGCACCTCAAAAGGCCTGTAATGATAGTCAAGCACCTTCCGTGATCTCCCTGCCATTGGACTCAGCCCCCACCAGCCGCCGGCTGCTTTTAAAAAAAAAGGAAAAAGGAAAAGGGGGGAAAAAGCAGCTATTTTGGGCTTATGGGAGTGAAAGCGGCGGAACTAATAATTTATTACCAAACGCAAAGGGAGAGAGAGAAAGGGGGGGGGGGAGGGATGGTCTGTTCTCACTGACTCCCAGCAAATGGAGCGGAAAAAGCAGAAAAGCAAAATGCAAAGAACACAGCACTCATCCACCCCTGGCTTCTTGAGAGCAGGCAGCATGAGATGAAAAGAGGAATCTGAAGCACGGAGGGATGGGGGTGGGGGGGGAAAGAGCACGCAGGGGGCTAGGGAGGGTAATAACCTTGGTATGGTTGAGAATAATGGGCACCTGCAGGCCCCCAGGATAATCAAGGACAACCCAACATGTGTACGATCAAGACCTGTCTCTTAACCTTTGAACGTGGACGGACTACTGACCCATCACCACACTGGCAGGGAGTTGCTGGCGTTGGTACTGCCCCCCCCATAATCTGCAGAGTAGCAGGTTTGTGTGTGTGTGTGTGTGTGTGTGTGTGTGTGTGTGTGTGTGTGTGTCATTTCAGTCATGACTGACTCTTCATGACCCCATGTCCATGGAGTTTTCTTGGCAGGAATAGTGGAGTGGTTTGCCAGTTCCTACGGTGGTCTCCCATCCAAGTACTAACTAGGGCCGACCCTGCTTAGCTTCCGAAATCAGGCGAGACTGGATATATTCTTAGAAGAGGCTAAAACACAGGGAACCAAACAAGACTTTTATTTATTTATTTATTAGATTTATATACCACCCATCTAGCTACCATGCTACTCTTTGTGCCCCCGTTCAGTCCTTGAGGCGATCCCGAGTGAGTCCCTTGGCCTCTGCTGCCACATGCCTCTGTGATGGTCTGCAGCAGGGCACTCCATGGGGTGGATTTCTATGTGAAATCCTTCTACAGTAGGCATGTCCAAACTTCAGCCCTCCTGTTGTTTTGGACCACAACTCCCAGAATTCTAAGCTTAGACTGCCAATGTGGTGCAAAACATCTGGAGGGCCAAACTTTGGACATGTTTGTTCTACAGTTAGTTCTGCCAGGTATTCCTTTGTCAATGTTTGTTGAAAACTGGGCCCTTTTTTTTTGTAACAAGGCTTCCTTAGATAGTCCAACCTGCCATCTATTTCACGGAGATGCATCTTAATGGTGTGTGTGTGTGTTAGATTCGAAGTTTGATCCCCGTACGCACTGCTTTGAAATCTTCAGATCTGAGTTGTTTATAAATATACACCAAGGGGTGCGGAAAAGGAGGGAATGAAAGACGGAAAGAGAGTTAGCACAGCAATAATCCAATGGGACAGGTAAATGATGATCCAACACAAGAGATTCAATTGCTTCTTCGGATGCATGTTCCATTGGGATGATAACGCCTGAATCTGAATACTCAAAGTCTCCTTTTATTGGGCAAACAAAGGAGGCCCTGGCCTGATTAGTAGGTGGATGGGGGGGGACCAATGGAGAAGGATCTCCAGGTAGGGCTACGAAACAACCTTCCTGAAATCCCAGTGAGCCACTTCTGCCAGTCAGAATTGACAATACTGGGGTAGACAGGTCAATGGCCTGACTCAATATGTGGCAGGTTCCTACACCTTCTTGCATACCCAAGGAGGGGATGGACTCCAACTCTGAAGGCGGCCTTGCCCATTGCTTTGTTTGCATCAGTACAAAAAGAAAAACGGGGAGAAGGCTGGCTTAAAATATTCTGTATCCACTACTGCAGCTCCCCACCCCAATCCTGAGTAGAGCAGGTTGTGGGGCAAGACGACTCCCACACCATCTGCCTAGGGTCACTGGAGCCAGAGATGAAGCCAGCGGCAAAATTGGCAGGTGCCGAATCTCTCCATCTCCGTTTCATTTTATGATAGACGCAGGAAATCTCAGCTGCAGGCAGTTGCTCAATTTCATAGCACTCCACGGCGCCTGCTCTCCAAGCTCTCTGTCACACCTCCCGATCCACGGTAATTAATCCGATAGAACTGTTCCCTCTGGCTCCCAGGTTCTCTCTCTCTCTCTCTCTCTCTCTCTCTCTCTCTCTCTCTCTCTCTCTCTCTCTCTCGTGTGAATTCACAGAAACCCTCCCGGCCCTCCTTGGGATGCCCAGGTGTGAGCGGTGGGATCGGGTGGGCAGAAGATGCCATCATTTGATTCCTTATCACCAGTACATGAAATGAAAAATGAAATGCTGTTTCGTTGTTTCGTTAGGTAATGATTTACTTCAGGTGAGCTCAAGTTCTTCCCTGAAAGCCCCCCAAATTTGGAAAGGTTTGGGGGTCTGGGAGCTGAACTAATAAGCTCCAAAGGGGGTGCCCCTAGGAAAAAAATCTTTCTAATTCCCAATTGACCTCTGACTCAATTAGAAAGATTGTTTCCTAGGGATACCTCCCATGGAGCTTAATAACTCAGCCCCCCGACTCACAAATGTTTCCAGATTTCAGGGTTTACCTAGAATCGCACGAGGAAGCTCCCTTGCCATTTTGGTCCTTTAGGAACTAACCAGGGGAACACAGCATTTTGTTTCTTTTCGTAACTTTAAAAATTTGTTACAAACAAAATGAAACAAAACTACTACAGAAACGAAACGGAACGAAACACTATTTTCCTGTTTCGTGCCCATCTCTAGTGGCAACCTCTCTCTCTCCCAAGAACCTTCCTTGCTAGGCTCTTAAAGATCAGAAGAAAACGACGAATCTCAGGCATCTTCAACACTTGGAAGCATTGCCCCAGTAGCTATGATAATAAGATGGCAGTCTTACATATCAATTTTGTGCAGGCCAGGAAACAAGGCAGGGAGACCAGTCAGGTCTGATCCACAACATTCATATACTGCCTTCTTAGCACCATGAGCTACTGTGGGCAGTTTACATTCATATAGTTGCAACACAACATCAGCAGTTGGACTAGCAACCCAGTCATGGCCTTCCTATGCCTCAATTGGCATCAGTGTGATAAAGCCAGACTTGGGAAGACATGACCTAGAATATATAATAGGAATCAGCAACTTCCAGAGATCCTCCCTCCCCCCCCCAAAAAAAAAAACACACACACACATGGAGGCTACAGACTCTGGACATGCCCCTCTGGGGTCCCTCAATTTTTTTATTTTTTTGCTTTAAAAGACCTCTTGTGGGAGGAGTTGGGGGGGAGCAATTTATGTCGCACTCAGCTCTATTTTAGCAACCGATTCAACCACCTTGAGGTGAAGAAAACCAGTCTGTGTTGAAGAACTAGGAAGAGTCACATTCATTCCCCCCCCCAAAGTGGTCATTGAAGAAGGGAAGCAAGAAGTTTCTTAATAGATGTCACATTACTAATCCTCAAAGCACTCCCATCTCCCTCTGCGGTGCACAGCTTCCGTTTCCTGCACATAACAGACTGGGATCGGCTGAGAACCTCACAAAGCTCTCCCATGGTGCTCAAGGAGAAGCTCCATCTCTCGACTTCCTCTTTAGGCAGCTGCCAACGGCAGGTATCACTGGACTAGGGTCAAGTGTCCAGCCTAGCCTGTTTACCTTTTCAGATTACAGATCCCAGGATCCTCTTGCCAGCATACTGCCTGCGGATGCTGGCACTTATGCTACAGTGGTTCCCCCGCCCATTCGCAGTTCATATACTGAGGTCCCACCACGATATCGCAGGACCACAGTATATGAAAAAAGGCCCCCTGGGATAAGGGGGGAAAGGCCTGTTTCAGGCCTCCCTTACTGACCCCAGGACTGGCGCTGCCCCAAACGGGCCTGTGAGGGCCTTCCTGAGCCTTCTGGAGGCCCCCAAAGGCCCAGGAAGGCCCTCGCAGGCCCGTTTGGGGCAGTGCCAGGCTGGGGGGTAAGTACAAGAGCCCCCAGCTAGGCGCCCCAGGCCCAACCCAACCTGCATCCGCATATCACGGATGTTCAATTATCGCGGGTCGGGTTGGGTCCCTAACCCCCACAATAGGCGGCGGGGTGTGTGTCACTGTACCATTAAAACGCTTCCGTCCACTGCGTGAAAGCCAGCCCTGTTGTGTACAAGACGACAGCAGAAAAGAGATCTGCACAAGCCTACATAAACTGATTCGCTCACATTGCCGATTTCTAGTCCTTTGGGGCATAACAGCTGCTCCCAAATAAACACATGTGCACATTTCCAATCTGGCAAGACTTCTCCGATTGTTTTTTAAAGGCTGAGCCAGAAAGTCGTGGCTGACAACAACTGGCCGTGGAGGTGTGGCTCGCTGGCGTGGTTCTTTGGTTTGTGGTGGCCTCCATGAACGGGGCCGAGAGAGGCCTCCGTGATTCCAACCGAATGCTGACTCTCTCTTAGGATCCACTACAAGCTGGGTGCTGTTGAGATGAAGCCCGAAAATACAGGAAAGGGACCTTGGTGTCCTGGTGGACATATCAATGGAGGCGTCGACCCAGTGTGCTGCAGCAGTGAAAAAAGCAAACTCAATGCCAGGGATCATTAGGAAGGGTATAGAAAATAAGTCAGCAAGTGTCATTGTACCTCTTTATAAATCTACGGTGAGGCCCTATCTGGAATACTGTGTACAGTTCTGGTCACCATGCCTCCAGAAGGATATTATGGAAATGGAAAAAGTGCAGAGGGAGGGCAACCAGAATGATTAGGGGACTGGAACACCTTCCTTACCATCTGAGGTTGCAATGGCTGGGCCTCTTCACTCTTCAACGACAGCACTTAAGAGGGGACCTGACTGAACGTTATAAAATCATATGCGGTGTGGACAACGTAGATAAGGGTGTTTTCCCTATTGCACAACTCTAGAACTATGGAACACTCCATGAAACTGTTGGATGCTAGATCTCAAACAAATAAGAGAAAGTACTTTTTCACCCAGAGGATCACTGGTCTGTGGAACTCCCTGCTAGAAGAAGTGGTGACAGCTGTCAGCCTTGACAGCTTTAAGAAAGGATTGGACAAGTTCATGGAGAACAAGGGTATCCAAGGCTATCCTTATGGATGCCTAAGGACAACCTCCGGATTGGAGAGATAGGCAGGATATCTCTCAGTGCCATTTGCGGGAATCGTAAGCAGGTGAAGACATCTGCTTGGGAATACCCTGCAGCAAATGGTGAGCCACTATGTGAGACAGAATGCTGGACTGGATGGGCTGTGGCCTGTTCCAGGAGGGCTGTTCTTACGTTCTTAAACACCACCGCACTGTCTCATCCTATTCTATATAAACACACACACACACACACACACACCTCTGGTTGCCGTCTCTTGCTTAGAATATCTGAAGTGCACCTACAACACGCTTCATTAGCAAATTAATTATCCAACATACTGGAGACTAGAGAGCTCATCCTTCACTGGTCATATTCTTCCAGGGAAACTTGGCAGGGATGTCTAACTTAGGTGTGTGCTTGTTTGCTTGCTCGGGAAGAAAAGAGGCAAAAGGAACACCCAAGTTAACTGGCAACAAGACTGTACGTGGAGGATATTGCATGATACTAAGAAAGACACCTGAAGCTGAAGACTCGGCGTGGCTGGAAATCAGCCCTGGCCAGACCTCCCTCTGGAAACTGAAATCGCCTTCAAAGCTTTTTTGCTCCCATGGCATCAAACGACGGCTAAGGTGCAGACAACCAGGAGCCATACACGTCAAAGCCAAGAGCACTCGGTTGTACGTGAAAGGCAATGGAGACCTGGGGGCCTCATCTCTTCAAGCCAGTCTGGAGTTGCTCCGAATCCACTCCTAGGAATTCCAAAAGACGGCAGAAAAGGCACACTTGCCAGGCTTCATACAACGAATATGAGGCATTGAACGAATCTGGCGGCGTTTGCCAAGGTTTCTGCTTTTTCCAGCATGTAACACTGAGGACCTCACCTGGAAAACTTCTGCATGCAATCTGTTCTCAACTTACAGTACCTTTACTGCTGGTGGGACAAAGAAGTAGTCTCAATGAGGTGTTTGGATTTTTGCAACAATAAAGAATTCACCCTCCATCTACCACCGGGCTCTCTGGCAAGTGTAACATGCTGTTTCCTACAAATCAATTTTGATGTTTTTCAAGGTTTTCTATGTAGGGAATAACTCCAAGTGGTTTCCCATTCCCCTCATCTGAGGGAGCCCTGAGACAGTGCATAGGAGGGCAACCAGAATGATTAGGGGGTCTGGAACTCCTTCCTTACCCTCTGAGGCTGCAACGGCTGGGCCTCTTCACTCATGAACGATGGCACCTAAGAGGTGACCTGACTGAAGTTTATAAAATCATACACGGTGTGGACAAAGTAGATTGGGAAAAAACTGTTTTCCCTATCGCACAACGTTAGAAGTTGGGGACATTCCATGAAATTTTTGGGTGCTACATCTCAAACAAATAAGAGAACGTACTTTTTCACCCAGAGGATCACTGGTCTGTGGAATTCCCTGCCAGAAAAAGGGGTGACCGCTGTCAGCCTTGTCAGCTTTAAGAGAGGATGGGACAAGTTCATGGAGAACAAGGGTATCCATGAGCTATCATTATGGACACCTAAGGACAACCCCCTGGTTGGAGAGATAGGCAGGATATCTCTCAATGCCCTTTGCGGGGTAAGCAGGCGAAGACATCTGCTTGGGAATATCCTGAAGCAAATGGTGAGCCTCTGCGTGAGACAGAATGCTGGGCTGGATGGGCTGTGGCCTCTTCCGGCAAGGCTATCCTTAGGTTCTTATGACTGTGTAGCTTGCCCAAGGCCACCCAGGCTGGCCCTTCTCCCAGGAGGCTCCTCTGACTTCACAGCCAGACATCCAACTCACTGCTCCATCCAGCCAGCTAAACTAAATCTACCTGCCCCAAATTATCCACACATATCTTTCTGACAAACACAAAGTCTTTTGGATACTCAGCTGTTCCTTTTAATCCCTCATCCCCCCCCCCATTACTAGTAAACTAAAGCCACCGTGACCTCTTAAGTATCTCAACCTCTAAGTATCCTTCTTGGGAAAAGTAGGTGTTTTTTGGGTTTTTGTTTTTGTTTTGTTGCTGTCGGAGTGGGATTCAGGTTTTAACAAGTGCAAAACAGGTATTGCATTGCCTCTGGGCTTTCTGAATCTATGCCAGAAAACCGTTTCTATGGATGGCTAGGAGGAGATTGTTAGCAAAGCTGGCTGTTGTATCCTCAGAAACATTTCACAGGCAGCCATGGATGGGAGAGACAGCAGAGACACTTGATTTGTTTTAACTTAGTTGATATCCGCAGGACTGCCGCCCTCCGTTGATACAGGCTGCAAGGCTGAGATTTTATTTGATGAGATGGCTAAATCAGATTTTTTTTCTTGGCCTGAAGACAGCAGCAGCAAGGGATATGCCTTCAATCACTTCCTTTTGACAAGCAGGTGCTGCATAGCTCTGGATCTCTCTGCTGCACCCTCAGCAGAACGGATATAATCCAGTTTAAAAGGCAAGGATCAGGGCCAATGGAACTGCCATTCGAAAGAGGCCTCCATCTCAAGGAAGGCTCATCCTCAACCCACATCCCTCATGTCTCTCCCAGAAAACTAAAAAGACAGTTGTACAGCTCCTTTTGTTGTTGCTGTTGTTCAGTCATTCAGTGGTGTCCGACTCTTCGTGACCCCATGGACCAGAACTCACCAGGCCTTCCTATCTTCCACTGCCTCCCAGAGTTTGTCAAATCCATCTTGGTTGCATCGATGATACAGTCCAACCATCTCTTTCTCTGCCGTCCCCATTTCCTTTTGCCTTCCATCTTTCCCAACATCAGAGACTTTTCCAAGGACTCCTCTCTCCTCATGAGGTGGCCAAAGGACTGGAGCCTCATCTTCAAAAATCTGTCCTTCCAGTGAACATTCGGGGTTGATTTCTTTCAGGATGGATAGGTTTGATCTCCTTGCAGTCCAGGGGACTCTCAAGACTCTCCTCCAGCACCACAGCTCAAAAGCATCGATTCTGCGGCGATCAGCCTTCTTTATACTCCAGCTCTCACTTCCATACATCACTACAGCTCCTAAGCAAGTGTATATCCCAGATTTCCCGATTTCCAAACAGATGCACAATAAATCTCTCTAGCTGGTTCTGTAGAGGGTGCTGACTTCTCCGTTTCTCTCTTCTCTGCCACCCAGTTACTTTCTGAAAGGACCACTGGAGTCTACTTAAGTCCTAATCTATGGCTCACGTTTAGACCTGTGCAGAGTTAGGGTAAGAGGCGGGAACTCTTGGTTTTTCCTTCTCTGCAGGGTAATATGGCACTAATCCAACACCGCAAGGGCAGGGAGGAAAAACCAGTCTAATCTCTCTCTTTAGAAAGCATTTCAATTAGGTAGACTATCAGAGCAGCTTTAATTGGCTCCCAGAAAGAAGCCTCCCTGGCGGAGATTAACTCAGGATCTCAAGCCAGCCACAAGCTAGTCTGTGGAGAAATGTCTTTACCAGCCATCTTCGCAGCACTGGTAAAGCGCTCCCTTCTTCCCAGGCTGGCTGCTGGCTAGAGATGCACAGAGAGGAGGGAACACTGTTTGGATGTCCCAGAGGACAAACCACAGGTTGGATCACAGGCTAGACTACTGTAATGCACTCTATCTGGGGCTACTCATGAAAAGTCTCAGGAAACTTCAACAGGTCTAAAATGCAGCAGGGAGACTGCTGATTGGGGCAGGGTACAGAGATCACATCACATCCCTATTAAAACAGCTCCACTGGCTGCCAATCAGCTATCAGGCACAATTCAAGGTGCTGACCTTGACCTACAAAGCACTATATGACTAGCAACCTCAAAGATTGAATCTCCCAGTATGAACTGACTCGGTTGTTAAGGTAATCACGAGAGGGCTTCTCTCCATCCCACCACCCCGACTGGCATGTCTCGTGGGAACCCATGAAAGGGCCTTCTCGGCTGCAGCACCCAGACTCTGGAACTCCCTCCCACTAGAGGCCAGGACTGCCTCATCTCTGTTGTCCTTCCGGAAACAGGCAAAGACCTTTCTGTTCAGGCAAGTTTTCCCTGAATGATGGACTACCTATTGTGTGTCTTTTATATGAATCTACCATACATGATCACACAGACTTTGTGTTTATAGGCTTTGTGATTGCATTGGCACTATGTTCTCAATGTTAGTTCTCCTCACTCATAACTTTACATGGAATTTTACTCTCTTTTTAACTGCTTGTGTTCTCTGGTAGCTTTAATGTAATGTCTTTTGATGCTGTAGGATGCTGCAGTTCTCAATATTTGTACTGCATATGTCTTAATTGTAATGGACTGTATATTATCTCTCATTACTGTAAGCTGCCTTGGGTCCTTTTCAAGGAGAAAGGTGGGGTAAAAATACCCTAAAATAAATAAATAAATGAATAAATGAATAAATAAATATCAGCAGAGGGCAAAAAGGTGGAATGGATGGCCACAGCAACCTAAAGCTTTCTCCACCGGCTTTGGGTGGGAATCACGAGTCTTCCACTCTTGCTGTGCCTCTGGCTGCCCTATTAGCCCATTCAGTTCTCACAGGCTCTTTCATCGATCACTTGGTTGCAGATCATTGATCTGGCAAATGACAACAAGCCAGTTAATAAGAGCCTGTTCTCAGCGTGCAGGCAGCGAGGGAAATGAGAGAGAAGGCAGCCTGCCCAAGCTGGCAGGAATACGACTCTTGGGCATGCGATCACGGTGGTGAAACGGCACAAAACGAATATCTGCCAGTTCTCTGCGAGCATTCGAGCTGAACTGTGGCTGCAGACACGCCCCTGCGTGAAATTACCCGCACAACACCCTTTTTCACGATTGCAACTTGTCTCCACCAACATCTCAGGTTTTACTAAATTTGAAGGCACCAACTGCATATATCTCATTACTCTTCAGAATGCACTCATCTTCTGCTCACACAGGCTCATATGGATGATTGTTTCTCCTTCTTCACTATCACCAGCAGCAAAAAGAACCTGTCGTAAATGGTAGAATGCATACAAATGCCAGTGGGCAGGGGATAAACAACACCCCTCAACTTGATACTCGGTTTATATACCACCCCATATAGCACTTAAAAGCACTCTCTGGGCTGTTCACAATATGCAGGCTACATTCTCCCCTCCCCCACCAATGGAGCGAGCTGGGTACTCATTTTACCGACCTGGGAAGGACGGAAGGCTGAGTGAACCTTGATCCTGCTATCTGGGATTGAACCCCAGGTTATGAGCCCAGTTCCAGCTGCAGTGCACCAGCTTAACCACTGTGCCAAGAACAGCCAGAAAGCTGCCTTTGGAAACACCCAAAGGAAACCAGTGCTCGCTCTCAAAGTGCTAGGGGCAGTGGTGGCCAAACTTCGGCCCTCCAGAAGCTGTGGACCACAACTCCCGCAGTCCTTTGTCACTGGCAATACAGGCTTGGAATCCTGGGAGTTGTGGTCCAAAGCATCTAGAGTGCCAAAGTTTGGCCACTACTGTGCCAGGGTTTCTCTGCAACACGAGAGACTCCCTCGAAAGGTGGAGGTGGTACCATTTTAAACAATCAACTACTGATGTGGAAGAAAGCATACCTTTATAACACAGGTGACCTCCCCCACCCCCACCCCGACTTATCCAGGTTTGCTGAAGACTGTGTCCTGCCGGTCCACAGGGGTGATGCGTGGCTTGAAACACTTGCCACATTGTTTCAATTTGAACCCCTGTGTTAGATCAGGTCTTATTTATTGTTCATAGAATCATAGAGTTGGAAGAGACCTCAAAGGCCATCTAGTCGAACCCCCTGCCATGCAGGAACCCCCATCATAGTACTTCCAACAGTTGGCCATCCACCCTCTGCTTAAAAACTTCCAAAGAAGGAGACACCACGACTCTCTGTGACAGCATATCCCACTGCCAAACAGCTCTAACCATCAGGAAGCTCTTCCTAATGTTCAAATGGAATCTCTTTTCCTGTCCTTTGAAACCATTATGATCATTACATCCAGTGTTCCCATGTTTGTTTATTTAAAAACAAAAACAAAAAACACCCACCAAGTTTCTAGACCTCATGACTGCAATGAGAAAATGGCAAAGATAGAAGGCCAACACTCAAGGAAAGAAAAAAAAGCCAAGCGAGACACAATATGTTTAAGGGAGGGGACCGTTTACAGTATGTTAAGTTCCCCCCCTCCAGAATGGGGGGGGAGGTGAGAGAATCATTCCAAAATGAAATTGGAAACCAATTTTCTTAGCTTGTAATAATGCACTCAGGCAGCCGAACATCTTGAGAATAAATGAGGCTAGTGTATTTCTGTGCAAGTATCCACAAAGGTGCTTCAAGGTAAAAGGCACCGGCTTTGAACAGAGGCTGCACAGAGACAGCTGATCTTGGCCCGCCCCCTTCTGAAGGGCTGTCACTCAGAAAAGATGCAGCAGGAACGGGAGAAAAACATTGGCTTTTGTGAGGTTCAGAAATCTACCAAAAGGACCCCCCCCCTTGCATGAAATCCAAAGCCCCTTTCAGGCTGAACACCTTATACACTTGATGGCTGTGAGGGGTGGTTTATTTTTTTTTTAAATATCCCCATGGTTTCTCCTGCACAGCTCTCAGGAGACGGCGGCATAGGAAGGGAACACAGCAGAAGAACAGATGGGCTCTCCAACAAAAGATCTTGTTTTTGTGCAAACATCTGCAGTAATAAATTTTTTAAAAAGCTGGGGGGTGGGGAGAGAGACGGAGATGCAAGAAGGGAGAGAACCCAACAGAACGCGCGCAGATCTAAAGAGGCGACAAGCAATTCCCCAGGGCACAGGAGAGAGCTGTCAAAGAAGACCCCTGATCCCGATGAAAGGCCTCTCAAACCCCCCCCCCTTTCACTTTTTTCAGGCCATGACTGATGATGCTGCCGACCCACCAGCACCCTTCAAAAATCAAGCTGTGGACGTCAACAGCTCCGTTCTTTCTCCCAGGGGCTTTTCTTAAGATCTTGAGCATCGCGACATCCGGTTAGATCAAGCCGATGCCAAAGAGGCGGTCGGTCAGAGAGGTGGTGGTGGTCTTGTTTGAATGTGCGAATAGTTCGCCACGTGGGATCTCCATGAAACATGCGGCCAGGTCACGGGGTAGGACACCGTTTGCCTCCGCCTTTTGAAAGTCAACAGACTGGACTGCAAATAACCCTGTAGGCCAAGGTGTTAGATAGTGGCTATTTGAGGGTAGAAGGAGGAGGGGGCATGGGTTGGATTTAATAGGCTTGGGATTTGAACGGGCTGGAATCTTTCCCCTTTGTTTGACCAGGTACAACTCATTCTTGTACAGTTGGTACCTTGTATAAAGGAATGAATTCGTTCCAAATGAAATTCTGTTGAGCCTATTTTCCTTTATACAAATTTCCCATAGGAATGCATTGAAAACGGAGTAATCCCTCATCACGACCATTTTTAGGCAATGCTGTTAAGCAAATTTCCCCCATTTTTTCCGGAATTTTTTATGTTGTACAAATTGTACAAAGAGAGAGAGAGAGAGAGAGAGAGAGAGAGAGAGAGAGAGAGAGAGAGAGAGAGAGAGAGAGAGAGAGAGAGAGAGAGAGAGAGAGAGAGAGCTGGGGCCTCATCTTTTGATTTGCCCTCTGATGCAGAACTAATAGGGAGGAGCCTCCCCCCCCCGCCGCCCCACCGGTTCTGACCTAGGGCCTCCCCCCCCCCCCGCCGCCGCCTCTACTTTTATGCAGAAGAAGTCAAATTTTTCATTCTGATGCATTAAGCCAGCTCCCTTAATGAATGGCTAATGCATCTGTTAAAAGTGTATGAAGGATGTTGGGATGAAAGGGGGAAAGGGAGGGCCAGGGGATGCACGAAGGGACTGGGCAGGAATCCAGGTTTAGTCATGCCCCTCCCCATCCCACCCCACTCGCAGACACATACAGATAAGAAAGGGGAGGCGCCTGGTTTTGCCATCCGAAGCGCATTGTTCTCATCGGAAAGGGGTGGGGGTTGGGGGGGAGGAGGACTTACCCAGCAGATGGCAGGTATAACAAAGCAGCTTGCTGTGGCCAAACCAATTATTTATCTAATTATGATTTACCACTTAACCACATGATCTTTCCGCAGAGTTGTGGGCAATTAAAACCAGGGTGATTATGTGGATTATGTAAATCAGGACGGAGCCGAGCGAATAAAATTGGAGATTAGACATTCACCCGGGCTTTAGCTGGCACCGGGAATGAAAAACGCCGAGGGAGGAGGCGGGTTGGGGTGGGGGGCTGGGATGAAAGAGCAGAGGAAGGGGAGGTGAGCGAAGGGAACGGAGTGGGGAGTGGGGGGGGGCAGGGCATGGGCTGCCCAAATGAGGGAGGATCCTGCCAAATTCCACAAACAGCAGAAGAGGGCTTGGGTCAGAAGTCCAGGTCGACGAGCATGGCCCCAAATGGAAAGGGGGCCGAGGGACTCCAAAGCCCTGAAGCCCCCACCAGGCAAGGTGTTAATGTGAAGCCCCAAAGAGGAATTTATGTTCCGTGCCATGGCACTCATCAGCCTGTCCGGCAGCTAAAACTGTGCTCACGACCGGGGTGGGGGTGGGGGTCGATCCCAGGTAGCCGGCTCACGGTTGACTCAGCCTTCCATCCTTCCGAGGTTGGTAAAATTAGTACCCAGCTTGCTGGTGTGTGTGTGTGTGGGGGGGCAATGTGTAGCCTGCATAATTAAATTGTAAACTGCCCAGAGAGTGCTTGAAGTGCTATGGAGTAGCGCAAAGGCCTAACCCAGTGGTGGTGAACCTTTAGCACTCCAGATGGTTTGGTCCACAACTCCCACATTCCACAAGTCCCACAGGCTATCTAGGCCTGGAATTCTGGGAGTTGTAGTCCAAAGCATCTGGAGAGACAAAGTTTGGACACCCCTGGCCTAGGGATTTATGTTCCATGCCACGGCACTCATCAGCCTGTCCGGCAGCTGAAACGGTGCTCACGACCTGGGGGTTCGATCCCAGGTAGCTGGCTCAAGGTTGACTGAGCCTTCCATCCTTCTGAGGTCGGTAAAATGAGTACCCAGCTTGTTGGTGTGGGGGGCAATGTGTAGCCTACAAACTGTAATTAAAACCTGTAAACCACCCAGAGAATACTTGAAGTGGTATGGGGCGGTATCTAAGCAGAACACTTTGCTTTGCTTTGCTTTACTCTGCCTCCCAGTCCCCACTGAGAGGATCCCGCCTGCTGCCATTCCCCCTGGAGATGGCAAGGGCCTTAGGACAAGGGTGTCCAAACTTTTTGCAAGGAGGGCCAGATTTGGTGAGATGAAAATGTGTGGGGGCAGACCATTGAGCCACATTTGGTCCCAGGGCTGGACTTTGCACAAGCCTCTAGGACATGCAAGGAAGTGGGGAGGACACTGCAGCAATGGAGCTGGGGGCAGGTAGGCTGGGCAGGTGGCTGGGGGGATGGACAGAGGCAGGGAGGGCAGGCAAACTGTAAAACTGCAAGCTGACGTCTCCATCCGGTGTGGGGAGGGGCCAGCTGGTGGAGATGCATGACAGGTTGAGCTGGTGTGGAGAAGAGGTTGCAGGCCACTCAAAATTTGAAAACGGGCCGCATTTGTCCCCTGGGCCTGACTTTGGACATGCCTGCCTTAGGATCAACACAGGGAGGCATGTCTCTCAGAAGGACCACATTAGAGCCTTTGCTCAGGGCTCCCTTATTAGGCTGTAGCTCGGGCTGAGGCCAGGCTGACCTCCTTTGATCCCTTTCTCACCCCCACCCCCCTCATTTGCTCAGCACCTGGGATAATCGCCTCCCCAACCCTTCAGCCTTGGCCAGATCCCTTCGTCTCTCCTGCCTTTGCTCTTTTGCCTCTCCTGAGGGCCGGTGAAAGCCTTGGGCAGGTGACCTGACTGTGTGTTTGCCTCTGTGCGTGTGAGAGAGGGAGATAAACAGACCAAGAGAGGGAGAAGGACGATCTTTTTAAAAAATTAGAAAAAACAGGATGATTTTAAAAGTATGGCCTGTGAGCTACTTGTGGCATCCATGATCTCCCATTTGATTTTCTAGGAGTTGTCTTTCTCAAATTTGTCTTCAAAATGCCAAATCATGATCCCCAGATGGCTCTGGGGAGTCCAGTTTGCTTTGCACATGCCATTTCAGGGGCCCTGAAAGTTTTTCTTTTTCCTAGAAAAATAAGTAGATAGGCACTACTTCCTGTTTCTGAAAAAAAAAGTCCTTTTGTGGATGGATGCAAGTGAAGAATGGAATCAACCCAGATGATAAGATGATTTGATGATGATATGTTTGACTAATTTTTGATGATACGTTTGACTATTGAGAGTTTTATGTCATGTATCTCTCTCTATATACAGTATAGTGCAGTGATGGCGAACCTTTTAGAGACCGAGGGCCCAAACTGCAATTCAAAACCCACTAATTTTTTTGCAAAGTGCCAATAAAGTAATTTAACCTGTATACAGGTGGCTATGAAGGTGCAATGCTGGGTGCCCACAGAAAGGGCTCTGAGTGCCACCTTTGGCACCCGTGCCATAGGTTTGCCATCACTGGTATAGTGGTACCTTGTATAAAGGCATTAATTAATTCGTTCCAAATGAAATTCTGTTAAGCAAATTTTCCTGTATACAAATTTCCCATAGGAATGCATTAAAAACAGAGGAATCCCTAATCGCAACCATTTTTATGTTGTACGGATTCGCCCCATAGACGATTCTGTTAAGCAAATTTCCCCTATCTCTGGAATTTTTTATGTTGTACACATTTTATGTTATACAAACATGTTATACAAGGGTCCACTGTATATTGTTGGAAACCACCCAGAGTTCCTCTGGAAGACGGGCGGTATAAAAGTGTATAAACAAGCAAGCAAGCAAACAAACAAACAAATAAAATGCACACATGAGGCAGCAGAAACAGACCAAAGGACATCTGGAAGCACACAAGGTCAGGTTTTTGAATGGCACTTGGCAACACTTCCCGGTCTGTTTGGATGGAGTAAATCCCAGTCAGAGAAGGGAGGAAGAATCAAGACCATTCTGGGTGTAGCCAGGAACAGAGAACGGAAAGTCCATGGCAACGGGGCAGATTATCCCGTATGGCCTTAGGTTGCAGCGCAACCCTCCTTCCCTGGAAGCCAAAAGCTGATTTATGGCCAAAACCAGGCAGCCGTGTGCCCTCCTACTGGATGGCAGGCAAGCTACCCACAAGGCGGTGTGTGTCAGTGCCAGAAAAGCAGAGGCCAAGCGTGTGTGCCCGAGCACACAGCCACCCACCCTCACACAGGCACACAAGCCTGGGCGGTCGGCCCAGCCGAACAGCTGGCTCCCTCCGCAAGGGTTCCAGCAGCCACTGGTCTGAAGGCCGAGGGGGCAGCCGTTGGCACGAGTTCCAGCCCGGAGCGACCATGACTGACGGGGTGGGGGAAAGCAGAGGGCAGCACGCAGAAGAAGATGGGGGAGGCCAGAAGAAAGCAAACCAAAAGCAAAGTGTTCTGGTTATAGACCACCCCATACCACTTCAAGTAGTCTCTGGGTGGTTGACAGTTCTTCTTTTTTTTTAAGTTTTAAAACAAAACATGAAACGTTTATTAGTTTACAATTAGATGATCAGTATTATGATAGCTTTAGCCAATCTTATTGTATTGCAACCGTGAATTCTTATAATAATGTATTTACTTTATAAACCAGACCCTTTTCAGTGGCAGGATCTCCCACCTGACCAACTGACAATTTGATTCTAAACTGACTCTCAGCTCTCTTAACTGAACTCCTCTCAGCTCTAACACAAACTGAACTGCCCATCACCCATTAGGTTCCAATATCTCATTGTATTTATACAATGAGATAATCTCGTTGTATTTATACAATAAATTCCATTCCATTCCATTCAATATATAACATTCTTAACCACTCTCACCAGCTTGGTGACTGGCTTTACAGTTGGTGATTGGTTTACAGTTTAATTACAGTATGCAGGCTACGCATCCCCCCCTCCCCAGCGAGCTGGGTACTCATTTTACTGACCTTGGAAGGACAGAAGGATGAGTCAACCACGAGCCTGCTACCTGGGATTGAACCCCAGGTCGTGAGCATAGTTTTACCTGCAGGACAGGCATTTAACCACTGCACCACGACTCCTCCGTGATCTTTGTTGCCAGAGTTCTTGCTTTAACGGCCTCCTAGCCCAAGCACTGCCCAAGGGCTGGCCAACCCAAGATGAACCCTAGGCATTCTCACCCACACGATGGTAGGGCACAAATTCTGGTATGCACGAAGGAGTCCAAAGTCACCCAGTCAAGGCAAAGATGGGATATGGGCCTAGACCTTGCAAATCCTCACAGGAACGTGAAGTTTGGTCGCACAGCAAACTGAACTGAAAGCCTTTGCCAGGCGCAGGAATCAGGAAAAGGTCAGCGTGGGTGACTGTCATGTCAAAGGGTCAGCAAGATTGCCAGCACCAAACCTGGCTAAACCGGCTCACCAAACGATGCTGGATGACCCTGTCATGCTTTTTTTTTTTTTTAACCTGGATGCCACTACCACCGAGACAAAGAACTTGCTTTTTTCCACGAAAGACATTCGGTTAGTATGTTTATCATTTGCAGCAAATTGGTATGAAAGTGTTCTGCTTACAGTGGTACCTTGTATAAAGGAATTAATTTGTTCCAAATGAAATTATGTTAAGCAAATGTTCCTTTATACAAATTTCCCATAGGGATGCATTGAAAACAGAGTAATCCCTAATCACGACCATTTTTATGTTGTACGGATTCACCCCATAGGCAATTCGGTTAAGCAAATTTCCTGTCTCCGGAATTTGTTATGTTGTACAGATTTTGTGTTATACAAGCCATTTGTTATACGAGGGTCCACTGTATATACCGCCCCATACCACTTCAAGAAGTCTATGGGCAGCTTTTATTTTAATTACATTACAGTATGCAGGCTACACATTGCCACCTGGGTACAAATTGCCACCTGGGTACACATTGCAAGCTGGGTACGAATTTTACCGACCTCGGAAGGATGGAAGGCTGTTTCAACCTTGAGCCTGCTACCTGGGACTGAACCCCAGGTCGTGAGCACAGTTTTACCTGCAGTACAGGCATTTAACCACTGCGCCACGGGGCTCCTACATGAAGAGAGTAGAGATAAGGAGAAAAACTATATAGGTCCAAAGTCACTAGCAGCAGGCTGCGTGGTTACGGAGGGATAACCTGTGGCAAGCAGAGACCCGAAGAGATCCTTGCAGGAGAAACACCGAAGTTGAGAGAGACTGAACCTTTAGTGGTTGTTAAAACTCTGTGTCCCATCATGACAGTCATACTTGTTATCATTGCTGGAGAGCCACCGATTAAGTCTGCTTTGGAAAAGGTGTGACACACCTTGCTCTGAGGAAGAGGCTTCTTTTGGAAGCAGAATAATAAACCAAAAATCTGCCCGGTTCCTCAGCCCGGGAGCCCCTCTTTATCCCTCTCCACTGCCAGAAAAACCAGCCGCCCGGTTGGAATCCTGGGTGCTTCCTTTTGCCTTTTGTTGCCGAGCCCCTAACAAAGCGCTTACACGGCGAGGGCGGGGGTGTATTAATAACGGCGCCTGGCAGATTATTTTTGCCCGCCTGAGTTGATATGAGATTTATGCGTCACATGGACCCAGGGAAATACAGAAGTATTAATGATAATACTCCCTGTCCTAGCAAAGGTCAGTCGCAATCTCTATCAATCCCACCGCATACAGGAGGAGACGGGCGCTCTGAGGCATGGGGAAGAGACTGCCTGTTAATCGCCTCATTTGGGAAGGCGGGCAGGGCAGGGTGGCAGGCGAGAGATGGATTCGACCTAAATTGGACAGATACTGGGGGTGGGGTGAGGGGTGGGGGAAAGAGATGTAATGGCCCCGGATCTCACAATGAGCAGCATCATAAAGTTAACTCTCTTCTCAGTATGCATAGGGATAACTGCAAAGGAACGGGCAGGAAATGGAAACGGAACACTCCCTAATACTGATGATGGCTGCCACGTTTAAGGATTGGGCCAACTCTTTACATGTGGGGCAAGGGGTGGGGGTGGGGGAACCCATGTCAAGTTGCCTATTTCCACAGATGTGCAGGTCCATGCCAGAGGAGTGCCACAACAACGTCCCTCGGCCATGCGTGCTGAAGAGTGGTGGCGGTTGCAGCCCACCACATTTGGAGGGCACAAGGATCAGGAAGGCCCCTTGCTTTAAACTTACGGACCATTCGCTTCAGAAGGGGTGAGTGGTGGGCTTTTGATGTAGGCTCCGCATCACCTTCTTAGAACAGGGGTGTCCAAACTTTGGCCCTCCAGATGTTTTGGACCACAACTCCCAGAATTCCAAGCCTGTATTGCCAATGACAAAGGACTGTGGGAGTTGTGGTCCAAAACATATGGAGGGCCAAAGTTTGGGCACCACTGTTCTAGAAGGTGGGCATGGTGGCTCAGCGGCTCAGTAGTTCGAATTCCAGGTGCCACGCAGCACAGCGAGCTCCCGCTGTTCACCCCAGCTCCTGCCAAACTAGCACTTCGAAAGCATGAAAATGCAAGTAGATAAATAGGTACTGCCATAAAAAGTGGGAAGGTAAACAGTGTTCCGTGCGCAGAAATGTGTCCAGCCACGCCAGCCTCATGGCCACAGACTCGCACAACACTGGCTCTTTGGCTTGGAAACGGAGATGAGCACCGCCCCCTAGAGTCGGACACGACTAGCATGCAAGTGCGGGGGGAACCTTTACTACTTTCTGCATTATATCCCATACTGTGCAAGCATCCTAGAAAACATGGTTTCTGAGCATGTCTAGAGCACTACCTCCTTACCACACTTGGCGTCATGCACCAGCCCTCCAAGGCTAAAGCAGCAGCTTTTCCAGAATGTCTTTCAAGTTCCTTTTAACTGGAGACCTTGGAAAGGGTTAGATCAGCGCCCTTTTCCTCATATCAATGATCTAGAGCTGTTCCACAAGGACTGAGACGTTTACTTGCAGTACCGTATCCCCTAAAATATTTAAGCAGGAACGGTGCTGTTTTCTTAGCTTCAGAATATGCTGACAGTGTGTTTCTGAGCAGGTGCAATGTGCCTTTCCTGCCGCATACCTCACAATGCTCTAGAACAGTGTTGGCGAACCTATGGCATAGGTGCCAAAGGTGGCACGCAGAGCCCTTTCTGTGGGCACCCAACATCGCCCCTTCACAGCCACCTGTATTCAGGTAAAATTGCTGTATTGGCACTCTGTGAATAATTAGTGGGTTTTGAATCACAGTTTGGGCACTCGGTCTCTAAAAGGTTTGCTGTCATTGTTCTAGAATATCAGAATGTAAGAGGAGGTCTCTGAGCATATGTTGAGAGCCCCCTTCCTGTCTTTGCTTCTATCAGAGCAGAAATAAAAGGCCTGTATCTAAATGTTGGATTTCTATGCACGTTTGACTCTACAATTCTCTTTTGAAGAATTAAATGGTAATGTAAGATTGATTTTTTTTTCTGTTTTGTTCCACACTGTCGAACTGGCCGTGTTTATTTTGGAACATCTACAATGGCTACAGAGAACCTTTATGTCATTCATTCGTTGGTTCACTTTACTAGTAACAAGGGTGGTTCTAACAATGTCGCTCTCGCTGGCCTCTAGGATCAAGAAGAATACTTACAGCAAGTAGTATATCCTTGTGGGTCCTTCAACCCCACACAGACTGTTGGATGAGAAAGCAAGGGAAGGCTTGGAGATGAGGGGCCAAGATGAATGAGAACTATCAAAACAAGACCTGGTGCCCCCTCTCCCTCCCACGGTGTAGCACGGACCGTGGGCACGCATGGAACACCTCATGCTCACACACAGCCGATCCGTCTCAGCATAATGTATTTTATGAACATGCAGATGGTGTGGTGTAGGCCAGCAGGAAGGCTTTACCTAGGGATAAGAAATTAACGCTGGCAAATAGCAAATTTATTGCATGTATTTTCATTTCCCTAATACTAGCGCCATCTGCTAACGATTGCTGCCCTGCATCGCAGGGAGGTAGCTTTGTGTATTTATTTCGGCACACGCACAAGCATGTGTTTGTGTATGTGTGTGAGACCACACACGAACACACACAGATTCAGCAACAACACAAAGAGGCCACCAAGATTTTCTGAAATCGGCCTATCTAAGACCTCATGTCTGGACAAAGAACATACATGGCTACCTTTTCCAATGCTTTCTGTAGTAAAATCCCCTTAGGCCCCGAGACAACATGGCCTGGCACTGGCTTGGGCATTCTTGGCTCAAAAATAACATTTCCTGTCTCTTGATCAACAATGAGATTGGATCAGCATTCTCTCTAGCTGCCTGCCTCTCTGCTACAAAGAGAAAAGTGTCTCCCATCACCTCTTACTACAGGGTTAGGCAATGCACCACCCTTCAGATGTTCCTCTTAGTCTGTGGAACTCCCTGCCACAGGAGGTGGGGACGGCATCTGTCCTGGATGCCTTCTAAATGCAACTAGACAGATTCCTGGAGGAAAAGTCCACCATAGGTGACAAAGCATGATGGAGATATGTCATCTCTAGGCTTAAAACTGGGGTACTTCAAGGGCCAGATGCAGGGGAGTGGCATCAGGAGACAGAGATCTAGTCTCGTGTGCTCCTGGACACATTTGGTGGGGCCACTGTGAGATACAGGAAGCTGGACTAGATGGGCCTTTGGCCTGATCCAGCGTGGCTCTTCTTATGTTCTGCTCCTCTCAGCATCCTTTACTGTTGCTGATGTTGTGCAATCCAAAAAGCCAAGTACAGAGCAGTACTTCATCCACCAGTGTGGCTTGACCTTGAAACAACAACCCAACGCTGGAGATGGTGAGGACTGGACAGGGGTGGGGCGGGGGACCCTATTTATGCAAAGCAAGCACCCTGGCATCATGTTATTGACACACGATGGCGCCGAATGATCCAGTGGGCAACTTCGGCCGACAAGCAATCCTATTCGATAGCCGGAAGGAATTTTACTACAGCTGTCACCTGGGTAAAGAAATCTTAGCGAGTCCATTCATTCTAGTAGTATAAGTGATTAATCCATTGCATCTGCATACATTTGCACATGAATAACGCCATCCAGTCCTTCTGAGGCCAAGAGAGGTTTTATTTGGTTTCTGGATTACACATGGGGGTCTGGCATCCTTTGGAAGAGGTACCCTGTCCTCTGCTTGCCTGGAAGAAATGTGGGGGGGGACCCCTCCCCCTCCCCGTCAGAAAACTTTCTGCTTGCTTTACATAAGAACCTAAGGACAGCCCTCCTGGAACAGGCCACAGCCCATCCAGTCCAGCATTCTGTCTCACACAGCAGCTCACCATTTGCTGCAGGGTATTCCCAAGCAGATGTCTTCACCTGCTTACGATTCCCCGCAAAGGGCATTGAGAGAGATCCTGCCTAGCTCTCCAACCCGGGGGATGCCCTTAGGCATCCATAAGGATAGCCATGGATACCCTTGTTCTCCATGAACTTGTCCAATCCTTTCTTAAAGCTGTTAAGGTTGACAACTGTCACCTCTTCTTCTGGCAGGGTGTCCAAAGACCAGTGATCCTCTGGGTGAAAAAGGACTTTCTCTTATTTGTTTGTTTGAGATCGAGCACCCAAAAGTTTCATGGAGTGCCCCCTAGTGTTGTGTGATAGGGAAAACAGCTTTTCCTTATCTACATTGTCCACACCCGTTGTATGAGTTTATAAACTTCAATCAGGTCACCTTTTAGGCGCTGTCATTCAAGAGTGAAGAGGCCCAGCCATTGCAGCCTCAGATGGTAAGGAAGGTGTTCCAGTCCCCTAGTCATTTTGATTGCCCTCCTCTGCACTTTTTCCATTTCCATAATATCCTTCTGGAGATATGGTGACAAGAACTGTACACAACACTCCAGATGGGGCTTCATCATAGATTTATAAAGAGGCACAATGACACTTGCTGACTTATTTTCTATACCCTTCCTAATGATCCCTAACACTGAGTTTGCTTTTTTCACTGCTTTAGCACACTGGGTCAATGCCTCCATTGAGCTGTCCACCAGGACACCAAGGTCCCTTTCCTTGTTTGTTGTAGACAGTTCAGACCCCATCAGTTTATTAATGTAATTGGTTTATTTTTGCCCCAACGTGCATCACTCTGCACTTGCTAATATTAAAGCTCATTTGCCAGTGGTTTACCCACTTCCTCAGTGTCAAGAGATCCCTCTGGAGCTCCTCACAATCTTGTCCTCCATGCACCTCAGGCCAATGTACATTTAACAAGCCTATTCAGGTCAAAGTCCACCTAATGAGCCTATTCAGACCAGGGTGATGTGAAATCAACGTGAACTATAAATCGGAGGCCTCACCACTAACTTTCCTGAGACTGATGAAGCTGCTTGGGTGAGTAGTAAAACGGTGCAATCTCACGAGAAAAGAAGTACAGTTGCCATGACTCAACTGCCAGATAACCTCACCTGGATGACTGAGATCCTTCACAGACATATTCTGTGTGTGATGCAACACCTGGTCTTAGCTTGCAGGGCAGTGTTGGCAAACCTATGGCACGGGGGCCAAAGGTGGCACCCGGAGCTGTTTCTGTGGGCACCCGACATCGCCCCTTCACTGCTGCCTGTATTCAGATTAAATTGCTGTATTGGCACGTTGCAAAAGAAAATTGTGGGTTTTGAATTGCAGTTTGGGCACCCAGTCTCTAAAAGGTTCGCCATCACTGTTGTAGGGTATAATGGCCTGGATTACATGCGCCATTCATGTCAGCCAAGAGACTTCTCCTGACATCAAGTGTCTCACACTAGGACAGCCCTGAGAGTCTGCCCCCCCACCCCCAGAAGCCACCTTTGTATGTATTATCCAGATGCCAGTCCAGGAAATACACAACGAAGACACCTCAGATCACAAGTTCCAGCTTATTTTTTGGTGCAAGGCCATGAAACAAGAGGGGAGACCACCTCGCCATTCAAGAGCTTGATCTGTACCTGCTGCTCCTCCTGTTCCCGCCCCCCTTCCCTGCCGCTCTCTCTGTTATGTGTGGAAGCCCTTCAAGTCCCTCCAAGCACTAAAGATCTGAGTCAATCAATTCCGCAACCTGGACTGGCTGTCTGTGAAACAGCCTTCGGCAAAGGAACAAGACCGGCTGACGAGATGTGGAAGCAGTTTAGCCCTGGGCAAAACCTGCTGTCGGGAATTATTAAACACAAACCCTTCGAGACCCTCGGCGGTTTTCCGAGGCTCCCCCCCGATGCCAGCTGATGTCGGCGGAGACAGAGAAGACGACAAAGAAACACGAGCGCCCGTGTGCTTTACTGTCAGAGCTGCAACAGTCAAGCCAGTCAATGGTTTTCTCCTGCCACCCTGGCATGCAGACTCGCTCTACCACCTGCAGAAGTGTGGAGGCCACGGCTCCGTGGCAAAGCACATGCTTCGAACGCACAAGGTCCCCCACGTTTAATCCTCAGCCTCTCCAGAGAGAGCTGGGAAAGGATGCTCTCAGAGCCTCACAGAGCTGCCGCTGATCCTTGTCGATAATAGCTGTCGGCTGCAAAGTCGGCAGCTCGGCAGTTCAAATCCCGGGTGCCACACAGCGGGGCGAGCTCCCGCTGTTAACCCCCGCCTCCTGCCAACCTAGCAGTTCAAAAGCATGTCAATGCAGGTCGATAAGCAGGAAGGTATATAGCATTCTATGCGCAGAAATGCACATGGCTACGGACTTGCATCACACTGGCTCTTTGGCTTGGAAACAGAGATGAGCACCGCTCTTAGAGTTGGACATGACTAGCATGCATGTGCGGGGGTAACCTTTACCTTTTTTAAAAAAGATAGATTGAAATCCAACCACCCAACACCAATGTCCCTTAACTGGATAGAGCTGTGGCTGAAGTCTTGGCAAGATATGGGACAATGGTTCAGTCAGTCTCCTCCCTATCTACCCCATCTTCCATAGGTTGATAAGAACATAAGAACATAAGAAGAGCCATGCTGGATCAGGCAAAAGGCCTATCTAGTCCAGCTTCCTGTGTCTCACAGTGGCACGACCAAATGCATCTGGCAGTGCACTAAACTAGATATCTGTCTCCTGATACCACTGCCCTGCATCTGGTCCTTGAAGTACCCTGGTTTTAAGCCTGGAGAGGACACAGCTCTATCATGGTTTGTAACCTGTGATGGACTTCTCCTCCAGGAATCTGTCCAATCTCCTTTTGAAGGCATCCAGGCCAGATGCCAGCACCACATCCTGCGGCAGGGAGTTCCACAGACTAAGAACATGATGGGTGAAAAATATCAATCTATCTAGTAGAGCTTGGATAGCTCTGGGCCTGTCACCTTCTTTTAGCTTGGCCTGCCTCCAACAGGGTCGTTCTAAAGAGAAAGTGGGAGGACAAAGACGTTGAGCACCTTGAGCAAACTGAAGGAAAGGCAGGACAACAGATGCAACTTCTGAACATTAGCTTTTTAAAAGCCTGGATTACGCTGACATCCTTGCAATTAAGATGCTGAGGATTCTTTTTTCCCCCTCTGAAATTCAGCAACCTCCACCTTTTGTCTCCCGACTCAAAACACCCAAATAATGGCAATCTGCCACTTAAAATTCTTCTTTGCTCTTTTACAAACTCTATACATATGCCGCAATGCATTCATCTTAGCCTCAATGAAAGCATCAGACCAAGGTAAAAAATAATAATAATTCTGGCTCTTTCTTTCTGCACAACAAAAGCATTTTCTGTTCCAAAATGTAGAGGGAAAGAGAAGCTTCTGTCTGAAGCGTCCATCTGGCTCCCCGGCTGACTAGCAGCCGGGGAACGGCATCAGCCAAGCTGCCTCTGCGTTCAAGCTATGCCTGGGCATTTATCTCGGTGGGAAGTAAGGAGGAGGGAGGCGCAGAGATGATCCAGACAGGAAAGTAAATCTGGAGAGCCAGATTTTTCTCCATGAAGTTGAGACCATCCGAAAGAGTTTTGGATCACCAACGGTCTGCAAGGGGAGGCTGCCAAAATCCATGTACCTCCTGGAGGAAAGTGGTGGGAGTGGGGTGGGGTGGGGAAAGAGGGAACCTTGCTAGCCCAGGACTTGTGGCTGGCTCCTCCAAGCAGCTGTGGTTTTTGGCCAGGGACAAGGCCAAACATGGCAGCTGGTGGACCACCTTGCCACCAGAAGGAAAACCCTTCTGACAGGGTTTTGGGACCCAAAGCATGGCACCGTGGGGCTGTCATTAAGGCCATGTTCACATGCCTGCTGAAGCACATCTGAGATCTGTGGAGACTATTCCAGAAGACCTGGCTTTTTTGCGAGGCATTTGGCGACCGTTAATCTTTTTTTTTTTGGGTTTTGTTTTGTTTTTGTCCCGCCGCTTGACAGGGAATTTTTTTATTGTAGTTTCATTACGATGTTTATATTATGATTTTTCCTTTCCATTTTTATTATTATTGCTTCCCCCCTTTATTTTATTATTTAGTTTGTTATTGTTATTGTTATTGTTATTGTTGTAAACCGCCCGGAGTTCCTTCAGAAGACGGGCGGTATATAAATATTAAAATAAATAAATAAGAACAGGAGAGCTTCCCTCAAAGGACAAACCCAGGTTTTGGAGGGAAGGGAGCGTCACCCTGGAAAACGGGAGACAAAAAGACTGACTGGCCAATCCAGAAGGCAGAGAAGCAGACAAGATGCCACGGACCGAGGTGGGAAGATAAGAACCAACTTGTCTCTGATTTAGACTCTGGAAACTTAGTTCCTTAAAGGTCAAAAGTGTGCAGGGTGCCTGCAATTAGTGACACCCCCCCCCAAGTGAAGGACTCTTCACATATCTCATTACACCCTGTCCTTTCTCGAAACATTTTGTTTTGTTCTGTGCACACATATAAAGCATGTAGAAAAACCTAAGACAAAAGGTAGGGTAAGTCCCCCCCCCCCCCCGAGGAACCACAGTGGGAGGTAGAGAACAGAACCGTTCCAAGCTTTTGATGTAGCATTTAAAATTGCACTGATGATTCCGGGATGGAATCTCAGGCAAACATCTTACATAAGAACATAAGAAGAGCCCTGCTGGATCAGGACAACGGCCCATCTAGTCCAGTTTCCTGTATCTCACAGTGGCCCCACTAGATGCATCTAGGAGCGCATGAGACTAGATCTCTGTCTCCTGATACCACTCCCCTGCATCTGGCCCTTGAAGGACCCTGGTTTTAAGCCTGGAGATTACACATCTCCATCATGGTTTGTAACCTGTGATGGACTTCTCCTCCAGGAATCTGTCCGATCCCCTTTTTAATGCATCCAGGGCACAGACCATCCCCATATCCTGTGGCAGGGAGTTCCACAGACCAACAACACAATGGGTAAAAAATATATATTTTCTTTTGTTTGTTCTCACTCTCCCAACCCTCAATTTGAGTGGATGTCCCCTACTTCTAGTATTTTGCGAGTGGGAGAAGAGCGTCCCTCTATCCACTTTACTCATCACAAGCATGTTTTCGCAGGGTCTCAGAACGAAGTGCGTAGAGGTTTCGGCAGCACCTGGCTGTGCCCCACAGAAACCGGTCGATCTGGGGCAGCCAACCCAAAATGGCCTCCATGAAAACATGTTGAACGGTGGACCGTGCGGCAGGCTGTGCGCTCGCGCACGAGGCTCCTGGTTTTTTAATTCAGTGCCATTGGATGGATGCCAACCCTTTCCTTGTCACCAGGGTAACTCGAACGAGGGCCAAGGCCAGCTTCTTGATGGGCAGGTGGGTGATCTCTGCAGCATATGCAGAGCCAGGCAGGATGGTAAGTGCTTGGCACCGGGGCCTGTTGGAAAACGGCTCTCCTGATTACAAGCGAAGCTGGCACAGCCTCTCGACTGGACGGCCACAGCGCCAGCGCATTTGCTATCAGTGGTGGACGCTCTTCCCGCTCTCTCAGACAGACAGCAGGCGGGAGGGATGGGCACGTGGGGTGGGCCTCTGAGTTGCACCCCTGTCTTAAGTGCCTTTTTACATTAAAAATACTGTACTAATTATAATTTCTCTTTCCACAGTACTCAGAAAGAGCAACTGATGCAAGCCCCTGTTGTAAGCTGCCCAGAGTGACCTTTTAGGCCAGATGGGCAGGATGTAAATGCAAAGATAGATAGATAGATAGATAGATAGATAGATAGATAGATAGATAGATAGATAGATAGAGGAAGGAAGGAAGGAAGGAAGGAAGGAAGGAAGGAAGGAAGGAAGGGGAAGGGAGGGAGGAATGGCTAGACAGGCAGGCAGGCAGGCAGGCAGACTGACAGACAGAGATTAAATGGGTACAAAGGATAGCCAAAATGACATGCCTTGTTTTCACAAACCCAAAGCAATATTGCAAGAGAAAAGGCGCAACACACGTTTGAGGCATCTAGGAGGATTGTACAAGGAGTGGCTAGTTCAAAATTACAAATTTTGGATATAGTGTGTGTGTATATGTAGGTGGTGGTGGGGAATATCTCCACAACTATGCTGCCACTGCAGATGTAAACCAGGTTGAAATGGCCCCAACAATACGATCCAACTCCTCTTGGATTTCATTTTCGCTATGCATGCCATGGGCTGTTTCTTGTGCAGTTCTTTTTTTCTTGGCGTTTTGCACAGGGTGGCCTTTATTACCCGTCTGAATATGTGGTAAGTAACCCCACTGCTTTCAACATGGCATTTCTCTGGCTTTTGCAGACAGGACACTGGCTTGTGGGTTTCCTCATACAAAATACCTTGGTGGTGGGCTACTGAGAAGTAAGGATGTGAAGCACATTCCTAAACTAGTCATCTCGCAGATATATCTCACAGATATAGCTCCTAAACTATGGTACATATTCATCACAAATAGACCACTTATCTTAGCCAGCTAAATTTTCAGCTGCATGTTCTATATGCCATCCACTTGCATGTAATGTGCAGCAACTCTAATAGAAGTTTCAAGGTAAATGAGTTATTTAAGAAGTGGTTTTGCCAGTAGCACATCCCCAGTGAGTTTCCATGGCTGAGTGTGGATTTGAAGCCGTGTCTTCTGAGTCCTAGTTGGCTTCTCTGTCCACTATACCACGCTGGGTAGAACACCCTGTAATTCTAATATTTTGGTATTTTTCAGGCAATCGATTTACATACAGTAGGACTCCGGTATCCGCTGGGGACTGGTTCCAGGACTTCCAGTAGATAATGAAAACTGTGGATAAGAAAGAACACCAAAAATCCCCAAAACTTGTTCTGTGTCAGTAGCTTGCTTTACAGCTGCTGTTTTGTGTCAGTAGCTTGCTTTACAGCTGCTGTTTTGTGTCAGTAGCTTGCTTTATGGATTCTGTTTTACGATAGTAGCTTACTTTACTGATGCTGTTTGTCACAGTAGCTTGTTTTGAGGCTGCTGAATTATCTATTTAATTTTTCCTCTGCCAACCGTGGATAACTGAATCAGTGGATAATGAATCAGTGGGTACTCCTCGACCACCTATCAAACGTCATCGATTTAAAAAAAAACAGGCTCCCACTATCTCTTCCTCTTCTTGACCAACTGCCACCCCCCTCAAGCTGAGAATTAACAAGATTAATTATATCCAGCCAGCGATCCGGCATATTTGTGCCAAAAAAATCTACCGCACGAGTGTCATTTCTTCCCCTTTCCCTACAGTAATCCTCAGCCTTTAGAGCAAATTATTAAAATTCGCTTATATTTAATCTGCCTTCTGGAATTAATTGAATTTCTTACGCTCGGCAAATGTCACTATTTGCGTTGGCTCCAAACGCCTAAATGACAAACTGGCCGGCAGACCCAACCGCGGGCTCTAGAAAGGAAGCCGGGGAGGGCTGAGAGAACCCGCACAATGGCCAAAAGCCCAGCATACAAGTGGAAGAGATGGAAGAGACACAGCCAAGCCTTCGAACTCAGGATGGCACCTAGAGGGAGGAAGTAGCAGACGGAACTAGGGAAATTTTCAAAATTGGACTTTGTGTGTTGTGTCGTTACAGTCGTGACCGACTCTTCGTGATCCCATGTCCATGGAGTTTTCTTGGCAGGATTACTGGAGTGGTTTGCCATTTCCTCCTCCGGGTGCCTACAGTGCCTGGTATTCCCTGGTGGTCGCCCATCCAAGTACTAACCAGGGCTGACCCTGCTTAGCTTCCAAAACCAGGCAAGATCGGATGTGCTTAGGGCATTCCCGAAATCCTGTAGTCCAGAGATGGTGAACCTTTTAGAGACCGAGTGTCAAACTGCGATTCATAACCCACTCATTATTCACAAAGTGCCAATACAGAAATTTAATCTGAATTCAGATGTCTGTGAAGGGGCAATGTCGGGTGCCCCATAGAAAGGGCTCCGAGGGCCACCTTTGGAACCTGTGCAAACACTGCTCTAGTCCATGCAGTTACTTGCCAGGCTTATTAGAGATCTTCTAGGTACTGTAGTCAAAAAGGGCTCTTCTACTGGATAGCTCTGAAACTAAACCCAATGCTTCAGCAGCTTTTACAACCGCTCTCCAACTTCCTGCCTCTAACAAGACTCCTGCCCTGGCTGCGCCATCATCTAACCAAGGACTTTAAAAGCAACCTCCTGCTAAAGCACATCTTTTACCATGTCTGAACTTCTCGAACCTCCTTTGAAGAAAGGTGATTTACACTCAAAAGCTTGCAATGTTCTTTGTTTTTTATTTTTATTGTGTGTGTGTGTGTTGTGTCGTTACAGTCGTGACCGACTCTACGTGACTCCATGTCCATGGAGTTTTCTTGCCAGGAATACTGGAGTGGTTTGCCAGTTCCTACTCCAGGCGCCTAACCCAGCACCTGGTCTTCCCTGGTGGTCTCCCATCCAAGTATTAACCAGGGCCGACCCTGCTTAGCTTCAGAAATCAAGTGAGATCGGATGTGCTTAGGGCATCTAGGCAGCTTTTATTTTTATTAGCGGCCTATAAAGGTATCGCCTGTAACCTATTTTTGCTATTGTGTTTGGTGACGGCTGGGCGGCTCAAACCCCTTAGAGCTCTGAAATGTGTGGTTCAGCTGCAGGTAGGTTATAGTACCCTATTACACGTTTGTCTTGTTGGTCCAGCAGGAGACCTGGATCACCAACCTATTCTCAATAATCCAACCTAGTCTGTTCCCCAGAGGAAAGTAACAGGACAGCCAATAAAGAAGATCCCATGAACCAGACTAAGACCAACATCACCACGCTAAATTAAGTAATAGTTCGGAGCGGGAAAACTGGATATGCAAGAGATGCCCAATCCACACTTGGGAATCATGGGAATCCTCAACAGGAGACGTTTAATAAGCAAGGAAGTGCTACTAGAGAAGCACACAGATACAACCTGATTCTCAATACAGCCCCATTCCACATTCTTAATGGGTCTAATGGGCAGGAGAAAAAAAGAGAAGGATGAGGAATACCTTGTGTCCAAAGTTACCAGTAGCATCTTAAGAGTTGTAAATGAGCCCTGTGGTACAGTGGTTAAATGCCTGTACTGCAGGTAAAACTGTGCTCATGACCTGGGGTTCAATCCCAGGTAGCAGACTTATGGTTGACTCAGGGTCTTTTCACACGACCCCTAAGATCCGCTGGCCACTTAAATTCGGACCAGAGATCTTGGGGGTTCGTTGCTCTTTCTGCGCCCCCACCCCTCCACACTTCCTTGCTCCTGTCTGCGTGAGGGGAAGGGAGAAAAAAAGAGAGGAAAAAATGCAGGCTCACCTCCGAAGCCGCCCGGAGCCCCGTCGTCATCCTGATTCCTTCTCTTAAAGGGGCGGGAGGCAAAAAAAAAAAAAAAACCAGAAGCGAGGAGAGCCCGGCACTCACTCCCTTAAATCCGCATCAGGGATTTTCACCCTGCGAGAGCAGGTACATGAAAAGTGCGCTGGGTCACACTTAATTTTCTGTAAACTCCAGAGCTGGTGGGGAAACAATTTTAAGCTCCGGAGCTGGCAGCCATTTGCGGCGGAGTTTAGGGGTTGTGTACAAAGGCTCTCAGTCTTCCATCCTTCCGAGGTCAGTAAAATGAGTACCCAGCTTGTTGAGGGGGGCATGTGTAGCCTCCACACTGTAATTCAACTGTAAACCGCCCAGAGACTAATTGAAGTGGTATGGGGGCGGTATATAAGCAGAACACTTTCTAAATAAGCCACAACAGAATCGGTTGAAGATGGGTCATTGTACTTGGAGAAGGACAAGGAAACCAAGAAAGAGCAAACCCTTAGCAGCTGTTAACAAAACCTTGGCCTCATGTACTTTTGTGTACTGTTAAGTGGTACAGTTGAGAACCACATGAACTATTAGAATTAATTTTTAAAAGAAGGATGCCATCATGGCAGCGATCATGAGGGAGTGTATAGAGGTTGCAGGGATTCCAACAAGGCAGTGCAACATGCACTACACATGTGTGACACTGGTCTCTATCTTGTCGTGACCCAAAGAGCCTCCTGCGTTGCCGCCTGAGTTGGTGCTCGCAAAACCCTTGAACGGCCATCAGCCAACCAAGCCCGGCCTCCCCCACTTTCAGAAACAATCCATAACCAATTGGCCTTGCGATTCAGGGGGAAGCGCCCTGATCTCAGCAGGCTGATCCTGGCCCTGCAGTAACAAATTCTATGCCAGACTGGCAGAATCATGGGACTGCAGCACCGCCGGCGGCGACAGCTCGCCCATTTCTGATTCCACCCGACATTCAATCCATGACAGCTCCTGCACACACAGAGAGAAAATCGGTACCGATTAAAGAGATGCAGTCAGAGCCCATGAAGGCACTTAGAAGAGGCCATCTTCCTTTGTCTATTGCACAGCCAAGGCCTGGTACACACACGCACGCACGCACGCACACACACAAAATGACAGCAATAAAACAACCCCGACAGGGACCATTGCTGAGCCCCGGTGTGTGCCGGTTCACATTAAGCCCTGCTGTTTGCTACCCTTTAGAAGAAACTGTGCGATAGCAGAGGATCCATCCACTCCTGGCCTTTCCTCCTGCTGACCTGGCTCTGGATGAATTTAGCAACCAGAAGCTCACAAAATGCAACCTGCTGGGTGAAAGATAAAGGACTCTCCTCCCCACCCCATCCCACAACCCCTCCTTCCCGAAAATGCCAGAGTGTCTAATTTGCCTGCTTGGAAGGAAGAGAGGCTCTATTTTTTTCCTGTGTAATAACTAAGCTTCACCAGACAAAAGCTGGCTCAGGCATTCAAATCGGCGCTGCCCAGGCTACAAAGGGGCAGGCAGAGCTCCGGATCCCCGAGGGCCAATCGCACGACACGTTTCTTCGGATTACCCTCTGTGAAGGCATTGTTTGCCCTGAGCAAGGGAGAGGAGAGGAAAAGCCAGCGAAAGTAGGGTGGGAGGAGAGTCAAAGCCTTCAGCCTTCTCCTGTCCCCTCCACCCTCGCCACCCCCACCCCCGGCTGACTACGCCAAAGGCAAGGTTGGGCTTTTAATTATTATTATTATTTATGATGCTTTGCTTCTGTTCTGGGTGTCTTTGTTGTTATTGTGCGGCTGTGTTGCTTCTGCACCTTGGCACTCAAAACAGAGGCTGATGGAGAAATCCGGCACGAGTTTGCAGAATGGAAGGAGTACCCGGATTACAACCCCCCAAAAAAAAGCATTGCCTGTCAGGGCTCTTTCCCATCTCCTATTTGGGCTAATACGCCAGAGATCAATGCAGGCAATGCACCCTCCCTACCTGGTCCCTGCATATCTTGAGAAATGGAGGGGGGCGGATTAAAGGAGCTGCTGCAATTTCACCGGATTTGCCCAAGGAGAAGGAAACGGGCATGCAAATTTTGTTTTAGAAATTAAACTTTAGCTCATGAACATCAGCACTCAGGTTGTTTTTGGGGTCCTGCGAACAAGCACTGATGACTTCCCCTCCTCTCTCAACCTTGCCTCTGGTCAAAAGAAACGGCACAGACTTCCGAAAGACCCTCTCACACCCATTCCTCCAGCCCTAGACAGGTGTCCCACGATGGGTAGCCAGCCTGCAAAGCCAGAAGAAATGAATCCACAACTGAGGCTTGGTGGGTTGAGGATCATGGCAGGCAAGCAAGGTTCTGGGACAGCTCAATTCCAGGCATGAAGATCTGCTGCATGGTTTTACTGCTACCTTTCTCCAGGGCAACAGGAAGGAGATCCCAGCATCAGTCAGGGGATGCAGATGCAGTGTTCAGCATGTTGGGCTTGACATCCAAAGTCCTGGGTTCCAGTCTCCACTTGGCCATGAAATGGACTGAGCCACCATGTGCCTGATGCATTCTCTCTCAGCCTGACCTACCTCACAGGGTTTCTCTGAAGATCAAGGGCGGACAAAGAGAGCTGACTGAAGAAAGAGGTGACAGAAAGACAGGAATCGGCAAAGCAGCTCAGACCCAAGTCAGACCTTTTGGCCTAGCTTTCTGCTTCCCACCCAGGCAAAACAGATGCCTTTCCCCCCAAAGAAATGGCCTCCCAAAGCCCTTAATCAAATGTGGAGGATGAGAAGAGAGCTGCTCATTTCTTTCTATGCCTGTGGACAACGCAGAGGGGAAAGAGCTTCTGAGTCCCACAGGGCAGTGTGCAATTTGGGCTGATACTTCAAGTCCATCTCATCGCTGCACGAAGTAACCTAACTGCATATCCATTGCGGGATGAGGGGGAATTCGTCTCAACCACACCCCCTGAACTGCGATCTAAGTGGGATGAGGGATTCCCCTCCCTGGCCTCAGGAATCTGCTCGTCACGCTTCTCGTTCCGAGATGAGTGCTGGTGAGGTAAGGCTCATCATGCAACATGCCATTCTCCATCTAGTGGCAGGAGTGCAAAGTGCCATTCACCAGCACATTCCCTATGGAGTCAGCAACAAAGTGCAGAGAGATTAAAAGACAAATGCCTCAAACTCAGCTCCGTAACGCATTGAAGGCAAGGCTTCGGAGAATCGAAACATCGAAAAACAGAAGGTCAGGCCAAAAAATAAAAATGGAGAACAAAGGCATGGAATTTCACATCTCATCATGGAATGAGGACGTGCAGTTAACAGTCATGCCGGTATCATTCATCAAACCCGTGCGTACACGGGAACAGGGACAGAACCGCAAGAAGACCACATGACCGCAACCGACATCAATACGCAACGACCTTCCTCCCGGGACGAGGATGGATGTGAAGTAACAGTCTTGGTTGTTGCCCTTACTAGTGTGGGATCAAAACAACTGAGGTTGGGAAAGTGGAGACCCAATTGGAGGTTGCCATGTGGCTCGTGGCTCATCTCCTTTCAGCTCTGCTTGTACAGTGCTTTGCCCCTCCTTTATTCAGGCCAACCCCCTCAATTCAGCCGCAGAGAAATCCCAGTGGGGTGGGGGAAGGAGGAGAAACAGGTGCCTCCCCGACTTGACTCCTTCCTGTCCTCCACTCTTGGGATGATCATAAATTAAGACATAATGGCTCTGTGTACATTTGCAAGGCAAAGATTCCAAAGGCGATCACAGCACATTCCGCAGTCAGCTAGAAGATACTGGAAGGGCTGCCCTGTGCCCTTTTTTCATTTCTCTTCAAGAAAGGCAGCAGAAGGTCTCAACTGGGGTTCAGCACAGGGACTGTTGGCTTTCATTGAAGCCAACTGGGAATCGCAAGGTTATCTAGTTGAACTGATTTTTTACCTCTTCCAAATTCCTACTCAAACCTCCTGCTCGATGCAATATTCTTAACAAATATAGTACCCTGACAGATGGCCACCAAGCCCCTGTTTAAATTCCTCCAACAACCGCCTGTCCATCATCTCCCAAAAAGCAGCTCTCGCAGTTATGAAGTTTCTCCTGATGTTCAGCCCAAATCTGCTTCCTTGGAATTTCCTAGCTTTGGAACCTGCCCCTGGAATAGGAGAGGACGAGCCTGCTTTGTCTTCTGTGTGACAGCATTCAGATATAAGGAGACTGTGGTCCCGTCTTGACAAGCCTTGGCGGGATTCTAGGCCCTTCCTTGCAGAACGTCTCGTGTCGAAAGTGAGTCTAAAACTCTGCAAAATGGATTCTTGGGGTCGCTAACCAGAAAAGGCGGCTTAAGCTCTAGAACCAGTGAAAAACCTTAGGGAGGAACATAGTTCCAAGACAGGCTCCCCAGGGACCATCTGGTAGTGGGGCGGCTAAAAAATTGTGTAAAATAAATAAATAAATAAATAAATAAATAAATAAATAAATAAATAAATAAATAAATAAATATCAAACGCTGGACTCGGCTCACGCACAACAGAAATAGAAGCCTCTCTGTTCTGAGGTTGGGCACAGGCCTATGAATGGTAAACGCAGTATGGAAGCAAGGCTGGAGCACCCAAGGAGTCAATACGAGCATAGACAGATGCATGCCAAATGAACTGCTAGCTAGGGTAATATGCGAATAAGCCCTGAAACGCGGGTAGACACACATGCTTGCTGCTCTGTACGTCAAGAGCGTCTGACCTGTCTTCCAAGACCTCATCACTCCCTTTGGGGCATGCTTCTGATCTCAAAAACAAACAAAACAACCCTCTAAACATTTTATGGTGAATAATTACCAAGGAAGACATTTTCGCCCCATAATTATGGGGATCCAAAGCATCAACCCACCAGTGTCTTTATTCCTTTATTTTATTTATGTCTCATTCCCCCCCCCCCCAGTACCAAAGGCAGATTCTAAAGAGATATAGTTAAAACTGAAGCAAGTTAATGAATTTACGGTATTTTCCATGTATAAGAACCCAAAAATTATAGTTTTGCAACTGTGCGATTCTCTCCTCAGCTTATTTCCCTGTATAAGATAGCCCTCAATTTTCAGTCTTAACCATTTCAGACAAAAATATAGTCTTGTCCACAGAAAAACACTGTAAGTCAAATTATAACTTCTTATTCGTTTCATGCTGCTGAATAGAGGATCATTGCTGCTGTTTCTGGTGTGTGTGTGGGGAAGAGAGAGAGAGAGAGAGAGAATGATTCCAAGGATCAGGAAAGGAGTGGTTTATTTACTGCTGAGGAAAGTTACGATTTGTTTTACACTAAAAGCAAAAAGCAAAAGCAAAGTGTTCTACTTTTATACCACCCCATACCACTTCATGCAGTCTCTGGGCGGTTTACAATTTAATTACAGTATGCAGGCTACACATTGCACCCCCCAAGCAAGCTGGGTACTCATTTTACCGACCTCGGAAACAATAGAATTTTGGTCATTATCACCTTAAAAAAATTCTACTCAAAGTGTTTAAAAGCACATCTTAAAAACAAGCACAGCATCCACCCTTCTGCGTGCTACCTGCTATTACATCTACTCTTCTTCGCAGTAACTTTCCAAGCTATATGCATTATCCATCTTCAGTCCGTTCTTCGTTGGCTTGTCAGTCTTCCAGTGGGGTTATGGCCCCTGCCGTTTTGCCACAGGCTCAGTCCTGAGAGACACTTTTCATTAGCTATTTTGACCCTTGATATAGATCTCCTGCAATTCCAATGTCTCATAAGAAGGGAAAGTTAGGGAAATGCTGATGGGACCTCCTATCGCCTGCTGGCTTTTGCAGCATCAAACTGGGACAGTTGTCATTCTTGCTTATGTCTATGTTTTGAACTGCTGACTGAACGTTGGCCAAGACAACGTTTTTGATATGCTGTCCTTGCCAACTTTTGTGCAAAGATAGGCAAACAGCAAGCACATAAAGTGAACAGGCCCACGCTGAATACACTGCCAGTTGCCATCTTATCTTTATCCTGCTGAAGGGGGGGAAATACCAAATATTTACATTTTAGAGTGGGTGAACTGAGAAAGGTAACCACTCACCCAAACCAGGGCAGAGATTTCAGGGCAAAAGTAAATTCTGAACCTACATCTCCCCCCCCCTCTCTCCACCACCCTACATCCCATCTGTGAAAGATGCAGGATCCCATGGAATAACAACAAATCATTACTACCTATTACAAGTTTGTGTCAATCTTGGAGACTCGGTGGCTCCCTTTGGTACAACGCATGGAAGTTTTAAAGTCACACAGGATACTCCAGTGGAGTCGTTCTGACGAAGACCTCTGTGAAACTGAAATGCTTACGGCTGTCTATAACAGCGGTCACGGGCACAACAAGGAGGCTGGCTTTCCTTGTTGTCTGTTTTATTTTTTTAACAAGAAGCCAACAGGAAAGTGACTAGCCAGGGATAAAAGAAGCCCTGCCTTCTGAACTGAGCCGTTAGCTCCTTTCTGGCCTCGCTGGATTTAAGAGACGCAGACACGGATTAACCCGCCTGTCCGCTGACCCAGGGGTCCTATTTGAAATCCCCTCTCAGATCAGCTTCTGGTTAACACCAACAAAGAACCGCTGACTTGCCCGTGCACGGGGGCAGGCGGCATATGCCGGCTGACGTTATCAGTGTCTCCGTGCTGTGTTATCCGGAGAAATTGATTAGAAGGTTATTTATCCCTGCGCGCGTGCACAGGCTGGGGCCCTGAAACCCAGGCAGGACGTGCTGTCAGCAGCTGTTCCAGGGCCGTGTTCCACTTCCCAGGTGTCCAACAAACACCACCCGCTGCCTGGTTAGCGGTGGGTTGCAAGCTGCATACTGATCAATGCCTCCCTCCCGAGCTGTGGGTGCCAGGAGGAACGTACAGATCGGCAACGGAAGAACCCTACTCCAAGGGAGGGTCATGAAGCCTCCAGGTCCTCCTTCCTTATCTGTCTCCTGTGTCAGCGCCCAGGTGTTGATCCTGCCATCCAGCAGGGATTGGCAGCAACACCCCCCCCCCGCCACATAACAGAAGGAAGGTAAAAGGTACAGGTCCCCCCCACCGCACATGCGTGCTACTTGTGTCCGACTCTAGGGGCGGTGCTCATCTCCGTATTTCAAGTCGAAGAACCAGTGTTGTGCAAATCCATGGCCACGTGGCCGGCATGGCTGTGCAAGGAAACACTGCTTTACCTTCCTGCTTTTTATGGCAGTACCTATTTATCTACGGGCATGTACATGCTTTCGAAATGCTAGGTTGGCAGGAGCTGGGGTTTTCAGCGGGAGCTCAGTCCGCTGCGTGGCACCCGGGAGTCAAACCGCCGAGCTGCCGACTTTGCAGCTGACAGTTTCGGAGCCTTAGTCCACTGAGCCACCACGCCCCTAATAACAGAAGTAGGGAGGCATCCATTCCATTCCACTCCTCTTCCTCTATGTCTATTTCGGCTGAACTGCAGAATGCAAGGACCCCAGAGGAGAAACCTGTCCCTCTAGTTTAGCAGTTGCCAACCCGAGGGTGGCAAAGTGTTTTCTGGGGCAGGCGGGAGGGGGGCAACGTCACAAATGGACTCATTTGCATTGTTGCCCTTGTTAAATAACTTCTTTCTTGACCTTCTGGAGCCAGATATGTAGTCCAGTTCTGGCAAAATATGTGGTTTACCAGGCGTTAAAGTCCTTGGCCTGGCAAAGGGTGGTGGAGTCTCCTTCTTTGGAGGTTTTTAAGCAGAGGCTGGATGGCCATCTGTCGGAAATACTGTGATGGGGTTCCTGCATGGCAGGGGGTTGGTCTGGATGGCCCTTGAGGTCTCTTCCAACTCTATGATTCTATGACCTGGAGATTAGGTCTTGCTGAGGGAGAGAAGCCCTTGCAGGCAGCTGCAAGGGGCAGGCCACTTAAAGAGAAGCTTGCCAACTTCAAAAGGGCCTGCTGACAAGCTGACTTGTCATATTCCTCATGTGCTTGGGGACTCTAGCTGTGCATCATCCTCCGATAAACAAAAGCTGACCTTTGGGAGAATGGGGAGAGGCGGAGGAAAGGGGAAGAGCCCTCAACCACCTCACACGCAGGTGAGCTGGCCTTGTTCCCAGCAGGAGAGGGAAGTGTGCGGAGAACCGGGAACCATTTCCGACACGGCTGGGAACCTCCTGATTGTCTTTCTTCCTCTTCCGCCTCCTTGCCCGGCGGCCGAGTCAATGACCCAGCGAGAACCTTTTATGTCTCTCTCTCTTCTTTCCGCCGCTAAAAGGAACAGGTCTCCTCACAAAGAGCACAAGAGGTGGCAGGAGAGATACCTCCTTTTATATTTCCTCTTCAAGTGAGACAGGCACGATCTCGCTTCCCGAGGCTTTCATCTTGTCCAGCAGCGTGTGTGAGCGGCTCAGCTGCTCTGGACTATTGTGTGTGCCTGGCGTGTGTTGTGAGGAGGGAGGGAGAATGGAGGGGAGAGAGAGAGAGAGAGACAGAGAGAGAGAGAGAGAGAGAGAGAGAGACTGTGGCGATGCTTGATTCTTGCCAGTAAGATCTGATTGACTGGCTTTTAATCTTAAGGCTTTATCTCGCTGCTGCCAAGTTACAAGTGAAGTGGATTCTTAGAAGCCAGCAAGCTGGGAACAGTGGGTGGCTCAGAGGCCCCTGGAATGGCTTGGATGCTGTTTTCTAGCAAGAGCGGAAGGGAGGGAGAAGGAAGAAGAGGCCCAAGGAAAATTTTGCAACTGGAACACATTTTAAGCTAATTTTTTTTTAAAAAAAAGACAGGTTTGGTTTTGCATAATATTCGTCACACTAAGATGTGAGCCCTTTGAAATGAAATGATGGGGAGAGGAATAACTTGGGAACGTAAAAAGTGGTCCTGCAACATCAAACACAAAGGCCCATTTCATCCGCTATCTTGTTTCCCCCCATGGGCGACCTCTGGAAAACCCACAAGCAGGATTTTTAAGGCCACTCTCTGGCTCTTTGTCCCTAAGCAACTGGAGTTCAGAGCTGAATCGTCCCTGATAATAAGCCTCAAAGCCTTCTACTTGAGGTCTGTACCCCACGTGAGACACTTTACAGGTGTCTGTAAAGCATTTCACAGACAGAACCCCCAGAATGTTGAATTATAGGATTTGTTGTCCGATTCAAAAAATCTCATACCTGCAGTGTAAAAAAAAAAAAGCCCATGCATGCGAGGCTACAAATGCATACATATATAAACTTATAGCAGCATTTCTCTTCAATTCATTACTTAAACATATAACGCCGCCTGCTGCCATTCTGACAGGGGCAGTCTCTGGGCATAATTTGGGAGGATGCAGTTTCTTTTTAACATGCTGCTCCAAGTGTTGGGAATACACCAAGGCTATTCCAGCTGATGCCAACAGTTATTTTAGGCTCACCTGGAAGTTGAGTCATGGCAATTGGACTTCTTTTCTTGAGAGATGGGTACGCTTCGCTGCTCATCCAAACAGCTTCATCAGTCTAAGGAAAGCTAGTTGTGACTCCTCCATTTTATAGTTCATTTTGACCTCTTGTCACCCTGGTCTGAAAAAATGGTTTCAGCACCTTAGGCCATTGTTCACCTAAAGGCCTATTGAAACCATTGTCTACCTAATAAGCCCATTCAGGCCATTTTTGATCTTATGAACAATGACCAGGGTGACATGAGGTCAAAGTGAACTCTAAAATGGAGGACTCACAACTAGCTTTCCTCAGACTGATGGAGCTGTTTGGATAATGATGAAACATTTCAATCTCGCAAGAAAAAGAAGTCCAGTTGCCATGACTCAACTTCCAGATAAACTCACCTGGATGACTGAGAATCTTCACAGACATTTTATGCTCACTGTTGACAGCCCGGGGACTGCATTTATAGACTGCCTGTGTGAAGCTAAGTTGCAAAGTTTTCTTTCGTCAAACAAGAGTTCTACCAACTTACTGGAGGCTCATCTCTGGGCCAGGCAGTGGTGCACTCAGTTTACGTAGTAAAACGGCACCTCGATACAGTCTGCAGCACTGGCCAAGGTGAAGAATAAATAGGAAAGGTGTCTCTCCACCTACCTTCCTACATCCTGTATTTTGACCATTAGCTCTCCCCTTTTCCAACAGGGAAAAATGAGGCTGCCCTCGACATCTGAAGGCAAAAAATGCTTCTCCCCGAGGTATGCTCACCACCCCTGCCTACCCAGGGAAGCCATCGGAGGGCTCTAATTTCTCTAGAAGAACCAATGACCTTGGGAGCTGCTTGAATTCTCAGCTATCCACAGGTCCCCAAATCTCAAAGCCGGCTTTCCATCACAAGAGTTAAAAGAAACACAGGAGGTCATTTCTCACCCTTTTGTCACTGTGCTTGCCACAAGGCACCAGAAAACACAACACAATCATCATGAGGGGAAAGACAAGGGCCGTTGCGTCTCCAAGGAGAGGTGAAAAGGAAAAACGGCAATGCATCTCAGCCACAGTCTCGCAAGCTCTTTTATCCTGGTGTAAGATGATACAAATATTTGCAGCAGTGAAGCTGCATGCTCATTTTTTTTAAATTTTATATACGGGAGAAACATACCTTCCATTCTGCAGCTATGCTGCAGGGTTCGTTAACATCCCCTTCCCCTTCTCATGTACATCTCCAAATGCGGAGGACAACCGCAATTACTACTGTTGCTGCTATCATTCGTTGTTGCATTTATACCCTGCTGTTCTGCCCATCGGCCCCAAACCAGCACAACCTCTATTCTCCTCCTCCACTTTACCTTCCCAACAACCCTGTGAAGTAGGTCAGGCGACGGCAGAGTGACTGGCCCAAGGTCACTCAGTGACTCTCACGCCTCAGTGGGCACCTAGGTCTCCTAAGTCACTGCCCGTCGCTCTTACCAGAGCACTGCATGGCTCTCAAAAATGCAATATCCCCTCCTTGTTCTCCTTTCTCCATCACGGTCCTAGAAGTCAGGTCTTGATCTCTCTAAAAATCAACAGAGCACAACGCCCTGTGTCTAATAAACTGAGCCAGAAAGTTCTTGGTGAATGTGACATCATAGCCTTGTGTAAGGCCTATTGTAGCCTTGTGTAAGCCGCTTAGAGTACATAGTAGATAAGCGGGGTATAAATTCAATAAATAAATAAATAAATAAATAAATAAATAAATAAATAAATAAATAAATAGTAAAAGCAACTTAAAATTGGAAGCGACAAGCATCTTTACTGTATTCGTTTCCGATTAGAACCCAAGAACAGCCTTGCCGGTACAGGCCACAGCCCATCCAGTCCAGCCTTCTTCTGTCTCACCATTTGCTCTCCTGAACCTTTTCTCAAGAAGCTGTCTGTGAAACCACACCTTGTCTGCTTCCATAGATGACGTTGATACTCCACTTAGATCTCTGCAGCGCCACTCCTTTTGGGTATGGTACTGTAACACAGGTAGCATCCCCCCCCCCCCGAAAGCAAGGAAACACCACCACTGTGCACTTGCTTCCTCCACCAAATATACTGTATATACTCGAATATAAGCCTAGTTTTTCAGCCCTAATTTTGGGCTGAAAAAAGGGGCCCTCGGCTTAATACTTTTAGCCACTGAAGCAAGTTTGGGTTGGTGGCTAAAAGTCATTTTAAACGTTGTGCGCCACTTCTCCTGAGCCCCTCCCATGTTTAAAATGACTTTTAGCCACCAACTCAAGCACTTGCCTCAGTGGTTAAAATTCATTTTAAACATCACACACCACTCCCCCAGCTTACAAAGGAGGAGTTGCCAGGCCCTGCTGCATTTCCCACCCTAGGCTTATACTTGAGTCAATACATTCCCCCAGTTTTGGGGGGTTAAATTAGGGCCCTCGACTTATACTCGTGTCGACTTATACTCAAGTATATACGGTATGTCGACATGGATGTGCAAATGGGCTCATGTAGGCACACAGCTGTCAGGTGTTAAGAGCAACCACCTCCCTGACCGCCACAATGAATACAGCAGCAGCAGCAGCAGCAGCAGCAAACTACCCTAACTGCCACCATTACCACTATCTCAAAAAAATAAAAAATAAAAAAATAAGCTGGCTAGGGGAGGCATTCTTGCCAGATAAAACAAATGCAGCCACTCAGACAAAAAAAAAGGAATGCAAGAAAAGCTCCCACTACAATTAAAGCAGTTTTCTGCTGTATAGTGATAATCACTTAATTATACTATTAATGGCAGTTCAAACCTGCTCAGAAATAAAAAGCACATTCTTCCAGAACAGGATGCCAGCTGTTTGTTACAGATGTCAAACACCTTTAAAATGATTTTACAAAAAAGGAAGGAAGAGGGGATCCACCTTATGAGATCTAAGCAACGGAGCCCGTGTTCAGAACCTCCAGGGCTGCGTTATTAAAACACCCCATGCCTTTCTGTCCCACGCCATTGGGGAGAGGAAGAGGCAACTTCACCAATGATTCGAGCGGGAAGGGTAGACGTTTTCTTCCAGATTCTTAATTTGTTTTGTTGTTGTTGCTTTAAAGAAATATGCCTGCTGCACCTTTCATTCAATCCAGTTAAATAATTCATCGAGGAAGGGGAATGTTGATCCAGCAAAAGAGACGGCTGGATGATTCAAACTTCATGCTCGGGGTAAACAGAAACTGTAAAATACGTTGTCATCCAAAGCAGTTTGTTGTAGCCAAATGGAGAGAGCCACGGGCTATTTCTGGCAGCTCTGAGACTCCCATGCTCACAGGTCTGTGACTTAGCACACATATGATTTTTGTTTTTCAATCCAGGGCCAGGACTCCCCTCCCGAGGGCACAAGGGTCTCACTGACGTTTGGGCGACCCAAGAATGCAGAAAGGGCTGGACATTTATGCCTGCTGGAACCTGGGAGTGGTGACACCAAGGGGCTGCACGCAAAACTTACTCTCTTTGGACAATTGGCGGCAATGGATGACTTGTAGCAAGATACACTAAGGGTCAGCAAGCATGACACAAGGGAGGGGAGGCACACACACATACACGCAGGCATTTTGTGGGAGGAGGACCTGACCATAGACTTTTTAATTTATCCACCTGGAGTAGGGGGAAAGAGGCCGGTTTTGCCCTTGATCATAGAGACCATTTGATCTCACCTCTGCTGATACACACTTTGGCAGTTACTTCACATCCTACCTTTCCTCCGGGATTACGTTTGTACCGTGACAGCGTTGTTCGCGGTCACGTGGTTTTATCTCTGTTCAGTCCCTGTTTCCGTTTACTCACGGCCGTGATAACTTGTTTCTTTACTTCGGAAGCCAGGATCCCTTCCACAAAGGGGATGCCAAACCGGGCATGGACACATGCACGCTAAGGGAAGCCGGGGCCCTGACCCGGCTCTGTCTGGGAAGACAACAAAAGGGGGGGGGGAAAGGCGACAACAAAACCCACAGCAGCACCTCCTGCCTCTTTCCTCCTTTACAACGTTATTGATTTCTTCTGCCTGCTAGCCAGCAGGGTCACTGTGTGCTTCTGCCATCTCTTTCGAGCACTGAAAGGGGGTGGGTGGGGGGAGCATCACTTAAAGAGAGACCTCCCCACCCCACCCCCCAGACGCCTCTTGCAGTAATTAGTCTCCCCGAAGAAGACAAGCCATCGTTTCTCCCTCCCCACTTTCCCTCGCCTTGCCTTTCTTTTATGCCTTCCCTTTCTTTTCTTTCTCCCTCCCTCCCTCCTCCCCATGTCAAATAATCAAAGTGGGGGGGGGAGGCAGGCGAGGATGGAAGGAGGGAAGGGGGAGACCCTCGTAAGTGGTTGACACTGTTGCCATGCCAACAGAATTTAGGGCCTGCTAGGGTGTGAAGAGATGAGTGTTGTGTAGAGAGAGAGGGTAAATACGGAACCGATCCTGCGCTGAACGGAAGTCACTTCCTATCTCTGGGGTGGGACCCTGGAGGATGGGCAGAATGACAAACCGAAGGATGCCAACAAAGCCGTTAAAACTGCACAAGGTGTGTGTGTGTGTGTGTGTGTGTGTGTGTGTGTGTGTGTGTGTGTGTGTGTGTGTGTGTGTGTGTGTGTGTGTGTGTGTGTGTGTGTGTGTGAGAGAGAGAGAGAGAGAGAGAGAGAGAGAGAGAGAGAGAGAGAGAGAGATTGTATAGTGGGTGTCGGGCCAAAGAAGGCAGAACAACTGTTGCTCTTGTGTCCTGCGTTTGCCAAGTCAGGAACTGGGCTGTCCAGTAAAAGAACCACAATACCAATCAACAGAACTTGATGGACCCATTCTGTGGAGTTTTTAACAAGACTTCACAAGGCCTCGGATCAGGGTTTTGAGGCTGAGACACAAGCCACCCAAAGTCAGAACAGATTGCATCACCACCATTTCTCGATTTTGCAGTTCAGTCTCTCTCTCTCTCTCTCTCTCTCTCTCTCTCTCTCTCTCTCTCTCTCTCTCTCTCTGTCGTGTGGTAAAACGGGAAGGAGGACATGTGCTAAAATATCATTTCATCATCGGTTCGTCAGTTGTGCTCCATCAGTCCCGCATTCACCAGCGGAAGAGAAAAAAGAACTGCTCAGAAGGAATTGGAAGAAAAGGAAGAGGTGAGGGCGGAAGACTGAAAGGCGGTGGGAGATCTTGCAGAGCCAGAAAGGATTGTGGCCTTGCAACCCATCTTGGCCGGGAGCATATACAGGGGACAGGAGAGGCAACTGACGCTGCCACCTGGAATTACCATCAATGTTCTGTTGTCCTGTTATCCAGCAACCAGGATGCATCACACTCTCTCCGTCTCATGACACAGACTTGCAAATGCTGCCTTTGAATCTCCCGAGATAAAGGATCCCCCTCCTGCATGCGTGCCTGCCCGCCCGCCCGTGTGTGCGCACACACACACACACACACACACACACACATGCACACTGCCCAGCCTCTATAACGAATTTGGGTCTCTTTGAAACAAGCCCCAGTTGATGAGGGTCCCGATGGTGTTAATACCTCCCTCGTCCCTCTTGAGCGGAATAGCATCTGATTGCAATTTCCTTTTATTAATGACTCGCTGAGCAGCATGACCCAGAGTGGTTGGGAAGGGTAATTTGAGTGCAGCCTCCCTAATACGGGAGAACAGTGCTTGTGCCGCCAACGGTTCCAAGATGCAGTTCCTTGCCGCTTTCCCTCTTGTAGAAAATGAGTGAGATGGGTGGGATGGGGGTGAGAGAGAGAGAGAGAGAGAGAGAGAGAGAGAGAGAGAGAGGCGAGCTCTGATGAAGTCCTTCTTCAGAATAAGGACATGCCGACGAAGATCAAATTATCACCTCCCTGCCACACGCTTCGCATATACCATTGCTCTCGGCCAAAGGCCTCAAATGTCCACCAGTCTCTACGAACAGCACAACAGGATCTCCAGATGTGCACGGAAGGATACAGAACTACACTGGGGAGACTCGCCTATCCAAGGCAAGACACCTGCTACAGTAAAAGACTGAACCTGAAAAGGCCTTATAGCCACCATTGTCCTAGAACTGCAGAGCCAGAAGGGATGGGTCACCGGGTCCAGCCCCGGACAAGGGGCCCCAGTGAGGTATATTGAACTCACAACTTTTGGCACTGCAGCCAGAGACGGAAACTACGGAGCTATCCAGCAAATTCATAGGAAATGATTCTGCTTCTACTGCTCTGAATGAGGGTCAGAGGTGGAGGAGAGTAGCATAGCATAGGCGATCAGGTTCATCAGACTCTGTGCTATTCCAGAAATCTGGCAAATGGGTAAAGGGGATGAGACTCCCTACCAGAGTCTAGGAACGGAAAAGAGAAAAGGAGTCTCAATGGGAGACACACGCCCGTCCTCTTTCTCTCTCCCCCTCCCTTCTTGCACCTTAGCAAACATCCTTTTGAATGCATTTTTATAAAGCAAGCGAAGATATACGTGATTAAAAGCCAACTCAACTAATGTAAAGCCTGAAAAGAAACAATCCATTCATGAGCAGAATAGATCAGAAGTGTACACGGAATCTGAACTGTGCTCACGTCCTGGGGTTCAATCCCAGGTAGCCGGCTCAAGGTTGACTCAGCTTTCCATCCTTCCGAGGTCGGTAAAATGAGAACCCAGATTGCTGGGGGGGGGGCAATGTGTAGCTTGCATACTGTAATTAAACTGTAAACCGCCCAGAGATTACTTGATGTGGTATGGGGCGGTATATAAGAACACTTTGCTTTGCTTTTTAATTCAAGAGTCTGAGCAGTAAGTCCCATCCTCCCCAGAGGAGGATCCAGAAGAAGGGAGAAGAGGTCTGGTTTCAGAAACCCTGCTCTTGACAACTCTCTTTTATCTCACTTTGTTTTCTGTTTCCCAACAATTTGAGGGCTGGAAAACCACCCTCAAAGGAGGCACCATCCCCCCCCCCTCTCTCTGTTGTAATTTTATTGCAATTTGATGTTTTAATTATTTGAATTGCTTACTTTGATTGTGAGCTGCCCAGAGACCTTTGGGTAGTGGGCGGCATACAAGCTATATAAAATAAATAAATAAATAAATAAATAAATAAATAAATAAATAAATAAATAAATGTGTGTGTGTGTGTGTGTGTATGCATGCATGCATGCATGTATGTATATATCACTGAGAGTTGGCTTTCTGATCCAAACCCATCAGGTTGTCCCCTTTCAGATGGAACAGATGCCACAAGCATCCTTGAATCCCATTCATCAGACCCATCTTTGGTTACAAAGAACGACTCAGGAGGCAAGGTGTCAAAGCTGCCTCACGCATTCTTTCTCAACTCACTCAAGTCAGCATTGAGAAGGGGTTGAGAAATCCACACCCTACTGCCCCGTCGGGTTAAAGAGAGAGAAAGAGGGAGAAAAGTATCACCCAGAAGAAGATGAGCCCTCTGGCCCAAGATGGCAAGGAGAAAACAACAACCCACAGTGTCCCTTTTTTTGGAGTGGGAGCCATTTCTCTGCCTGCCTTCCCCCACCCCTGGATGCCACCTCTCTTGGTTCAAATCAATCTGGAGAAGGTTGACATTTCTATCTGCTACGACCCTACCTGTGGGGTTAGCATTTCTAACACTTCTAGTAGTGCAGAATGGTTGCACACAATAATTTCGCTGTTTGACACCAGCACGAACAGTCCACACATAATTTCCCCTAATTGCTTTGGATCTTGCAGCCTGACACTTCTATGAACCTCCTCCCTGCTCCCCCCTGACTTTCAGAGAAGAAAACAGACCACCTGATGGATGCGAAGAAGGAGGAGGAGGAGGAGGAGGAGGAGGAGGAGGAGGAGGAGGAGGAGGAGGAGGAGGAGAATTACATTACAGCCTCAGGAAAACTCACAGGAATTGTGTTCCTCTGTGGTTTCGCATCAGACTCTGGAATCTCCCTGCCTGAAACATCCATTCCTTGAATTAAATGCTGGTTGGTTTTTACAGGGAGCTAGAATTAGTGCTTCCACATTACAGTAAAAGGGATGATTCACACAACAGGAGGCACCATAAGTAAATCCTAGTGGATTGGAGCATGTAAATAAAAAGGGGGAGGAGAACAGAGAAAGGAAAGAAGATTTCTCTTTGCATCTGCTTGGGGACCTCTCCAGAGTCCCCACTAGCTGGTTTTACAGAACAAAAGCACAGAGAAAGCATGCAATCTTTTATTGATTTCCATTTCCGTCAGATGATAGATAGATAGATAGATAGATAGATAGATAGATAGATAGATAGATAGATAGATAGATAGATAGATAGATAGATAGATAGATAGATAGATAGTGGGGGAGAGAGAAAATACAGCCCAACTGAAATAAAAATAAAAATAAAATAAACTCAAACCAGGTTCTGCCAGGTTTGGTCACTGGCAGCCACTAAGGGACAATGGGTCTCTGCAATTCCATGTTTGGCCCACCCATGAGCAAACACAACCACTGCTTTCAAGCCTACTGAGTTTACAATCAACCTGCATCTTTTTAATGTAGGACCGTCTCCACTGTTTAACTGAAAAGAAATCTCAGACACAGTAGCTTCCCAAAATAAAGTAAAAAAAGGCATTCCTACCCCTGCTCATTCTACACCAACTTGGTGCACTCCATTTATGTCATCTTTACAAACTTATCACTCCAGCCAACTTGGTACGTTAAGTGGCGTTAAGGGCATTGCGATACAATTTACCTGGAAGAGGTCAGGTCAACGTCAGAGAAAGCGGTTATACATCTTGGCGAGAGCAAACTGTTTAACACCTTAAAATCCAGTGCAGCATGTATACGGCCCTTTCTCCTGCTGCTTTTTTCCTGATCAGTGGTTGCATCAGTACTTAAACCATGTCTAACATTTTGTGTGTGCTCTAGCTATATGGACAAGGAAAAGAAGAGTGAATAAGCTAAGAAGGAGAGTAAACACAAACACAACTGCTTCTGCTTTGGTCGATGGATGGGGCCACTTGGAATTCTCTTGGTGGGGGATGCTCCTTCTGAGAGTATCCTGGTCTCTTGACCCATGGATAAAAGCACCGTACGCTGGCCTTTTTATAAATTTGTCAATTACCGCCCTCCTCTGCGCCATTACCCTATCCAAGAAGCTGTAATCTATTAACCACAATTGATCTATTTATTGACTGGTTTGATTAAACCTGTATAAATCTGCAGAAGAATGAACGAACAGGTCTGAAGAAGGCAGAAAAAACCCTCCACACGTATGTGGATGCAGTTCACAGCAACACCATTGCAGAGAAGGTATTATGTTCTCCTCCGGAGAGAGAGAGGTGTGAAACACTTCTAAGACAGTACCGGCCACCCACAGTTTTTTTCCCAACCACGTCTATTATTTATAATGGATCTGCCTGTCCAATTAATTGCATGAAGGAGATACCTGTTGAAAGTGATTTAACAAAAGATGTTTCTTTCTTTTTTGAAAAAGTTATTGAAACAGATAAACCATCTGAGCACCGGAGGCTCTTGTTCAGAGCAGGGTCACTCTCTTACTACAGAGAAAGGACCTCAGCATTAACCCCTTGGTTATCAGTCGTGTGAGATGTCAGCTAGGTTGAGACGTTTGTTCAATGGTTCAGCTAGCCACCCAGGAGGGACTGGCTGGGAATGAATTATGGGATCCACACAACTCAGAATGCAAGGAACTGTCTCTCAGCACACAAAATGGCAGTTCAAACAGGTGACAAATGTTTAAACACCAGTGTAAGCATTGAATTTGTTTTAAGATAAACCAAGAACTGAAAAGTGGAAGACTGTGCAGAAGCTATGTACAGTCTGAAATGACAGAAACCTTTAAAATCTGAGAGGATTGGGGATCTTAAACTGATGCTAGCAATAAGACACAAGGAGAAAGGCCTCAGTTGAAGATAATAATGCAAGGGCAGAATAAAATAGGAAGAGCTTCTCCATCAGACATTTAGACTTTTAAACGTCAGGGCTGACGTCTGGATTTAAGGTCAGGCGTGAACAGGCAGCCAAAATCATTCTTCCGAACTTGGAGCAATAGGTCGTCAACCTTACGGCTCTGTGTAGAATTCTGTCCATCAAGTTTTGCACTTGCTCAGATTTTCCAAATTATCTTTAAGGATGGCCCGCGTGCAAAAACATTGCCATAATCCAGTGAAGAGGTAGTTATTATGAAATCGCTGTGTTCAGAGCATCTCTACTTAGAAGTGGCCATGGCAGTCAGGGAGCGGAAAGGTGAGAAAAATGGTTGTGTCACCAAGGCCACCTCAAGGGACAACACTGAATAACCTTCCACACACACCCCTCCGATGTACTGGCATGCTCTTCAAGGACAATTCCCATTCAGAGCAGGATGAAAATGAATATCCTGGACCCAACCACCCCCTCTTAACAGAACCTCTGTTCTATTAGGATTCAGCCACAGCTTTATTGGAGCTCTTCCAGAACGTTACCGAGTAAAGGCACCCACTCAATGTGCACGCCGGCTTTGCTTGTTTTATGTGAAAAAGAAAATGATCTTTGTGATCATAGCATACTGGTGAAACCCGTAATCCTCAGGTGACCTCACCTAACAGCATGCGTACATGTTAAAAAGCCACAAGAAATGCAATTGCGACCTTTCACAGGAACTCACAGCGCAAGTGCCATCAGGTAAACCCAAATCCTGCAGCACAAATATTTGAAGCCCCGTAGCAGGAATGGGAACATTTAACTGCATCCTTTCATAGAAGCTCGGTGCAGGTCCAATGAGACACTATGGTCAAAGAGAAGGAAAGTTAGCAGATCTGCGTCAGGGTATATACCTCAAGCTGCTTAAGACACATGGGTGTGGGATCTTATGGCCTACTGGATGAGTCAGTGCTTTGGGCATCTGGCTACAAAACGAAAGAGTGGGACTTCCCTTCCCCACTGTGTCTCCTTGACAGAAGTTGGACTTGATGACCCATCGGGTCTCTTCCCACTCTGCAGTTCAAAGATTATTATTATTACTATAATATCAACCACAGGTCCTTATCAAAATGAGACCAGAGCTTCAACAGGACTACAGGACATGTTAACAGGAAACTCGCCCACGGCATTCAAGACACCATTGTATTTTTGAAGTCTCTTGACTCTATGGGGTCATCTGCCAGCCTGCAGTTACTGGTCTGCAACTCACTATCAGGTAAGATGATTGTGATAATGAGGTCCACATACCCACCCAATTCCAAACAATCAATCTCCCAATTAATTGCAAATGCCTGGTCAATGGGGTATCCTGCAAAATACGATTGGCAATGACATGTTGAGACGAGAGCGCTACAGTTGGACAGGAAGTGAAAAGTACCAGAGCATCCCATTCAGCCATGATCAAATTGTAATTTATTACTTATTACAGACTGAGCTGGCATTAAAAAGCAATATCTCTAGGCCAGGGGGTACAATGACAAGGAAACCCAAAAGCAGCATTCTGCAGTGCCCTGTCAAGAGAAGCAACAGCTGATCATGCAAACACACAGCACAACTAGAAGCAAACCCAGAGCGGTGTCTGCCACCAATGCAATCTTCACCCAGTTCCAAAATCATCCCCACCCCTGGGAAACCCATTAAATATTCTCAGCAGGAGGTGCATATTTGATTATGTATCTGGCCAATGCAGCATTGCAGGCTGTTAGTCAAAAGGTGAACTGGAGGAAACACAACAGCTCTTCTAAGCTTCCTTCACAACTATCAGGCGTGGCCATCCAAGTATTAACTACAGTAGCACCTTGTATAAAGGAATTAATTCGTTCCAAATGAAATTCTGTTAAGCAAATTTTCCTTTATACAAATTTCCCACAGGAATGCATTGAAAACAGAGTAATCCCTAACCGCGACCATTTTTATGTTGTACAGATTCGCCCCATAGACGATTCTGTTAAGCAAATTTCCCCTATCTCCGGATTTTGTTTTATGTTGTACAGATTTTATGTTATACAAACCACTTGTTATACGAGGGTCTACTGTACTTCTGATCTTACTTAACTTAAAACAAATCAATCAGGATCAGATGCTTTCATGATTCTACAGGAAACAGTGGAGGGCCCTTGAATTTAGCTCGAAGTCTTGAATCTTTTAATTTACATCTTCCTCTCCTTCCAAGACAAGCAAGATAACTCATTCTGGTGACACTGTGCAAGGAGTAGCCAAGAGAAGAGTTTACTCAGTGGTTGGTAATTGAGCAATCTGAACTGGTGTGAGACTAGTTGACAACAGGGGCATAACAGCCACTTTCCTAGAGCAAGCAAGAATTGCAAACCAAATGACCAGGAATGAAAGTGTAACAAGATATGTCTTCTCAGCTGACTCTTTCAGGTCATTCCCTGTGTCACAATGAGTAATAGTGAGAGGCATAAACGACTGTGCTAGAAATCTTGTGTTTGCAAGACTCGCCTATAGTAGAAGACTTTCACAACAATCTATTTGCCCCACCAGTTCAATATTAAACAATACAATATACTTTCTTGCAGGAGATCACACAATACTCAGGACAGAGAGCCGTCAGAAATACATCCAAAATACCACTGAATTCTACCTCATTCTACCATTTAAATAAATAAATAAATAAATAAATAAATAAATAAATAAATAAAAATGGAGACTTGATTGCACAGTTGTGCTAGGTGAAGAAAAGAAACCTATAGTGGATTCCCCTTCAATAAAGTGGGCTGTCCATCAACAGTAACCATATGGCTTTGCATCTTCCACATTATAATTTTGTTTGGGAGAAAAACTCCAGGTGAATACAACATTGGGATGGATCCAGAATTAGTCATGCTCGGAACAGTCAGTTTTCTATGGACGTTAAGCCAGCCATTACAAAATTAAATTTGGTTGACTTCAGCGTCAACACAGAAACAGAAGCTAGTACAAATGACCTATGCCTTGCTTGTAACAGAATTAATAGATTTCAGCTTTGGGGGGTAAGGCAGTAGCAAAGGTCTACAGGAATGGCACATCTCCAGATTAGACATGGGCACGACCAGAAAAAATGACGTTTCGAGTTTTCGTTTGTCGGAACGGGTCCATTTCGGGTCATTTCCGTTTGTCGCGAATTTTTTCAAAAATTTGTCGTTTTGTTTGTCGTTTGTCATTTGCACCGCGATTTAGTGCGATTTGACTTCCCCCAGAGCATAGGGGCGTCCCGCAATCAGGGCCGGCACTAGGTGTTTTTGCGCCCTAGGCGGCGGGCGGGGCGGGGCGGGTGGCGGGGGAGGTGCGGGCGGGCGGCGGTGGCGGGGGGCCATGGGTGGGCAGGCGGCGGTGGCGGGGGGCCATGGGTGGGCGGCGACAGCGGCAGGGGGGAGGTGCGGGCGGGTGAGCGGGCGGGCGGCGGCACGCACGGACGGGCGGGTGGGCAGTTAGGATATCACTTAGGATAGGGGTTCTGTTCTTGGCTTGCACCCCAAATGTGTGTGTGTGCAAGCAAATTAAAGTTGGGAAAATAGAAAATAAATGGTAGTATATAATATATATTTAAAATAAATCCACACCTCCCACTCCCAGTCGAACCTCCCGCTTTATCCAATATCAGAAAAAAATCCTCACAAACTGCCAGAGAAGAAATAAAGAATAAACTGCTATTCCCTTCAGCAGACAAAGCTGCAGGGAATCAAAGAAATTATTTTCTAAATTCAATTCCCTCCCTGCCTGCCTAACTTAAATCCTAAAGCCTCCAGCCTCCCTCCTCAATCTCGATTGGATCACACCAGCACCAGCAGCCAGCCCTCCTCCCTCAACCACATCCATACACCCGACTGCGGTTTCTGGAAGGTGCCTCGGCTTTTTATGCCCTCCGAGACATCCAGAAGTGTCAGTCAAAAACCTGGCGATGCCATTGGTGGAATGGTTCAAAAAAATTGCATGGTCCCATCCCATGCCCAGCCCAAATGGGCTGGTCTAAAAAAATAAAAAAATAAAATAAAATAAAATAAAATCAATGTGACGTTTTATTGCTATAAAAAACCCACTGCTGCTACTATTAAAAATCAGGCATTTAAAATAAATAAATTTCACATGTTTCTGTGGTGATTTGGTGTGTTTTTTGACCACAATTTCAAAAGAAAAATTGTGGTCGCCATTTTGGATCCCCCCCACCGCATGGCATGCAGCGAGACAGACGACGACGATGACCCCCCCCTCCAGCCTGGTGCAAGCAGCCCAGGACAGGAGGGGGGGAAGGCCGGGAACCCCCCCCCAGAAACCACCCCTCTGGTAGGTGTCCTCAGGCAGGCATATTTTCGCCTGCTTTTTTGGCCAGGAGTCAGGTTTTTTTTTTTTACTTTTTTAAACTTTTTTTCTGTGCTGCTTGGCATCGCGCGATCGCCGCGATGCCATGAACGACAACGATAAACCCGACCCAATTTTTCTTTTTTCAGGTCGGGTTCGAGCTGGAGCGGCGTAATTATCGTTACCGTTTCCGTTACGTAACGGAAACGATAACCGAAAACAGAAACGACAAATTTCGCCGCTCCGTGCCCATGTCTACTCCAGATTCATTGTGCTCCTAAGAGCTCCGTGATGGCAAGGAGGAACTCAGCCTTCCTGGAGTTACAGCTGGGGCTATCTCTTCTAAGTGAGTGCCACCAAAGCCCGACCCTGAAAAAGTTTAGGCAACAATTAAAAACTGATTTGCTCAGAGACGTCTGGAACAGGTGCACTGGAGACTGGGCAAACAAATTCAATGGGAGATGCCAAGGGCCCTCACGACCTCACAATCAGTCCCCACTGGAGAAGCACCAGCTAACATGGCGCTCGTAACTCATTAGGTCTTCTGGGCAAATAGACGGATCCTACTTGGTTGAAGGCAAGTGATGATCAAGTCTGCCGATGTTGAGATGGATGGGAGATCATTGAGATGGGACCTTGTTCCAGCCGAATCAAGCTGTTGCTTGGACCGCTGTCCCCCGCTCAGCGTGCAGGGAAGCCAGGTCAAATGTGGACGCTGACACAGATCTGTTCACCTGCATTCCACCTCAGCACCAGCGCCTCTAGTGAGGTGGCCTCCCGCTCAAGGTGAACTCCCCTGGCTCCAGCGGCTCCGAGTGAGCAAGAAACACAGGATTAATATGATATTCAGCTAAAGCTGAATCAACTCGGAAAGGCAAAACAAACAAGCTCAGCAACTCATGCGGCAAATCCAGGACTCAGCAGACTTCCAAACCCCCGTCACTTTTAAGCACTGCTTTTGTACACAGCCTTATCTCCATTGCCAAAGCGTAGCCAACTTTGCACTCATTTAAAAGCATGGTTTGTTTTGTAAAAGGAAACGAGAAAGAAAAGGAAAGAAAAAAACATCCCTGTAACTAACTGCCATGCGGAAAACCGATTTCCTGAAGCCAAGTCTTTGCAACTGTCAAGGGTTCAAAAAAGCATTGCTGTGGAGGGGTGATAGGGCCCCCCCCCCAGGAAGGGAAGGAGGAGAATAGACCGCCCCCCTTTTCCTTCCTCCAGTCCTTGCAGGACTCCAGCAAGTTCAAGGAGAAAACAGACCCCCCACACCTGGCCCACCTGCACACAAGGAAGACACTCCAGTAACCTGGATTCTTCAACTTCACCCTGGTGGGTTCTTTCCACCGAAGGGGTGGTGGTGGAAAAGAATCTCCTGTTCCTTTTCTTTTATTCCATTCCCACCAAAAATTAAAGAAAAAAAAAGAGAAAAGGAAAACACAACTTTTAAAAAAATCTGCTGACTTAAAAAAAAGATCCACACAATTTCATGGAACAAATTAGTTGAGACGTAAGCTGCTCGTCTACTGTGGAGAAGAAAGAGGCACCATCTCTTGTGTACTAGAGGAAACCTACAACACACACATACACAAACACAGACTTGTGCTGCCGCGGAGGAAGGTTCCAAGGGCAAGGTTTGTGTTGCCATTAACAAGTTTGCCCTCTCCAAACCTTAGGGGATTAGGGCAGGGAGAGACGGTTGGGAGGAGCCGGGAAATAAATAAAAGGCTATCGAGAAAGAGGGCAGGGCAGCCCAGAAGAGACAAGCTGGAGACTCCCCGTCGCCACGTCGGGTCTGCCGGCTACGTGATCAGAGCTCACTCATCCGTGAAACAATATTAGGCACCGACTCGAAAGTAACTTCACACCACCACGCTTCTTAATTCACCTTAGATTACTTAAGTGCCTCTCCCCAGCGGGCTGCTGAATAAAACAAGACTTGCCACTTAGGAAGCCAAGCAGAAGGGACAAAAGGGAGTGCAAGATACACGAGTAGACGCTGCTGCAAGGGCCAGGTGAAGCCCGGAGGGTGTTCAAGTTCCACTTAGCTTTTGGGAGGAGGTGAGGTGAATGGGGTGGTGGCGGGGGTGGGGGGCACGGAGGAATGCCCCTTGAGACCCCCAGTCTATCTAAGCCTCTGCTTATGTTAACCTGCTGCTGTATTCCCATCCAGGGCTGATCCCAGAGTTTCCCTAGTATGGTCCCACGACCTTCCCCGCATAAGGCATCCTATCCAACAGTATCTTTCAGGGGTGTAAAGTAGCATACAAGTAGTTCCGTCAACTGAAAAGGGGCTCAAGCACTGGCACTTATGCACGGGGACCAGAGAACTCCATCAATGATGAGACGAATAATCATATAATCCAACTGTACTGTTCATGTAAAAGCGGCACAGGAGGTAATGCAGAGCCAAACACCTCTGCTTGGTTCTGCCACCGAAGGTGGTCAATTCGTATCTAATGCTAAGTAAGATCATTCACTCTTCCAGATCAACACGGAGACCCTTCTTCTCGAACGGGCAGAGCGGCCAACGTTCAAACTTGTCTAAGCAGAAGTTTATTTGGTGGGTCAACCTCGTCTCCTAAAAAACCCAATCTCATTTAGAAGATCGCCCTGTGAAGGCTGCAAGAAGGCAGGAAGAAAGAGAGGAGTTAAAAAAAAATACATGAGAGGTGTCTTACCTGGCAGGTAATAGAGAGGCGGTTTCAGTCCAAACATGGTTTATATCACAGATCCAAGGCATCCAGAAAGGGGAAAAAAATAGAAAATAAAACCCAAGATGACAGAAGGCGCTGGAGAACAAAACAAGTAAAAGCCAACCCACACACTGAGGTTTTAGTTAAAAAAATATAATGCGATAAAGCGCAATTGGAATTAAGAAGCTGAATGGAGGGAATGTGAAAAAAAAAACAAAAGCAAAAACGAAAGAAGTCATTAGCAAGGATGTCTTTTCAGGTTTGGCGTCACAGCCGACCAAACAGCTCAACTCCACTTCTTCAAACAGCTCTCGACATCAGGCACTGGCGGAGCGTCCTCTTTTCCTTCCTTTCCTTTATTCCCTCCCTTGCCTCTTTTTTTCTCCCCCACCAGTCCAGAGAGATGCAAACGGAGAGTAACACATGGACACGCACACACACACCTATCATATACAAAACACGGAGCAAGAGAGAGAGGGACTGAAGAGCAGACAAGAAGAGGCAGAGGAAAGAGGTCCTGGGTTTCTTTCTCTCTCTCCCCCTCTCTCTTTCCCCTCTCTCTCTCTCTCTCTCTCTCTCTCTCTCTCTCTCTCTCTCTCTCTCTCTCTTTAAAGGAGACTCTCCTTTAGGGATTACTCATTTGGAGAGAATGAGGGAGAGGGGAGGAGGAGGAGGAGGAAGGGGAGAGAGAGAGAGAGAAGGGGTGGGAAATCAGCCCCCAGACATGTTTGTAGCTCCCCCCCCCCCAATTCAGTCACTTGAATGTCAAGGGTGGCACTTGGGGGTGGTGGTGGTGGGGGGAAGTCAATGGGCTTGTTTTCAACGAGGCTTCATGTTCAGCATCAAATTAAAAAAGAGGGAGGAGGAAGGCGGCGGAGGAGGGGGGCAGAGTCTGTGGTTAGGAGGAGAAGTGGCAAAGGAGCACAGAGGGGGCGGGGGGGGCTGGCACTCCCTCTCCCTGTATATATATATGTGCGTGTGCGTGCGCGTCTTTCTCTGTGTGTGTCTCCGTGGTTGTCAAGCAGGAATGGGGCTTTGTTTTGCCAGACCCCTTAGCTACTGGTTTACAAAAGGAAGAAAGGGGGTGGAGAGAAGGGGTGGCGGCGGGCGGAGGGTCAGCAGCAGCAGCAGCAGCAGCAGCAGCAGCAGCAGCAGCAGCTACTAAGGGTTCTTGAAAGGCAGAGGCGGTCCCAAGATCCAAAAAGGAGATGGTGGGAGATAGAGGGAGATGGAGGGATGGATGGAGAGAGAGGGGGGGGGGAGAGAGGGAGGGAGAGGAAGGGAGGAAGGAAGGAAGAGTGCAGCGCTCCCCAGGAGGAGCAGGTGGTGTTTGTTTGTTTATTTATTTATTTATTTATTTATTTATTTATTTATTTATTTGGGCTTGGGGACTCCTTGCGGTCCCTCTCCGCGGCGTCCGACCCACAACTCGGAAAGTAGAAACTGCTGCGGAAGGCGAGGAGGAAGAGGAGGAGGAAGAAGAGGAGAGAAAAGGGCGACCCAGCCCCAAGGGAGAGGACCAGCACACCTATTCTTTTCTTCTTTCTCTTTTTGCCAACGCTGCCTCCACAGCTCCTCGCCAAAGCCCAGAGCGCGAGAGAGGAGACGGCCGGCGTCTGAGAGGGCCAACCCTCTCCCCGCCGCCGCCCCTGCCTGCCACCACCTCGATCAATTTTCATGCAAGAATCATTATCGGTAAATTGGAAATCTGGCGAGCTGACAGCAAATTTGTCTCTCCTAATGAAAGAGAGAGGGCAGGAAATCATCCAGCATCTGTTCTTCGCAGGCTCAAGTCTCCAAGCGCTTTAATGCTGGGGTGGTTCCCTCCAGCCTTGTAGCAACCTTTGCTTTTTGTTTTTGTTGTTAAAGGAAAGGAGATTTGCATCTTTGAAAGAAAAGGAGGAGGAGGGGGGACAGAAGAGGCAGAAGGCAAGGGGGGTCAAGTAGCAGATGGGTATGCGAGGTTTTTCACTTCTTGATCTAGCAGAGCCTTAGCAAGTAAAGGGACCCCCTGATGTGTGTGTGTGTGTGTGTGTGTGTGTGTGTGTGTGTGTGTGTGTGTGTGTGTGTGTGTGTGTGTGTGTGTGTGTGTGTGTGAATAACAACAACTGCAGGGACAAGGACAGAGCTCTAAAACAAACATATGCCTCCACCAAGCTCTCCTCCCCTTGGCTGCTTTGCATATGCAACCGCTATTGATTTGAGGGTAAAAAAAATACACCCCAACACACACACACACACACACACACAGGTGCAAATGGTGCACAACTGGAAGGGACCCTATGGATCATTGGGTTCAGCCCCTTGTCCAGGAGGCAGAGTAGGGAATTGAACTCCCAACCTCTGGGTCTTCATCCAGAGACGTAAGCCACTGAGCTATCCAGCAGTTGAGTTGTCTTCTTTTGACATCCTGCTGTGAACACAAAGGACAGTGGGGCTAGACTTCAACTAGGGAGTGCCGTGATGCAGACTCCAAGCCTTCTAACATGCCCCAAAGGCTATTTCCAACTATTCCCTTTTAGAGGAGCTGCTGATGTTATATCTAATGCACAGTAGAAGACCACAAATGGGTCAGATGCATGGGAATACCTGCCACTGTTTGGGTGAGTAACTCCACCTAGTTCATGCCTCATCTCCTTTCCACTGTCTACACCCGTGGTTCTCAACCTGTGGGTCCCCCCCCATGTTCCCGGACTACAACTCCCAGAAATCCCTTCCAGCACAGCGAGTGGAGGCTTCTGGGAGTTGCAGTCCAGGAACATCTGGGAACCCCCAGGTTGAGAACCACCGCTCTACAATGTCCCCTGTAAACCTACAAACGGGACTGTCTCACCAGGCACCTCCCGTATGCCCCACTTAAAAGGATGAGGTGCCGAAACACAAAGGGAAAGTCAAATCCGCTTGCAACTTATAATGCAATTTTTTTTAACACACAGTCCAAGGGTGTCCCCCAGAAGAAGGGAACCGGAAACCATTTCTGTATATTGTCTACCTGGAAAACTTTGAAAAGGGCTCACCATAAGTAAGAATTGACTTGATGACACATTATTATTATTATTATTACTGAAGATGAAAACTGTGGGCTAGGTAGATTGTCAGGAAGAAGAGGAAAACTATATTCTCAGATGTCATCAAGCACAGGAAATGTAAACACAACGCCTATTTAAGAAGACCAATATCATTCTGGCACAGACAGGATACTGAAGAAAGCAACAAAACAAAACTAGTATATAACTGAATCTGCTAAGCCGTTAAACTCTACAGATCAGGAGGGGCTGCATTTCCACCCATTCCGGGCATGTCTTTAAAAACAACAACCCACCAAACAAAAATATTAAGGAGGTAAAAATGAAAGATTTCATCCAACCCACTGACACAGAATTCAGGGGCGTTGCAAGCATTGGTGTCCCACGGAACTCACAAACCAGCAAAACAGAGAGGTAATTGGAATATCCTGATGAGGTCTAGCTTGAAGGTTTACAAGGAAATGTTTGGCATTCATGAAGCAGAGACACCCCCCCCCCAACACTTCTTCCCACCCTACCTCACCACCACACACTCTTCTTCCCCATCTTGCAGCCTACCGAGGTGCAAGAAGGCAAACGTGTGATATCTCGGCACTACAAAGAAAAGCTACATCCTGTGCAGATAATGCCCCTAGCCCTTTCAAGCTGCGTTAAAAGGCAACCAGTGGCGAAAGGCCACTTGCCTGTTTGCATACAAGTGTCAGCCTGCTCCACATCAATCCACTCCCTTTGAGTAAGGGTGCTTTTACATGACCCCTAAGATCCGCTGGCAACTTAAATTCGGACCAGAGATCTTGGGGGTTTGCTCCTCTTGCTGTGTTCCCACCCTTCCGACCTCCATTGCTCCTGTCTGTGGTGAGGGGAGGGAGAAAAAAAGGGAGAAAAGAATGCAGGCTTACCTCCGTTCTGCCCTGTCGGGGGAGCAGCCCCGGAAGCATTCCAGTCTCTTAAAGGGGCGAGGGTGGGGGGACAAAAAAAAAAAAAAACCAAACAGAAGGCGAGGAGAGCCCGGCACTCACTGCTTTACAATCCGCATCAGAATTTTTTTTACCTCTGGAGACCAGGTACTTTTAAAATGCGCTGGGGCGCTCTTAGGTGGGTGTGGTCGTACTTAATTTTTTAAAAAGTGCGCAGCTGGTGGAAAAACAATTTTAAGCTCCGCATCTGGGAGCCCTATGCCTCGGATTTTAGGGGTTGTGTAAAAGCACCCTAAGTCATCGAGACCCCAGGCAAAGAGACCAAACCCTGCCAGGGACCTTCTGAGAAGGGCCTGCCGTTCCCAAAACAAACAAGCCATTCACCCTAACCCTATTCTTTCAGGAGACAACTGACCCATAGATCAATGTCAAACTGCCCCACCATTACACCAAGGCAGCAATGGGAGGGAAAGAGGTTCTTAGAACCAAACCAAATACAGTGGTACCTTGTATAAAGTAATTAATTTGTTCCAAATGAAATTATGTTAAGCAAATTTTCCTTTATACAAATTTCCCATAGGAATGCATTGAAAACAGAGTAATTGCCTAATCGCAACCATTTTTATGTTGTACGGATTTCACCCCATAGGCAATTCTGTTAAGCAAATTTGCCCTATCTCTGGAATTTTTTATGCGGTACAGATTTTATATTATACAAACTGTTTGTTATACGAGGGTCCACTGTACAATTCTCACACCCAACTAGGAGTATTAGTTATACATCTCGGAACTATTGTAAAGCAAAACGGTGTCCCCCTTCCCTATAATAAAACCCCTTGAAAGTTGAAAGTGGTGTTTGCACTTTTTGTATTCTTTTGGCTCTGGTTAACAAGCTTTGTGGGTTTTTAGACCCTTGTTTTAAAAAAAAGCCTCCAAAACCAATTGTGTGACCCCACGTCCATGGAGTTTTCTTGGCAGGAATACTGGAGTGGCTTGTCAGTTCCTACTCCAGGCACCTACAGCCCCTGGTCTTCCCTGGTGGTCTCCCATCCAAGTACTAACCAGGACCGATCCAGCTTAGCTTCCAAAATCAGGTGAGATCGGATGTGCTTAGGGCATCTAGGCAGCTCCCAAAACCAATTAGGTAGAGGGACAAAAGAAGCACCTGTGTGGACATGTGAGCTCTTTCTGAGAAGCCAAACTTCGGATCCATATGAAACAAATGTCCATTTCCATCTCAAAAGCAAAAGATTGCAAAGCCCACCTGGCAAAGCAAATCCTTTGGTGTTTAATAGTCAATGGGAAGGAATCCCCCCCCCAAAGAGATAAAGGGCAATCTCCCCCAAACACACTCACACTCACTCACTCACTCACTCACTCACTCACACACACACACACACACACACACACACACACACACACACACACACACACACACACAACCAGATGATTTGTCAGGGAGGTGCCAACACAGTCCAGTCCTCTTTGGTTTCTGCAATCCTGAAAACAAAATGACAGGGAGACAAATATATAATCCTGACTTCCACGAGGGATCCCAGTGGAAATTCAAATCAGAGAAATCAACCCGAGAAAACAGCCCATTTGACCCCTTGATGCCAAATATTAACCACCCACCTGCAAATGCCTCTTTATTGCAAACTTTTACAGCACAGTAAAAGCTAAGACCAAAGGGCAAGTTTCGAGACTGCTGGTGGATCTCCAAGGATTTTAACCCAGCAGGGAAAGCCCCTCCAAGGGGTGGAGGGAGTGGTGGGAAAATCCAAGAATGGATGACCAGGAACAGCCACTGAAGTTCATCTCACCTAAGCCCTCCTGCTGAAATTGAGTTCGTGGCTCTTGGATGTTAACTCAAACCCCACTTTGTTTTGCTAATTAAATGGATGTGCTGTTATTTACCTATGAGAGATAATATGCAGGTAGCATGTGTGTACTTTTGCTTTGCTTCACTCTGCCAGGAGCATGCATCTTGGAGGGAGGGATTCTGCCCGTGAAAACAACAGGGCAGAAAGGGTGTGTGTGTGTGTGGTTATACTCGTGACCGACTCTCCCATGCCCATGGAGTTTTCTTGGCAGGAATACTGGAATGGTTTGCCAGTTCCTATTCCAGGTGCCAGCTGCCTAGATACCCTAAGCACATCTGATCTTGCCTGATTTCGGAAGCTAAGCAGGGTTGGTCCTGGCTAGTACTTGGATAGCAGACCACCAGGGAATACCAGGTGCTGTAGGTGCCTGGAGTAGGAACTGGCAAGCCACTCCAGTATTCCTGCCAACAAAACTCCATGGACATGGGATCGCAAAGAGTTGGCCACGACTGTAATGACTCAACACACACACACACACACACACACACACACACACACACACACACACACACACACACACACACACACACACACACACACACACACACACACCAGGTACCTACAGCACCTGGTATTCCCTGGGGGTCTATCCCTGCTTAGCTTCTGAAATCAGGCAAGACTGGATGTGTTTAGGGCTAGCAATCTTTGCAAATGAAAAAGGATCAGTGTCCATCACGTACATATATTTTATCTCAGCTGTTTCTGTTTGTATTCTTGATCTGAAATGCTTCTTTCCCAAAAGGGCGACTATGATAACTCCTGCCAAGCGTCCTGGCAGGCTGAAATGGCTGGAGATAGGTTTCTGTGTATCATGGCTTCAGATGTCAGATTTGTGGCCACTGATCCGTTTGCATAGAGATTGCCCTGTTTGTCGGTACCTCTTCACACCAACATCTTTAACCTGGCCCCAGCTTGTTTATTATCAGGAAGGTGAGCTTACCTAAACTACACTCCACGGTAGCAAAATGCTGAACCTGGTAAAATAAGAAACAGCCTAGTGGGCCATTTGGAAAAATATTACGAAGACATGTTCTCAAAGAATGTCCCTCTGATAGATGAAACACTTTAATTGCTTCCATCAAGTCGGGCAGTGAGAAAGAAATCTATCATTCTTGTCAGAACAACACACATTTATACTATTAAAAACAAGTCAGTTGTCCAAGGTGCTGGAAAGACCAAGTATTTTATTTTATTAACAAATAGATATATACTTACATAGCTCTAAATCCCGCAATCAGCTTTTTGCTGCACTGATTTATTGGGTACTCCCAGACCTTAGGAAAATGTTGCTTGTTTGCTTTATACTATCACTCCCAGAAAGCCACAAAGAGCAATGCTGGTTATGGAATTCTGGGAACTGCGTTCTAGAAAACCACATTTTTAGGTACAACTTAGCTCTAGGTACAACTTAGTTTATCTCCAAGAACGCCTTTCTCCCTCCCATCAGAGTTTTAATGGGATGCAGAAAACAGGTTCATTTGTGCCCAGCTGTTTAAGAACCCACGAGTCCATGCCAAGTTAAGACGAAGGGAGAATAAAACTGCACAAGGCTCATTTCTGCACCCCAACATCTAAACACCGACTGTGCACCAAAGAACACACCGAATTCCTCATGGATGTTTGTTTGGATCCAGCATGTATTTCTTCACGTGCATACACACAAACAAAGACCGTCTATTTGCAAAGAGATTACATCCACAACTTAGCACGCAGTGTGGCTAGATGCAACCTTGACAGTCACAGCAACCTGTTGCAATCGGGACCTCTGTGGCAGGTTGACGGAATACAAGGACATTCCACCCCACAATGGAAGACAAAGGAAAACCAAAGTGGCTCTTGATTTATGGGGGGGGGGATCCTGTTGCTCTGAGGTGCCTTCTAGAGCCTTTGTACACGACCCCTAAACTCCACAGCAAATGGCTGCCAGCTCCGGAGCTTACAATTGTTTCCCCACCAGCTCCGGAGTTAGCAGGAAATTAAGTGCGACCACGCCCACCTAAGCGCGTCCCAGCGCACTTTTCTTGTACCTGCTCTAGGAGGGTGAAAATCCCCAGTTCCGGATTTAATCTGGTGAGTGTGGGGCTCTCCTCGCTTGCTTTTTTTTTTGCCTCCCGCCCCTTTAAGAGAAGGGGCGGGAGGCAAAAAAAAAAAAAAACAGAAGAGAAGGAATCAGGACAACGACGGGGCTCCGGGCAGCTTCGGAGGTGAGCCTGCATTTTTTCCTCTCTTTTTTCCTCCCTCCCCTCACGCAGACAGGAGCAAGGAAGTGCGGAGGGGTGGGGGCGCAGAAAGAGCAACGAACCCCCAAGATCCCTGGTCTGAATTTAAGTGGTCAGTGGATCTTAGGGGTCGTGTGAAAAGGCCCCAAGTTAAAACACTTACAGAGACCTAACAGGGCTTTCGGGGCCAGAGATATATTTAAGGTACGGCAGTGGTGACGAAACTTCCGCCCTCCAGAAGTTTTGGACCACAACTCCCACAGTCCTTTGTCACTGGCAATACAGGCTTGGAATTCTGGGAGTTGTGGTCCAAAACATCGAGAGGGCAGAAGTTTGGCCACTACAGAGGTAAGGTTTTACCAGTTCCACAGCCCTGGTGTGTTTCCATGGTGAAGTCGGTTTTTGGACCAAGCCCTCCTGAGTCCTAGTCTGCTACACTATCCATGACACTACCCCATACTGATAATCACATCGGGATTGCTATACATGCCATCACAATAGAGATGCTCCCTGCCGTTTAGTGCAGCCTGTATTGAAAACCTGCACAACAGCTCTCTTCCATTCCCTTCCTTAACAACAGAGATAAGCAACATATGGCCTTCCAGATACGTTAGGACTTCAGCTTCCATCAGTCCTAAGTTGCATAAGAAGGTAAAGTTTCCCACCGCACATGCATGCTAGCCGTATCCGACTCTAGAATCATAGAATCATAAGAGTTGGAAGAGACCTCAACAGCAATCCAGTCCAACCCCCTGCCATGCAGGAACCCCCGTCACAGTATTTCCAACAAACGGCCATCCAGCCTCTGCTTAAAAACCCCCAAAGAAGGAGGCAGTGCTCATCTCCGTATTCAAGCCAAAGAGCCAGTGTTGTGCAAGTCTGTGGCCATGTGGCCGGCATGGCTGCAAGGAAACAGTATTTTACCTTCCTGCTTTTTACGGCAGTGCCTATTTATCTACAGTACTTGCATTTACATGCTTTCTAACGGCTAGGTTGGCAGAAGTAGGGGTTAACAGCAGGAGCTCACTCCGCTGCATTGCCCCCGGGATTCAAACCGCTGAGCTGCGGACCTTGCAGCCGACAGTTTTCAGTGCTCTAGCCCGCAGAGCCACCAGGCCCATATTGCATATCCAGTGACAAATGATGATAGGAACTGCATCTCACCAGAAGCTGGAAGGTCATATTTTGCCCAGCTTTGTCTTATAGGAACATAAGAACTAATTAAGATTTCCCCCGCCCCAATCTACCCTGACCTTTATTTATATACTTGTCAGCATCTCAAGTTGGAGCGATACCCTCTTCTCAAGAGAAAATAATACCACTATTAGGGTGATGGCCAGGAAAATAAGAGGCCGGATGTCCAAATTTTTATTCCAGGCTCCAGTTCCCCATCTTCTGACTATCTCCCACATTAAAGGCACCATCTACGGTGGCTGACGCCTGACATCTCTCCTTTCCTGTCACCTCCCCACCCACACCCACCCCACAATCCCGTGTGCTGTCAACTGTCATTCTTTTATAGGTTTTTAATTTGCTAGGATTGCCCTAACAACAGTGGTAATTAATACGAACCCCTCCTCTACCGTATATGCTAATGGCGCGAGCCATAAAAATTAATTTGCAAACATGTCATTACACAATAGCTGTACAGCCAATAAACCTGCAATTATAGGCCAATCGTTGAGCGGGAGCTGAGAGAGGGGTGCCTTGCCAATTTGATTGGGTTTTTTTCTTCTTCCCCCTTTTCTGTTTTCTTTTCTTGTAATTATATAAAGCTCTAGAGGACCATTGCTTGTTCTCAGGAGAAGCTGGGCTTCATTTCAGAACGGGCCCTGCCTCGGCTCCTCCAGGCTTCGCATAAACGTGGAGAGGAAACAGGGCCACATCAGCTAGAAAAGAGCAGGTCTTGCATGTCCCTGTCAACTCTGGGGATCGGTAACGGCTTACTAGTTTTATTGCCGACTACCCTGGCTTTGTCTAACGTGACCTCAATATCCCAAGACGTTGAAAACAAAAAGCAAAACAAAATAGCGAAGGGAGTTTCCTGCCTCGTCCCGATCTCCAGACTCTGATCTGGAGCATAGGAGGCAATACTGAGTAGCCCCACTGAGCATGTGCAGAGCGAACTACCCATCATCAATCACCAAGGAACCACAACCAGCTGATCCAAGACTAGAGAGAAAGAAGGTTAACACTCTCACCACCGTGCAACTACTGCCACCCAAACACTTGATACCACCTGGATACCACGTGGACGATCACCATTAATCCTGGATTTACAGGTGGAAAATTGAAGCTCGCTAGGTCAAACACACACATGGAGCCCAAAGCAGAGAAGAAGCAATAGAACATTGTTTTCACTGAAAGACTGCCGTGCACAAAGGATTTTGTCACATGCACGGTGTACAGAATCCAGAAGTGTTGAGTATATTTATTTATTTATTTATTTATTTATTTATTTATTTGCATTGATAAACCGCCCAACTTTCCTATAGGGAACTCTGGGCAGTGAACAACACAGGTGAACAACATAAGGAAAAGAACGGCAAAATACATAATATTCAAAACCTGATAAAAACAGATAAAAACTGACCAGAAAGTACAAAATGGCAGCAAACAACAAATAAGGCAACAAATAAACAAACTAACAAAATAACCCCAGCAACTGCTGAAAGCAGCTTTAAATAACCAGGTTTTTAATAGTTTCTTAAAGGCCAAGAGTGGATCTGCAGTCCTTATCTCACTTGGGAGATACAACCGTTACTTCATTCATAAACAAAAAGATTGAAGACGGAGGAGGAGGAGGAGGAGGAGGAGGAGGAGGAGGAGGAGGAGGAGGAGGAGGAGGAGGAGGGGTAGTATAGTGACCAACAGTACGGCGGGGCTGTGTTTCCTGCTGTGAGACATGGTTCCTCCATTCAAGAGTAAGATCCAGTTTCCAGATGCACGAGATGGCCCCATGTAGACTACCCGAGCAGCCATTTCTAAGGGGAGATGCTGGTGCCAAGAGAATAAAGCAGCAAGCCATTAATGTTGCTGGACTTCCGTTTTTGGAAGATGGTTTCTCTTGGCCAAACCTTGAGCCTCGATGCCAGCTCAAGGTCTTCCCTCCCTCCTTCCCTCCCTTCTTTTGTGCATGCCTTATCCACTGTGGCAGCCCCTCCAGGACTCGCTAATGGGAAGGGAAATTGTCCCGGACAGCAGGAGGGGTACTTAAGGGATGCCACACCAAAAAACGAGCTATTGTCTGCTCCTTGTGTACAAAGTGTGCAGGCACATGAGAGAGGTGTGTGGGGGGGGAGAAAAGGCAAGTCCTTTTTGAAAGCCTTTTGCATTGTTGAACGGCACCAGGGGGAACAGAACAGCTCTCCTTTACAAGACAGCTAAGATCCCAAATACAAAGTGGTGCCTCAGATAACGAAATTTAATGTGTTCTCCGAAAAAAAATTCATTGTCCAAAACGCAGTTTCCCATAGGAATGAATGGGAAACCAATTAATTCGTTCCGGAGCCTAGCTCAAAACTCTTTATAAAGGGCACTTGAAAGGTACAGATATGATGCAGCCCAGGGTAACTCTTTTTTACTGATGCATGCTGGAAATTCATTATCCGAGGCAGCCCATAGGGAAAATCCGTTATCCGAGGCAGCCCTATCCCTGGAAATTGTGATTCGTTATCGGACAAATTCGTTATCAGGGGCATTCGTTATCCGAGGTATTACTGAACATTAACATATTATTGCTGCCCAGTGGTCTTCATGGTCTTGGACGGGCAGCACACTGCGTCAGAGCTTTGTAAAAACCTATTTTGGGCAGTCACATTCAGCAGATTCCCCTGTTTCCCTAGTAGTTGGCATGGCCAGGATGTGTGGCTTAGGTTTCGGTCTATGGATCCAGAGGTTGGGAGTTTGATTCCCCGCTGTGCCTTCATGACAGGGGGCGAATTAGATGTAATCGCTAGGGTCCCTTCCCAAGTGACTAAGTAAACTAGCAGATTAAGTACAAGGATGAAGACTGAGATAATAAGTTTTTCAAGCCACATAAGCTATAAAAAAGATGGGCTGGCAATAGGGAGCAGAGGAGAGAAAGAGAAAGGGTAGGATGGAGGGAGGGAGATGGAATTCTCTTTCTCGCATAATATAAAAAGTCAGGGTTATCCAACAGTATTGATGGACAGTAGATTCAGGGAGGTAAGAGCAAATGCAGAACCAAGCTATAGATTTTGGCAAGGAAGGGCCACTGAGTTGAAAAGGCAAATTGAAGGGAGTCTGTAAGCACCTCCCAAGGGCTGCAAAAGTCAAATGGGACAGAGGGGCAGTCTACCTCTGAATATAACCTGCTGGGGGACAATCACCCCTCCTTCCCTTTACAGGTCTCCCAGAAGCATTTAGCTGGCCCTGGTGGCATATGGACCTTCTGATCTGATCCATCTGGAGGTGCCTGAAGTGATACTTCCCACTTACAGTGCTCAGTACTAAAATAAGGATAACATCCTTCACCTTCTTGGTTCCCAATTAAGGGGGAATGTTCAAAAACAGAAACCCAGACAAACACACCCTGCTCCCTCCAGGAGAAAGAGGAGCCCACTGGTGCCCTCTGGTGTAGAAGAGGGCGTCATGGCAGGGCCGGCAGGTTATTTGGACAACGTGCAAAATTTTCTCCTCTACGAAAAGGCAAACTCTAGAGATTTAACTGCTATGCTCTCATCATGCAGGATTACTCAGATAGGCGTCCTGTTGTACACTTAAAAACCACCTCTGTCAAATGCTGTCCAGCATCTGCCTCTGTATGAGCGTCTTCCGATGGAGCTCCATAATTTAAGGCCTCCTTTGGTCAAGGGCAACTACTAAGGAGGTACTAGGAAGGAAGGAAGGAAGGAAGGAAGGAAGGAAGGAAGGAAGGAAGGAAGGAAAGCAGCCAAGAGTGGTTCCTGAGAGTCGCAGTCTCACTGCTGTTTTCACTCTACAGAGGGTAGTTAATACTAGTCAGAGGGAGTTAGTGAATACTAGTCAGAGACAGAACCAGCTAGGAGAAGTGCTCATTGGGAGAGCTCTTACTGCCAGTCCACTAAAACAAATACTTGGTCAGTGGTGGTGAACCTTTGGCACTCCAGATGTTTTGGACCACAACTCCCATAGTCCTTCGTCATAGGAAACACAGGCTTGGAATTCTGGGAGTTGTGGTCGAAACCATCTGGAGTGCTGAAGGTTCGCCACCACTGTACTAGGTGGTCTTACTAGATTTTGTCATTTTAACGAAAACACCAAAAGAATTGAAGTTCACAGGCATTTAAAAAATGTGTAATATCACCGGGAACTATGACGCCATCGACTGTGTTCTGAATTTTCTGACTATAGCTCTACTTGGAGGTGTTAATTGTCAGTCAGCAAAGCTACCGGTCTGCTGCCAATCCAAAGTTCTTTTAACAAGTCTGGAACATTCTGGAATGGAGAATCAGTTGACATTTACTCCTTTAGAAGAGGTTGCTAGTCCCTTCTGGCGATGGAAAATGCGGTAAGACTCACAGGCAATAGTGACTGAAACTTCTGAAAGAAGAATGGTGGTCAAGTAAGATTTATGGTGGTAGCTCAGGTATGTCTTCAGTGTTCCTGTACTTCTCACAACCAGCAAAATCCTGTGCAAAAAACGACCAAAACTGGCAGATCAATGCAAAAGAGAATGGATCAATGGAAAAGAGAATGGAAACAAACAGGTTTAGTTTGGCCTGAGGATAACTAAGCTAATTCTGGGGTTCCTGGATTCAAGATTTCTATTTTCTCCCTTCAGCGGAGGGTCACTGTACTTGTTCTGTGTTCCAGCCATATAGCAAGCCAAGAGCTGGCATACACCTCGACTTCGCTGGCTTTCGGCACATACCAAAGCATGGGGAATGCAGATAGAATGCTAAACTCCGAGGAACACACATGGGGCACAAGAAGGACTCTGGAAAAGAAATAGCAAAGCTCAATACTTCCATGTGAATTGCAGAAATTGCCCACTGCTCTCTGCTTACAACTGGCCGGCCTGCCATGCCATGGGACGCCCTGCAGTGAAACCTTACAGGCCTTAGTTTAGATCATTAATCAGCCATGCCTCCCCGGTAATGTTCTCTTAGAGAAGTGGTGGCCAAATTTTGGCCCTCCAGAAGTTTTGGACCACAACTCCCACAGTCCTTTGTCATTGGCAATATGGGCTTGACATTCTGGGAGTTGTGGTCCAAAACATCTGGAGGGCCGAAGTTTGGCCACTACTGTAAACTGAAGATGCATTTACCAATCCCAAACACGTGCCCTGCTTTCAAAGAGCTAACAGCAGAGGCAGAACGTTGGAGCATGTATGAGTGAATGAAGACAGTGAAGTGAAGCACGCACCCCCATACCAACAGACTCTCAATAATTTGGATGCCGCTTTGCTAGGCATGCAGGTAGTGCCTGTGTGTGTGTGTGTGTGTTGTGTCGTTACAGTCATGACAGACTCTTCGTGACCCCATGTCCATGGAGTTTTCTTGGCAGGAGTACTGGAGTGGTTTGCCAGTTCCTACTCTAGGCGCCTACAGCACCTGGTATTCCCTGGTGGTCTCCCATCCAAGTACTAATCAGGGCTGACCCTGCTTAGCTCCCGAAATCAGGCGAGATCTAAAAATGTACTTTCCAGTAGTGTGCATGTCACAATACCCTAGTACAGGGGTGGTAAACCTTTGGCACTCCAGATGTTTGGGACCACATCTCCCAGAATTCTAAGCCTAGACTGCCAATGACAAAAGACTCTGGGAGTTGTGGTCCAAAATATCTGGAGTGCAGAAGGTTCGCCACCACTGCCCTAGTATATTTCCAACAGTGTAGCTCTGGTGGGGCTGTTCTTAGAAGTAAGCCTTATGGAGCTCACGTCATGTTCAACCATCCCTCCGGTGCCTTTCAAAGAGTGAAGACGGCTCAAGGTCTCACCACTGCTGTCTTCTTGAGATCCCTGGAGGTCCAAGATGGGGGAAAGAGGTGGAAAGAGACCAGCATTCACCCCAACATGTTGCAGACCCCACGTTGACCAATGAGCCTAGGCGGGAAAGAGCAGCCATCTTAGGCATTCAGTAAGCCAAAGGTACTCAGCAAGGATCTCCTGCCGCCACTGACCTTTGATTAAGTCAAATGAAGACATCCATCAGGATTTCTAAAAGTGACTCAGGTCTCAGCCGGGCCCCTGAGCGAACAGCCCTCTCCCAGACCTTCCGCTCTGCATTGGCAGCGGCTTTGCCCGTCCTCATCAAGTCGGGTGTCATCCCAAGGGAGGGGAATGAAGAGTGTTATTTATATCAACAGGGCACGTCTTGGCCCCCTGATCTGCTTGACCTACCTCATGAATAAAACATGGCTCTAATTACGAGATGATGAGGCCAAAGCCTCTCTGTGGCTGCCAGGAGGAGGAGAGTGGGAAGAGGAATAATCCTTTTTAAGCAGGGCTGGCTTTCTCCCCTATCAAACTTGACTCAAGTTTCGCAGCCGGCGAACTACGAAAAGAAGGCAAGACTCACCCCAAGGCAAGAGAAATCAAGCCGTTCCTTCCATGCCAGGCTCTTCCAAAGGTGGATCAAACAGGGAGTCCTGACTCCAAATAGTCCAGAAGCCCCAAAAGTTGGGCTACAAAGCTCAGCTTAATGGGGACTACAGAGCCCTGTTGGTCCCCTCGTGCAACTTGCAAAACTGACCAGGTTATGTGTTCGGTTGCAAAGCAGCCAGAAGTCCAAACACGAGAGCCTGACAAGGAAGAAAAACCCCCACCAACCCCAAGGAGTTGCACTCTTAAAAAAAAACCCATGGGGGAATAAAATCAAGAGGGTTTTCACCCCATGGTGAAATCCAAGGGGGCATGTGCTCCATCTGCACCCTTTGGCATCAGTCTCGCAACACCAACGGACCTCACCAGTCCTGCCTCAACACGCCTGGCCGCTGAATTTGGGGCTGCTTCATTTCCAGCAGAACGGTGACCCACAAACACACGGAGAGAGAGAGATAATGGGCACACGAAACATTCTGTGCAACACTAAACGGCAGAAACAAAAATAACCCGTTGTGTCCTTTAGAGAGGACCTGGATGGGGGAGGGGAGAGGGCATGACGCTTTCCGAAGATCCTGCGGTGCCACGCTGGGTTTATATTCGGCAGCTGCTTATGGGCAAGGAGGGAGGAGGGGAATCAAAGCCATTCTCTGCCCGACGCAGGAGCTACCTCCCTGCTTAATAGCCCGTGGAGAAGCAAAATGTTCTAGGATAGAAGCTGCAATGCTTTCCCCCCAGGGCTCTGCCACCAGGTACTTGTCTATGGGAGATAAACTTCTATGGGCAGGAGCAGACTGGCAATAAAGTCAGCCTGCCTCTCACACAGCTGCAATTAAATGTGTGTGTGTGTGTGTGTGTGTGTGTGTGTGTGTGTGTGTGTGTGTGTGTGTGTGCGCGCGCGCGCGCGCACACGCACACACACACACACACACACATGCGCATGCACCATGGGTGGGTGGAAATAAGCAATTAGAAGAGCTAGTTGTGAGTTTTTCATGCACAGACCTTCACCCGCATCAACGAGCATCCCCTCTTCCCCTTGGGACACGCACACCCCCCTCCCAAGAAACCACGCACACGTACATGCCTTCTGATATCATCCAGAGGTCCAAGGGGCAGAGAGAGGGGTCGGGGGTGGGGTGGGGAATCATCTCAGACTCTGCCTCTACAGGAATATTAGGAGTATAACCCGTTGGTCGGCAAAAAAGGGGGAAATGAGTCAGACACACACCACAGCTTGATCGTATCTCTAGCAGCTTCATCAAAAGGTAATACAACTAGCCCCCGGACACTTTGCTCTGCCACCGTCAAAAGGTGAAAGCTCTTTTTTCCAAGCCTGATGCCACCCTCCATAAATGCAGCCCCATAAGTCCCCATAATTTCCCTGATTCCCAGGCGGCATGGCCGGGGTGGCCTTCAGGATGGAACATCTCCCTAGGTTTCACAGAAAGTAGCCCAAGACAGGGGACACTTTTCCCATTATGCCACAGGCAGCGCAAACCAAGCATTCCCCATCTTTGACAGCGATGCACCTGGGCTGAAGCCCATGCCACCGAGTGGTGGCGAATATTATTTAGGGAGCTTGGCCAAGAGCCTTAGGAGAGGATTGGGTGGCAAAGCAGTATTCCTAAAGCACCCTTTCTGGGGAAAGCAAAACAAAGCAAAGTGTTCTGCTTATATGCCGCCCCATACCACTTCAAGTAGTCTTTGGGCGCTTTACAGTTTTTAATTACAGTATGCAGGCTACACGTTGCCCCCCCCCCGCAAGCTGGGTACTCATTTTACTGCTCTCCGAAGGATGGAAGGCTGAGTCAACCATGAGCTGGCTACCTGGGATTGAACCCCAGGTTGTGAGCACAGTTTTACCTGCAGGACAGGCATTTAACTACTGTGCCACGAGAGATTCAGCCCAAGGGTGCCAGAGAGAGAGAAAGAGAGTCAGAGAGAGAGAGAGAGAGAGAGAGAGAGAGAGAGAGAGAGAGAGAGAGAGAGAGAGAGAGATGAGAGAGAGAGAGAGACTGCATTCAGATCTCTTAAAGGGGCGGGGGGGCAAAAAAAGAACAAACAGAAGCAAGGAGAGCCCGGCAGTCACTACTGTTATATCCGCATCAGGAATTTTCACCTCCGGAGAGCAAGTACCTGAAAAGTGCGCTGGGACGCGCTTAGGTGGGCGTGGTCGCACTTAATTATCTGTAAACTCCGGAGCTGGTGGGGAAACAATTTTAAGCTCCGGAGCTGGGAGCCATTTGCGGCGGAGTTTAGGGGTCATGTACAAAGGGCCAGAGAGAACCCAAAACCAAACTAGAGGGTGCCTTGTGTGTGGCAGGCTCTATGGGGCAGGGCAGGCTGACCGGGGGTGGGGGTTGTTGGCGTGGAGAGAAAGGAAAGGAAGCAGGTAACTGACAGTTCTAATAGCTCCTGTCTAGCTGAAACCTCTATGATTGAAACAGGAGGAAAAATGCGAGCCCTGTTGCCTTTTTGGACTGAGAGTAGATGCCAGCTCCTTTTGCTGCCTCTCCAGCTATTATCGCCCAGAAGAGCCGAAGCAGAGGGCAAGGGAGGTTGCAGGAAAGGAAAGAGACGGGGAGAAAGAGGAGGCAAGACAGGCAGATTTAATGGGCCTTCATCCATATCCAGCCCTACCAGGAGAAAGGCACGCAACAAGAAACAGAACACTTACGCTCCCTCTTTGAAACCCAATCTTAATAGCTTCTCCGAGACAGCGGAGCTTTTAAATGTCTCCACGTCCAAAACAAAGGTGGTGCGTGCTTATATAATGAGGTTGATATTGTTTGATACAACTAATCCAGGGGTGTCCAAACTTTTTGCAAGGAGGGCCAGATTTGGTGAGGTGAAAATGTGTGGAGGCCGACCATTCAGTCACATTTGCCCCCCGGGCCATACATTGGACAAGACTCTATAACATGCAAGGAATCGGGGAAGATGCGCTGCAGCAACGGAGCTGGGGGGTGGGTAGGCTGGACAGGTGGCTGGGGGGACGGAGAGTGGCAGGGAGGACAGGCAAACCGTAAAACTGCAAGCTGACATCTCCATCCAGTATGGGGAGTGGCCAGCTGGCGGGGATGCATGCCAGGCTGAGCAGGTTGAGCGTTTTCAAATTTTGAGCGGCCCGCGGCCTCTTCTCCAGGTGGGGAGAAGAGGCCGCGGGCCGCTCAAAATTTGAAAACGGGCTGCATTTGGCCCCCGGGGCCTGACTTTGGACATGCCTGAACTAATCCTTCTAACCTGAATAGAGTCCACAGCCTGTTCTGCTTGGGTTACTCATCAGAGAGGGCTGAGGGGCTGTAAAACAGGATACAATCCTTCCTTGTTGAATGGAACTCCTGAAAAATCTACGCTCTAGACTTCTCAATTTCAGAAGCGAGCATCCCAACGGGTGTTCAAGCATCTCTTTGCAGAGGGGAGGAACGCTCCATGAGGTCTAGAAACTTGTCCTGCTCGTTGTAACTGAAAAGCAATGAATCTCCTATTGTTGAATTCTCCACCCAAAGACCTGTTTGAGCTTCGCACCGTGGCACTTTCTTTCATCCATGACTGAGAAACTGTTGTAGGTTACTAGATTTGTCAAAGAGCCGTGGAGGGGGCAGGATTGTGGTGAATCTGGAAAGGAGATGCATCTGTGTGTAGAGAGGAAGAGGGGAAGGATAGGTCTTAGAGAAGATTTTCTTTGCACTGCCTGGTTTCAAAGGAGCTGTTCATGTACATACACTTGATTATTGATAAATTCACCCTCCCACACACACGCCTTGATAGCATCACTTGCGAGACTGCAACCATTTCTTTCCTATTAGAAAGGGTATTAATGAGGTCTCTGATCACCTGCCTGTCTGCTCGGGTGAACTGCAGAAGGTTCAAGTAGCAATTTTCCATTTGCACTTCAAATGTTAATGAATGTTCCTGTCTCGGGTAGAGGTTCGCAGTGATAATCGCAGCCCTGCTCAGGTCACCAGCACAGCAATGGCTGTGGCTCAGTAGAAACATCTTTCTTTCTTTCTTTCTTTCTTTCTTTCTTTCTTTCTTTCTTTCTTTCTTTCCTTCCTTCTTTCTTTCTTTCCATCCAACCAGCCAGCCAGCCATTCCCTTCCTTTGCTATCTATCTATCTATCTATCTATCTATCTATCTATCTATCTATCTATCTATCTATCTATCTATCTATCTATCTATCTATCTATCTATCTATCTATCTATCTATCTATCTATCTATCTCTGTGTCTGTTCCTTCTCTTCCCCTGTCTGTCTGTCTGTCTGACATTGATCTGACATCTTCGGGGAACCCTTTGACACAAACTCATTCATTCCCCTGAGCTCCTACTGGCTGCAGGAAGCAGGATCTGCAAATCAGCAAGTTTCGGGTGGGTGGATGGGATCTCCCTGACATGGCATATATATTTTTAGCTCCAGATTCAAGTCCATTCTGGACAAGGGAGCATCATTAGGCTTGGATACAACTACATGCCCATATACACACCTTTTCATTTCCCCTTTCATGCCTCTCCCGCCACCTAATAATTTGTGGCTGGCAATTTGTGGGCCCAAGTGTGGCAGCTGGAAGGCACTCATTCTAGAAGGCTGCCACGTGGAGCCCAGTGGGTAGAAACACTTCTAGAGTTGAGTTCACTGAGTGGGTCAGTTAAGCACCCAGAGGGACAGTGAGCCAGTCTGGTTAAATGCCTGTACTGCAGGTAAAACTGTGCTCATGACCTGGGGTTCAATACCAGACGGCAGGCTCATGGTTGCCTCAGCCTTCCATCCTTCCGAGGTCGGTAAAATGAGTACCCAGCTTGCTGGGGTAGGGGCAATGTGCAGCCTACATTACTGTAATTAAAACTGTAAACTGCCCAGAGACTACTTGAAGTGGTATGGGGCGGTATATAAGCAAAACACTTTGCTTTCGCTTTGGTTAGTCAAGGCTACCACCATGCACACAATGATGTTCCAATTAGAGCAACAGGAAAGAGGTGTGTGTGCATACGTACACGTTCTCTCCCCTTCTTCTCTGTCTCACTCTCTCACACACAGAGGTGTGAGAGCCCTACCTGCTTATAAAACAGAGCATCCAAAAGTGTACTAAACACAACAGGGGGCCTCATGGCACCTCAAAGACTAAGAGGAGGGATGCAATCCGCAAAAACACATGCCAAATAAAATCTGTCTGTCTACAAGATGATGCTCTAAGACTTTGTTCTCCCTTTCTCACAACAGAGCAACAGTGCCACCCCCTCTGGATTTTTTTGTTCCAAAGTGTAGCTTTCTTTTGTTTTTGATCTTGGGTGCCAACAACATAGTGCCTTTAAAAATATATATACCAAGTACCGTTCCCTTCCTACTGAGATGTAACAGACGGTTTCAACATGTCTCAACTTTGTGGCTGGGAAGGGGACAATTTCTACATCAGTCCCAGTCTTGCCTGCTCTGACTGGCAGCAGCTCTCCAGGGCTTCCTCTCTCGTCGCCCGTGACCTGGTTCTTTTAAACTGGCGATGCAGCTGATTGAACGCCAAACTCCTTGTACGCAAAGATGATTCTATGGCTCTCCCCAGGCCAGACGTTGTGGTTTCCAGACAAGATGGAGTCCCGCTGCCATCTGTTTCAGTAACCAAGCTTTTGCAGGTCTCTCTAAGGCTGGCTGAATGAAAGGAAGAGGATGTACGTCTTCCCAGGGCGCCTTGCTTGCTACAGGTATTCGGCGGGTTCTCGGTCAAAGCCTTGGAATGGAAAACAGGTGCTTGGAAAGGCAGTACTCCACCTTGGAGATGGCAGGGCCACTGCCAGGCAGAGGAGACATGTGAGGTCAGAAGACCTTGCTAGCCCTAGCGGTGCTGCTTCCTAAAGAATATCCCAAATGAGCATTTTTAGATGTCTTAATGCATCACTCAAACACCACTTCTTGTACTGTATTCATCTTGCTCCCCTACCCAGCGCTGTACTCTTCGTGGTTGCTTCATGCTCTGCAGTATCATCCCTCCAGATCCACCCGTGGGTTCAGGCCTTAGGGTGCAACTTCTCGGTGTCAGGATCTGGCCCACAGCAGCTGCAGGGGCAGTGCCAGAAAGGTGGTCCTAATAGTCCAGAAACAGACCCGGCCTGTGTAACAGATGCCATATCTCTCTTGAGTTCTACCTGGGAAGCCTGGAGGAGGGCCTACTGAAGGAGTGGAACTTGCCTCAGCAGCGAACGTCTTCAGCTGTGCTACAGTGAATGTCCTACCCTGCCTGCTTGGTTCCTTACCAACCTTGCTTCCTCGCCTTGCCGGATGCCTCGCCTTGCCTCACACCTTGTTGCTCCTGCCTGCCTAGTTCCCTGCCTTGTCTCATCATCTTGGCCTTGTCCTTCTTGCCATGGTGTTCTTGCCTGCTTAGCCCCGGTTCCTGCGCTCCAGCCTCTGTAAATGACTTTTGAACTCGGTGCTCTGTGTGGTGGATTGGGCCCCGGTGCCCTCGCTTGCGCCCGAGGGCTGCCCAGAGTACCTGGACTGCGGCACTCAGTTCCTATGGTTGCTATTCAGGCGCCGAGAGGTTTGCCTATTGTAACTATTTCAATGACTTTTTATGCCAATAAAGGTGACTGTGACTGTGACTGTGACAGTTCCTAGCATCTGTCTTATTTGACCCGGGATTATGATCAACTTCTTATCATGAACATCATTTAGGCCAGACATGCCCAAACATCGCCCCTCCTGATGTTCTGGACCACAACTCCCAGAATTCTAGACTTAGATTGCCAATGGCAAAGGACTGTGCGAGTTGTGGTCCAAAACATCTAGAGGGCTGAAGTTTGGACATGCCTGATTTACGTTATTTGCATACACGTGCTTTCTTGCAGAACTACAAAATAGATGTTCTCCTGCGCTCTGCAGCAGTGCTTGCAAGCTTTTTTGCACTGGTCCCCTGATCCAGTTTGTGGCTCATCTGGGTTTAATCTGGAACATGGGACTGCAGTATCATTCAAGAAAGGAAGAAAACAAAGAATGAAGGAAAAGCTGGGGCATGAAGATGCGATGAGTTCAGATTGTCTCTATGGCAGGGTTTGGAAATGTTAATGCTTGGACCGAGGCAAAATCCTCCAGCAGGATGGAAGGCAGAACGCTCTGGGAGTGGCAGAGCAAAGAAAAGTAACTTTGCCAAGCTTTGCGCTGGAAAGACAGAAAGCAGGTTCCTTTGCTGGAATAAAAGATTAGAAAGACCAAGCTCAGCCAATAATGAGTTCTTAACCTCTGCCAGCGTTATCTGCTAAGAGGTGACCCTTCCTTCGGCAGGAAAGATGGCAACAGAGAAAGAAGGAACCAAATTGGGCCAATTCTATGGCAGGTATGAATTAGGAGCTCACAAGCTACGAGATGAAGTTTATCTATTTAATTAAGTAGCGGTGATATGGATGTTAAATTACGTTAATGGCCAGTGGGCCAAAACAAGACCGTGAAAGATTTTTTTTTTTAAAGGGCATCAGAGATGCTCAAAAGAAAACATAACTCAGGCCCACCGGTACAGCTCATCCTTACCCATCAACCCTCTCTTCTCCAAACCTCCCACATGCCAGGAGGGTGCAACGGATGGCTAGCCACCCTTTCCAACACGCTGAAGGATTAAACTGTCATTTTTAGAAAGAAATCGAGTGGGGAGAGGCTGATCTTCGCAGCCTGCTCACTGGCCCACACTGTCAATTCCAGCTGCAAGAGGGGCGGGTGAGAGCAGCCATCTCTCTGGATGGTGGTTCAGTCAGGTGGGAGAGTGATTTATGAGGGATACTGCTGGGGAAGGAGAAAAGTGCAAAGGAGGGAATGCAGGCACGAGGGCTGTAATGGACCACACGTGGTCCTATGGGGGCAGAGAGCCACGGGGAGGTGGGTGGGTGGATGGTAAACAAATACAGTGGAACCTTGACTTACATGCTGCTTGACTTGCAGCATATTTGACTCGCAGCAAGGAGGGGCCTGTTTGACTTGTGCCGCGGAGGTCTGACTTACAGCTCGGAACCCCAACGCAAGGCCCCGGAATCGGGCGGCAGCCACGACCCAGCATCGCGGCTGCCGCCTCCAAACTGCTCCTGCCTTCTTCCTCTCCTCTGGCAGCGGCGGCTTCGGCGAGGCCAACTCCGAGCACCTGGAGCTGGTCCTCCGCCTCGCCGAAGCCGCCGCTGCTGCCGGAGGAGAAGAAGGGCTGGGAGCTCGGGGCTGGCCTTGCTGGTTAGACAGTCGGCTCAGTCTTGTAAAAAATCTGGCTGCAGAATTCAAATCTATAAGCATGTTTCTAGGCCTCATGGGGCAGGCTTGGGAGAATTCTGGTGACACAGACACAAGAATATGATTAAGCAGGACGTCTTGCTGCCAGTAGTTCTCAGGACTTGGCTCAAATTTCCTTGCTTCCATACTTTGTCCCTGCACAGCCTCGGACAAGAAGGATAAATGGCGCAAAGTAAGCTAATTGCACGCAAATCAGCCCATTCTTCCAGATTGCATAATTTGGCTTTTTCTTGACGTAGCATTCAATATTTTTAGAAGAGAATTTGCTCTGGCCTTCACGGAACCTCTGCTGGTGGACACCCCCCCCCCCAAAAAAAACTGTTTTCCAACAAGGCTCTTCTGTGTTGCCTGTTCCAGTGCCTCTCTTAGTACCAATCGCCCTTATAATATGTCTCAGAACTGTCCGTCCAGCTGACCTTCTCTTTCTTCCTAGATCCTTCTCGCTGAAATAAAACTGTGCTCTTAAAAAAAAAAGAGGAGGGGAATAAGGAAAAGTGATTCATCACAATGACAAACATTTAATGTCTGAATTTGTCCAGGATGCAGCTCTAGCTACCAGATTAATGACACTGAGAAGGACAGCAACATCCTGTTCTCATTGGCTGAAACCTCTCTGAACCATAGACAAGACGATGAGGCAACAAGTTAGCAGCCTACTTTTACATGTTCGTGAGGTATGGTGTACCGCTGCCTCCCCTGCAGCCTCTATAAATCTATCCTATCTCTCCATGAAACATTAGTCTATATCAGGCATGTCCAAACTTTGGCCCTCCAGATGTTTTGGACCACAACTCCCAGAATTCTAAGCTTAGATTACCAGTGACAAAGGACTGTGGGAGTTGTGGTCCAAAACATCTGGAAGGCCAAAGTTTGGACATGACTGGTCTATATAAAACAGTTAGAGATTCTGTAGTTCTTCAGCTGTTGTAAGGCTCCTCCAACTCAGCAAGCACGGCCAGTGGTCGTGGCAGTAACAGTCTGAGAGCTTCTGAAATACCACACATTCATGATGACTCCATCTTACCCCTGGCTTTGCCCATCACTGGTACTTTGTTCTTAGGTACTCAGGTAGGGATGATTGCCACACATGTCGGTTGCAAAGTCAGCAGCTCAGCGGTTCAAATCCCGGGTGCCACACAGCTGAGCGAGCTCCCGCTGTTCACCCCAGCTCCTGCCAACCTAGCAGTTCGAAAGCATGTACATGCAAGTCGATTAATAGGTACCGCTGTAAAAAGTGAGAAGGTAAACAGTGTTCCGTGCATTCAGCCATGCCGGCCACATGGCCACGGACTTGCACAACACTGGCTCTTTGGCTTGGAAACGGAAATGAGCATCGCCCCCTAGAGTTGGACATGACAAGCATGCATGTGTGGGGGAAACATTTACCTTTACCTTTACCTTAGGAACACAGCAAACTGCCACAGAGTGATTCAGATCACCAGTCCACCTAGTCTAGTATTATTGACTCAAGCAGTTCCCCAGCATTTGAAGGCAGCAATCTTTCACCATGCTTCCTAGAGACGCCAAGTATTCCTTTATGATCATGATAACCGTTAAAATTAAATCAAGGATAGAGAAATAAATGGAATGGGGGGAGGCAGAAAAAGAGGAAGTGAAAAAGAGCGTAATCACATTCTTTGTTAAGTCTCTACGTAAGCGTGTTGCTTATATACTATGCTGTATTAGCCCTTTACAATTATGTATGGATGCCTAAGGACAACCTCCGGGTTGTAGAGATAGGCAGGATATCTCTCAATACCATTTGCAGGGAATTATAAGCAGGTGAAGACATCTGCTTGGGAATACTCTGAAGCAAATGGTGAGCCTCTGTGTGAGACAGAATGCTGGACTGGATGGGCTGTGGCCTGTTCCAGCAAGGCTGCTCTTATGTTCAATTTCTATTTCTATTTCTATACCACCCTTTTAGCGCAAACTGCACTACACTTAGTGCAATACTGCATTATTACTCTTAGTAACTGTTATCATCATCTGTATCTATTAGTCTTCCCTTTTCCCCCAGCCTTCTTTCATAAAGTGTTCTGCTTATATACCACCCCATACCACTTCAAGTAGTCTCTGGGCAGTTTACAGTTTTAATTACAATATGCAGGCTACACATTGCACCTGTCGTGGCTTATTTATAAGCCACCGATCCTGTTGTGGCTTATTTATAAAGTGTTCTGCTTATATACCGCCCCATACCACTTCAAGTAGTCTCTGGATGGTTTACAGTTTAATTACAGTATACAGGCTATACATTCCCCCTCAGCAAGCTGGGTACTCCTTTTACCGACCTCGGAAGGATGGAAGGCTGAGTCAACCTTGAGCCGGCTACCTGGGATTGAACCCCAGGTCGTGAGCACAGTTTCAGCTGCAGTGCAGGCCTTTAACCACTGCGCCACGGGGCTCCTCTTGCAGATTCCGCTGCAGGACTGATCCCAGCTTTCACCTGCTTTCTCCATTGGTAAGACACCAAGTATTCCCTGATGGCCACCCATACAATTTCTCGTAATAACGTTCGACCTTCCATTCTGAAATCAGACAAGATAATGCACGTGCAGAGGGCTTGGCACCATGTCTTTCTTGCACAGGCAACCCAGGACCAGGTAGTAACAAAACAGCAGCAGCAGCAGCAGCAGCAGCAAACTGTCCTTCAAGGATACCAGTCACGTTTTAAGAAAAAATGGGAAATAAAGAAGGGGCTGAATGAATGCAAACACTGAAACAGTATCTTGAAGAGCCTGCGTAAGAAGTTGTAGGCTACTGAACAAGTGTTTTTTTTTTTAATTCTCTTGAGGCGAAGTTTCATACCACTTTTATTCTTTGCCTGATCCAATATAATCCCCGTTTTTCTACAATACGCATGCATGCAACGCACAAGCACTCCTTGGGCTCTGCCTGTTCCGGCTTGCTTCATGAATAGATATAGAATGCAGAACCTCGTTCTCAGCATTCCTCGGATTCTGGACCTCAGCTCACCCAAAGCCGTGGAAACACAGGCCCTAAAACCCTTACTTTTACATTTGACTTGCAAACTGTCGGCTGTTCTCTTCCCCTCTCCCTGGCACAGAGGCACCCGGGGGCAGGTGTGGGGTGGAAAACAAGTCAGGCGATGCAAACACAAATCCCACAGGAAACTGGAGGGAAGGACAGCCTGGAGGAGATCCAGCTCATTCGGTGGTCTCAGCCTGGGAGTCAACGGTTGGTGGTGCAATGACACCGGCCTTGTTACAGGAAACTGCTGTGGTGAGACTGGCAAAGACCCAGCAGGACACGGGCAAGGCAGAGATGTGGGTGTTGCAGGGCCATTGATCTTCAAGGGGTCAAGGCTCAAGCCCAGGCATGTCCAAACTTCGGCCCTCCAGATGTTTTGGACCACAACTCCCACAGTCCTTTGCCATTGGAAATACAGGCTTGGGATTCTGGGAATTGTGGTCCAATATATCAGGAGGGCCAAAGTCTGGTCATGCCTGCTCAAGCCCCTTGTTTCAAGGTGTTGGAGAAAAGGCCTAGCCGGCAGGCATGTCCAAAATTCACCCCTTCTGATGTTTTGAACTGCAACTCCCAAAATTCCAAACCTGTATTTCCAAAGGCAAGGGACTGTGGGAGTTGTGGGCCAAAACATCTGGAGGGACGGAGTTTGGACATGCCTGATTCAAATTGTGACCAAGATTCTGGGGAAAGTAAAGCACCCAGAGATCCGCTAACCTTAAAGAGACTCCTTGAAACTGACTGGGTGCCTTGGCTCACCAGGTCTAACACGGCCAACTATGACTGGCTGAGGGAAGATTCTTTCCCGTTCCCACCAGAATATTCCTGGTATTCCAATAGTCTCCCATCCAAAGATTAAACAGGGCCACCCCTGTTTCCTCCCTATAATCAAACAACATTGGTAGCTACAATAATGCCCCCATATCTGCTGATTTGGCATCCGGTGATTCAGTTATATGTGGTAAAAAATAAATAAATACATAAATTGCTGTCGCAAAAGGGTGCCTCAAAGGAGGACACTGTCGCAAATAGCAGCCACTGTTGATTTTTGGGAGTGCTGACGGGGCATTTGCTCTTATCTGCATATTTCTGTATCAAACCCCCCACCGGAACCAAACTCCTGCAGAGATGGGGTATTGTACCCAGAATTTCTGATCGGAAAGACTTTTTGCCCCACAAAAAAAAAAAAAGGAATGAAGAGATTGGTTGGTTGGTTGGTTGGTTGATTTTGATTTCTATACTGCCCATCTAGTAACAAGGCTACTCTAGGTGGTTAACTAAATACATGAAGCAAAATAAACTAGGGCAGTAAGGCTTAATCAGCACAGCAATCCACTAAAAAAGTTGTCCACCACCCAACTGAGATCCAGTTTCAGATGGTCTGACTTCACTTGTCACAGCCAAGTTTAAAACCAATGAGGGCAAATGTTCACATAGCTGCAAATCAAGGATGCAATTTTGGTTCTGGTGGGTTACCATAAGAAGAGCTCTCTCTCTCTCTCTCTCTCTCTCTCTCTCTCTCTCTCTCTCTCTCTCTCTCTCTCTCTCTCCCTCTCCCTCTCTCTCTCTGTGTGTGTGTGTGTGTGATTCAAAATGTATTCAAATAGAAGGGATGACCGAGGGTCTAAAAGACAAATGATGAACAGCTAAGCACTCTTTAATTGTTGAACAGCACTAAAATAAAGTAATCCATGCAAATCAGTGGCTGTTGTTTTGCTGTTTGTTTGGACTAGTCTGTGTGAACTGCAAAACTGATCTCTTCTTGCTATAGATTTGTTTTCTGCAGATCCGTGAGCTTACACAGCCCCTTCACTCAAAAACAGCTCCCCCACCCACCCAAGAGGCCAGCTGTGCCCCATGGAAGCTCCTGGTAGCTTCACCAGCCATGTTAGACCATTTTTTAAATTTTGTGGTAGGGCATTTCCTCTACCAGCACCCCACCCCAAAAATGATTTCGGGTCCACCAGGATTGTTCTGGGGACCACATATGGCCTGGATTTTGATCCAACATTGCCTGACTGGTTAAAGCACAAGGGTTCACAAAGACCAGGCATGTCAAACCTTCAGCCCCCCCCCCGATGTTTTGGACCACAACTCCCACAGTCCTTTGCCATTGGAAATACAGGCTTGGAATTCTGGGAGTTGTAGTCCGAAACATCAGGAGGGCTGAGGTTTGGACATGCTGGACATAGACTTTGTGCTTATGACTACTTACAACCGTGTTGCTTTAATGTAATGTTGTCTATTAATGCTCTAAGACAGTGTTGGCAAACCTATGGCATGAATGCCAAAGGTGGCACTTGGAGGCCATTCTGTGGGCACCCAACATCGCCCCTTCACAGCCACCTATATTCAGGTTAAATTGCTGTATTGGCACTTTGCAAAAATTAGTGGGTTTTTAATTACAGTTTGTGCACTCAATCTCTAAAAGGTTTGTCATCACTGCTCTAAGATGTCCCTCAATTCCTTGTTCTCAAATACTTGAATATGTCTTAATTGTACTGGACTGTATATTATCCCTCATTACTGTAAGCCGCCTTGGGTCCTTTTCCAAGGAGAAAGGCAGGGTAAAAATACTCTAAAATCAAAATAAAATAAAAATAAAAACCAAGTCAGGCAAGGGAAGGGGAGGCAGAGAGCACCCGGCTGAGTTTCTAAAGAGAAGCACAACAGATAAACTAAACATTTGCTGCAACCTAAACATTTGCTGGAACATCTGCTCCAGAGCATCTTCTTGAAACATTGTGCTTCCAAGACGTGCTGCAATTCAACCTGCACACGCCTAACTGCAAAATTCCCCCCGGGGGGTGTTTGCTTCTACAACCCCTCTCCTGGCACCGGTAGCTCAGCGTAGAGGAGATACTGCACGGGTAGAGAGACGAGCCAGCGACATCTTCCTCCTGACACACGCATGGGAAAGCATGTTAAGGGAGGGAGGGGTTGCTTTTCATCAGTGCAGTTACATCAATACGGTGGAGTCAACAAAAAGTGACAGCGGGTTGTAACTCAACGGCCGCACCTGGCAGCGTGTTCCCGTTCTGTTGTCGTCAGCGACAAAAGAGAAACAAGCCACGTCGTCGCCCGAATCAATGGCTGAGCCACCACCTTTGCCGAAACAAAAGGGCAAAGCTGAGCCAGCCTCCGGCATCCAGCTGGCACGGTGCTGCCCCTCCGCCTCCCCCCACACACACACACCCCAGGAGAGACAGAACGCCTAGGCAACAAAGGTGAATACCAGCCAGGGCTTGGCACCGTAATTGCTGTCAGCACACCGGTCACAGAGGTGCTGCCCCATTGTCGGGAACTGTTTATCTACCGTATCTCTTTGCCCAACCAGCCCTGCCTGCTGATTAATCCAGCTGTTCTTTTATACACACAGGCAGGCCGGCAATGGTAGGGAGGGCTGCAAACTTTTCTTTTCTTTTCTTTTCTGTAAGAAAGGAAAGGACAGTGGGATAGACCGGGGTTTTGAAAAAGCAGAGGGAGCTGATTTTGAATTCTCAGACTGGTCTCTGCCACCTTGAGACTAAATGCTTAAGGCGTGCTTAGGGCAACAGGTGCATGGCGTCCAGCATACAGCTAGCCTCTGTACAAAGACACATACACACTGGGGGCGGGGGTGGTGGAGTGTGCAGTAACGCTAAGTGGCAGTTCTTAACTGCACCTCTGCCTCATCCTGGCCAGAAGCAAAATTTTCCTTGATGCAAATGCAAAGACATCTGGGATGACACAGGGGTTTCTGGGCAGAGGAACCAGTTCAGAATGCATCAGGGGCATGCACACAGAGAGAAGCAGGGAGAGGGAGGGAGAGGGAGAGAAAGAAAGAGAGAGATGGGGGGGGGGGAGAGAGAGGTACCCTCTCTCTCAGAGAGACCGGCAGAGAGAGAGAGAGAGAGAGAGAGAGAGAGAGAGAGAGAGAGAGAGAGAGAGAGCGGCAGAGAGAGAGAGAGAGTACCTGTGAAAGGGATCTGGGAGTCTTGGTGGACCACAAATTGAACATGAGTCAGCAGTGTGATGCAGCGGCCAAGAAACCAACACGATTCTTGGTTGCATCAACAGAAGCATAGTGTCTAGAATGGAGCCCCTCAAATGCACACACACAGAAACAAACAAACAAACAAACAAACACACACACACACACACACACACACACACACACACACACACAGAGAGAGAGAGTGAGTGAGTGAGTGTGAGAGAGAGAGAGAGAGAGGATGAGTTAACCTTTGTTTCAAAATGCAAACTTCAGGATTTTGTGTCACACAGGAGGGTTTCTTGAACAAGCAAGTTTTGAAATGGTGGGTGGGTGGGTTGGAAGGGGCCAGGAGGAGACAAGTGGATGGCCAGAGGGATTAGGTGTGAGCACATGCTTTCAAGCAGCTTTTCTAACTCTGAAATATTTTAATCGCAAGGGGGGGGGGGAGAGTGTAGAAGAGGAAGCAACATCAGGCACGTTTTAGCCACGGGCTAAATTAAGGAGAGGGGACAAAAGCTTGGACGGAGGTGGCAAGGTGGTGATGGTGGTGGTGGTGGTGGTGGTAATGAGATGGTTTTGTTTTCCACTGTACTTCTAAATAGCAGAGGTCATTCTCCTCTCTGCCAGGAGAGACAAACAAGATATAAGTATACCTTTGACTAAGTCAGCTGAAGTTTACACCGGAGGAGGCAGGCTCCGTCCTCCAGACAACCGAAGCACCCTCCACCTCATCTACTGCTGTCTCTGAGTTGACAGAACTCAACCCGGGTGCCAGGAAACCAAGCCAGCGCAGAGCCACAGCGACACGAGTACCGCAAGTAATTCCTTCCCGTGCAAGTTGCCAAAAGCGTTTTAAGGTTCACGAAACCGACCAGGGAGGGTTTTATTTATATCCTTCGCCAAGATCCCCCTTCCCACCCACCCCTTTTGCTTAGGGTACCCCCCCCCCGTGACAAATTCCACTATCATTACTGGGGCCTCCCCGCCTTTCCATTCCTTCTGAGCTAAGTATTCAAATGTTTCTCAAATGCTCGTTAGGCAGAAAATGGCCTGTCCTAACAGAGGTCATGCAAGAGATCCTCTCATCCAGTAAGCCTCTCTAGGCCTTCGCAGAACCTAATCCTGACCCCCCCCACTCCCGCTGCCCCCATCATTCTCTATACATGTCCCCTTTCCCTTAGGGACATACACACAGCATGGCCCCATTCCTGCATCAAGCTTGGTGAATGGAGCCCCTGAAATGGACACCCACAGACAGACAGACAGACAGACTCTCTCTCTCTCACACACACACACACGAGAAAGAGAGAGAGAGAGAGAGAGAGAGAGAGCGCACAACCACCTAGAATAGGAATATCCAGCCCTTCCTAAGACTGGGCTAGTTTCTGAGGGTTAATGTGTGTGTGTGTGTTGTGTTGTTACAGTTGTGACCGACACTTCATGACCCCATGTCCATGGAGTTTTCTTGGCAGGAATAGAGGAGTGGCTTGCCAGTTCCTACTCCAGGCCCCTACAGCACCTGGTATTCCCTGGTGGTCTCCCATCCAAGGAGTAACCAGGGGCAACCCTGCTTAACTTCCGAAATCAGGGATGTGCTTAAGGCACAGAACTATTCAAATGGCAAACTGAAGCCAGTATCCTATGCACCCCCTCCTGTTGCCACTGCCCCCTTGGATCCAATCCTCCTTTCTTTCAAACGGCTGCTGATATTTGAAGCACATGCCGTCTGACTCCCTGGTGGAAATCCAGGTTTTCAAAGATGGTTTCTCCTCCCTCAAGCCCCCGATCCCCGCCTAGCAACATGTTTGGGACCCTTCCACCCCTCAAAAATAAAAATAAAATAAAATAAAATAAAAGTCCAGCACGATCGAGCGAATCTAAACAGCTCAAGGTTTGCACCAGGTGGGAAATGTGATAAGAGCTTTCTGTGAGGGACAGATAAATATCCCCGGTAGCAAGTAGATGAATTCAACTGGAAGCTAATCGTCTCTGTCAGTAGGATCCAAGCTTTCAGCTTCCCGCTTGCTTCCCTGATCAAGGGTGGGGTGGGGTTGGGAGGGAGGCCAACAGGAAGCGACAGGGCAACCGAGCTGAAAGTGACAGGCCAGCCCTTAAGAGCGTGTCCTCTGTAAGTGAGGATAAATTATGGGAAGGAAAAGGGAGGGTTGAAATTGGCAACAGTGGCAGGGTTGGAGGGAGCGCAGAGGAGCAAAACCAGTGGTTTAGTCCACCTACCATGGGCCGATAGGTCAACTGTGAAGGCTTTTATAGCTGCCGGGGGGTGGGTGGGTTTCCTCTGCAGTTATTCATAGAAGCACCGGCCTGGTTTATCTGACTTACATTATGCTCAACCACAATGCAGACACACACTTGCACTGCAAAAAGGCTCCCTGAGCTCCCTGGGAAGAAAGCGATATTAATGTATTCATGGGATTCCACCAAGGTCAGAATGCACTGGTGGGACTTTGCAAAGAGATAAAGCCATCCCTGCAAAGAAGGGAGAAAGAGCCGTCGGTGACAAAAGCGATACTCCCGGAGATTCTGCATCTCTTCTTGCTCTCTGCCGTGTGGCAAGCACATTTATAAAGAGGAGAGTGGGTGCCTTGTACAGGTATTCACCCACGCACAACATGGTTCAGGAAATATGTGCAGTAAAAACTATAAGCCTGGGATTCCGCCGAGTCACAGCAAAATTGCTCACTCATGGAACTTACGGGTCCGGTCCGGCAGGCCTCCGGCCCTCTTCCTAGTTGATATTAAAAATGTTGTTCCTTGAGGACTTTGGTTTGATTCATGCAGGGACTCTTCTTTTTGATGGGACATTGCTCTGCTGGCTATTATTATTAAATTATCACACAGCAGACTACGCTGGATTTTGTACTACCAATCACTAGTCGAACGCTTCCCAAGCGTTTAGGACTATGTGATGTATCGGCGAATTATGCGAGCGGATCCCAGTCAGGTGGCTTTCTGCAGCTGACTGATGGTGACTTTGTCAACTCCAGTTTCTTCTAAATACTTGCTTAGCTCTTTAGGCACCGCACCCAGCGTGCCGATTACCACTGGGACCACCTGTACCGGTTTATGCCAGAGTCTCTCAAGTTCAATTTTCAGATCACGATATCGGGTAATTTTTTCAAGTTGTTTCTCAGTGACTTTACTATCACCTGGTATGTATGTGTGTGTTGTGTCGTTACAGTCGTGACCAACTCTTCGTGACTCCATGTCCATGGAATTTTCTTGGCAGGAATACTAGAGTGGTTTGCCAGTTCCTACTCCAGGAGCCTACAGCACCTGGTATTCCCTGGTGGTCTCCCGTTCAAGTACTAACCCGGGCTGACCCTGCTTAGCTTCCGAAATCAGAAGAGATCGGATGTGCTTAGGGCATCTAGGCAGCTATCACCTGGTATAGCAACATCAATGATCCACACTTCTTCTTCTTCTTCTTCTTCTTCTTCTTCTTCTTCTTCTTCTTCTTCTTCTTCTTCTTATTATTATTATTATTATTATTATTATTATTTTGCTACTGTGTATTAGGTAGGTTTGTTTGTTGCACTTTTATTGACTTTAATATTCTGCAATATTTTGTTACTCATTGTAGTGTATTAGCCACTGGGGCAGGTATTCGGTCTCTGTGACAAAACACAGGAGACAAAATCCAGAAATACTAACAACAAAGCTTTTTCTTGTGCTCTGTTCTCACATCCCTTCATCAATAATGGACAGGAATTTTGTCCACTGGGTTTGCACGGTTTGGACATGTTATTTGTTTACTTATTTATTTATTGGCTTATTTCATATCCTTCTGTCTCCTGGCAACCTCAAGCCATGATTCCCATCCTCATTCTTGCAATGACCCTGTGAAACAGGTCAGGTTGAAAAAGAGGGTGAATGAGCTGAGGCCATCCCAAAAGCTTCATGGATCAATGAAGACATTAATCTAGAAGATCTAACAGGTCCCAGTTTGGCTCTCTAACTGCAGCTTTAAGCTTTTTTTTTTTTTTACACAAGCATCATCACCCAGGTGGAAAGTCCCCATATAAGCCAGGTAATCTGGGTTCCAAACGTGTATAGGCAGTCTTCCACGGCACAAAAAATGCATTAATCGGAAGAGGAAAGAAGTTCCTGAACCTACTGAATGACTGACATGCATCTATTGAGAGTACACAGCCTGGTCCCCGAAAATAAATGGCAACGGAACCTTCATAGCAACCTTCCTCCAGGTTCCAAATGAACCGGACTGCAAAACCCATCTTGTCCCGACATCATCAATTGGCCCAAACGCCACTCAAAGATAAACGGATAGGACTCTTTATCCTACTTGGGGGCTTAGAGTGGAACAAATAAACCAGGAGACGCCTCTTCACAACCGTTATTTCTGCTTTCTTGACAAAGCTCATTTCTACTGTACAGCAAAAGCAAAGTGTTCTGCTTATATACCGCCCCATACCACTACAAGTAGTCTCTGGGTGGTTAACAGTTTAATTACAGTATGCAAGCTACACACACACACCCCAAGCAAGCTGGGTACTCCTTTTACCGACCTCGGAAGGATGGAAGGCTGAGTCAACCCTGACCCTGCTACCTGGGATTGAACCCCAGATCATGAGCACATTTTTTCCTGCAGTACAGGCATTTAACTACTGCACCACGAGATTGTGGCTGACGTGATTTCCCTGGCTCCAGGCATTCACCAAGAACAACACCGGGATTTCTACTTCATCATGTTTCTAAGAATACTACTTAACCGAAAATAGTCTTATTTTTTTCCTTGGGAAAACAGAAGTGGAGTATAGGCCTATACAGCATGTTCATTCTGTATGTTTTTTAAAGCCACAGAGCTTGAAACAGTTAATTTTTGGACTTCTAGAGTCCCCAGAACCAGTATAGAAATTCTGGGAAATATAGTCAAATAAAGCAGTTTCTTCAACCTTTGACTTAATGAACAGAAAAAGAAATATTAACAATGTTCTTCGTCTTCACCAGGAACGCCTGGTGGAACAAGATTTGCCCCAATACACAACACTGGCTCTTCGGCTTGAATACGGAGATAAGCACTGCCCCTAGAGTCGGACATGACTAGCACGCATGTGCGGAGGGTGGGAACCTTTACCTTTTTTAAAATAACCACAGAGCCACCCATATGACATTAGCCTTCTCTGATTTTTAAGAGCTAACCTGGGTTGACACCTGGATGGAAACCAATGGGAGATACCTGAGATCTCTAGTTAAGTTCAGGAAATTATTTCCCCTTAAATATGACCAGCTATTGCCAAGAGTAGGTCAAGAGTTGGACCCAAAGTCCTAATCCCGGAAGTGTATCAAGAGAAAGACATCAAGGTTCTCAGCCGCTTCAGCAGAGTGCCACAAATAAAAACCATTACTGGAGTGAAGGCAACATCTGATTTCAGGCCGTCTTGGTGGGAGATGTCACAGAACACCGACAGCTTTGCATCTTTTTGTAGTGCCTTCATGTGTGTGTGTTGGTCGTTACAGTCATGACCCCATGACTTCGTGACCCCATGACCATGGAGTTTTCTAGGCAGGAATACTGAAGTGGTTTGCCAGTTCCTACTCCAGGCACCTACAGCACCTGGTATTCCCTGGTGGTCTCCCATCCAAGTACTAACCAGGGCCGACCCTGCTTAGCTTCCGAAATCAAGCGAGATCGGATGTGCTTAGGACATCTGGCTCCTGGGAATGTCTTTTATAACCCAAGGGAAGAAGCAGCCCATTAATAAACGCCATGCAAGCCAAGTATGACTAAACCAGTGGAATGGATGTCAAGGCTGGGATGTGTGCTCACAACCAGCTAGCAGTACCCGTAGCGATGTCCACTGATTCCTCCTCAACAATGAAAAACAACAACAACCCCAAACCCATAGATAACCCTCTATTAACGTGAAGTGAGGAGACTCAGTGAAATGGATCTAATATTGATTTGTTGTAAATTGTTAAATGGATCAAACATTAAAAACATGGAAGAAAGTTTTCATCACATCAGATAACTGGCCGGTGGACCTCATTGCTGCAAGATGTCACCAATGACTCCAAGAGAGGGCAGGAGAGAGGGGGGAGAGAATGCAATGCATTAGACCTGTTTTTGGCGCTACGGCTTTGATAACCAAAAATGCTGTGTATGTGTGTGTTGTGTCATTACAGTCGTAACCGACTCTTCGTGACCCCATGTTGATGGAGTTTTCTTGGCAGGAATACTGGAGTGGCATGCCAGTTCCTACTCCAGGCGCCTAAAGCACCTGGTATTCCCTGGTGGTCTCCCATCCAAGTACTAAGCAGGGCCGACCCTGCTTAGCTTCCAAAATCAGGCGAGATTGGATGTGCTTAGGGCATCTAGGCAGCTGTAACCAAAAATTGTAGACACACTTTAAAAGGATAACCATTGCCTCCACATGCAGAACCTCTCATGGTTTCCCTTGTTGAGGACAGCAAGGGTAGGTTAGATGCCTTGACTGACTGATCAGCCACTTCTCTTTGCTCATCCCCCCCGCTTCCACCCCTCAGAGTGGACTTTAATGGCTTCAGTGCAAGGAGCCTTAATTCATGACGTGCCTGTAATTGATGTTTATATAAAGTAGCTCTTACAGTTCCTGGGAGCTGGAGATGAAAAGCAATCAGTCAGCTATTTGCCTCTAAGGAGGAAAAAAAGGACGGGGAGAGAGAGAGAAAGGAGAGGAGGAGGAGATGGGGTGTTTTTTTTTTGCAAACACACAGGTTTGTATGTTTAAAAAAAATATGTGTATCTTTTCTGATCTAAAGCAGCAGCAGCAGCAGGTAATGGATTAGAATACTAGGGCTTTGAAGCAGCAAAAAGCAGCCAGGACAGACAGGGAGAAGGACAGGCGGTTTTAAAAACCCTAAACAAAACAAGAACCAAACCCATAAGATCCCAGTGGCATGGAGGGATGGAGGGCGCGGGGCCCTGGGAGGCGAAAAACACCACTACCACCACCGGATACCCACACCGAGATCCTATAATTGCCCCACTACAGGCTTTCAGCTCAAGCCCTAGAGAAATGTCAATCACTGGGGTCTCTCAACAAGAGTGGGCTACTTAATTGGCATCACAGTGGGTGTACGGATTCCTTGTTTTGCTAACATGTGCCAACATCCCTATGGAGAAAGGGGTAACAGAGAGGGAAGCTCTCGGCTTGCTTGGAGGTGCAGGCAGAAAGGGAAGAAGAGGCTGTACTGAGCCTCTCTGCTTCCCTAACATTTTCGCTCTGCAGACAGAATGAAACACATGGTTACAGATGAGTTTTTTTTGGGGGGGGGTGCCTGCATGCGTGCGTCTTTTTTAAAAGGACATTCTCGCCCGATAGCCAAGGAGGTGGCTGCAATAGCTGTGACTGCTAAATGTTCATGGAAGCTGAGCTATGCTATTTTAAAAGGGCAAAAAAATTTTTTTGGCTCCCACCCAATGTTCAATTGAAGTCGCAAAGGTGCTAGTCCATACCGTGCAGTACTGGCGCGGCGCAGCTGTAGTGTCGCGGCTCATTTGCTTCCGGAACTTTGACCGCGCTTGGGGTGGGGGCAGGGTTTCTGATCTATGGCAATTGAAAATGAGATGAAACGCTGCTGCCACCCCTCGCCCTGGCCTGCACAAGCCCTCCAAGTAGCCAAAAATGTCAAAACAAACAAACAAACAAACAAACAACAACAACAACAACCTCAAAACCTGAAATGAGCAGATATCCACTTTGGATCTTGATCTGCTTGGGTTGAAGCAGTTCCAGACTTTAAACGAGAAATGATCCTCTCAGTGCAAAAATAAAATAAAATAAAATAAAATAAAATAAAATAAAAATTCCTAGGGGGAGGGGCTCCACTACCAGAACATCTCTTTCATCATTTTGTTGTTTGAGGCACTGGGGACAGGTTTTTGGGGGCTTGAACAACAGCCTGGGGCCACACATTTAATCTGTGGGTCATATTTTGCCTACAGCTGATGCACAGAGATGCCTGTACTTGTCCTGATTCTATATTTGCAACTTTCTGCCCATCTTTGCAACACTTCCCTTCTTAAGTATTAAAGAAACAAACAGAAGACTAAAATGGCTCAGAGCTGCAGGCTTCACCAAGTGTCATTCGAAATGCAACTATGTCACAAGCTACTTGTGACATAGTTGCATACTGACCTGGCGCGGGAAGTCACACTGGGAGCACCTCACCTCCAGCCCCACCTCAACCAGGGCATGAGAAGGCCAAAACAAGTCACAGGTTACAAACCATGATGGAGATGTGTCATCTCCAGGCTTCAAACCAAGGTCCTTCAAGGGCCAGATGCAGGGGAGTGGCATCAGGAGACAGAGATCTAGTCTCGTGCGCTCCCAGACCCATTTGGTGGGGCCACTGTGAGATACAGGAAGCTGGACTAGATGGGCCTTTGGCCTGATCCAGCATGGCTCTTCTTATGTTCCTATGTTAATCACCCCAAGCAGGAGACCCCTTGGGCGTATGTGCAGATCCACTTACGTGGGTCCTGCCCACCTTGCAAACTAGCGGAATGCGCTTTGCTCACAGAACCCAGCTGTGGGGAATGACACGAAAGCCCCTCTGGGTGTGGAGCCCTACGTCACCCAATTCCAGTGGAGGGGAATGGGCGGGAAATGGTGCTAAATTGAATCCATCCATCTTGGAAATGACTCCTGCCAGCTTCTGTCAGGGAAAGCATCTGGAGGGAAAGCAGAAAGGTGGGTGAGCAAAGATGAGCACTGCCAAGGTGGCGGTTTCTGCATGGGCTAAGTTGCTGGAGACATGTCTTCACAATTTACCATGGGGCTGGGCATTATTTTTAAGTAGGGCAATGTGCACTATGGTGGGAGGGGCTTGTTGGGGCAATTTTGGCCAGAGGGTGGAAGGAGTAGCAGCTACTACAGGGTCTGTATGGTGCACCACATGAATACCCAATGTGGCATAGAGGATTGAGTACAGTTGTCCCCCGCCCTTTCGCGGTTCATATACTGCGGTCCCGGTATATCGCGGGTCTGCAGTATATGAGAAAAAGGCCCCCTGGGGTAAGGAGGAAAGGCCTTCCCAGGCCCGTTGGAGGCCCCAAAAGTGCTTCCCCGCAAACCGGAAATGACTTCCAGTAAACCAGAAGTGACCTCCGGATCACTAGAAAGCACTTTTGGGGCCTCTGGGGGACTGGAAAGCCCCTTGCAGGCCCGTTTGGGGCAGTGCCAGGCCTGGGGTAAGTACAAGAGCCCTCAGAGAGCCCGCCCAGTCCTGACCTGACCCAGCATCTGCATATTGCGGATTTTCAGTTATTGCGGGTCAGGTCGGGTCCTTACCCCTGCAATAGGTGGGGGGTTTACTGTATCAAACTAAAGAGGCCTTGGTCTGGAACCTCGTTCAGCCGTAAAAACTCACTGAGTGCGTGGAAGTGGTAAAAACACTCCTTCAAGATCTCATCTGCTTTGAAAGCCCTATTAATAATTGCCTGCAATCAAGTCAATTCTGCTTTATGCTGCCCCTTCCTCCACCCTGCAGCTTTCTAGTGAGAGAATACTCTGAAGAAGTTTACCATTCCCTTCTTCTGACGGTGCTCTGGGACTTTCTCATTGAGCTGTCAAGACAGTAATGAGTTTCACCACTTGGCCAATGGTACATTTTTTTCTCCTTCCATCTTTCCCTCCCATTCAGATGACACCTCATCTTTTTTTAAAGGGGGGGGGAAACGATACTCAGTCCCCTCCCACCCATACATTCTGAGTTCAACACCCCTGTGAGGTAGAGGTCAATCCGAGAGCCTGCAACAAGGGGACCTCGTGGCTTTCTCCCCTGGTTCTAGTCCAGCATTCTAAATATGGCTTCAAAAGGCTGAGTTGGACGCGGCGTGGCACAAATGATTCCTCCCCATTTACGCGAAACAAAGAACCGACGGAGCGGAAGTAACGCTGCCGAGGGCCATTAGGCCAGACTGTTCTCTCCAAACAACGCAAGGCACACTTTAAGGCCGTCGCATCTCAAGGAGGGTGACACAATCTTTGAGGCTTTGGATCAGAAATATGTCTTGGCAAATGGCGGACAACCAGCCAGCTTTGAGACCCGGCATGGGAGGCTCAATCCTTGAACCATTTTCAGGCACAGCGAAACAGAGAAGTCACGAAAACAGGAGCAGCTGTCAGGGAGCATTTATTTTTATTTTTATTTTTATTTTTTGTTTGCGCTTGCATGAACAACCCGCAGAGAGCAGTTTTCAGGAACCTTCTGTGTTTAGCTTTCGCACCCCTTCCGGGCTGGAATCGGGACATGGATCCTTATGAACTTGACTGCATCCTGCTAAGAAACATCGCTGCTTCCAGAATGTCCTTAAGCCTCTGGGAGAAACTGAAAGTGCATCGTTCTAAAAGCTGTCGTTCAGACAGGTAACCTGTCCAAGCTCCGAGTGTGAGCGCAGGGACATCTGCTACGTTCCTGGTTAACTGGTGTTTGAGAAGACGGAAGTTTCCTTTCAATAAAATAATCTAGCGAGACTAATTTGGGGTCACACTTTTTTTTTGGTGCAAGTGAACAAGCGTAGAAAGAATCGCTGCAGAAGGCCACTGGTTTTGAGTCAGTGGATGGGTAATTTTCAGTAGCATCCACAACCCTGTAATGAGCGGCGACTGGGCAAGATATATAGGCTGCTTTCACACGACCCCTAAAATCCACTGGCAACTTAAATTTGGAACCCCCCAAGCCAGAGATCATGTAGGTTTTGTTCTGCTTCCTGTGTTCCCACCCTTCCGCACTCTGATTCCATTGCTTCTGTCCGGTGAGGGGAGGGAGAAAAAAATCGGAGAAAAAATGCAGGCTCACCTCCGCCTGCTGTCGCGTTAAGGATTCCAGTCTGTTAAAGGGGCAGGGGACAACAAAAACAAACAGAAGGTGGAGAGAGCCAGGCATTCACAGCTTTACGATCCACACTGGAAATTTTTTTACCTCCAGAGACCATGTACTTGTAAAGTGCGCTGGGGCACGCTTCAGTGGGCATGGTTGTACTTTTTTTTTTAAAGTCCGCTGCTGGTTTTTATGCTCCGGATCTGCAAGTGTTTTGCAGCGGATTTTAGGGGTTGTGTGAATTGGCCCTAAGACGAATAGGAGAGAGAAAAAGCTACCCCTTCCACCTGGCTCAAATATAGCTGAAGACTGTAGACACAACTCACAGAATGGCAAATTAAAATGTAGCCCGGGCAGTTAGGGGAGGTGGGGGGAGCAGCTGAGTAATGGAGCCAGGTGATTGATTTCCCCACAGAAACAAACCAAATATGTCACCAAGACAAGCACTCTAAAAGCGGTGGCAGGCTCAGATTTATGCTCTTACCGGACTCGTCTCCATCAATTGTTCCCTCGGATGCTGACGTGAAAGGGAAAACCGCGAGGGCAGGGAAGCAGGAGTTTAACTGTATTGATCGCCAGCAAATGGCATAATGAAATTTGTACGTCACCTTCCCACCTCCCGTCCCAACAGACCAGAGGGTTGCAAGGGCCAGGAAGGGGTGGGAAATACACAAAAAAAACACCCTGGCTGACCCAGAGGCGATGGTCTTTGAGGGTCGTGCAGGGTGACAGTGACTGTATTCAACCTGCCACTGGATCCAGACACTGGGTTTCACACAGCTCCTGTGAGCACTAGCATCTATTTCTCATCCGAGACATACCTTACAAAATCACCCGAGGCCACCACCCTGTTATAACTATAGTGAATCCATGCCCTGTATATCTGTAAGTGTGTGTGTGTGTGTACACACACACACACACACACACACACACACACACACACACACACACACACACACACACACACACACACACACACACACACACACACACACAGTGGTGCCAATGATAACAAATTTAATTCGTTCTCAGAGGCAATTTGTTATCCGAAAAATTTGTTAGTCACCTCCCACCATTTTGCGGTTCAGGTACTGTGGTCCCACTATACCTGCGCCTTGGGGCCGCCCCCCAGGCCCCTCCGAGAAGCCTCGGAGCTATGCAGGGGGCAGCAGGGAGCGATCGCATCACCCCGCGCCACCTTCCAGGCCCCTCCGAGAAGCCTCGGACCCGCGCGGGGGGCGTCGGGGGGCGATTGCATCGCCCCACGCCCCCCCCCAGACCCCACCCGACCCAATTCCGCATATCGCGGATTTTCAAGCATCCCGGGTCGGGTGGGTTCCTAACCCCTGCAATAGGTGGGGGGTTACTGTATCTGGGTTATTGCACTACAGGGGGTGCAATACATCCTGGGTGCACTTTTTTGCAAGGCATTATAGACATTTGTTATCCGAGGCAGCCCTATACCCAGAAATTTCCATTTGTTATCTGAAAAAAATTGTTATCAGAGGCATTCTTTATCCGAGGTATTACTGTACATATACACATTGTTATTACCAGACTGTTCTGGTGGATTGCTTAAAAACTCCTGCTGTGATTTGCAAGGCTCACCTGAATGGCATAGGAGTCCCTGCTTTGGCTTCTGGTGTCTCTGCTTTTCTACAAGGGGGGGGGGAGGGGTCAGGAATCTGGCAACATATCTGTCTGATACAGTTTAAAAACAGTATTCTGTGCTGGTAACCCGTGATGGTTTTCCCAGTCCTAGTTTGGAGAAGCTATTTTCTGGACTGTAACTTCCAAAATATCCTCAGCAAGTTAGGAATGTGTTGTTTGGGAATTCTGGGAACTGCCATCCGACAAATAACTTGGCTGATCTCTGTTTCATCTTCAACCTGGCTGTAGTATTTTGGGAATTAAAGTAATAAACAAAACAAAATACAAAATAGCAACTTTTCGTGGATCTACTCTCCCACTCTCTTTTTTCCTTTTTCCAAAATAGTACGGAGATGGTTACTGTTTCCTATGAACACCTAAAGTCGCAGTTGAACAAGGGTAGTACTGTAATCATGCAGAAAAGTTTTTGTTTTGCTAGAGAAAGAGAGCGAGGGGGGGGAGGAGGAGGAGGAGGAGGAGGAGGAGGAGGAGGAGGAGGAGGAGAAGAAGAAGAAGAAGAAGAAGAAGAAGAAGAAGAAGAAGAAGAAGAAGAAGTTGTTAAAAACAGGTGTGGCCATGTAGCCACTGAAACCAGTAAGCACAAAAGCAGGTTTTTTAAAAAAAAGAATGCAGTGACAACACACCCATCACAGAACAAGAAAAGCTAAGGATTCAGAATTAAATGAGTAAGAAACTGCCAGCTCAGCACTCGAAGAGAAACTTCTGAAACTTCTGCCTAATGAAAGAAATTAGGGGATGGAAGTCATCCATCTTTTGCACCGCGGCTCCTAATTAGGAAGCTGCCGAATTCCCCAGCCTGCTTGCTTTCTGGTCCAGGCATGATGGGTTATTTACCTGAAGCTTAATAGGTTCAGCAGCATAATGACAGGCCTGGATCAAGTGACAGAGATCTGGGCTTCTGACAGCTTTAAAGACCTGTCTTGAGGACACGACGGTGGTGTCTAATTACAGGCTTTTGTCATCCACCGAGTTGAGCTCGACACCATCGGCTCTCCCCAGGTGACACTTCTGCCCAGTTTTACATCTAAACACGGACTCAGCCAGTCAAGGTTAAAAATACCACACTCTGGGAGCCCGGAGATCATAATTTGGGTCACGGTCGTGTTTAATTAATTGGAATGGAGCAATCAAAAGTGCTGTGTTCAAGTAATTGCAGGCAGGCTTGCCGGTGCATTCTTCACCCCATCTCCCCCTCCTGATAATGTTCTTACAACTATAATCTCGCAGAGGCACTGACCTTCTCTGATCAAGGAGTACTTCTCCCTCTCCCTCTCTCTCTCTCTCATAGGGGGAAATCACACATACAAACACACACACTTTGTTAACCAACAGCAATCACATGGCAGGACTAAGGGAAAATAGGAGTCCAAGGAGATCTGAGTTTCACCAGACCAGGTGCTTAAACAAGCCTCAGCCCTAGACCCACTTTCCCCATCCGGGCACAGACTTAGCATTATTCTTGCTCTCCTGATATCATTTTACTCACCCCACCTCACATGCTCTGTTGATATTCCCCACCCCACCTTTCTATATTCCTTCCTGCCTGTTGATCCACCATATTTCATTAGGCTCATAGTGGTTTCCTGCCGCAATGCTTTTGGATGTATTGCAATATCGAACAGAGGTTTAACCCTTCAGACATTAGAGACAGGTGGAGCAGCAAAACTCCTCTCTCTCTCTCTCTCTCTCTCTCTCTCTCTCTCTCTCTCTCTAAAAAATAAACATTTTACACATTGGGAAATGCTTCAAAGGCCTGCTTCACAGGATCGGTGTAGTAGACTATGCCTCAGAATGATGGCAAGAAAAATGCTTGAAACAGCAACACACTATATTTTGGTAGGCATATGTGTAAGGGAAGATAGGGTTTTTTCATTTTTAAAGCATTTGAAGAATTGCGTGTTATTGTGTACTGGACATCAAAGCGTGAGATGTCCTCGACAGGCAGAAATCTAAGGTACACTTTTTTTTTTTTTTTTGGCAAAACAGCACTGGTGACTTGCGCAGCTCCAAAGAGGTTGGGGGAGGGCGAGCAGAAAGCAAGCAAGAAGGATTTCAAGGAGGGAGCAAAAGTGCAAGCCATCAGAGAGTTGAGGGCAGAAGACTGCTCTCCAGAAGTGGAGAGTCTCTTGAGGCACTTCATCATCTGAGCTGGGAAAAAGCCGACCTTGGGGGGGAGAGAGAGAGAGAGAGAGAGAGAGAGAGAGAGAGAGAGAGACTTAAAGTCCACAAAGGCAGGCAGAGGAGTGAAGGGGAAGGAAACCAGGTCTGGAGACAGCTGAACCACCTTGTCAGTTCCACCTCCTGGCCTTGATTTCCCCGGCTCCCTGCTCCGTGGCAGATGCTGTACATAAGCCCTGCCTGCCAAGTACAAAGGCAGAGGCTGCAGCCTTGAACGTAGAGAAGGAGGGGGGGGGAGAGAGAGAGAGAGAGAGGGAAACAGGAGAGGGTGAAAAAACAAAAGCAAAATGTGCAGTAAGAACAACCTCCCGGGTTGCAGAGATGGGCACGATGTTTCTCAATGCCCTTTGTGGGGAATCGTAAGCAGGTGAAGACATCTGCTTGGGAATACCCTGAAGCAAATGGTGAGCCGCTGTGTGAGACAGAATGCTGGACCGAATGGGCTGTGGCCTGTTCCAGCAAGGCTGTTCTTATGTTCTCATGACTCATAGGACGAATTAAGTTCATTATCCAAGGAACCACTGTACTGCAGATTCATTTCACCTAGCTCTCTGATTTCTGTAATTGCAATAAATCCACAGTCCGTTCCCAAATGCAAAGGGATTACAGGTTACAATTTATGTTAAGGTAGTAGGGAAGTTTTCTGCCCAATTTTCGCAGAAATCTGTTCTGTGAGTCATAAGAACATAATAAGAGAAAGTACTTTTTCAGCCAGAGGATCATTGGTCTGTGGAATTCCCTGCCAGAAGAAGTGGTGACAACTGTAAATCACAGAATACAGAATCACAGCTTGGATAGAGTTTTGTCACTTTCTCCAGATGTTTGCTATAGGCCTTCCTTGTCTCCCTATATGTGCAAACGTTGGAGCCGGACTGAGAAGCTCATCTGTGATCTTGCGTGATATTGACTATTGCAGTTCTCGTTCCATCACTGGAGAATGACTGAGCGAAATTTGAACAAAAACTCCAGGTTGCACCAAGTACTGTATTCATAAGGCCCAGTGTGGTACTTGTATAAATGTTACGGCTTCCGGTTCTATGGAACTGGTCTGTGGAACTGCATGCCAGAAGAAGTGGTGACAGCTGTCAGCTTTGACAGCTTTAAGAAAGGACTGGACAAGTTCATGGAGAACAAGGGTACCAATGGCTATTATTATGGACAATGCCCAATGACACCCTCCGGGTTGGAGAGATCGGCAGGATATCTCTCACTGCCCTTTGTGGGGAATTGTAAGCAGGTGAAGATATCTGGTGAGCCGCCGTGTGAGACAGAATGCTGGACTGGGTGGGCTGTGGCCTGTTCCAGCAAGGCTGTTCTTATGTTCTTAACTCGAGATGGCGTTGCCTTTAAGAGCCTGTGCCACGCTGCATACAGCGTTAGTAACCAATGGCATGCAAAATCTGTTGCACCCCATTTGCCAGCATCCCTCGGTGCCTTGCAGAGGCAGAAATCATCTTTCCTCCAAGAATTTTTTTTCCCTCCAAGAACCCACAAGTCACCCACCCTCCAAGCTTCCTGCGCATTGATTAAGAAGCCAAGTCGTTTCTGCCTCGTGGGCTGCCCAGGGAACAGCTGAGTGATTTATTTTAGCCAATTACTACTGCACTTTCCCCCATTCCCCAGGACTGCATTTAATTGATTGAAACCTATTGAAAACAAATTAAGCAGCCACCAGATGCAAAGATCTGCTTATTGCTTTTTCTCTCCACAAAGAATTCTCTCTTTCTCTCTCTCTCCAAACCTGGTTTCTTTCCCCTTCACTCCTCTGCCTGCCTTTGTGGACTTGAAGTCTCTCTCTCTCCTCTCTCTCTCTCTCTCTCTCTCTCTCTCTCTCTCTCTCTCTCTCTCTCTCTCTCTCTCTCTCTCTCTGTGTGTGTGTGTGTGTGTGTGTGTAGTACAGCAAATTCATAGAATCTGGGTGAAATATCTGATTTCCAAGTTGTCCTTGCCTCTGTCACAGAGCTAGTTGGGTGAACTGAAAGATCACCTGGTAAACGGATTTTCCAAGGGCACCTTATTAACCTCTTCCTTCAAAGTCAGCATTATTCACGCCACATGCAGTTACACACCAATAGACTTCAACTCTATAACCAAAAATATGCCTCAGGTAGAGGGGTGGATTTCGTGATAGGATGCTCTTAAAGGCAATGTAATGTCCTGGAGCCTCTCAAATCCTTGGCGAGTCCAACATTTGGTGGAGATCCAAACCACGGGCAAGTGTAAAACACAGCCAGAGACTTATCCCAATCTGAACAGTCTCTCCAACTCAATGTTGGAGAACCTATCACTCAGTCCACTTGAAAAACTGAAAAGGATGTCTCTCCAGATCTCTCTCCGACCTGCCAGAACCAGAGAACTGCTTCTTTAACAGGTACCGGGGCTGGTGGTGGTCATAGACTGGTTAGGGAAGGAATCGTTACCAGCCATTTGGGTACGTCTAGTGCAGTGGTTCTCAACCTGTGGGTCCCCAGATGTTCCTGGACTGCAACTCCCAGAAACCCCTTCCAGCACCGCGAGTGGTGGAGACTTCCGGGAGTTGCAGTCCAGGAACATCTGGGGACCCACAGGTTGAGAACCACTGGTCTAGTGCACCCATGCTCAGGGGAAGCTTGTGCTGGAGTTTGGAGCTTAGGATACTTGTGGCTGATCATCTCAATGGCTATCCAGGACTGCAAAGAGCATGCCCGTGAATGATGCTGGGGAACATGAGCACAAGAGAACTCTGGCTCTCATGACCTGGTTGTGGGCTTCTGTTACAAGGAACCAGTTGGCTAGTGTGGAAAAGCCTCGTACTGGATTATGTCGGCGTTGGATCTGATCCAGCACCGTCCATAGACCTCCTTCTGTTTGGTAGGGTCAAGAGTTTGGTGGTCTCACACAATCAAAAACAAGAGGTTTCTGCTTACAAATATGAATACAAGGAGACGTGTGTGTGTGTGTGTGTGTGTGTGTGTGTGTGTGTGTGTGAGAGAGAGAGAGAGAGAGAGAGAGAGAGAGAGAGAGAGAGAGAGAGAGAGCAATGCTTTTGTACCAGCGACAAAAATTCCAGAAATTCTGGAGCCATGGGAAAACACTTGGGTGGGGGGCAGAAAAACTGGGTGGGTGGGGGAAAACAGTCTCTCCCCCCCCCCAAGTTTCTGCAAATTTTACACCTCTCTCCTGGCCCTAGTGGTCAGGTGACAATGGGAATTATGGCCCAACACCTCCAAAAGGTACCATGGCCTGGACAGCTGTTGGCTTAAATAAGTCTGTTTAAGAGGAACGTCATGGGATTATCTTTAAGATTTCAAGAAATGAGTGCCCTCAAGTCAGTTTGCCCAGAGGACTGTTTGGAATCAGGCATTTGCCCTGCCCCAGAAATCTTTAAGATAAAGGTAAAGGTTTCCCCCTGCACGTGCGTGCTAGTTGTGTCTGACTCTAGGCGTGGTGTTGAGCTCCATTTTCAAGCCAAAGAGCCAGTGTTGTGCAAGTCCGTGGCTGTGTGGCCGGCATGGCCGAATGCATTTCTGCGCACGGAACACGGCTTACCTCCCTGCTTTTTACGACGGTACCTATATATCTACTTGCATTGAAATGCTTTTAAACGGCTAGGATGGCAGGAGCTGGCCCCGCTGCGTGGCACCCGGGATTCGAACCACCGAGCTGCCGGCTTTGCAGCTGACAATTTCAGCACTCTAGTCTGCTGAGCCGTCATGACCCCCTTCTTTGCCACACCCACAAAACCTCTGCCTGGAAATGCTGCCACAACTTCTCTTTAGATGAAGCAACAAGTGAGCTTTGCCCCCCCCCCTCCCGGGACAGCTCCCCAGCTGAACACGGCTTGCATTCCCCGGTGGGCAGGGCAAAGAAAGCATACCAGCAATGCTGACTCGTCGCCCTCCCCCCACCCTCATTTTCCCCACAATGCCATTCCGTTTCCCTTAATGGGACAGGACACACTGCCAGAGCTTTTTAAAGCTGTAATTATAAATAATTGAGCGTGCGAGAGGAATTCAGTATGCAATGTGCAGAGAACAAACGGCTGGGTGGAAAAAACACTAGGCTATCTAATGCATGACCTACATGGAGGCGGGGTGGGGGGATCTCTTTGACCTGCCCCCTCTCCAGATGCAGCCCCTTTCGGCCACCTGTTTCCAAGCTGCCATCATGCGTTGAATGGCAACTGCAAGGTGGGCTTTGAACCAAGGCATCCTCAAAAGCTGCATCAAGGTGGGAAAAAGGAAATGATGCCACCCGGATAATATTCCACTCAAGCCTGTCTCTCTGGCTGGCACGCTTGCTTTGCGTGACTGATCCCTGCATCTCCTGGTCTCAAGAAGCAATGGGAGAAACAGCAGCCAAAGAGCAATGGAAGAAACAGCTAGAGCAGTGGTTCTCAACCTGTGGGTCCCCAGATGTTCCTGGACTACAACTCCCAGAAGCCTCCACCACTTGCTGTGCTAGAAGGGATTTCTGGGAGTTGCAGTCCAGGAACATCTAGGGACCCACAGGTTGAGAACCACTGAGCTAGAGGAACAACAAACCCAGAACTCTCGTTGGGCACTGTGCCGGCATCCACGAGCTTATGCCCAGGCATCGGTAGACACAGCATCATCGGCATGCATAACCTGGGTCTAATTGCCCCCCACCCACCCACCCACCATGGCTCAACCAGCACCAGACAGCTGGGTCCAAGCACAGCCCTTTCCATTTCCTGCAATGCCTCCAGTGTGGTTCCCCTATCAGTAGGCACCCCATAAAATTTAAAGAGCAGATCCCAGACTCAGCCGTCAGCCAGTGCTGCTGCTTCCGTGCCTCTAAACGTGCCGGGGCAGATCCGTGTAACCCTGGGCTTGTAGGTCTAGAGCAGTGGTGGCCAACCTTTGGCGTTCCAGAAGTTTTGGACCACCAATGGTCTAAGAGAACGGGGCATCCAGTGGACATTTTGCAGAAGGGGTCTAGATTTGCTTCTTTTCTGAAACCTGTGGCATTTCCCCAGAGGTCACAACGCTAAGAGCAGCGGGGTGTACAAGACAGATAAGTAGCACACTTGAAAATCCTCCAGCTACCAGGAGGATCTCACAGGGAAGACGGAAGAGAGGAGAGAAACAGGAGAAGAAGCAAGGCACGCACTACATGTGAAGCTACTAGACTTTCAATATGCCGCACCTTGGAGTATTGTGTACAATTCTAGTCACCGCATCTCAAAAAAGACATAGTGGAACTAGAAAAGGTGCAGAAGAGAGCGACTAAAATGATTACTGGCCTGGGGGACCTCCCTTATGAGGAAAGGCTAAAACATTTGGGGCTCTTTAGTCTGAAAAAAGGTGCTTGAGGGGGGATATGATTGAGATATACAAAATAATGCAGGGCATGAGTAAAGTGGATAGAGGAACACTCTTCTCCCTCTCACAAAATACCAGAACTAGGGGACATACAGTCAAACTGAGGGCTGGGAGATTGAGAACAGACAAAAGAAAATACTTTTTTACCCAGCACATTGTCTGTGGAACTCCCTGCCACAGGAGGTGGTGATGGCATCTGGCCTAGATGCCTTCAAAAGAGGATTGGACAGATTCCTGGAGGAAAAGTCCCTCACAGGTTACAAACCATGATAGAGATGTGTCATCTCCAGGATTAAAACCAGGGTACTTCAAGAGCCAGATGCAGGGGAGTGATATCAGGAGACAGAGATCTAGTCTCATGTGCTCCCAAACGCATTTGGTGGGACCACTGTGAGATACAGGAAGCTGGACTAGATGGGCCTTTGGCCTGATCCAGCAGGGCTCTTCTTAGGTTCTTAGGAAGAGCAACACTGGGGATAAGTGGAAAGGGGGACACGGCGACTGGTTACTGGGAAGAAACAACAGAAAGTGGCTGAACTAATGAAGTGCTGTCAGCCTTTGCCCTTCAGTGTGTTAAGACTTGGCACTCCCTCACCAATCTCTCTCCCAGCTTGCTTGCTTGAAATGCCATGGCTTATAGAGAGGCTTAGGCAGGATATCTAATGGCAGCGACCCCATTAGGTGAACCCAGGCTAGCATTAATTTGACCACACAGACACACACTAATCAGCTGTAACCGTGGCAGCCGGCTCAATCCAAATTGATTTACCAAGGCTGGAAATGGATAGAAATGTGATTAAGGGCTTTTTTTTTATATTTTGCATAGGTTGCTCTATAAAATGATTTAGATCAATTGCTGGGCAGGCCCCAGCATTATTAGCATGGCAAGGCTCCCTTCCGCCTTGATAAAACACTGCCCCCAAAGGTGACATGCACACTCCATCCCACCGACACAGTCTTGATGCAAAGGGCGATGACTATGACGGGGTCAAGTGTCTCTCTTTTATTTTGTGTTGGGTGGCAGGAAGTGGTGGATCTACAGGGCATCCGCTATCCCACCTGCCACGCTCACCCTTGCAAGTACAGTGGTACCCCGACTTAAGAGCAGCTCGACCTAAGAGCAGAAAACTGTTGGCATTTTGATTACTGCCTTACAAATTTTAGATATGGTCTGCTCGACTTACATTTTTTCCATTTTTTTATTTTTTTTAAACTTCTTGTTTCAATTTTTTAGTTAGGTACCCTGATTTAAGAGTAGTTCGATTTAACAGCATGCATTCGGAACGGATTAAATTTGTAGGTCGAGGTACCACTGTATAGTATTCTACTTGCCTCCGGAGACCATAATGCAGGGGCAATTTCTGAGACTGGGGAAGATGGGGCTTGATTTGGCCAAACTACTATCAGAAGATATTTCTCTGTTTTCCCAACTGCTCGGTTCCTCAAAAAAGCACCGAGGTGTGTATGGATAGACTCCACTTGAGATTTGAACAAGTAAAGAAGCCATCAAACAAGGGCCTACTGTTCCTGTTTATTTCCTTCCAACAGCACTGCAGAAGAAAAACTTCCAGAACACGGCCAAACAGCCTGAAAAACTCGCAACTATGGGCGCTTTTACACGACCCCTAAAATCCAGAGGCAACTTAAATTCAGACCAGAGATCGTGGGGGCTTGTCACTCTTCCTGTGTTCCCACCCTTCTGCACTCCATTGTTCCTGTCTGTGTGAGGGGAGGGAGAAAAAAAGGGAAAAAAAATGCAGGCTCACCTCCCTCTGCCGGTCGGAGCAGCCCCGAGCCGCCCCGTAGCAATTCCTGTCTTTTAAAGGGGCGGCGGGGACAAAAAAACAAACAGATGGCAAGGGAGCCCGGCATTCACAACTTTACAATGCGCATCAGAAGACTTTTTACCTCCTGGAGGCCAGGTACTTGAAAAGTGTGCTGGGACGCACTTAGGTGGGCGTGGTTGTACTTAATTTTTTTAAGTGTCAGGAGCTGGTTGGAAAACATTTTTAAGCTCCGGATCTGGGAGCCCTTTGCCTCGGATTTTAGGGGTCGTGTAAAAGTGCCCTATAAGTAATAAGATTATTCAAGGCTTCCCAAAGTGCTCCACACCAGAAACCAAGGAGCACTTGCACTGGCAAGGAGAGTGACAGACGGCCACTTCCATGCAGGGCTTCCAGAATTCAGTGTCTTTGGCTCCGATGTGAAGGACTCCAACTTATCACAGCCACAATGTAGAGAGGATGGACTGTAGTATTTTCATGCTTGACAGTTCGGGAGTCGGACACCACCATTCCTGAGCCCTCTCCTTCACTTCCCACCATGTTTTGGAGGTCCACTGTGGCATCTCCATCCCACGACCCTTCTATTCCTTCCCTAGTAAAGGCCTCTCAGGCCATACAGAGCAGTACTGCTTTATCAACAAGGTCAGTTGCAACCTGGGAAAGACAAGCTCAGCGAGATATAATGCAGGCTTTTCCTCTGCTACTCACAGAGTCATTTAGAGAGCTTCCTTTCTTCAGGTTTTCAAATGTTCGTAGGATAGACAAGACTGCCTGAAAGGTGAACGCTCTCACCTCAATGATCTGCATGGAAAATGGACCAGTGATTTGGGTGTTAGCTGCAGAGACCAGGAGTATTTATTCCCCACTGTAATTGGTGAACAGCCGTATTATACAGCCTAGGCAAGCTGCACAAACCCAGAGCACCTCCAGAAAAAGGGAACAGTAAAGCATTCCTGAATACTCTATATAGCTAGACAATTCTGAATCACTAGGCCACTGTGAGTTGGAATCGACGTGGCAGCATGTAAGAGAACGCATATGAATCAGGCATGTCCAAACTTCGGCCCGCCAGATGTTTTGGACCACAACTCTCACCATGCTTTGCCATTGGCAATCTAAGCTTAGAATTCTGGGAGTTGTGGTCCAAAACATCAGGAGGGCCGAAGTTTGGACATGCCTGATATGGATTCTCCCAACAAAAGCTGCTGCTACTCCCAAAGCAAAGCTTGCTCTTTGTATGTGCAACAAGAAAGGGGAAGGAGGAGGTACACAGCAAGTGGAATAGGAATGGAAGAGTGGCCCTTACAGCGATGACTGATGCGCCCTATAAAGAACTTGCCCTTGTAGAATTATTTCCAAAGATACTGATGCTTGCACAACGACCCCCATTCCACTGGGGGGAAGGCAAGGCAATCCAACACAAAGGCCAGGCGTCCCACGTCCACTCACACAGCTCAAGAAGTGTCTCTCCTATGAACAGATCAGAATCCTGGTTTCCCAGGGACTCTTTTTGACCTTGAGTAACGCACTGCCGCGACTGTAGGTGGCACTCTTGGTATGATACGGTGTTGTTCCAATTCCCTACAAGCTTCCCTGTGTTAGAAGGGAGGGAGAAGAGACAAGAAATCATACTTTGGCCCTTTCATTATTAAGAGGTGCTCAAGTGAGTATAAAGAATACAAAAGCAAATAATGACTTAAGAGTTCATGCAGGTATGGATGTGAAATATAAATTATGTCTCAAAGCCAGCCAACAAAATCCTCACATGCCACCCATGTGCCCCGTCTCTTCTTTAACCAATGCACCGTCTCTGAACGGGTGCATCATTTCCCAATTGCCAAAGGTTTCTGGTTTCTGCTCTCTCTCTCTCTCTTCCTCCCATCCAGTCTCAGTGGTCTGTGCTTGAATGACAAGTGCTTGTCAAAGCTCAGTGCTAAGAGAAATCAAATGTAAACTACAGCTGATGGGTGGTATTTTGACTTGGGACACAAGGAAGAACCGAGGGACAGTAATGCCAGAAGTTCTGTCTGCATGCATATGTTCCACACAGCTCAAAAGGCAAACACTTCTTGTTGAATTGGGACACAAAGGAAGCATAAGAGAAACGCTTAGAAAACTCCATACCATGCCACTGTGTGTGTGTCTGTGTGTGTGTGTGTGTGTGTGTGTGTGTGTGTGTGTGTGTGTGTGTGTGTGTGTGTGTGTGTGTGTGTGTGTGTTGTGTCGTTACAGTCGTGACTGACTCTACGTGACCCCATGTTCATGGAGTTTTCTTGGCAGAAGTACTGGAGTGGCTTGCCAGTTCCTACTACAGGCGCCTACAGCACCTGGTATTCCCTGGTGGTCTCCCATCCAAGTACTCACCAAGGCCGACCCTGCTTAGCTTCCAAAAGCAGGTGAGATTAGATGTGCTTAGGGCACGGCTAGCGTGCCCCCTCCCCTTCAAATGTGCCAGGCGACTCCCAGGGACCATAAAGCCTCCCTCCATTTAGAAGGGCTGGTCGGCATCATACAAAGACAGCCATTCAAATTGATAAATTCAGGAAACAAAAGACATCTCTCACCTCTGGTCATGGAGTTCAAATTGGCATTTTAATTTGGTCAGAAAACCTAAACAAGAAGACGACATGTCCAAGCTCCCCAGGTAAGTTTAAGGGGTTTAAAACTTGATGTCTCCTGCGCAGAATTCCAATACTCTTTAACAACATTCACAGGCGCCTTTGGGGAGTTCCCGAAGGTGCAGAAAGAAGTCCCATGGAAAACTCCTCCCGCAAACTACAGATCACGATGCATTAGGCACAGATTGTCTTGGTGCTACAGCTGCCATTGTCCCTAATTGCTAAAGCTCACCTCCCTTCTGCTTAGAACACTGCTTAAGTCCCATTGTGAGATCGCCTCCTGACATGGAGCAAGGACACGAACAAAAAGAAAAACCTCCCTCCCGCCCTCCCTTCCTTCCGGGCCGAACATGTGGAAAAGGCTGGCAGAGCCAAAAAGGCCGGCCACTCTTCCATGGCAGCAAACCAAAGCCCATTACGCGGAGTGCTGACGTGTACGTACCCGTTGTTTGTCAATTATTCAGACAATAATTGCACCCTTATTTAAAGCCTAGCCTCGTGTCCACTGCATACTGAGCTGGCAAGCACCACACCGAGATAGGTTTACACCGTAACCAGCCAGGCCTCTGGTACTTGAGCACTCTTCCCCCCACCCCACCCCACCCCACCCCTTTCCTCACATACAAACCCTGGTCAATTAATTAAGCAAACTTGTTTAGAGCAGTCTGTTCTCAGGCGTGAAAGCTGCAGAGGCTGCCATTCACCTTCACTTAGAGCTTAGTGTCATTTAATCCCAACCTGATCTTCAGAGGCTTCGAAAGGAACAAGAAAGGAGGCACAATTGAAGTATACCTCAGGAGGAGGAGGAGGAGGAGGAAGGAGAGAGAAGGTTGCTTTGGATTTCATCCTCCTTCAGAATGGGAGGACCCAGTTTTCCACGGAGGACATGATGAACCCACGGTTGCCGTGGCAACTCTAGCAGATAAGACGGTGGTCCTGAGAGGTCTGGCCTTTTTGGCCATAGGACAGGCATGTCCAAACTTCGGCCCTCCAGATGTTTTGGACCACAACTCCCACAGTCCTTTACTATTGGAAATATAGGCTTGGGATTCTGGGATTTGTGGTCCAAAACATCAGGAAGGCCGAAGTTTGGACATGCCTGCCATAGGAGCTCTGAAGGGGGAAAAAACATAAGGACATAAGAACATAAGAAGAGCCGTGCTGGATCAAGCCAAAGGCCCATCTAGTCCAGCTTCCTGTATCTCACAGTGGCCCCACCAAATGCGTCTGGGAGCTCACGAGATTAGGTATCTGTCTCCTGATACCACTCCCCTGCATCTGGCCCTTGAAGGACCCCTTTTTAAGCCTGGAGATGACCCATCTCCATCATGGCTTGTAACCTGTGATGGACTTTTCCTCCAGGAATCTGTCCAATCCCATTTTGAAGGCATCCAGGCCAGATGCCATCACCACCTCCTGTGGCAAGGAGTTCCACAGACTAACTACACGCTGGGTAAAAAAAATATTTTCTTTTGTGTGTTCGTACTCTCCCAACCCTCAATTTGAGTGGATGTCCCCTAGTTCTGGTATTTTGTGAGAGGGAGAAGAGCGCCCTTCTATCCACTTTACTCATCATGCCCTGCAGGGACAGGCAGGAGGTCTAGAAAGAAAAGGCAAACCTATCTCCCCCCCCCCCCTTTGAAATATTCTCCAGATCATAAATAAGAATCTGGGACAGCTAGTACTTTTCGCATGATAGTCCAGTAAGGACTGTGATGCTAAATGACATGTAAATATCCCCTCAAATTGCCACCAGGTAAGTAAAGTTAAAGGAGGATTTGTAATCTGGGAAAGCAAGGGACCTTTCTTTTAAAATTAGGTTGCTAAATCTGACACACAAACACCCATATAACTCATGCTAGTATGCATCAGCCAACAGGCTAGTGAGAAATGGTGTGGATTTATTTGCCCAGTTCTACTGCCTGAAAGCTTGGCAGACAAAAGGCAAGATGCATGGACCAAGTACAGTGGACCCTCATATAACAGTTTGTATAACATAAAATCTGCACAACATAAATTCCGGAGATAGGGGGAATCTGCTTAACAGAATCACCTATGGGGCGAATCCGTACAACATAAAAATGGTCACGATTAGGGATTACTCTGTTTTCAATGCATTCCTATGGGAAATTTGTATAAAGGAAATTTTGCTTAACAGAAATTCATTTGGAATGAATTAATTCCTCTATACAAGGTACCATTATACTTATGTGTGGCATGACTCTATTATCCCACTAGCCCAATATGTGTGACATGACTCTATTATCTTTTTGAATTACCCCAAATTTCATCCTAAGTCTGGAAGTTGAGTCATGGCTACTGGACTTCTTTTTTGAGAGATAGAAACATTTCGCTGCTCATCCAAACAGCTTCATCATCCTAAGTGAATAATCATGCCATTAAAAATCAGCCTAACTTTCTTCCTCATAATAGATGGAAAGACACAAGTGTTTTAACTTAGCCAGGTCATGACTCTCAACAGCTCACAGGTGTGTATAAATATAGTGACATAGTATTTGTCTGAAGAAGTGGATTTTAAGCTCAGATGCAAATAAAGTGGTTCGTATTTGAAGTACCGCAGTACCTTGCTTTTCTCTTTCTCTTTCACTCCCATCTAACTCGGGGAGAAAGACTAACATAACTTCATTAACATGGGAAGGGGATTATCAAGACACTTAATTACTTGAGGTCACAGATCACATCCAGGGTGATAAGCTGTATACCAGGTGGATATGGCTTACAGAAAAAAAGTGAAGCCTTGTTTCTGGTGCAGAGGTCAGCGTCTGTCAAGGATAACAATTATTTTACACCCGTAAGATATTAGAGAAAGCTGGGATATTAATATACATAGCATTAAAAGACCTTCAGCCCTTTTCAGACATGCAGAGAGGCGCTGGAACTCATGAATGAAGCCATCTTCTCCATAATTCACCCTCTATTCTTTTTACACAAAAGCCACTTTGTGATCCATCTGTCAACAAAGCGCTGCCACTTTGCCTGTTACCTGACATCCTCACCTGGTCCTGACTGTTACCACCTCGAGGCTATGCATAAATATCGAGACGCAGTATCTGTATTTCTTGTGTCCAAAGAAGTGGGAGAAATAAAATGTGGTAGTATTTCAAGCGGGACAGCATTCGGCGTTTCTCTGTCCCTTTCTCCTTACTCAGTGGGTAAGTTTTGCAAACAAGCAAATCTAGGTAGTGGAGGCATCACCGCTATCTCATTAACACATTTTTAACTCAAAGAGCTACCAGATCCTGGATGCCGCTAACATTAAACAGTGATGATGAACCTTTTAGAGACCGAGCGCCCAAACTGCAATTCAAACCCCACTAATTTTTCACAAAGTGCCAATACAGCCATTTAACCTGGCTATAGGTGGCTGTGAAGGGGCGATGTTGGGTGCCCACAGGAAGGGCTCTGAGTGCCACCTTTGGCACCTGTGCCATAGGTTCACCAACACTGCCCTGAAATCCCCTTCAATGATTTGGGCTTCAGGATTTAAATCTCTTCCCCAAGGACATTCCTAAGTACGTACTTCAGTGTACCAAGCATGACTCCCACACACGCTATCTTCCCCATATATATGGAGGACCCACAGGTCATCGGCCCAGCATATACAGCTGTGCATGTGAGTTCTTACTCTGTTACTCTAGTTATAAGGTTGGATGAGACAGCAGATGAAGCAATATAAAGTGAGCTTTACTGGCCACAAAACAAAACCCCGAAACCCATTACTGTGGCAACATCTTTATTATGAGGTTAATGGGAAGGCACCCAATATGGGCAAGCTTTTGAGGTTGGTAGATCTTGTCTCGATTCTTTGCAGGTTTATCGTGTCTGATGGAGAAAGAGAGATCAAAAACCTTGTACATGTTTTTGAACTATTTTCCAGCTGGCCTAATAGAGAGGAAGAAACAGATCCTTCTCAGCTACTGACTCTGGAGTTCTGCTGCCAGTCTGAAGTCAACTGGGCAGCCCTTCAAGTGTGTTAGCCTAGGCACCTCGTCATCTACAGCCAGCACAGCGAACGGCAACGGGGAGACAACCGGATAGCTTTTCATGTTGTGCCTTCGTGTCGGAAGCACCTTCCAACCACGGGGAGGAACGTCTTTTCTGAATAACACAAAAGCAGCAAAGATAACACACTGCATCTGGTAAAGGTCTCCTGGCTTAGTTCTGTCCTTGCCAGAACAGGGCGCTCGTTCAAAGCTTGACTCAAGATGAAGCAAGACCCTTGCTTTATGTCTTTGTCTCTTTCTCTCTCACACACAGCGCCAGATTCTCCCTTCTTCACATCTCGCTGGGGGGGGGGGGGGGAAAGATTGCAGGAGGAGGAGGAGGAGGAGGAATGGGAGGAAAGCCGTAAAGGCAAAGAGCTGATCCTGACCCCGTTCATTAGAGCATCCCTCCCTCCCTAAGAAGGGAGGAGGGTCGAGGGAGTGACAGTGACCAAGAGGTCAATTAATTCATCAGGGAAATGCAATTTCGAGCCCAAATATATTGTCAGCAGGCCACATTAGCGCTGGCACCAGGGACATCGGGTTGCACCCCTCCCGGGTAAGCTGCTAAATCATAGACATCTGGAGAGCTGGCTGAAGGCTGAGGTTATTAATGCTGAAATTTAGAAGCCAAGGTCTGAGCTGCCGATCCATCAGCGCCACCAGTTACGTCCAATAAATTAGGAGAGATAAGGATTGAAGGATGGAGCATTAAAAAGGCACCATTCATTGCTGAACTGTAGCAAAGAGGCGAGGCTTTTTCCCTTCCCTGGAGAATGTTAACCCTCTCTGCTTACAGACGCTGCAAAACCAGAAGCTATTATTACTAGATTCAAAGGGACTCTTGCTAGTTGAGGAAACAGGAAATGTGCTAGAGAGAGAGAGAGAGAGAGAGAGAGAGAGAGAGAGAGAGAGAGAGAGAGAGAAGCAAAGCCTATTTGCTGGAAGGTAATACAGTAGGGCCCTCGTATCCACTGATTCATTATCCACTGATTCTGTTATCCACAGTTGGCAGAGGGAAAAAAATTAAATAATTCAGCAGCCACAAAGCCAGTTGTAATGGAAGCTGTTGTCACAAATAGCATCTGTAAAGCAAGCTACTGTCACACACAGTGGCCATAAAGCAAGCTACTGTCTCAAAAACAGCAGTCGTAAAGCAAGCTACTGTCAGGAAAGAGCGGTTTGGGGGTGGGTGGGCAGGCATTCTCTCTTATCCACGGTTTTCATTATCCACGGGAAGGCCTGGAATTAATCTCCAGCGGATACCGGGGTCCTACTGTATAGCAAGAAAATATCACTGGCAATAAAACAATTCCACAATCCATCCAGTAGTAATATCTTTATTAAGTCCCAAATAACAAGGGGAGCGTGCAAGCTTTTGGGAGCTGGGTGCAAATTATGTCTGCTCCAGAAAACAGAAAGGGGGGGGGACAATGTTTGGAAGTTTTTAGGGCCTTTGCATTTCATCATCAGTCAGCATAGGATGGTGTTCTTCCTCCATAAGAGGGTTCTCTCCTCAGATGTCCTCGGGGCTGGTTGGTTTGCAACATCTTGCCTGAGATCAGAAGGCCTCAAAAGCTTGGACATGTTTTTTTCTCCTTCCTTATTTGCTTGAGTGTGTGTGTGTCGTGCCATTACAGTTGTGACCGACTCTTCATGACCCCATGTCCACGGAGTTTTCTTGGCAAGAATACTGGAGTGGCTTTGCCAGTTCCTACTCCAGGCGCCTACAGCACCTGGTATTCCCTGGTGGTCTCCCACCCAAGTACTAGCCAGGGCTGACCCTGCTTAGCTTCCGAAATAAGGCGAGATCAGATGTGCAGTCTTAAACACACATTGTAATGCTCCCCTGAAAGTACAGTATGTTCCTGACTGAGATCCTCGATCATTGCTTAAGTTTTCTTTGCTGACTCTTTGGTCTTGGCCATTATCACACTTCCTCGGGCAAAAATGATTTCTATACTATTGCAGCTGAAACCGAGTCCACACCATTTTTACTCTGAGTCCCTTTCTACTTAGCCGGACAAGCACCACCATATCACCTATTACAGAGGTTCAGAGAAGTGCTAATGGCCATGTGCAAGAATTAAACAGGTCAAGGTAAACATCACCCACAAGCCATAACTATGTGCTGCCAAATCAATTCTTGCCAAGTCAATTCTGCCGCCCAGAGACCATTTGGTAGTGCAGCAGCTAATTTTTTTTATAAATAAATAAATTCTGAGCTATGATCAGCAGTTTACCATTGCCTTCTGCTGGAGGTATCTAGGGAATGTGCAGCTTGCCCAAGTTTGTTGTTGTGCAGTCGTGTCCGACTCTTTGTGACCCCATGGACCAGAGCTCCCCAGGCCTTCCTATCTTCCACTGCCTGCCGGAGTCTGGTCAAATCCATATTGGTTGCATCGATGACACCATCCAACCATCTCATTCTCTGCCGTCCCCTTTTTCTTTTGCCTTCAATCTTTCCCAACATCAGGGACTTTTCCAAGGACTCCTCTCTCCTCATGAGGTGGCCAAAGTACTGGAGCCTCATCTTCAAAATCTTTCCTTCCAGTGAACATTCGGGGTTGATTTATTTCAGGATGGATAGGTTTGATCTCCTTGCAGTCCAGGGGACTCTCAAGACTTTCCTCCAGCACCACAGCTCAAAAGCATCAATTCTGCGGCAATCAGCCTTCTTTATAGTCCAGCTCTCACTTCCATACATCACTACTGGAAAAACCATAGCTTTGACTATCCCGACCCTCGTTGGCAAAGTGATGTCTCTGCTCTTTAGGATGTTACCTAGGTTTGCCATTGCTTTCCTCCCAAGAAGCAGGCGTCTTTTAATTTCGTTGCTGCAGTCGCCATCTGCAGTGATCAAAGACTTCCTTAAGACCCCAGAAATCTGCTACCTAGCACTGCAGACAATACAAGGTTAGATGGGCAGAACGGCTTGACTAAGATTGACACAGTGTTCACTGTGGCTAGGAAAAACCTTAAGATGGTAGAAAAGAAGCACAGCGTCAGAAGACAAACAAGCTGGTGGACTTCCATAGCTGCCTTTGCAGGGGCCCCCATAACCTCATCTAGTAAGCCTCCTGGTTATCAAAAGAACCTCAGCCACATTCCAAGCCACACAGGCATCTGCTCATTCCCTCCAATTAAAACTCTAGCAAGGACTTCCCTCTTCCAACCAGACACTGCATGGCCACAGCCTTTGTGCCCTTTGTCCTGGCCCTTTTCCAACCCAGAGATGCTGGACCTTGGGGTTATTTGGGGGTTCATAAACAAGCCAAGCAAGGCCATAATTTCCTAGGCGGATAGAGCCCATATGGGAGACCACCTCTGACCTTCGCTGCCCGTAGCAGCATTAAGACCACTTAAGCAGAGCCAGTCCTACCTGGACAGCTGTTGATCTGTTCCTTCGATCTTTCTGTTTATGTATGCCATTACGAAGGACACTGCCTCACCCTTAGCAAGGGACCTTTGCTAGGGAGAAATATACAAAAGGGAACGAGAAAGAGAGAGAGAAACAGACAAGCACGCAATCCCAGGAGTCTGTGGCAGAAAGAGAGAAGGTGGTTGGGTCAATGGATCCTGTAATAACAGGTGCCAACTCATTATTGATTTAACAAGAATTGTGAGCTGCTAAACAAGATGAAAAGTGCAGGAGGAAGGTTCTAATCAGAAGGTAAACATGGCGAGGTTACTGTACTTCCTCTGCTTAGAAGTAAAAAAAAAAAAGTGGGTTGAGCCGTGTGGCCAGAAAAACAAATTCAAAAGTAGGCTAGTTGATACTGATACTGTACCTTTATTGGTCACTACTAAAACAAAAAAATGTAAGCTAAGCTTTCAATAGCAACTTGCGATCTTTATCAAAGCATTGTACCAAAAATGCAATCTTGATAGAGGATGTAGTCTATCGGGCGCTGATAATCTTTTTGGTGAGATGGAATGCACCAGATGATGGTATCAGGAGGCAGGGCTGGTGTTAAGTTATTTTTTCTCACTGCCTCATGAGGACCCCTGTTGAATGGTCATTTGATCCCCAAAGGGGTCCCGACCCCCCAGGTTGGGAACCACTGGCTTAACAGATACATTGTAATTGAAGAGCTAGATCTTGACTGTTGTCCTTAGAAGGAGCAAACACCAATTCCCCAGGCTCCAATTCCCATAAGAAAAGGTTGTTTTGTTTCCTGAGGCTAATCACAGGTGGAGGTAGCAGGGGACTAGGGCAGTGATGGTGAACCTTTTAGAGACTGAGTGCCCAAACTGCAATTTCAAAACCCACTAAATTTTTTTTGCAAAGTGCCAATACAGTAATTGAACTTGTATACAGGTGGCTATGAAAGGGCGATCTCAAGTGCCCACAGAAAGGGCTCCTTCGAGTGCCACCTTTGGCACTCGTGCCATAGGTTCGCCATCACTGGTCTAGGGGAATATCTTGGTGGGCATGGATGGGTTTATCTGAAGATATTCTGCTTATATACCGCCCCATACCACTTCAAGTAGTCTCTGGGCGGTTTACAGTATTAATTACAGTCTGCAGGCTACACATTGCCCCCCCCCAGCAAGCTGGGTACTCATTTTACCGACCTCGGAAGGATGGAAGGCTGAACGAACCTTGAGCTTGCTACCTGGGATTGAACCCCAGGTCGTGAGCACAGTTTAACCTCCAGGACAGGCATTTAACCACTGCGCAACAGGGCTCCTTTGCATGAGGTGAAACCCCATGCAAAATTAAACCCTGACATCGTTCTGTAATGGAGAAGGGCACACCTCATACGGAGTCAAGCTAGAACCAGACAAACATACTGCAGAAACAACAAGAGAAATCAGATGGCAAACACCATCTCTCCTCCCCCTTTCTGCCCTTTCCGGTGGTGTCTGCTGTGCAAATAAGAAGCCATCCTCTTTTCCTCTCTCCCTCTTGCCAGGGTGCTGAGCTGTGCCCACCGACTCCCCCTTTCTCCGTTCCCCCCCTCCCCTCAAGCTCAGATTACAGGCTGAGCCGCTTCCAGCTCCCCGTGATCCAAGCAGCTTGCCCAGCCGTCCATCTGCATCACCCCCCTGCCTGCTTAATCCTCCCCCAGGGGAGGGAACTCTGATGCCAGAACAGCTTAGCCGGCACCTTTTGGCCTGCTCCATATGAGAGGGCACAGCCTGCCCTCTGCCTGCCATGCCCTCCACCCATTAGCCTGTAGCGGCTCTAACAAGCAACATTCTCTCCCCCGCCACCCGCCTGCCCGCCCGCCTGCCCGCCCGCCCGCCAGCTTTTGTTCATTTCGAGTGCCAGGCTGCAATAATAATTGCTTTGCTGAGGAAAAGTCTCTCTTTTGATCTGTGAATTTTGCTCCTACGGCTCCGTCTTCATCTTTTATGACAGCCAATCGACACAGGGCCATCTCTAACCACTGGAACATTCATTTGCAGGGTCTGGCCCTTTTTTTTTCCATCACCACCTCCTAGGCCCAGGAGAGAAAACAACACAGGGACTAAGACCTTTGTCTCCAGCCCTTTTGTCAGAGCCACCACAAACAACACCTTAACACAATGCCCGGACTATTACAAAAGCAAGGCTGCCAATCAACTGGAGAACAAGCTTATTTACAATCCCAGACTGAATAAATCGGGGAGGCTTCGCTCTCTAAGATACAGACAGCGGGAAATTGTAATAATTTGGGCATCAGGATTTCAGGAAAGTGCAGGGTGATGGTTTAAGCGTGTAACCCAGTGGTTCTCAACCTGTAAGTCCCCAGATGTTCTTGGACTGCAACTCCCAGAAGCCTCCACCACTCGCTGTACTGGAAGGGATTTCTGGGAGTTGCAGTCCAGGAACATCTGGGGACCCACAGGTTGAGAACCTCTTGTGTAACCTATCTGCCCAGCCCTCCGAGCATTCTGAAGGCAAAATCTGATTGCCAGATATAAAATAAGACAGGTGTTAACGACACTCTCACATCTGCTCTTCTCTCAAACCATACCCCAAACATCCCATACTAATTCTGGATCGTTTGAGGCCACAAATTCTAGTTTTGGTCCATTCTACGAAATTGTGTGTGTGTGTGTGTGTGTGTGTGTGTTGCGTCGTTACAGTCATGATCGACTCTTCGTGACCCCATGTCCATGGAGTTTTCTTGGCAGGAATATTGGAGTGGTTTGACAGTTCCTACTCCAGGCGCCTACAACGCCTGGTATTCCCTGGTGGTCTCCCATCCAAGTACTAGCCAGGGCCGACCCTGCTTAGCTTCTGAAATCAGGCGAGATCGGATGTGCTTAGGGCATCTAGGCAGCAAAAAAAAGAGAAAATTGTGCCCATGCTAAATGCCTTAAAACCCAGCTGGATTCAGTTATCAGTTTTATCATCAGGTATTCATAAATGGAAACACACAGCGACACTTTCTAACCTGTGAAGGTGTTAACACTGAAATCAAAACAAATTGTTGTCAGAATGATTTCTCCACCAAGAGCATCCCTTACTTCTGCGTGTCTTGGCCAGACACCTGTTGCCTCCTTACCAAGATGTATGGAAGCAGCTACCACATAGGCTGATACTTCACGTCCTTCTCGCTGCAGTTTGCGGCCCCGCTGGAGACCGGTTCAAAGGAACGTAACCTCACGTCCTTGTGGGGTCAATCCAAGTTCACCCCGACCACGCCCCCTGAACTGCGCTCCAAGCGGGGTGAGAGATTCCCGTCCTGGAGCTCGGGAATCTTTTCAATCCGCTTCTCGATCCGCCGCCCCCCAGGGGACGTGCGGTTCCTCTTAACCCGCATCGAGAAAATACTTAGTGCGATTACTTTTTGTTGTTGTTGTTGAGAAGGGGGAACATCGGTATTTCGATGTATCGAACAATAGGAATTATAACTCCTTTTTCTGAATCCATTTCCCCCGCTTATCGACCAAGATTCTTCCTCGAACAGTTCACCCTGGTTTGTGTTTGTTCCTTACCGCCATGTAAGGATCGAGGACGTGCAGTTAAAGTACTGCCGGTTTCAATCAGCATGCCCGTGAGTACAGAGAAACAGGGGCAGAACCGGCATTAGGCCACATGACTAAAACCGATTTCAACACGGAGGCAAGTTCACCTCGGCTCGAGGAAGGACGTGAAGTAACCGTCAGAGACCCATTAGCATCTCTCTTATGGTGTTTTTGACTATCCTTGCTCTTCCAGGCATGTCTGCCATGACTTTCCAAATGATGAAGCTTAAGGATAACGAACTTGCACAGCTACTGGCTAGATTGGCCTTGGCTTAACATTCTAGCATCCTGTGTTTTGGACCTTGCAAACAACGAGAGTCTAGGAGAGGGGTCGAGATTCTTTGACACAACTGCCAATGTACAGAATAATTCCGAACAACCTAATTTAGAATCTAGTGGATTTTGGATTTGCTGATTTTGATTGTTCGTCTGTCTGTTTATTTCTCCATTTTTGGCAACTTGAGAGGCCTGTAATTAGCACATTTCCGGTAACCTCTGAGGTGTTTTTTTCTCAATCTCCTTACCTGCCAAAGGAAGAGATCACCAAGAGAACTTGGAACAACCAGAGAGAAGAGGGAAGGTGTTACTGCATGATGTTACACTAATATACATAGGCAGACTGGGGCATAGCAATTGTTTCCCTTTTCTAAGTTATTATGGTGCAAAGAACTGTAGATTGTTTATAGCAGGTACCCTACACCAACCCTACAACAATTCAAAAGTTTTCTCCCAATCTTTTAACAGCATCTGAAAGTGTCTCCTTACACGACTGCCCTCAAAAAAAGAATTAACTATCTACTAAACTTCCTCCCTGTTCCCACTCCTATGAAAACCACCAAAACTGAAGGCTTCAGACAATACCCCCCCCCGCAAAACTCTGCAGAGGAGGGGGTGTGGGAACCAGAGGCAAGACTGAGAACATGCTGGTTGGCTAAAGGTATCAAATAACTTTGCATTGAAAGCCCTTTTCCCCTTAAAGAGGCCAGAGGTTGGGGGGTGGGGGTGGGGGTCAAAGGTGAAGACCCTTAGGTCAAGAAATCACAGCGGACTTGGGAGGCTGTTCCTTTCAGGAAACAGCCAGGCGGGTAGAGTTTAATTAGCTCGGAATAAAGAGCAATGCCCTTTGCAGGTCCTCCTGGAGTCCTTCCTTCAACTCACTACAAATCACCGAGGACCCTCATCTCCTCTGCCCCTTCCCAGTCCCATCTGAACAATCTAGCAACACTTAGTCCTCTGGTTCCTGTCTTCTCCCCTTCCCACCAACCTCCCTCAAGCTCACCATGTTTATCCACCAACGCCAGTGTTGCAGAACCCAATGGCCAGCCATACAACGCATGGAAGCAAGCCAAGCAATAGAATGAACCAGAAAGCAAGTATTACCCAGGGAGCCACCCACCAAGTTTTTTTTTCTGACCACAAATACAGGACTCACAGAGACTTTCAGGGGCAAGGCAGACTCTTGCAAAATAAATATTTGGCCAAGGAATGGGGTTGAATTCACTGCTGCTTATTTGTGGCAGGCCATCACTGTAGGGTTGTGGGCAGAGATCAAGATCACCCAGGGAAGCACCGCAGAATTAGGCCACTCGGTTATTAGTCATCAGTTACGAAGGACCCGCTAAAGGAGAAGAAAGGGATACGGCCAGACCTCAAAGTTTACAGCCCCACCCCACCAGTGAAAACTTTCTTCCACAAGCACTCTTCTTCTAAAAAGAGCGGAATCAACTTGAGGTAGTAAGGAAAAGAGGAAAGGGGTTGATGCCCACACGATGGCAGAAAAGTGGGAAAGAATGTAGCAATGGGACTCCATGCCTTATGGTGCATCAAGACAAATCCCCAAATCGGCATTCCGCCTCTTTGCCAGATGGGACTCGCAGCTACGAGAAACAGGCACCGCCGGGGACCTGGAGTTAAGGGAGGCAGACCGTTTCCACTCACTCAGGCTCTGCAGCAAGGAGGACCAAGTCTTCATCTCTAGCATCATGCCTTGGCGGCCGGAGGGGTTGAGCTCTAAGCAGAAACGCCGGGCATGACGACCCTGACGCCAAAACTCTGCCCTGGCCCTCCGGAAAGAGAGAGGTCGCTCCCAGATCCCCGTGTCCTCTGGTTCCGCTGCCCCCACCGGCAGGACCTGGGCCAACTGCCTGCTGCTGCTGGACGGGACCCAAGCAAGTCGCTGGGATGATGATGAAGGGGAGGGGAGAGAGCTCAGGGTGCAGGCAAGCAGCTGCTCCCGCGATCCTCGCCGCTGCAGGCAGGCAGCCAACTCCGAGAGAGAGCGACCCTTTCTCTCCTTTCTCCCCCCCCTCTTGTGTTTCAGGGTTTGTCCTGAGTTGGAGGAGCTTTCGTCCCCGTCTCTCCCACACACACACACACACCCGTCGCCTGTTTGCTCTCCTCCCTCGCCTCTCCGACTGCCTGCCTGCCTGCCTCCTCTGCCTTGCACTTGATAGCAGCCTTGTCAAGACTGCTGAGTTGCGGCTGACCCCTCAACCCGCAGCTGCTAATTAAGGCTCCGCAGTGACAGTTCAAGTGCCTCGCCTCAAGTCTGCAGCACCAAAGGCTCTAATTGGAGGAGCTCCCCCCCCCCGATTTCTCTATAGCCCCAATGCTCCCACTTTTTCTTTTCTTTTTAAATTATTTAATGCCAGGCCCAAGCAAAAGAGAGCATTTCCCTCTTTGTGTTTCCCACCGGGAGAAAGAGAATTACAAGAGGAAGGGGGGTCAAGATGCTTGAAAGAGGTGTGTGTGTGTGTGTGGGTGGGTGTGTGTGGGTGTGGGTGTGGGTGTGTGTACGCGCACACGTGCGTGCATGCATGCAAAGGTTCCCCCCTGCACATGCATGATAGTCGTGTCCGACTCTAGGGGCGGTGCTCATCTCTGTATTCAAGCCCAAGAGCCAGTGTTGTGCAAATCCATGGCCACGTGGCCGGCGTGGCTGCAAAGAAACACTGTTTTACCTTCCCACTTTTTACGGCGGTACCTATTTATCTACTTGCATTTTTACATGCTTTCAAACTGCTAGGTTGGCAGGAGCTGGGGTTAACCATGGGAGCTCGCATTCGAACTTGACGAGCTGCCGACTTTGCAGCCAACTGTTTCAGCACTCTAGCCCAGTGAGCCACCACGTCTACCCCTAAAAATACCATACACAATCATAATTATAAGAACATGGACTGGAAGTATATAACAGATACAAAATTTAACCTAAAACCTAAGTTAAATACTGGTGCAGTGTGTATGCTATTCCCAGTATTGTTCATTATTATTATTATTATTATTATTATTATTATTATTATTATTATTATTATTATTATTATTATTATTATTATTATTATTATTATTATTATTATTATTAACCACACAGCTAACTACGCTGGACTTTGTAATACAAATAACTAGTCGAACACTTCCCAAGCGTTTAGGACTATGTGATGTATCATCGAATTATGCAAGCAGATCCCATTAAGGTGGCTTTCTGCAGCTGACTGTGGGTGACTTTGTCAGCTCCCACTTCTTCTAAATACTTGCTTAGCTCTTTAGGCACCACACCTAGCGTGCCGATTACCACTGGGACCACCTGTACTTGTTTATGCCAGAGCCTCTGAAGTTCAATTTATTATTATTATTATTATTATTATTATTATTATTATTATTATTATTAGTAGTAGTAGTAGTAGTAGTAGTAGTAGTAGTAGTAGTAGTAGTAGTAGTAGTAGTAGTAGCTCTGATGTTGTCTCTGAAACCTGCAACTGATGGTGGCGGCGGTGACTACACACAGAGGCAGAAGAAGACAAAGATTAAGATTTGGAGGGGGGAAATAATTGAAAATGCAACAAAGAGGAAAACAAAGAAGAGAAATGCCATATGATCAGGTTAGTTAGGTGGACAACCTGACATATGAGCTCTCCCAGATGACCTTTCCTGGGGGAGATTCTCTCCATCTGTCCTTCCATTCCTTCTTCTAGCCCTCCCTTGCAAATTCTTAGAGCAGATAACATTACTGGCATGTCTTCTACAATCTTTCCAGAATCTATGCTCATAGCTTGGCCCTGGGGCACTGTCACATTGTACAAATTACCAAAACAGAGCAGAAGAAAGGAATGAACAAATCACACGGAAGAGGGAGAAAAAAAATGAGATTACACATAGGCGTTCTAAGGGAAAGAACAGGTAGGTCAAATGAACAACTCCCTTAAGGGAGGGCCATCCCCTTTTCCAGGGCATTTAAGAGAAAATTAGCAGTTAATTCCACTATACAATGCTCCCCCCTTCTTTTTGCCTATTTATGAACACATTAGTAGCCTCATTGTGGTAAATGCCATGTGTGCATCAAAAAGGACCATCATAAACAACCATTCCGAAATTGAGGCCCAGAAGTGTAATTCTTACAAAGGAATTACTCAAGGTTGTTGTTTTTCTTGTCATTGTTGCTGCAGCATGCCTTCAAAACACCTCTGACTCATGGTGAGTGACCATATGAAGGAGAGATCTCAAAAATGTTCTGTTCTCCACAGCCCTGTGCAGGTCTTACCAATTCAAGCCTCTGGCTTCCCTTAGGACAGGCATGTCCAAACTTCGCCCCCACAGATGTTTTGGATCACAACTCCCATAGTCTTTTGCCATTGGAAATACAGGCTTGGAATTCTGGGAGTTGTGGTCCAAAACATCAGGAGGGCCAAAGTTTGGACATGCCTGCCTTAGGAAATGGAAATACAACAGTGATTGCATTCCTGGCCTTGATCTTCAGCGATGCATCCTTACTTACACAATTGCAAAACGAGGTTACAGGCGATACCTTTACTTACACTTGATCTACTGAGTTTCAGCCTTCCGATTTCTTGGCTGCAGTCTCCATTTGGACTGATGACCAAACCAAGGTCTACAAAATCTTTCGTTACTTCTGTTTCTTCACTGGTGACATCAGTAGCTCTCCTGTAGTCATATTTGTCTCCCCTTAACATTCAACTACAATCCTGCTTCGGCACTTTCTTCTTTCACTTTTACTGAAAAGTCGTTCCAAGTCATTGCTGCTTTCGGCCAGTAAGATAATGTTTTTAATTACTGAGCTTTCTTCTACTTATTTCCCCTTCTCCTCCATCTGAATCTAGTCTGGCTTTCCATATGGTATATATTCTGCATACATATTGAACAGATGATAGGATAAAATGTACCCTTGTCTGACACCTTTGCCTATAGGAAACCATTCCGTCACTCCATATTCTGTCCTAATAGTAACTTCTTGTCCACAACACAATTTATGCATGAGGGCAATCACGTACCGAGGCATATGCATTTCTTTCAGAATAACACCTAGTTTCTTACGATCCACATAATCAAGGGGTTTGCACTAGTATATAAAGCATAGACTGATCTTCTGGATTTCTTTTTGAAACACGCCAGCACAGCTGGTGTTCAGAATGCATTCCCACCCTCCATAACAGCATAAACCACTGTCGCACGGGGCAAAACTTCAACCAGGAAGCAGTCTCTGATGTGTCATCTTTCCATCTCCCTGGCGCTGGCCAATCAGCTCCTGATTTTGTTCCAGAGGGTGGGACTGCATTCTGAACATTGGTGTATTGCGTTTCGGAACCAGTCCCCTTCCAAAATGAAACACCCATTTGTATTGCACACATTTTTAACTAAGGACTCCCGTTCCACCCAAAACACTGAAGAATCTTTGAAACTATTTCTTATGCAGCAATCCAGCACAAGATAATTTCATCCTGCTCCATCAGGCCGTTTCCCTGCCACCCCACCAACCACCTGTTTGCACAAGCATAACAGAACACTGCCTAGCTTCTGGGGAGTGAACAGAAACATACCTCAAATTCAAGTTAATTATCTTCCCACAGATACCAAAAACTTGCCAGCTTCCTTGCTTCTGCTCCCCAACTAGGACAAAGCATTGCAAGTGTTTCACTGCCACAAGTGGGCCAAATGTAAAAACCCATGGTAAAATCATAAAGCCCTTAATGCAGTGGTTCTCAACCTGGGGGTCGGGACCCCTTTGGGGGTCGAAGGACCATTTCACAGGGGTCACATGAGCCAGTGAAGAAAAAGGCACAAACGGCTTGGGTCTGGAAAAGGTGGAGGAGGAAAGTGTGAGTTACAGTCGGAGGGGATGTCAGTCAATGGCACCGGAGGCTGCGATTGGCGGAGGGTGCCTATATAGAGGGAAGTTCTCCATGTCCCCTGTGGCAGTGGCCTGCCAAAGGGGGCTTGTGGCCTCTTCCGAGCAGGGCAAGGAGGTCACCACAACATGAGGAATTGTATTAAAGGGTCGCGGCATTAGGAAGGTTGGGAACTGCTGTCTTAATGAGAATCTGGAAGACTATGACACGGAAGAAGATGGAGGGGGAGAGATAATCTTAGGATCTGGGGGCAGGAGAGAAACACTGCTGCCAAATCAGATATATCCCACCTGACACGTTTTCTGGAGGCAGTGTTGTGTCATCCTTCCTCACTTCTCACCTCCTCCTCCCCCATCCCTCCGTCCTTATCCCTCCTGCGTTTCTGCCAAGAACCTGACAGACCTAGTGTGCAGAGAGAGGATTCAAGACATTTCATGAGAGAGAGAGAGAGAGAGAGAGAGAGAGGTGGTGCTGATCCCAAGATCAGTCTAGGAGAAACAGAAGATGGCTTGTATCATCCGCTTGGGTCAGGGGTTAGGAGGAGCTGGCCACTCTTCTCCCGCAGGGACAAATTCTTGGGACTCAAGCCCAGCCAGCCAGCTGCTGTCGGGGCAAAACAGAGACCTTCTCCTCCCCCCCCTTCCCCAAGGGACAAATGGAGCAGGTGCTTCACAGAGTCCACAAACGAGGTAAGAAGAACAAGGAGCGATTGAGTGTTCTGCATTACAGTCTCTTGCGCGCATGATGGTGCAATCAATTGGAATATGGGACTGAGGAAACACAAGTTTTGCCCACAATGCTTGTGCCGCAAAACCGTGGTTTCCAAAAGGTGCCACGTGACCCAGTTTTAAAAACAAAGAAATGTTAGAGAGGAACTTCATAAGCACCGTGAAGGAAAGGTCCAGGTGTCTTTGACAATCCTCTTGATGTCCACGATAAATGTCCCCTAGGCCTTTCTTTCAATCAAGTTCAATCTTCTTTGGCTTGATTAAAGAAGGAGGAGCTCAAATATAGCTACAAGCAGGATTTCACCAGGATTCAACTGGCACATCACACTCAAAGACACTGAAGTATGCTAAATTTGAACCTACAAGTGTCCCTCTGGGATTCAACTACAGTATGTTATCGACATGTAAATACACAATATCTACAATGTTATGTTGCTCACCACCCAGATTAGCGTATAGCATAGATCAGTGGTTCTCAACCTGTGGGTCTCCAGATGTTCCTGGACTGAAACTCCCAGAAGCCTCCACCACTCGCTGTGCTCCACCTTCCCGCTTTTTACGGCGGTACCTATTTATCTCCTTGCATTGACATGCTTTCGAATTGCTAGGTTGACAGGAGCTGTGGTGAACAGCGGGAGCTCACTCCGCTGCGTGGCACCCGGGATTCGATCCTCTGAGCTGCCGACTTTGTAGCCGACAGTTTTCAGTGTTCTAGCCTGCCGGGCCACCACGCCCCACTGCTCACGGTCAAAATTAGATGGAAAACAGCTAGTTCATGTTTGTTTGTTTGTTTCTTTAAAAAAAAAGGAGAAGGAGAAGACGACAAATCGCAATATGGAAAAAGGTTGCCAAACCTTGTCAGGAGGTCTTCATGAGAACTGTTAGGGATGCTCCAAAAAGGAGCAAACAGGAATCAGGAGACTGATGGTTTCTTGCCAGCCCTGTCATTAGACAGCAGCGTGACTTTCACTAACAATCACTGTTCCTTTAGAGAGGCTGGAGCCTGAGAACAAAGACTCTTAGCCTTATGAGAGGTGTACTTGCTCCCTGGAAAACATCACATTTACCAGAAGAAATTGGGGAGGGCAACTCTGGTCATCAGACTTCACGGTATGAAATTCTATCCTTTTTTGTCTTGTTTTGTACTGGACGGGGGGAGGGGGAGATATGTTTGCAGTGAGGATGATTACCCACAGGCAAGAATGGAGCACAGCAGAGGTACAATGAAGTCTTTCTAATACAACAAAGTTCCTTTTTTTTTACATCCATGGACATCTTGGTTTTATTTTAATGCGAGCGATTTAAGAAAAGCACGGACATACACACACCCAGGAACCACAACTTACATAAGAACATATGGAACAGGCCGCAGCCCATCCAGTCCAGCATTCTGTCTCACACAGCGGCTCACCATTTGCTTCAGGGTATTCCCAAGCAGATGTCTTCACCTGTTTGATTCCCCGCAAGTGGCATTGAGAGACATCCTGCCTATCTCTCCAACCCAGAGGTTGTCCTTAAGCATTGTCCATAATGATAGCCATTGATAGCCTTGTTCTCCATGAACTCGTCCAATCCTTTCTTAAAGCTGTCAAAGCTGACAGCTGTCACCACTTCTTCTGGCATGCAGTTCCACAGAACAGTTCCATAGAACCGGAAGCAATAACATTTATACAAGTACCACACTGGGCCTTATGAATACAGTACTTGGTGCAACCTGGAGTTTTTGTTCAAATTTCGCTCAGTCATTCTCCAGTGATGGAATGAGAACTGCAATAGCCAATATCACGCAAGATCACAGATGAGCTTCTCAGTCCGGCTCCAACGTTTGCACATATAGGGAGACAAGGAAGGCCTATAGCAAACATCTGGAGAAAGTGACAAAACTCTATCCAAGCTGTGATTCTGTATCTCTCACAGGGGGTGGTGGAGTCTCCTCCTTTGGAGATTTTAAAGCACAGACTGGATGACCATTTGTCGGGGGTACTTCGATGGGGGATCCTGCATGGCGGGGAGTTGGACCAGATGGCCCTCGAGGTCTCTTCCAGTTCTAGGATTCTAGCTATGAATGGCTGTCATTGCATATACTATAATGCAGTCCATTACAGTACTCTTATACACTCCCTTCTGCTTTGACCACTCTCATGTGTGGGGACTTCGGGGGGTAGACAAGCCCACTCATTGTTGGCTGCACTAGGAAGATGCCCCTCAGTGCTAAATCTTGCCCTTGCTAATATCATGAGAAAAAGGAATTAAAGAGTTCCTTCTCCTAGACGACTGTTCATAGATCGGTTGGGGGGTGGGGAGGGGATAGTGCATATTCCACTACTTTATTCTATTTATTTTCATACACATACACAAAAAATAAAAGTACAAGACGACAAAAAAGTGGTGGCAACTTAAAGATGAACTTCTGTATTTTTTAATGTCAGCTTTCGTGGATAAGTCCACTGGTCTGAGATCTCTCTCTCTCTCTCTCTCTCTCTCTCTCTCTCTCTCTCTCTCTCTCTCTCTCTCTGTGTGTGTGTGTGTGTGTGTGTGTGTGTGTGTGTGTGTGTGTGTGTGTGTGTGTGTGTGTGTGTGTGTGTGTGTGTGTGTAATAGAAATAGAGAGAGAGAGAGAGAGAGAGAGAACGAACTGCAAGACTAGGCAGACTAGGCTAGGTCATACCTGTATAGCAGGCCTGTCCAACAGGTAGACCGGGGGCTACCAGTAGCCCACGAAGGGTTCAAAAGTAGCCCGCTGGCCATCAACTTAAAAAGTGAGGGGATAAGTTATCCACCTCTACCTCCCCCACCCCAAGGACCACTACATCACTACTGGAAAAACCATAGCTTTGACTATCCGGACCTTAGTTGGCAAAGTGATGTCTCTGCTCTTTAGGATGTTATCTAGGGTTGCCATTGCTTTCCTCCCAAGAAGCAGGCGTCTTTTTATTTCGTTGCTGCAGTCGCCATCTGCAGTGATCAAGGAGTCCAAGAAAATAAACTCAAGAAAATTATTATTACTATTTTATTTTCACCTATAATTCTTGCTCAGACGAACAAGGCTACTCCTTTGGAAATGGAAGGACTATTTTTATTACATTTTAATCTCATCTTTCCTCCTAAGGCACTCAAGTCAGCTAACAGCGTCCCTGAAAACATATTAAAATTCCTAATGATCAATTAAGATCTTTAAAAACCATCAAAATCAATAATCATTAAAAACATTTACATGCAGCAATCTTTGGTAGGTGATAGGAGTCCATGTTCCCATGGGCTTCAGACATAAAACCTAGTGCTATTTTCTAGAGATAGACTCTCAGAGGGCAGGGTAATGCCAAAAGTCTTGCAAATATCCAGCTTGCTACTGGAGAGAAAGGGCAGAAATGGACCACAGGAGCAGCATTCTACAACCTGAGCCTTTCCAAAATTTGGCCTCTAATTCCCATTTACTGTAATAAGCACAGTTAAAGGTCACAGATAACTGGAGCGCTATATCAAAGTGCTAAGAAAGGAGCCCTACATTTAGATAGGCTGGTCAGGCCAAACCTTTGGGCGGATTCAGAAGAACAGAAGAAGAGCCATGATGGATCAGACCAGAGGCCCATCTAGTCCAGCTTCCTGTATTTCACAGTGGCCCCACCAAATGTGCCCGGGAATGCAGGAAACTAGATATCTGTCTCCTGATACCACTCCCCTGCATCTGGCCCTTGAAGTACCCCAGTTTGAAGCCGGGAGATTACACATTTCCATCATGGTTTGTAACTGGTGATGGACTTTTCCTCCAGGAATCTGTCCAAATCCCCTTTGGAAGGCCTCCAGGCCAGATGGATCCAAGTATTTCCAGGCATTCTGAACCTTCCAGACCAGAAAGTCTCTTCGTATGATCCAAAAATGCAAGGAGATTGCATTTCATGGCAAATGCCATTGACTAGGAGTGAGAGTGGGCATCACCAACTGAAGCCAAAGCAGCCAGTCCATAAAAATAACAAATAGTCCTGTGACACCTGAAGACTAACAAGTTTTATTTGTCCTAACTTCCCTTGAACATCAGCCCATATCATTAGACACATGGATTATCACCTCCGTTGGCAGATATTATAAACATGTTGCAGTGGAAGGGTGATATGGAGGAATGGAAATTCAAAAAAAAAACAACAACCAAAAAAACCAAAGCTACAACAGTAAAACAAAGCTAATTTGAACAGTAGCAATTTAGCCAACAGTGGTTGGGAGTCTCACCCTGTCTTCATCCTTCCTCTGTGGTTCTCACATACCCAATGAACTCTAGGAGTGTGTGTGTGTGTGTGTGTGTGTGTGTGTGTGTGTGTGTGTGTGTGTGTGTGTGTGTGTGTGTGTGTGTGTGTGTGTGTGTGTGTGTGTGTGTGTGTTGCGTCGTTACAGTCATGATCGACTCTTCGTGACCCCATGTCCATGGAGTTTTCTTGGCAGGAATACTGGAGTGGTTTGCCAGTTCCTACTCTAGGCGCCTACAGCAGCTGGTATACCCTGGTGGTCTCCCATCCAAGTACTAACCAGGGCTGACCCTGCTTAGCTTCTGAAATCAGGCGAGATCAGATGTGCTTAGGGCATCTAGGCAGCTCGAGGACATGATAAATCATCACACATGATAACCCGACCCACTTCGTGTTTCTGCAACAGATTAGCATCTTTGAGCACAATGGGGGCTTAAAGACCAAACGCACGTATGGGGCTAAACATTCCCCACCATCACTTATACATGCACACATGGCATGCAGGCCCCGATCCGGGATTAAAAGCCATAGCTCATCTCTGCTCACTCAAACAGAGTTTCACACTGGCCCCAGTGGCGAGCGGGTCTTCCTCTCCACAGATAGGTGATCTCTGGAAGCCAAGCCAAGGAGGAAAGGGAGCTGTTGGAGGTGGGGGGAACATGGCAATGGTTGCTAGGTGATGGCCAACAAGAGAAGAAAGAGCAGGAGGCGGTTCCTAAGCAACCAGCCATTACCCCAATTCCCTTCATCCTGGCTAAGGCAGCTCGGAAGAGAGCAAAGGGTGAGGTTACAGTTGGGTGTGGAAAGGAAAAAAAAAGGTGGAGGATATCAGCACCTCCCACACCTCCCAACATGAGTCTAGAGAGGGGAAAGTCAGAAGAACAGTCAGTAGGTTAACAGTTTAATTAACTGTCGATGAACTAGCTCACCAGCAGTTAACTCGTAACCCTTTTCTACCATGTTCTCCACAGTTGCATGAGACCTTAGCCAGCGCATCCCTGAGGTTGACTGCACACATTCTGCCCCATCACCGCCACCACCACCACAAGCCCATGACTCAGGTTGCACCTCTTCGATGCCTTCATTTGACTCTTCATAGGGCCTTTTTACACGACCGCTAAGATCCGCTGGCCACTTAAATTCAGACCAGAGATCTTAGAGGTTCGTCGCTCTTCCTCTGTCGCCACCCCCTCCGCACTTCCTGGTTGCTGGCTGCGTGAGGGAGGGAGAAAAAAGAGAGAAAAGAATGCCGGTTTACCTCCGTTTTGTTCCCAGCAGCATTCAGATCTCTTAAAGGGGCGGGGCGCAAAAAAAGAACAAACAGAAGCCAGGAGAGCCCCGCACTCACTATCCTTACACCGGATCAAATATTTGTCACATCCAAAAAGCAGGTACCTGAAAGCTGCGCTGGGACGCGCTAAAGTGGGCGGGGTCGCACTTAATTTCCTGTTAACTCCGGAGCTGGTGGGTAAACATTTTTAATCTCCGGAGCTGGGAGCCATTTGCCCCGGAGTTTAGGGGTCGTGTATAAACACCCTCAGTCTCTGCTATAGTCTCATGAGGAGAGAGGACTCCTTGGAAAAGTCCCTGATGTTGGGAAAGATCGAAGGCAAAAGGAAAAGAGGACCACAGAGAATGAGATGGTTGGACAATGTCATCGATGCAACCAACATGGATTTGACCAAACTCCGGGAGGCAGTGGAAGACAGGAAGGCCTGGAGAGCTCTGGTCAATGGGATCACGAAGAGTCGGACACGACTAATGACTGAACAACAACAACAACAAGTCTCTGCGTGTTGAGTGCAAGTAACGGCAATTAAAACAGAGAGACCAACAGGATACAGGCAAGGCCAGGCACACAACTAGCCAGAACCAGAGATGTCGAACATCAAACTTAAACAAATACTACAGGTGCAGAGTCTCCACAAAGTAAATTATTACGGTCTCATGGTCAGACTATGATACTGATTTGAAATGCATCTTTAGCAGTGAATTTTGCGGGTCTACTTTAGCTGGCCATTCAGTCTCTGAACCTACCCTTTCTCGTGTAGTTTTCTGTGAGAGTCAGAAGTGAACGCCAGGACCGTGAAATATAAACATGAAAGGAACATTTTCAAATAAACACACCCAGACCAGCTATGCTTACGATGATGTTTCTATTCCTTGATCTTTCACTCAGCGCTTTCTCAACACACATACAAAGCCTCGTAGATGCAATCAGGCATAACTCAGAAGGGCCAATCATGATCAAGTCTCAGATATTCCAATAACCCGATTTTGCTTTCAAAGGCTCTTGGACTTGCACCCTTGCATGTCTACAACCCTGAGGGAATTAGGTGTGGATGGATCGGCATACCAGGGTTGAAATGACGAGGCATGGCAGGAAGCTTATGGATTCATAAGGCAGATACCAGATCCAACTTTTTGGGAGCCAGTGTCAGCTTTCTAGAGTCTCCTGTCTACTGGCAAAGCACCCTCTCCCAGAGAAGATTCCAGGGAGTGAATCTCCCTGGGATGTCTAACTAAAACAGATGTTCTCAACCTGTGGGTCCCCAGATGTTCCTGGACTGCAACTCCCAGAAATCCCTTCCAGGACAGCAAGTGGTGGAGGCTTCTGGGAGTTGCAGTCCAGGAACATCTGGGGACCCACAGGTTGAGAACCACTGAACTAAAAGATCAGGTAGTGCATTGTTAGGAAAGCCTCTCTGCACCAGAAAGTTAACTGGAGTAAGCAATACTGAGCACGATCAGAGGTGGGTCACTGTATTTGAGGACATAATCCTCCACCGTTGGCCATTCTGATTACGGCTGATGGAAACTGTAGATCAAAAACATCTCGAGGGCTACAGTTATTTGTGCCAGGGCTAAATAAAACATATGCCAGTCTTGTCTGATGCAAAGGAACTTCTATACATTTTTAAAGGCTTCTAGAAACCCCAGAAAACAAACCACTTGGGACATTTTCTGTTCCTAAGAGAAATCTTTTTGCTCCTGCTGTGCCTGGTGCCTCCTCAAATGGAAGCAGCAGGTACAAGAGCTACCCATGGAAATAAGGTGAAACAACAGGAGGATACACATTGTTTGGTCCTAAATATCAGGACAGCCTTGGGTTTAGGAGAGGATCCACCCAGCTTGTTGCACTTTAACCTTTAGAACCTTAGAACATTTGAACTGCAGAATTAGAAGGGACCCTATGGATAATGGAGTATAGCTACTGTCAAGAAGGCACAGTGGGGAATCGAACCCCCAACCTCTGACCCAGCCTAACTAAGCCACTGAGCTATCCAGCAGTTCCTCTGGGGTCAATGGACTCCCTTTCTAAAATAAGAGGCATAGTCTTGCTGGAGGAGTCCCCTGGAGTGCAAAGAGATCAAACCTATCCATCCTGCAAGAAATCAAACCTGAATGTTCACTGGAACGACAGATTTTGAACCTGAGGCTCCAGTATTTTGGCCACCTTATGGGGAGAGAGGAGTCCTTGGAAAAGTCCCTGATGTTGGGAAAGATTGAAGGCAAAAGGAAAAGGGGACAGCAGAGAATGAGATGGTTGGACGGTGTCATTGATGCAACCAATATGGATTTGACCAAACTCCGGGAGGCAGCGGAAGATAGGAAGGCCTAGCGAGCTCTGGTCCATGGGGTCACGAGGAGTCGGACACGATTGAACGACTGAACAACAAAAACAAGTCTTACTGGTTTCCAGCCATGGCACCCCATGCCAGCCAGCCAATCTGTAGACCAGCTTCCCAGCACCCGACTGTTCCAGATACTCATCTTTATGTCTCTCAGCATGGAAACGAAATAAATAAATAACGAAGAGGAGGCTATCAAACATAATCAAATTATGTATGCAAGGAGTCAGACAGCTTGACTGTCTCAAGACATAATTGTTTTAATTGCTAAGACACATAACGACCAGCGCTGCAAACGGCTCCTGCTCAAGTAGCTGACTCCCTTCCGCCACCCTCCCTCCCTTTGATTAAACTCTAATTAGTATCTCATGCACCATCAGTTGGCTTTGTTGGGAAGAAATAAGTCTTTTAAAATGGATCTGGACAAAGCAAGCAGTGGCTTTGCAAAATCTGTCATGAGGCAATCCGTATGATTTTGCAAGTTCTGCCGCTTTTATCTGCTGGTAAGGCTAAATCCGACTTGAGTTTAATCAGCTCTTTGCCCGCAACACGTTAAGAACCACTTCAGATGACCATGCAGGGAAACGCGTTCTCACCCCACCCGCCACCATCTAGTGCAGAAATGAGTGGTGCAAGTGGGCAGCTGGGCTAGTAAATGTTTTGTTGAGGCTACTCATTTGTTATGGCTTCCTTCCATGGCTCTGGTTGACGTGGTCGCCCACAAGAAGACACAGCACGATTGCAGCTATTTCCTAATAAGTTTTTGGGTGTGTTACGTGCCATCAGTTCTGCAACCAACTCACATGGATCCTAGCAGGGCTTTCAATGTACGTAAGTCAGATGCTTAAGGAGTGGTTTTGCCACTTCCAACCACTCCGTGAGCTTCCATGGCCCAGTGGGGACCTGAATACATTTGGAAAAAGTTTCATCACAGGTTGATTTCTGCAAGGTAGCTAAGAGTCATAATTATCAATAAGAATGGCACGACCTTGTGCTATCATTTTGTCAGCAAATTTAAAAGCACATCAGACACACAAAGATGGCTTCTACCGAATCAGGTCATTATTTTCTTCAGCGCTTTGTTTAGCCCAATAAATAAATAAATAAATAAATAAATAAAGCTGTGCAAGGGACAATGCTTTCTGTAGAATCTGGTAGCCAATTTCCACCCCAAGAGCCACCGGGGAAACACCAGTCTCCAAAATGACTGGAAGGGGAAGTGAGATTCCCGGGGCAAAAACATATTGGATGGATCCTATGCAAACCGGGGGGCCACATTTTTCCCAACTCTTGGTCGACACTGGTCCTCCGTTGGTCTGGAATCCTTCTGAACCACAGCGAAAGAGACCAAGGACTGGACCTGGGGCATTCTGCATACAGAACGGGTGCTCTGCTGATCTGTTATGGACCTTTCTTTCCTACTGGCCATGAGCAGCATACTCATAAAATGCCAGTTCCATTTGCATCAGCAGGCAGGGGAAAGTATATCCCACTGAGTCTCTGAAGAGAGCCATTCAAAGACACGCCATCAGCAGCAGCTAGCTGAATGCTGCCCTGGTGTGTGTGTGTGTGTGTGTGTGTGTGTGTGTGTGTGTGTGTGTGTGTGTGTGTGTGTGTGTGTGTGCGCGCGCGCGCGTGTGTGCATGCCCTGTGTGTGTGTGTGTGTGTGTGCCCTTCCTTCTCCTCATCAGAACACTTAGCACTAACCTCAGCTCCCTGAGTTCTCCTCATTTCATCAGCCGTAACAGGAAGATGAAAGGCAGTGTGGAGAGCAGGAGGAGGTGGAGACATGCGTCTCTCTCCTGGCTCCTGAAGCTTGCATTCAATTGCTTTGAAAAGAAAAGAAAATGATAAATTGCCTTCCTGACCCAAAACTGAAGTTCACAGCTGAACTTCATTACAGGCTTCTCTGGGAAGCCCGGAGAGAGACTGCCACACAGCGAGGGAGCACCTGTTAGCAGCTTGCCTCCCTGCCGGAAAGAAAGACATTTTGCCTTGTCCCAGATACACAGCCCTGCAGGGGGAGAACAGGGAGGAGGAGGAGGAGGGCAGCTCAGAGCCTGCCTCACCGCAAGCTGGATGGAGGAAAAATGCACCTGGGGGGTGGGGGGGAGACACTTCCCAAATAAGAAGGGGAGCCAAACCCCCAGACAGCACATCAGCAGGTTAAAAGCTCCAAAAAGCATCAGTTGGCAACTCATTTCCTGTGGGTCCTCAGAGATCCATTCCCATGACTTTAGGGAGCCAGAACTCAGCCACCTTTAAGACCTACACCGATTCTGGCCTTTTGCTTGTTGTTGCTGTTCAGTCGTTCAGTCGTGTCCGACTCTTCGTGACCCCGTGGACCAGAGCACGCCAGGCCCTCCTGTCTTCCGCTGCCTCCTGGAATTTGGTCAAATCCATATTGGTTGCATCGATGGCACTGTCCAATCATCTCATTCTCTGCTGTCCCCTTTTCCTTTTGCCTTCCATCTTTCCCAACATCAGGGACTTTTCCAAGGACTCCTCTCTCTTCATGAGGTGGCCAAAGTACTGGAGCCTCAGCTTCAAAATCTGTCCTTCCAGTGAACATTCGGGGTTGATTTCTTCCAGGATGGATAGGTTTGATCTCCTTGCAGTCCAGGGGACTCTCAAGGCTCTCCTCCAGCACCACAGCTCAAAAGCATCGATTCTGCGGCGACCAGCCTTCTTTATAGTCCAGCTCTGACTTCCATACATCACTTTTGCTACCAGAAGCATAACCTTTGCAGTTGGCTCAAACATACTTTTTGAAGCAATGGTCCTCTTACCTTTTATATTTTATTTCTCGCTACTTATTCTACACAACAACAACAACAACAACAACAACAACAACAACCCTGACTCCCACCATGCCAGATAAATAAGTTTTCCCCCCTCCCTTTTCAGCACGGCTGTGCTTATAGACATACTGTTATTCTACTTATCATTTATGGCAACCTGGAGGGTAGAGGGGTGTGTCCTTAGGAGAAAGCCTCAATATGCTAAGTTGCAATCGCAGTGGGTCAAAAGGCCACAGATAGATAATGTATGGCTAGTTACGGTATTTCCCCCCCCCCAATGGATAAGACTATATTTTTGTCTAAAATTGTTAGACTAAAAACTGAGGGTTGTCATATACACAGAGGTAATCCAAGGAGAGAAATGTGTGGTTGTGAAACTGTAATTCTGGGCTGGGAAAGTGTAGGTTGCCTTATACACGGGGGTGTCTTATAGATAGGAAAATATGGTACATTGGCAGGAGAAGCCCTACTACTCCTGGAGAAGGATCTGGAGATTGATTGATTGATTGATTGATTGATTGATTGATTGATTGAGAGAGAGAGAGAGAGAGAGAGAGAGAGAGAGAGAGAGAGAGAGAGAGAGATGAATGAATGAATGAATACTGGAGGTGCCAGACCTGGAGACCAGGAACTTTGCTACAACTGCAAACTCCCAGAAGCCTCCATCACTCACTGTGCTGGAAGGGATTTCTGGGAATTGCAGTCCAGAAACATCTGGAGACCCACAGGTTGAGAACCACTGGGATAGATGGAGCGGTACATCTAAAAAGCCAAACATTTCAAGTTTCCAAAAAATATGTCATTTGAAAACTTTGACAAAGGAAGAACAAGAATAAAATCTATTTTACTCTTAAGGGACTCTGATTAACCTACCTCCCACTTACCCTCAGTAGGTGAGACTGGGATAACCAGGAACTTTGGGAGACCAGGAACTTTGCTACATACATAAAGCAGGTGGTCTGACAATGAGCTATACTTCCTCTCTCTTTTGTCAACCCTTTCCCTGCCACTCCTGAGCTGACGTATGAGCCAAACAATGAGGCGGTAGGCTCAAGAAAGCAGCTTGGGGGAGATTTTGCCCTTGAGTCATTAGGTCAGGCATGCCCAAACTTCCATCCTCCAGATATTTTGGACCGCAACTCCCACAGTCCTTTGCCATTGGAAATATAGGCATGGAATTCTGGGAGTAGTGGTCCAAAACATCAGGAGGGCCAAAGTTTGGACATGCCTGAATGAGGTACTCCTCTGAGCCACGGACACCCTTCAAGCTACAGCTCTGAAACAGCAGAGCTGGGTGGGGGCTTTCCCTTTTTAGGACCTTGGAGAGCTGCCATCAGTCTGAGATCCCTTGCTTTCCCCAATAAGACATGGTTCCTTCTTTGTGTACACTATATTAGCAAATGCTGACTTCCCCAATTGCCTCTGTAAACATATTTGCGAAGAAACCCTAGCACTGGGCAGTTCTAATACCTGGATTTCTAAGCAGAGCCGGTCATCCGTACTCCTGCTTAGACGGCCATCAGCTGCGGCTGAATCCTCCTCTCTGGATTCTGTAAATCTCTCATACAGGCAGGAAAACCTGCAGAAGTCAGTGTGAGAGACTTGCCCAACCACCACCTCCTCCTGGACGCCACACACTCGACCAGGCTTGGCTAGATGGAGCCTTTAAAACTTAGAGCAATGCACATTCACCATCAGCCTCGCCATCACGGCCACCCCTGTCCTCCTAGTCCCTTGCTGGCCTCCTCTCCGTGCATCAGAGAAGAGGTGCCTGCAGGGTGAACATGCTGAGGGAATACAAAGCAAATCACAGTCCACTTCATCAGCAATTTTCTCTCTTCTTTTATTGACAAACAGGCTGTCCCTTGCAGGTGACGCTGGAAAGACCACTGCGCCAGCGCTCTGAAGTGGACGACGGTGGGTGGGTGGACGCTCTTGGCCCTTCTTCAAGAGGCAATTTCATCCTGTCCTGCTCAGAGAGGCAGAGCTGTCTTCTGGCTTCCACAGTAAGGAGGAAAAGAAACCCAGTGGGTATGGGGAAAGGGAGATTAAAATCCTCAAACCGGGAAGCTCAATGGATACCCTTCAGTAGCTTAGCCTCCAATAGACAATAGAGGCAACACTGGTATGCTAGAACTGCACCGTGTGTTTTGTGTGATCAAGTTGGAACCAACTTATAATGACCCTAGTAGGACTTTCAAGGTAAGTGCAGTATTTTAAAGGACTGCTTTTACCAGATCCATCCCTCCAGTGAACATCCATGGCTGAGCGGGGATTCGAACCTTGTTCTCCAGGGCTGTCATCCGTAACTCTATCCACTATACCACACTGGGAATCCAAATGACAGTTTAGCCACAGAAAATTCATGCAGGACACCACGGAAGAACTCGGGGATCTGCCCCATAAGACAGAGGAAAAAGCCGGAGAACCTTTCTGATCTGGTTGTGATCAAAATGGAGAAGATCCCAAAGTTCTCCATTTGCAGGAGAGACTTAAAGAATAAAACAGTGGCAACTGGAAAATGTAGTCCAACGGTCCATCCGAACCAGGCAGACCTCTGGGAAAGCTTGGCAGCGCTGTTTGTAAAACCCAAACCACATGGCAGTGCTGAGCCTCAGCTTAGCATGACCTCCAGAGAAATGTGGGTGGGTGAAGGTGAGACAGAGAAATAGCAATTTCACTTTAAACCATTAATATTTGCACCCTCGTCGACAAGTCGGATGTCTCCACCATTGCCACAGAATGCAACAAGGAACATGCCAGCAAGGTTGCCGAATGCTTTTTTTTTCTGCACAGGGAATGCAAAACAGCCTCTCAGGAGGCTCGTGTTAAGGTAAGCACTAGTATTATTTCCTGGAGGGATGCTGAGAAAGCCTGGGAAATGGCTCAAAGTGGGTTTTAACAACCCTGGAGACCCCGGCAAGGATAGACGGAAGCTCCGACTGCTAGCCGACGCTCCCTCCCTCTATGCAAGCCTTGCGGAAGCAGCGCTGCAAACGGCAAGGGTCTTGCCGTTTCCCCCTGCAGCAACGCCCCCACCCTACCCCACCCACCACCCCCACCGCCCCCGCCACCCTGCTCTCGAGAATGACAGCAAAAGCAGCTTGGCCCAACAAAAGGAGACGGCACGTGCCTTTTGCAGCACCCGGCGAGGCTCAGGGAGTCTGCTGTTTAGCGCGGGTGCCAAACCCAAAGTGGCTGCTCCGATCGCTGCAATCCAATAAAAGTGCTACTTGTCTATTTATCATCGGCGGGGCTTTTTTTTATCACAGCAGCAGATGGCTGCTACCTTTGGAAAGAACAGCGGCACGCTGGCATCAGGCTTCTTCCTGCCTGCTCTGCAGAAGCAGCTGAGCTTGGCAGAGTTTGCCCTTGCACCTGCGAGGAGGAGGAGGAGGAGGAGGAGGAGGAGGAGGAGGAGGAGGAGGAGGCCGCAAGCTGTGGTCAACTGCCTCCAACCTGCCCCTGACAGGCAGGGCTCGCCTTCTCCACACTGCCTGCCAGTAGGAGGGAGAGGGAGCCTGCTAAGCAACAGTAATTCAAGGGCTTGGATGTACAGAGGCCAGGGCTCTCGAAAGCAGCTGGGTCTCCTGCAATTTGCTGCTCCTGCACACCTTCCTTCCTTCCTTCCTTCCTCCCATTTCTTTCTTTTATGCCAACCCCCAACCAATCTCCTCAGAACAAAAAGTGCACTCTCTACCTCTCCAAACCCACCACCATCTGTGTGCCAGCAAGTGGCAAAGGCAGCCGGAGACGACGGCGGAGGGAGCACTCTGGCGTCACTCTCTCCACCGCAGGCAGATGGTGCGAGGGGAAAGGCCGGTCCCCGCAACGCCCTCCCCGGTGCCCGTGCATGTGTCGCCTAGTCTAATGGAGACAGCATCACCTGGGGGGAGGGGGGGTCAATCATCTCTCACTCATCTCTTCCCCTCACCCCCTTTCTCCCAAGCACATCCATTATCCGCCCTCTTGAGCAAACAGCCTTTCTCGATTCATTATCCCAGATGCCAGCAAAGAGCAACCCCCTCCCCCGTGACTTTTGAACTGCCACAACCTCTGCTGCCCTTTGCCCCCTGACTTCTGACCTCAAGGGGCATTTTCGTTTTGAGCGGCGACAATGGAAGCAATAAATCAAACAGACTGAGACAAGCCCAGGCTGGAGGGAGAGAAAGACCTAATCCCACCACCACCACCACCACCTCCGTCTGGTACTACTAGATTGAACCATCTCTAGCTTTCTCCTTGTTCTGTGAAAGAGCAGTTGGGGGTTTCAAAAAAGGAGGGCCCCCCTGTAAGTTAGCACAAGACTCCCTTGATTTGTTTGTTCATTCCCCCCCCCCCTTTGCTTGCTCATTCGTTTGTTGACCCTCTTCCCTTGTGCATCTTGGTCCATGACAATCTATCGACCTGTTAAATGATCACGTTTCAATGCATTTGATATGTACAAACCTGCAAATTCTGGCTGCAAGCTTTTCTGCACTTACCTAGAAGAAAGTCCCAACCAATGCAACTACTGCTGCCAAAGAGATCTACACAAGACTGTGTCACCTGCGTCCAAAATCCTGTGTGCGAGGGCTGAGTAGGGGTAATTAGGATCGACCCCAAGAGGAAAACAGTGTGCCGGTTTAAAAACTGTGGCGACCATTTCAAACCATGATGTCTGTGTCTAAACTAAGATATGGACACAAGGCAGAGACTCAGCTGTTCCAAGACGGAGATGGACAAGATGAAAGCTGCATCTCCCTCTTGCAATTCAGCTTAACTGTGGACACCGCTGTATGAGTAGGTCGCCAGATTTCTGAACTTTCATGCTTCTTCCTTCTCTACTTTTCACATTTCTTTTGTTTTTTGTGGCCACTGTGCCTGGTGCAGACTTCAGGAGAACTCATAAACGTTCATGATGTTTCCCAATTATAGTTGGACCTAATCGACAACCTCTGTACTCCCTACCCGCAATCAATTCTGGACCTCCTTCTTTGGTCTTATGGAGCACCTCAAATAGTTTGTGGTTATTTACTCTTTGAAAAACCAGAGGGGTGTGGTGGCTCAGTGGACTAAGGCTTCCGAAAATTGTCGGCTGCAAAGTCGGCAGCTCGGCGGTTCGAATCCCGGGTGCCACACAGTGGAGCGAGCTCCCGCTGATAACCCCAGCTCCTGCCAACCTAGCATTTCGAAAGCATGTAAACGCGAGTAGATAAATAGGGACTGCCGTAAAAAGTGGGAAGGTAAAACGGTGTTTCCTTGCAGCCATGCCGGCCACGTGGCCAAGGACTTGCACAACAGTGGCTCTTAGGCTTGAAAATGGAGATGAGCACTGCCCCTAGAGTCGGACACGAGTAGCACGCATGTGCGGGGGGAATTTTTACCTTTACTCTTTGAAAACTGCAGACTGTTTAAACTTCCAAGAGAGGGTTAGGAGAAATATTTTCTCCTTGGGCAGTTTAGTATCACTCCCTCCCAACCTGGTGGCCCCAAAATATGGACATAAGAAATACTTGTGAGTTTTCTCATTGCTAAAAAAGTGTGTGTGAGGGGGGGATGTCATGACACATTGCAATACCATTGCCGAAGCAAAATGGTCAACTGCTACAAGATTTTGTGCTGAAAGCACGCTAAGACCAGGAATTATTTTTTTCATCATCAACCAACTTCAGTTCTTTAAAAGAAGGATTTTCTACTTAGCAAAACCTTGTATTCTTCCCAATACCTAGCAAAATATGGGCCTCCTCGGAAAACAAGTTCAGAAATCTGAGAAATGGAATAAGACGCTTGAAATTTCACCTACCACAGAGAAAATGCAAAAAGAAAAGAAGTTGTGCATTCTTAACTATGTCAATGAAATAAGCAAAGAACAAACACAGGGATCTGGGAGCGCAAATCTGACCCTAACTCCCACCACGTCTCCCCAGTACTACAACAGTTGCTTAAAAGGTGAAAATACAAAAATCAACCTGAAACAAGGCCTTCTCCTGGGATTCTGCTAGCGAAACCTGAGTTTAATTTATACAGAAGCATTGCTTTTACATATTTGGACTCCACGGCCACATGGACCAACATGAATGCCAAACAAACACCAACCAGCTCTTCTGTCCTGTAGACAGCTGTTTTGCTTTGTGAAACCTCTACAAAGGTAGAATGCAAGAAATGCACAGTGGAGAGAAAGGTTGGGCCTGCGTTCCAGCTCCAATTAATCACATCATGTAGAGTAGCCTCCCCTAGTCGGCTTTCACCTGTACAAACCATTTCCCAACCGATCTGGGCACCCTGCCCACTCCAAGGAAGCTGCTTTCAGTCCAAGGCAGTAAAAGGGAAATCTAGAATGGCAGACCAGGAAAAATCCTGGGACTGAAGTTTTTGTTCACTTGATCACCTTGTGTTTGAATTATTGCATCCTTTCATTTTGAGGTTTTGGAGGGGAGAGGACTTCCTGGACTGGGCTGAATGTCAACCAACCAACTGTCCTTTCCCTGTCTCAGAATTTTAAAGAAAGCCATGCCTCTTATTTTTTGGCTGTTCTTAGTCAAATCATCTTTTGACAATTAGTTATGTAGTCCGTTAGAGCCAATCTTGTAGTGAATCAGTTAAGCTCTGTAAATATAACCATTTGCTCTTTTCCTTCAGAACACTGTTTTGTTTTCAGCTATGAAGAACAGTGAGTAAAATGGAGGATCATTTCATAAATCCTGCGAAAAAAAATATTCCTTCTTCTGTCATTTTGCAGGGGGAAAAGTTATTGCGGCATGGATGGAGATTCCTTCATCCAGCTCATTTTTCCACTGGTCTCCCTCCTGGTTCTGTGATAAGCCAATAAAAAGGTGTGGAGGTTGGGGGGTGGGTGGGTGGGCAGGGGCAGAGAAAAATGAAAGGACAAAGGAGCAGAACATGCTGTAATTAGCTTCATAACCCATACAGTCAGTACCCGAGCACAGGAGACAATTTGCAAGCGCAGCGGGAAGCCTTCGGTCCAGGAACCAGTTCTGACATTTCACTTTCAAAACAGATCCACTTTTTGTTTTCTGCACAAATAAGGTTCCTCTAAACCTCCCCCCACCCCTCCCTCTACACACACACACACACACACACACACACACACACACAGTTTCCCAGGCCTCTAGCCTGGACAATCCCGCTAGAGGGAGCAGATGCTCACTAAGTGCCAAGGGAAATAGAGCGGTATATAAGTGTAAATAAATAAATAAATAAATAAATAAATAATAAGAGACCACCGCAGACCAGCAATCAAGAGAGCTGAGGGAGAGAGAGAGGGAGCAACCGGCCAAAAGGCTTTTAGGCCTCTGAGTAGCCGCGGCCTGCTAATGGAGAATGTCATGGCCGTGGCCCTGCCAAGTGGTAGGGAGGCCATGCAGCCATCTGCTGACAGGTGAAGAAGCCACCTCCCTGCAGCCTGCATCAGCAGGGTGGTTCGGCTTGCATCGGCCCCTCTTGTTAAAAGGGCATTTACAAAAATCAGACGTCCTACTTCCAGCGCGATGGTTGGGCAGGGGGAGAGAAAGGGGAGGGAAAGGAGCACGCGGCTTCGTCCGAGAAGCCAAAAAGCTCCCTTCAAACCCACAGCAAATCACCCCCCCCCCCAGATCAACGTGTAGCAAAGAAGAGCACTGGACAGGTGATCAGACGACCTGGGTGAAAAGTCAGCAAGGGGCCCTTGGGACAATCATACCCTCTCAGCATCAATTGTCATTTTGGGTTGTGTGTGTGTATGTTGTGTCGTTACAGTCGGGACCGACCCTTCGTGACCCCATGTCCATGGAGTTTTCTTGGCAGGAATGCTGGAGTGATTTGCCAGTTCCTACTCCAGGCGCCTACAGCACCTGCTATTCCCTGGTGGTCTCCCATCCAAGTACTAACCAGGGCCGACCCTGCTTAGCTTCCGAAATCAGGGACAAGCAAAGAAAGACTCACACTGACTCATGTGTTCCTTCCTACAAAGAATTAAACTTTCTGAAACCCACTGGCAACTCAGAAAGGTGGAGGAGGACTCGTTCAAAATCGCTCTTTGGTGCCAGGACATTAACACCAACATAATGAATCAGAAGGAATGGTGTGCCTCTCTAACACCGCCATGCTTTTCTTCCGAACCTCTGTGGCCAAATGGCAGGTGCAACATCAAAACTCTCTCTTACACACACACAATTTGCCTCCACAGGAAAAAGGAAGCAAGCCAGCTCAGCCTTATTAGCAACCAGAATCCGTGGCTAACAAGCCCTGGCAAATAAAAAATGTGCCAAGTCCCTCATACTCTGACGTAAAGGGCAGTGAAGCTGTATGGGGCAAGTGGCTTAAGCATCATCGGCTTTGCTCCTTACAAGTGGCTGCCCTTAAAAACGGGCAAGGTCTCGTTTTTCAGCAGGGGGGTAGGCTTTCAGCTTTCTTTCGGTGATCAACATCACCAAGAGGGCACAGTTGAAAAGCACCTTCATCGTTTCTGACCATATCCTGCAAGCCTACAATCATTTTTCATGAACTCATGCATGCCAACCTACAGGTGTCTTCCCCCACGACGCGGTTCATCTTAAATCATGCAGAGGTTCATGCAGAGGTGGAGGGGGACCCTATGGCTCATTGAGCCCATGATCCTTGAGGAGGAAGAGTGAGGAATCAAACTCCCAATCTCTGGATTTGAATCCAGATAGCAGTTCTTTGATATGGGGCTATCTCAGTGCGTTGTTAGTCTGTGGAACTCCGTGCCACAAGAGGTGGTGATGGCATCTGGCCTGGAAGCCTTCAAAGGGGGATTTGGACAGATTCCTGGTGGAGAAGACCATCACAGGTTACAAACCATGATGGAGATGTGTCTTAAAACTGGGGTACTTTGAGGACCAGATGTAGGGGAGTGGTATCAGGAGACAGATATGTAGTCGCGTGCACTCCCAGACGCACCTAGTGGGGCCACTGTGAGAAACAGGAAGCTGGACTAGATGGGCCTTTGGCCTGATCCAGCATGGCTCTTGTTATGTTTGTATGTTTTATGTTCATGGGCCCCTCTGCATGAAGGAAGGAAACCAGCTTCCAATGGTACCCTTGCCAATGACTCTTCCTTGGGGACACCATTCCCCCCCCCCCATTCAGGGCAGAAAGCAGAAGTGTTAATATGCACTCCCACTCAGTCCCTGCACAGGCAAACAAATTAAGATGCCACTGCCGCCCCCCCCCCCCTTGATGCAGGCTCAACCTTATTCCTTCCTGGGATTATGCAGCGGTTACGAGAGTGTATTTTTGACTCATTAAAATTCATTCTGCATGACTTAGGACCTAATCTGGGTGAAGCACCAGAGTGCTTTATTAAATAGCACATTAGAGGTTAATTCATGCATTCCACTGAAAAATCGCCCCGGCCATGTTTTTTTCCCCAGAAGGGGAGGGTGTGTGTCATGGGGAGCAGGGGGAGAGGGATGGCGGTCGTCCGCCCCCCCCCCCGCCGCCGCCAGAAACAGAGAGGTGTTACCTCAGCAACAAATTCCCAAATCCTGCCAAACCAGCTTCCACCTTCAGTGCGCTGTGACAGCAAGGAAACGAGGCAGCCCTTCTGACAACTGCCACCACTCATTAATCTTGACGAGTTTTCTGCTGAATATTCTTCCACGGTCTTTCAAACTGTTCGCTAATTGCAATTAATCACTTACCGAAACAGATGTCAGGAACAATGGGATTTGGAAGTCTGGAGGCTTGATAAAGCTGTCAGGAGGAGAGAGAGGGCCCCCCTTGTGTGTGTGTGTGTGTGTGTGTGTGTGTGTGTGTGTGTGTGTGTGTGTGTGTGTGTGTGTGTGTGTGTGTGTGTGTGTGTGTGTGTGTGTGTGTGTGTGGTTTGGCTGCACCAAAGAAAAGGCACCAGCAACACTCCTTCTCCACTTGTTTAGGGGAACTCATCTGACACCCCCCCCACCGCCTTTGCCTGGAAAGGGCAGTTGTCAAGGCAGCTTTGCTGCAGCAGAGCCAGAAGCACCACCTCTATCCCCTACACACACACACACACACACACACACACACACACACACACACACACACACACACACACACACACACACACACACACACACCACACCCTCCAAAAACACACACACCAAAAAACAAAAAAGGAACAGGAAAAGGAAAAGGAAAAAAGGAAAAAGAAAAAAAAAGAAAAAAGTCCCCCCCCAAAAATTCATGAGTTGCATGTAGGCCCCTTCCAAGGAATGGAAGAGTCAGACTAGAAAAACACAGAGAATTCTGGCTCTTCTCTCTCTCTCTCTCTCTCTCTCTCTCTCTCTCTCTCTCTCTCTCTCTCTCTCTCTCTCTCTCTCTCTCTCACTCACTCACTCACTCACTCACTCACACACACACACACACACACACACACACACACACACACACACACACACACACACACACACACACACACACACACACACACACACACACACACTACTCTAACAAAGATAAGAGTCCTGGCTGGGTGGAGATGACAGAAGTTGTCGCTTAATACATAACTGTGGTTGGGGCAGGTTGCCTTAACGGCTACAATACCCTGAACTTATAAGCCTTTAATTTATAAATGTAATACATATAGGTGTGTTATTATAGGGAAAGGAATTCTGCACACAAGCTTACATGCATGCACACCTTTAGATGCTTTGACAATTTGATGCTTTTCTCCGCAATGTAGCAGAAAGCAAAAGTGTTCTGCTTGTATACTGCCCCATACCACTTCAAGTAGTTTCTGGGCGGTTTACAGTTTAATTACAGTATGCAGGCTACACTTTGACACACACACACACACCCAGCAATCTGGGTACTCATTTTACCCGGAAGAATGGAAGGCTGAGTGAACCTTGAGCCTGCTACCTGTGCTCAGGAGGTGAGCACAGTTTTACCTGCAGTACAGGCATTGAACCACTGCGCAGTGGCAGCCATTCTGCCACTGGACATATTTGGAGTGGAGACCAAGAGTAAATTGCAAGTGTTCTCCTGAACGAAGCTTCGATAAAAAGATGGGAGTGAGAACCTTGACTGGGTCCAGATTGCCTTACTAGGCCCTTTAGGAAAGAGACCCTATGCAGGCACTCCCCAAGGCACCCTTGCAAAAATATTCTGCCCAACCCAGATTCCATATGTATGCCTTGGTAGAAGAATGATTTTCCCAGGGATGGTGGTGGCAAGTGACAGATGCACAGAGAGGACTAGAAAGAAAAGCATCCAGTGCTTCTCCCCCGCCCCGTCACACTCCACTAGAGAAATGATAGCCGGATACAGGCGCGAGCATCTGGCGGCTGAGCAAGGCGTATGGAACCAGACCGCCCGTGAGTGTGCGGGAAGGAGAGATTAGAGATTCTCAGGGACAAATGAAGCAGGTGTTCGCACACAGCCTGTTCAGAATAATTACTCGGAGGCTGCTTTGGAGCGTTTCAGGAGGAACTCGGGTTTTGGCGCAAGGGAACGGGAAGAGGAAGGAGCGGAAATAGAGAGGAGGGGTTTTTGGGGGGGGGGGAGATAGAGGCTTGAGCCCTTGTGACGAGGGTGAAATCCGATGGCCAAAGGTCCCTTCCTCAAAGGAATCTCCCTCTTCATTCCAATCAGTCGGAAAAGGACGGGTTTGTTTTTTGCTGCTATATTCATTATTCACACACACACACACACACACACAGAGAGAGACAGACAGACAGACAGACAGACAGACAGAGGCTTGTGTGTGTGTGTGTGTGTGTGTGTGTGTGTGTGTGTGTGTGTGTGTGTGTGTGTGTGTGTGTGTGTGTGTGTGTGTGTGTTGTGTCGTTACAGTCGTGACCGACTCTTCGTGACCCCATGTCCATGGAGTTTTCTTAGCAGGAATACTGGAGTTGTTTGCCAGTTCCTACTTCAGGCACCTAACAGCACCTGGTATTCCCTGGTGGTCGCCCATCCAAGTACCAACCAGGGCCGATCCTGCTTAGCTTCCCAAATTAGTCGAGATTGGATGTGTTTAGGGCATCCAGGCAGCAGTAAGAGACTAGCTTCTGCCACGCTAATCCTCAGGCAGTGCCATCTGGTTCACACGGACATGGGGGACTTGGGATAGAAAATATGGGAGAAGCTACACTTTCCACCTCAGCAGACAATCCAACACAACCTTGTGAAAGCCCACCACACCAAGAAGGAAGATGTTTCTTCAGTCCAGTGAGAGGCTAAAGCAGCAAGGGGACACACTGCAGAACAGTGAGAAGGAAGTAGGGCAGGCATGTCCAAACTTCGGCCCTCCTGATGTTTTGGACCGCAACTCCCAGAATTCTAAGCTTGGATTGCCAACGACAAAGGACTGTGGGGGTTGCCGCCCAAAACATCTGGAGGGCCGAAGTTTGGGCATGCCTGAAGTAGGGAATCTAAACAACAATTGGTCAGCTCTACCCGCTCTTGACTTTGGTTTCCCTTCTCCTACCTTGTCTACGCATCCGTTGCCCTCTATCTGAATTCACAGTCCTTAATTTGATTCTTTATTTGATGTAGTGCCAAAATGCAAAGAAACTCAATCCCGGGGCCTCGCCAACTAGAATCGGCCACACCCCACGTATTGCCTGGATGAACTTTCCACGAGTCTTCTTGGGTAACCGAAAACATGCTTCATTTTGTTCAACGCATTTGTAGCCCTCATCGTGGCTTTAAACAAAACTCTGAAGTTAGGAGAGTGAAGGAAGCCTATGCAGAACACCGATCAAGAGGGAAAGAATCGAGTGCCTTTATTTCTTCAGAGTCTGCACATCTGGATGGCAGAACTAAGTCCAGAAATGCACACCTGTTCCCTCAAATTAAAGCCACCTGCACATGCTTCAACAGCTCTCTTCTGGCCATCTACCTCCTCATGAACCAAGCCAAATGCCTAGGACTAAAAGACACAGAGGAGCTGTAATCCTTCACAGGAGCCTACCTCTAGCATTACTTATACAGTGGACCCTTGTTTAACAAACAGCTTTTATAACATAAAATTTGTACAACATAAAATATTCTGGAGACAGGGGAAATTTGCTTAACATAATCACCTATGGGCCAAATCAGTACAAAATAAAAATGGGATTACTCCATTTTCAATGCATTCCTATGGGAAATTTGTATAAAGGAAAATTTGCTTAACATAATTTCATTTGGAACGAATCATTTCCTTTATACAAGGTACCACTGTACTTCGGTGATTATCAAAACGCTTCACCTTGATGTATTTCCTGCAACCTCTCCTCACAGTACGTGTGTGTGTGTGTGTGTGTGTGTGTGTGTGTGTGTGTGTGTGTGTGTGTGTGTGTGTGTGTGTGTGTGTGTGTGTGTGTTGTGTCGTTACAGTCCTGACCGACTCTTCGTGACCCCATGTCCATGGAGTTTTCTTGGCAGGAATACTGGAGAGGTTTGCCAGTTCCTACTCCAGGCGCCTACAGCACCTGGTATTCCCTGGTGGTCTCCCATCCAAATACTAGCCAGGGCCGACCCTGCTTAGCTTCCCAAATCAGGTGAGAACGGATGTGCTTTGGGCATTTAGCTGCTAACAATGTTCCAAACCAACTGGTCGCCCTGCACAGAGAAACCACTTCTGAACACCCAACGCACTAGCCGATGCAGAATGAACCACGTGGCAGCTAACACCCACCTATCCACCCACGCCAAGTTAAAATGGCCAAATGCCAAAAACAGGGGCAGGGTTCCTCCTCCCTTCGCTATGTTTTTTTTTTAATCTACACATGCCCCAATATTTGCCGAGGATTTGCAAGCCTAGATAAGGCAGGTGATAGCTGCTTCCTTGGAAGGGTAAAGCCGTGTGAACGATTAGCACACATGCAAATCCTTTTGAGGTGAAATGCCAACGAAGGCCACAATGTCAGCAAGATAAACAAGTTCCTTTCTCTTCCCAGCAGCAGTCTTTCCTGGTGTTTAAAAATAATAATAATAAGCACCCCTTATTTATTTAGTTCCTTTGAGAATTCCCCCACCCTTGGCTCCCAAACATAGTCTTTTACTGTCAAGCAGAAGAAGAAGCCTTTATATACGCAGGAAAAACACAAGGCTGACAGCTACGCAGGCACAATCATCTTTTATTCATGCCCGTCATATAAACTGCATTACCTCCCGAAACAAAAGCATTTAACCCGTCCCTGCCTGTGCCTGGTTATGGCCAACACACAAAAAGGAGGCAAGCGGCCAGTGGCGGGTGGGTAAGAAGCTGGCACCACGGACAAGGAAGCTAGCCTGTTGCTGGGAATCAATAGGAAACAAACTGCTTGATAGCCCAGTGGTTTAGGTCATAAGAGCATAAGAGCATAAGAGCATAAGAAGAGCCATGCTGGATCAGGCCAACGGCCCATCTAGTGCAGCTTCCTGTACCTCACAGTGGCCCCACCAGATGCGTCTGGGAGCGCACGAGACTAGATATCTATCCCCTGATACCACTCCCCTGCATCTGGCCCTTGAAGTACCCCGGTTTTAAGCCTGGAGATGACACATCTCCATCATGGTTTGTAAGCTGTGATGGACTTTTCCTCCAGGAATCTGTCCAATCCCCTTTTGAAGGCATCCAGGCCAGATACCATTACCACATCCTGTGGCAGGGAGTTCCACAGACTAACAACGCGCTGGGTGAAACAATATTTTCTTTTGTCTGTTCTTACTCTCCCAGCCCTCAATTTGAGTGGATGTCCCCTAGTTCTGGTATTTTGTGAGAGGGAGAAGAGCTTCCCTCTATCCACTTTACTCACGCCCTGCATTATTTTGTATGTCTCAATCATATCCCCCCCTCAGGCGCCTTTTTTCTATACTAAAGAGGCCCAAATGTTTTATCCTTTCCTCATAAGGGAGGTCTTTGGCATGGGGCCAGAGGCTGGGTGTTCGATTCCCCACTGTGGCTCTTTGGCAAGGGGCTGGGCTCAGTGTTCCCTTCCAGCTATGTCAGAATGAGATAGTTGAATTCCACCTCAGATGTGTGTGGGGTCAACAAACCTTTTGTAGACAAAGCATGGCCTGGTGTGTATCCCAGGAAGTAGTTAATTGTTGAAGCATACGAACAATCTAGGTCAAGTGCATCCTAGTCGTGTCCGACTCTAGGGGGCGGTGCTCATCTCCGTTTCCAGGCCAAAGAGCCAGTGTTGCGCAAGTCCGTGGCCATGTGGCCGGCATGGCTAAGCGCATTTCTGCACACGGAACACTGTTTACCTCCCTGCTTTTTATGGCGGTACCTATTTATGGACTTGCATTTACATGCTTTCGAACGGCTAGGTTGGCAGGAGCTGGGGTTAACAGCGGGAGCTCGCTCTGCTGTGTGGCATCCGGGATTCGAACCGCCGAGCTACCAACTTTGCAGCCGAACGTTTCGGCGCTCTTCTAGCCCACTGAGCCACTACGTCCCTACTAAACCAGTCATCAAAAGCCCCAAATGCTGTTTGCGTGTCTTGAAAACAACAACAAATTGCACGTACAGCCAGTGTGTAGTGTACCAGTAATGGGCAAGCTTAGTCAACCCTGGGTATTTTTTTTTCAGTGCTACGTTCAACTCTCCTTAACGGCTAGAGCTCAGTATACATGTGCAAACATGGTCCATGTGACCCAGTCCCCTCTTTCTCTGCTCACCCATGGAAAGCAGCTTCTGCCCGGTTTTTCTCCAGATGCTCTGTGCCATCAGCAGCAGAGCATGGGTCAAATAAGACTGATAGTAATGGCTGCATCAGAGGCCTCGTTAAGGAGCGTTATCCTAGAGAGACAACACGTTCACTGTGAAGCAGGTGGGCTCCGAGAGCCGCAAATCATTTCGTGTTTCATTTCTTCCTCCCCGTCTCCTCCTCGCTGCTCTCCCTTACCCTCCAGCTCTAATCTCCAAGAAACGATCATCATCACACTTTCAACTGCATACTAAGTGCAAACTCAGTGCCCGCCGAGAAAGACGGCGCCACGAGCAAGAGAATATCAATGATGCCTGGAGACACACCGATAAATAGCTGATCTGATGCGGCCGGTTCTTTCTCGGGTGGGGACTGGTTGGTTCCTTGTGGAAAAGAGAGTGCCAGGTGCAAAGGGAGCATTTTAACTGCTCCACTGGAAGGTCCAGAATGCAGACTTCTTAGCCCAGGTGGGATGAGGGACATTTCTCCTGCAAACAGAGCTCTACCCTGAGGGCTGGTGCAATTCAGCAGACAGGGAAGAGGATGCAAACATATTCTAACTGTCACTTCTCCCCACGTGCCTGCTTCTGGGGAGCTTGCTTCTTCCAAGTCCATATGCGCAAGATGGGGAAGTCAGATTCAGAAATAGTTTTTACCCATTAACAGTAACTCTGCTAAATGCTGTTAAAAATTAAGTTGATGGGCAATATCAGTGTTGAATGTGTACCACATATAGTGGTACCTTGTATAAAGGAATTAATTTGTTCCAAATGAAACTATGTTAAGCAAAATTTTCCTTTATACAAATTTCCCATAGGAATGCATTGAAAACGGAGTAATCCCTAATCGCGACCACTTTTATGTTGTACGGATTCGCCCTATAGATGATTCTGTTAAGCAAATTTTCCTATCTCCGGAATTTTTTATGTTGTACAGGTTTTATGTTATACAAACCATTTGTTATACAAGGGTCCACTGTATTGTATATGGGATTGTGTATGGCTGTTGTTGTTTTTTAAATCGTTTTTATGTATTAGGTATGAATGCTGTCAGGTGAAAGAGTGTAGGGCTGTGTGGGTATGTTTGGTTTTTATGTCAGTTTTAAATGAGTGCAAGTGATGTTCTGTGTGTGAATGCAGGAGTATGTATATGGATGTTTTGTTCTTAAATGGTAGATTTTATGTCTTGGATTTTTATACTGGGGTGTGTGAATGAGTTTGACTGTATGGCACTTTTTAATCTCGTTGTATTTTTATACAATGACAATAAATTCCATTCCATTCCACAGGGATCTTGGTGGGGACATGCCACATGCAGAAAATGAATCGACAACCCCTCAAAAGCATCTCATAAATTAAGAAGCAGACAAGAAGTTAAGGTGCAAATGGTTCTGCCTCATCCATGATCTGGAAGGAAAATGATGAGGAAATGCGGAGGCTTTAAGCTAGGTTACACATCCCTCCTACATGGATATGGGGTATCTCGACTTTCTGTACCCTGTACTAAGGGTCTTCTTTGGGCACTCAAATAAAAGCTGGCTAATCTCAGAAAAACCTAGGTAGTATTTTTAAAAGGATGAAGTAAAAAATGATGGTGTAAAAATAAATCCAGATGATCAATCGATCCATCAGTCAGTCACTCAAGTTGTACTGCATGCTTGTATGCAGCCTCCCTCCCTCCACATATCTTGGTGAGTAGAAATGGGACAGTTTATGCTGAACAATATCCATTTATTTTAGTGAATTTGTGAGAGGTACCATAGCTGTGTTACTCTGTGCAAGAATTCCAGGCAAAAATCAAAACAGAACAGAATAAAAGACAAAAACATGTGGCACCTTAAAGACTAACTATTGTACAGTATTGTGATGTAAGCTGTCATGGACATGTCCACTTCTTCAGAGGCTAATTAATTAACCCATTCTGAATTAATTAGTCCATTCTGCTACTATATGTCTGAAGAAGTGGACTTGTCCACGAAAGCTTCCATTAAAATACAATAGTCTTTAAGGTGCCACATGTTTTTGTCTTTTATTTTGTTTCATTTTGCTTTCTGCTTGGAATTATTTTAGGGAATCATACTAGAATGTCTACAGCAAGAAAGTGTTTGTTTGAATGGGTTATGAATCCTTTCCACTCAGATAGGACAGTGGTATTAGCCAAAAAAACTATGGAGATGGGAGAGGAAGGCTCCTGCCTGTCAATGAGTATTTCACTGCCATAATAGACTCCTTCTTAAATTAATACTAGGACAGGGGTCTGCAACCCGCGGCTCCGGAGCCACATGCGGCTCTTTGGAACCTTTGCCGCGGCTCCGGGAGGTGACTGTGACAGGTTCGCCGCTCCGCTCCACACTGCCCGCCCAGTGACAGGCAATAGCGATGCGGCTCCCAGTTTTTTTTTTCTGTCAGAAACGGGTCCAAGTGGCTCTTTATGTCTTAAAGGTTGCAGACCCCTGTACTAGGAGGAAAAGGGGTGGGCAGTGTGTGAGAAAGAAGCACCTTGAGAAACTTACCAATTACTTCACCCTCCTAGTGACTTTAAAAAGACAGTCCCTTTCTCCTTCAGGAAGCAAGCCAGTTGGGTTACAAGAGTGGTTCATATTTAATAGCACAATTTATATTCCACTCTCCCCATAAACTATTGTAAAGGCACACTAATGTAAAAATACATCTGGCTTGTCAATAGTTTATCTTCGAGATCTGCATCAAAATCCCTGGCCATTCTTGACTTATGACTGTTCTGATGTCTAATGAATAAAAAGGTGCAAATTATAGGCCCGGCTTTAATGCTCATCATAAAATCGGATGGTAGCTGCAAAAGCTGCATTCTCTAACCCACAGTGCTGCAACAACTAGCCGTAAATAAAATATATTTAATGTATCCCAGTACTGGGCAAATCCAGGAAGCAGTCTGTTATTGCAGCGCCTTCGATGGATCTGCCACCAGCTCAATGAAGTGATAACTGATCCATCATGTGAATTTATGTCAAGTGTCTGATCACAAAGTCACGGCATCAACATGGTAAATAGGCCACTATGCTTCAGGGCCAGTCTGCCTGCCACTAAAGCTGTCAGATACCCTTGAGTGGAGCAAACACCTTGAGGAGGCTGAAGAGTCAACCAACTGCCAGGGTCCTCAGGAAACTGTCTAATGATTTGGAAACATAAAAGGAAGCTCTCGCTTTGGCCAGCAGTTCCCATTTTCTATGTTCTTGTTTCTACGTAGCCCACATTGGGAAGTGCTCGAAATCAATGGAGAAACTCCATCGTCCTGATACCATGACTTCTTTTCAAGAGCAAAGATTTCATGGTATAAAGTTTATAAACAAATGGATTTGAAGAGGTGATACAAGTTGCACAGTTCCAGGGTGCCCTGAGAAGAATTGTAAATCACTCCCGAATACTGACTATCTGGAAAACCCTAAAAAGGGGTTGCCATAAGTCAGAACTGACTCGATAGCACATCATCATCATTATCATTACTGCTGCTGCTACTACTACTAGAGAAAGGTCTACACAGATTGTGATTCCTATCTATCTATCTATCTATCTATCTATCTATCTATCTATCTATCTATCTATCTATCTATCTATCTATCTATCTATCTATCTATCTAATAGTTGTAAGGAGTTTTTCGAGCTATTTGGCCATGTTCTGGAAGAAAAACTTCCAGAACATGGCCACACAGCCTGAAAAATTTACAACAACTATCAGATTCCAGCCATGAAAGCCTTCGAGAATACATACATATCTATCTATCTATACCAGGTGCTGTAGGCGCCTGGAGTAGGAACTGGCAAGCCACTCCAGTATTCCTGCCAAGAAAACTCCATGGACATGGGGTCACGAAGGGTCGGTCACGACTATAACGACACAACACACACACACCTATCTATCTATCTATCTATCTATCTATCTATCTATCTATCTATCTATCTATCTATCTATCTATCTATCTACAGTTGAGTACAGATCACCCTTCCTTAATTAAAGCAGGATGGTAATTATTGTTTGATGTTGGCACAACACTGAAGCTTACAATATCCCACCTTCTAAGGATGATTTTCAAGACAGAAGATAACAGAGATACAGGAAGACTTTCGAATATATCGCCCTGGAACTACTCACATAAAAAAACCAAGTCATGTACTGGGATGCATACACTAGATTCCCACCCACCAACCCAGCTTGGATTTTGCCTCCTGACTGAGCTTAATTTGTCTGTAAAATCCAGAGCTCTCTTTTTGAAGCTGGATTTTTAAAGGGCCAAGTCTGGGTCATTAACAACACTTCAGTATGGAAAGAGAGCTCAACCCTATAGGACAGTGATGGTGAACCTTTTAGAGACCGAGTGCCCAAATTGCAATTCAAAACTCACTAATTTTTTTTGCAAAGTGCCAATACAGTAATTTAACCTGAATACAGGTGGCTTTGAATGGGCAATGTCGGGTGCCCACAGAAAGGGCTCCGAGGGCCACTTTTCGCACCCGTGCCATAGATGGTTCGCCATCACTGCTATAGGTAGTGTAATGCAATCCTTACCAAAGCACAGGATCTGGATCTGGAAGACAGTTGCCTCTCTTTGCATCAGAGCAAAGAGGAATCTGGCCCTCGTCCAGCAAAACAAAACAAAACAAAAAAAATGCAGGCTCCTGCTGGCAAAGGGCATACAGAATTTATCAGGTTCACCATCTTGGCCAGACCTTGGCCATGTGTTCAACCTACCACACTATAAGAGGGAAGCCACAGCCCGACCGCATGAGCTGCGCAGAATGAATCAGTCTTCCATTAGTTCTTACCACTCAGTGTTATTTAAGCACCATTACAGGGCTCCACGGAAGCAGAGGAGGAACCACAAATTAAAAGCAACCCCCGGGAAGTCCCAAAATATCCTCCTCCTCAAATACAAACCACCTAGAATCCAGGTTGGAGACCGAGAGGGTGTGGGCGATGGCAGGAACTTTGGAGGTGCAAGAATGGAATGAGTACAGGAAGAAAGGTCTAGCTTTAGTTATGTATGTGCATTGCAAAATCACAACTTAACCCCTGGATTTCTCCTTGGCATAGGATCAAAACGTAAGAGAAGAAACAACAGTGGGGACCTCAGTGAAGACACAGAGCTGAACATAAAGAAGTCAGTCTCAATAAAATAATTTGTCACTGGATGGTCTGGAGGACACACACACACATACACACAGAGAGAGAGAGAGAGAGAGAGAGAGAGAGAGAGAGAGATTTCCTCTTCTAATTCTTTTCCTACCAGATCTGGACATAGTGATGGCTACCATGTCTTTGAATGTGTCAACACTAAACAGTGATGCTGTGCTATACCCAAACCACTTCCCAATGTCTTCTTCTCCTTCCTGCAGTTTTCTCCCCATTTACATCACCATGAATGATCAGCTGTAACAACCAGCGGTTTGTTTTTGTCCTCTTGTTACGTGACCCAAATCCTCCCGCTTTTTGCATACTGTATTATGAATGCTATGACTTCTTGTTCTTCGGGAAATGGATATATCTTCATATTTGGCAGTAACTTTTCCACAAACCCAACCAACCAATGTAAATGCTGGAAGGATTATATGTGGATTGACTGCAGAGGTAGTGGCCGGAGGGGGGCGGGGGGAGACAAGGAAAATAGTAGAAAGATACATTGATCATTATTCAGTGAAGCATATCCGATCTCGCCTGATTTCGGAAGCTAAGCAGGGTTGGCCCTGGTTAGTACTTGGATGGGAGACCACCAGGGAATACCAGGTGCTGTAGGCGCCTGGAGTAGGAACTGGCAAGCCACTCCAGTATTCCTGCCAAGAAAACTCCATGGACATGGGGTCACGAAGAGTCGGTCACGACTATAACGACACAACACACACAGATATTTGGTTCCAACTCCTGGTGGAAGAGAAGAGCAGTGCAAGCAACATGCAGGGATAGCTGTTTCATTCCTGCATCCCTTGCATTCCATAACTGGACCGCCACAATAGGGCTTAATGAATTCTATCTCTATCTCTCTCTGCTTTTCCCCCATAGGCTAGAGATCTTTTTCTGCAATGACTGACTTGCTGTTTTTTAACCTAGTCTTAAAGCTTAAGAAAAGTTCGGCAGGTCATAAACTATGGATCTGATTGTTTGTTTGTTTGTTTGGTTGGTTGGGTTGGTGAGTTGGTTGACCGATTGAGTGAGTGACTGACTGATTTTTTAAACTGCCTATCTAGCAACAAAGATCAGGTTTAAGAAAGAAAAAGGACTGAATAGCAACTGTGTAAGCCTTGAGAATATGCTGAACACCTGCTTGAACAGGTGGGTGTTAAGTATCCAACCTGAATTTAGATTTGAAATAGATTTCAAGAGAGATAGTTCACATTTCTTGAGCCATCAACAGAAAGGCTTTGCATTTTGAGCATGTCCCTCATGACTCCAGAAGTTAAGAGACAAAAAATGTCCAGGTTGTTGAAGCCAGTTAAAGGGAAGGGAAAGTTTACAAGGAAGAAAAAAGGAAACACCTTTCTTAGACCAACCAAAAAGCACAGCATGGCTACAGGATCTGGCCTTCTTCCTATCACTTTTCCTTTCATTTTCTACTTATTTCTATACGCTGCCTTTCTAGTTGGTCTAATGAAGGTTTTGTTTCAGTAGGGTAGGCCACCAAGAGCTACACCTAGCCATTTGAATTGGAGAGGGGGGGGGGAATGATGTCCACAAGGCTCCCATCACATGCAACCAGGAAGCAAGGGGTCAGGGGAAACCCTTCTACCAACAGATCAAAGAAGATCAAAATACAGTGGAACCTTGACTTACATGCTGCTTGACTTGCATCATATTTGACTTGCAGCAAGAAGGGGCCTGTTTGACTTGAGTCGCAGGCTTTGACTTACATCTCGGAGCCCCGGCGCAAGGCACCGGAATCGGGCGGCAGCCACGACCCAGCATCGCGGCTGCCGCCTCCAAACTGCTCCTGCCTTCTTCCCCTCCTCCGGCAGCGGCAGCTTTGGCGAGGCCAGCTCAGAGCACCTGGAGCTGGTCCTCGGCCTCGCCGAAGCTGCCGCTGCTGCCGAAAGAGAAGAAGGGCCGGGAGCTCGGGGCTGGCCTCGCTGGTTAGACAGCCGGCTCAGTCTTGTAAAAAATCTGGCTGCAGAAGTCTGGTCCACAATGGAAGCATTTTAGTTGGGGAGCTGTACAGTTGTGGGACTCTAATGGTAAGCATAGAGTTGTTCAGAACTTGGAACATCAGGTTAAAAATCAGTAAAACTTAAATGTTAGACATTGTTGTTATGAACATTAAAAAGTGGAGGCATATAACTTGTGGACTATAATTCCACTGCCTCCTCCTCTCTTTGAAGAGACATTTCATTTACGTCCCCAGAAGGAATCTCCTATCCCAGTCAAATCTGTGTTAAAGTGCTGTTTTCGGGGGTCTTTTTCATCATCTGGAACAGATTAATCCGCTTTCCCATTACTTTCTATGGGAAACGTTCGTTTGACTTAAATCTAGACCACTGGAACGGATTAAGGTTCCACTGTACATGGTGGGACAAGCTTTCCCCTGTCTCTACAGAGACAGCAAGGGGGTCTGACAGAAGGCTCTCCTCTCAGAGCCTTTGCTCTGTTGAGCCTTCAAAGGCATAGAGACCAAATCTGAGAATATCCTTTACCCCTCTCTCCCTTGCATCCCCGTCTTCTCCCCTATTAAAACAACATGGGGCCTCTTAGCAACCGCACACAGTAAATCCCACACACAGGTTCAGGCCAATCCCTATAAATAATGTAAGATGTTTTTATTTACAGACAGGTTGTAAAAGTATCAGGGAGAGAATAATGTGAAATCAGGGGGCGGTGAATAATTCATAAGCCCTCAGCTCCACTCCCTTCTTTTACGTGTTGCCTTTTCAACAGAACAGAACCTTGTGCCCTATAATCTAATAAAACTCAAGACTAACAACCTGGCACTAATCCTCTATAAATTGGGATTTTTTATGACTTGCAAAAAGAAAGAATAAAAAGGCGGTGGGGGGAGAGAGATTAAATATAAATCCAAACTAGGGTCAGGAGAACCATCTGGCAAGAAACAAGAGGCCAGGTGTATATTGCTCTCATGTGAAAACGGCTTTGATCATCTCTAGATGTGACAAGGTGGAAACGAACACAAAGAGTGAGCCGTTCCATGAAAAAGCCCCTTTCCAGGAAAACATGCAAGTAAAGGGACAGCGGACACAAAGGCGCTCTGAAAAATAATGTACATGCACGCTCCCCCCACCCCCAACACACACACAGATGGGCACAGAAAAACTCATTAGGTAATAAAACATAAAATTATTGTGCCTTATAAAAACCCAAATATCGGCCATCAACAAGAAGTTGTTGCTGTTGTTTTTAACTGTCAAACTATTCTGTAATGGCCTGATAGTTGCAAGGGCTGAGATTATGAAACGCAATAAACCAGTGATGGCGAACCTATGGCACGGGTGTCAAAGGTGGCACTCGGAGCCCTTTCTGCAGGCACAGGGACATCGCCCCTTCACAGCCACCTGTATTTTGGTTAAATTGCCGTATTGGCACTTTGCAAAAAAAGAAAAAGTGGGTTTTGAATATCAGTTTGGGCACTCAGTCTCCAAAAGGTTTGCCATCACTGTCGTAAGCAGTCAAGATCTGCGAATATCAAGTCAAACCATCCTCAACCACAAAGCTAAACAAAAATATATATCGTAATTTCACTCCTTTAAGAAGTGAGCTTCTGACTTTTTTTCTTTATTTTTTTAAAACCTCTTTTGAAATATTTTTACAACCATTGACTCGTTTTGCAAGCACAAACCCCTATTCAGCTAGAAAGGAGTTAAAAATTTAACTGGGTCCTGATTGCCCCAGACCTGGAGGAATTCTGAGAGAATGTCAGGGCTGGGGGCAAACAAGGCTTTATGCTTTTATAATACAGGAATATTTCAAATATGCCTTATATAGCATTTTCTTCATATGCCCTGAAGATGCATGGCAAAATCCCTTGTCCTAACTGTCACTCTATTTCTTTCTTTAAAGCAAGTCTGTACTTCTCCCTTTAAAAAGAACTCTTTTGACTCTGTTTCTGTGACTTTTAATTGCCTGAAGCACTGCAACAATGTGTTTGCTTTGCAAAACTCTTGCTGGCAAGCATCTCTCGAGTATAAGTCGACCCGAGTATAAGTCGAGGCCCCTAATTTAACCCCCCAAAACTGGGGGAATGTATTGACTCGAGTATAAGTCTAGGGTGGGAAATGCAGCAGGGCCTGGCAGCTCCTCCTTTGTAAGCTGGGGGAGTGGTGTGTGATGTTTAAAATGACTTTTAGCCACTGACCCAAGCACTTGCCAGGCCCTGCTGCATTTCCCACCCTAGACTCCCCGGTGATGCAGGGGGGGGGGGGGCATGAGAAGCGGCACAGAATGTTTAAAATGACTTTTAGCCACCGACCCAAGCACTTGCCTCAGTGGCTAAAAGTATTGACCTGCATATAAGTCGAGGGCCCCTTTTTTCAGCCCAAAACTAGGGCTGAAAAGCTAGGCTTATATTCGAGTATATACAGTATACCTCAAAAAACCCTTTGCCCCATCTTCCTACAGAGAACAGCAGACTGTCTGCTACCACCACTGTGCTGATCTGCAATGTGGTGCCACTCCGAAGCGCAGTTTAAAAGTTATAATTTTATTTCTGCCTGAGCTGCCCCATCTTTAGAATTGCCGTACAGAATAGCTGACGTGCTCTGCTAGCACACGATCATTGCCCAACTCCCATGCAGCAACAATAAGAGCCATTCAACAATGAAATCTACTGCCTTGGAGGATGGGGAAACGCCACTGGAGGATTTAAACATAGGTTGCTTGGTCACATATGAGGGATGTTTTAGAGGTGGATTTCCTGAAATGGCAGGAAGCTGGAAGTGATCACTTTCGTGGTCTCCCAGGTCTCCCGTTCTATGATTCTAACTACATGCATACACAATAAATGGGTTGTACAAAACTGTATTACACTTGTGCAGCCACAGCTTGAAACCGAGATAAAAAAGGGGGGGCACAGAAATGACTAACAGGCTTTCTTTGTTTTCCCTCCCTTCTTTATTCATTAGTTTAATTTATATTACGTTGGTTCTGTCTGAGGACATCCAGAATGACATATAACTTGATTAAAATGAAACCTATAATAGGCATGGCAAACTAAAAAGCAGAAAAGACTTCACCACAAAGCGATGGAAACAAAGATATAATTAGCAGTCTCCCCAAAGCGTACTGAAACAGCTCTGTCTTGCATCCCCTCCCAAATCTCTACAAAGATGTCAAATTTCGCAGGAACTCAGGAAACGAGTACCAGAGAATGGAAGCAACAACCTGGAAATAGGCCTTCTTCACAACAGACTGCTGATACTGACAGTGAAAACAACATTAAAGATTTGGAAGTTTTATTTGGCACAAGCTTTTGTGGACTGGAATCCACAGTCCTTTGTCATTGGCAATACAGGCTTAGAATTCCGAGAGTTGTGGTCCAAAACATCAGGAGGGTCGAAGTTTGGACATGCTTGCTCTACTAGACCTTTTGAAAACCATTTAGATGTAGGATCACAGAACAAACGGTTTGAAGGAGAAACATCTCTCTCACTGCTGGGCGACTATCACCACATATTCTTCTAAAATCAAAGCCCTTCTCTCTGGCCCCGCCCTGTCCCGTGTGCTTATATTGCTGTGCTTCACAGTTGCTGAGAGAGATTGTGAGGGGAGGGACATGAGATGCATAGATATTTTATGTGGAAGAACATGAGATGTATAGATATTTTATGTGGAGGAGAGACGGACACACAATCTGTAGGAGGCGATGGTGAAGGATCCTGTTGCTCCTGTTAGTACTGTGGTGGTCCCAGGGTGGATCATCATAGTCACAGTCAATGTTCCCTTTAAGCCAGTGGTGTCCAAACTTTGATCCCTCAGATGTTTTGGACCACAACTCCCACAGTCCTTTGTCATTGGCAATAAAGGCTTGGAATTCTGGGAATTGCGGTCCAAAACATCTGAAAGGCTGAAGTTTGGACACCCATGCTCTAAGCTGCATGGTTGTGTGGCCCACACAGTGGCAGATTAGTTCTGCACACCCATAGTCATTGGGCGCTTTTACACGACCTCTAAAATCTGCCTACAACTTAAATTCGGACCAGAGATCGTGGGGGTTTGTCGCTTTTCCTGTGTTCCCACCCCTCCGCACTCCATTGTTCCTGTCTGCGTGAGGGGAGGGAGAAAAAAAGGGAGAGAAAAAATGCAGGCTCACCTCCGTCTACCGGTTGAAGCAGCCCCGAGCAGCCCCGTAGTGATTCCTGTCTCTTAAAGGGGCGGCGGGGGCAAAAAAACAAACAGAAGGCGAGGGAGCCCGGCATTCACAGCTTTACAATGCGCATCCGAAGATTTTTACCTCCTGGAGGCCAGGTACTTGAAAAGTGCGCTGGGGCGCGCGTAGGTGGGCGTGGTCGTACTTAATTATTTTTAAAGTGCGGAGCTGCTGGGAAAACATTTTTAAGCTCCGGATCTGGGAGCCCTTTGCCTCAGATTTTAGGGGTCGTGTAAAAGCACCCATTGTTGCCAAACATTTGGTTCCAGTCAAAGATGGGCCCTTGGCATGTGCTGGAAGAAAATTAGTGGGAATGTCAGTCAGAGAGTCAATACAGGTTCCTGGGGAAGCTCCATTATGGATCTCCATGGTGTGCGGAAAAAACAGAGGATGAGTGGATGGGGAGCTGTGATAGAAGCGAGACAGGTGTTTGCTTCTGGTGTCAAAGGCTCTTGGGAGGGTACTGAGTAGGCACAAGATGGGTAATACTCAGTTTGGGCATTGGTGGTACTGGAGGTCAAGCCTGACTCAACGCGTGGGGGGTCCGCCAAGGAAGGAATGCATTTGTGCAGGTATTCAGGTTATGTATTGGACTGGTCCTATGTGCGTTTGGCCAAGTTCTTTGGGACTGCTCCCTGAGGTGCTTAGTCTGGGTGGGATTTCATTTAAAATTCTTTTGCAGAGACCATTTGGCTGAATGCACTGCAAATAGGGTGCTGAGTGGTCTTATGGCCCTCTCGCAAGAAGTAGAGGGAGATCTTCCCACCACAGGCAATACATTTCTTAAAGAGGCTTGCTGGGGTCATAAAAGGCGGGGGGCATTAGAGGCTGTGTGTGTGTGTGTGTGTGTGTGTGTGTGTGTGTGTGTGTGTGTGTGTGTGTGTGTGTGTGTGTGTGTGTGTGTGTGTGCGCGCGCGTGTGTGTGTGTGTGTGAGAGAGAGAGAGAGAACAGAACAGAGGAGAATAAATGAGGAGACACAAGACAGGTGGCAGGCAATCCAGTTTTCATCCAAGAAGCTCCTAAGTGGAGCTTCTCATGGGGCATCTCACGGTAGAAAGTAACGAAGCCACTGTGAACTACACCAATACAAGCACGCGGGACAGGGTGGGGCCAGAGAGAAGAGCTTTGATTGTAGAAGAATATGAACAGGCCCTCACACAGGTGCTGTGTAAGTCACAAAGTCCACAACAAACTTGTGGGAGACTACAACCTTATCGTCCAGCCTACCCTGTAGTTTGTTTTGAAAAATTACTGGCCCTTGTCCATTACCTGCTCTTCCTTGGCTTGTAGGGTACATTACAGGAGCCTGCCATTCCTGACTCGATCCAGTAGTACCTGCTCCAACTGGCAGCAGCTCTCCACGGTCTCTTTGGCATCCTTTCTTAAATTGGAGACGTCTGTCGAGGACTGGATGCAGAGTTGTTCCTTTTTTTTCCTTTTTTTTTTTTTTACAAACCAAGCAGGTCCTCTACCACTGAGCTACAAGCACCCCACTTATTCCAAATGCTCACAGCCTTTTCCCCCATTCACACACAATTACTCATAAACATCCATCTCTCTTGAACTCTTAGATCTCTGAAGCAGAGTGGAGTACGTAAAAATGAGCACAGGCACACAAATTTAATCTGCACAAGCAGGAAAGCAGATAATAATTGAGATTTACAAGGCTGAGTTACCGACGCAGAGTGCAGGAACACATGCCCTATCAAAGCTAGCAGCTTAAATACAGTGGATTCCAAACTGTGGAGCCGTGGCACTCCCACATAATCTGCAGAAGTACTATTTGTGCCAGACTTCCCCCTTTCCTCCTCCCTACTCACCTAAAATATTGCATTGGTGGAGCTGACTTGCCAGTGGCCAGTAAGGCTGATAATTCATGTTCATCTCATCGCTGTTCGCGGTCCCGCTTGGAGTTCGTCCTGACCACGCCCCCTGAACTGCGATTTAAGCGGGATGAGAGATTCACCTCCCTGGCCTCAGGAATCTGCTCGTCACGCTTCTCATTCCGAGACGAGAGCCCATGAAGTCACGCTCATCGCGGAATGAGTGACGATAGGAGCAGAACCCATCTAGTGGCAGGAGCGCAAAGCAACATTCGCCAGTAAATTCCCTATGGAGTTAGCAATGCAGTGAATAGCTTTTAAAAGACAAATGCATCTAAGTTTGCTCCGTAACACATTGAAGGCAAGGCTTTGGAGAATCGAAACATCGAAAAACGGAAGGTCGGGCCGGAAAAAAAAAAACGGAGAACGAAGGCATGGAATTTCACATCTCATCACGGAACAAGGATGTGCATTAACAGTCGTGCCGGTATCATCAATCATGCCTGTGCGTACACGGGAACAGGGACAGAACAGGAAGAAGACCACGTGACCGTGACCGACATCAACACGCAACAAACTTCCTCCCGGGATAAGAATGGATGTGAAGTAACCGTCAAAGTCAAGGGATCTGAGAGTCGGAATGAAATGGGCATCACGGGGTTAAACCCAAGGCTCTCTGGAAAGAAGGAATAGAAAAATGTACCTAACTGCTTGAAAATTAAACATAATGGCCTGGAGCCCACATTAAACCACCTGTAAGAGACTAGCGCTTACCCTCGAACCGTGTTGTATATTTCTCCACACCCCTTTGCAGAGAATATAAGGAAAGCAAAAAATGAACGGAGGGCAAAAGGCTCCATTTTCACACCGAGCAACGCTACGCAAACCAGCAGGAGAGCTGGCCATCGGCAGCTGGGAGCCGGTCACGTGGCCGCCACTGTTGCTCCAGGGCTGCAATTTGCTTTCCATGCCTTAAAAGCCTTCCAGATGTGACAGCCAATTCCCCCCACCGGCAGCCGCTTCAGCACCAGCGTTTAGGCAGCTGCAGGAGCCTGCCTCAATTTGTTCAGAGTAGACTCCTCCAGGGGATGACACATGGCGGGGGAAGAAAAGAAGAAGAGCCACTTCAAGCGGCGGCATTGCTCTTTCCCGTGGTGCACGGGCACATGAGCAAGACAGACACACATGGGTCACGTCCCTCTCCCAGGGAGAGGTGGTTTTTTTCTTTCTTTCTTCCCAGGCAACTGCCAAACACCAAGATGGATTTTAAAAAAAAATGTCCTCCAGTCTAACCCATGGCATAAGACTACTTTGCAGTCTAGGCCGTACAGTGTTACCAGTGGACTCACAAGCACCTGCAGTGCAAGCCGTGGTCTCTACGTGGGGGGTGGCAACCCTAGAGACTTCTAGGGATTTCCTAGTCCTCAGCTCTCATTAGCCCTAACACACTCAGTGGTGATAAATCATGAGACTTGCATCCCAATAACACTTAAGAGGTCACAGTTGCCCATCCGAGATAGAGCCAGAACCCCAGATTCCCAGCTGGTGTGAGCCAAAGCACATACAGTAGGACCCCCCGTATCCACTGATTCATTAACCACTGATTCAGTTATCTACGGTTCAGTGAGGAAAAATAAATAAATAAATAATTCAACACCTGCAAAGCAAGGTACTATCACAAACAGCAGCCATAAAGCAAGCTACTGTTGTAAAACAGCAGCTGTAAAGCAAGCTACTGTCACAAAACAGCAGTTGGGGGGGGGGGTTGGTGTTCCCTCTTATCCACGGTTTTTGTCATCCATGGGTAGGCCTGGAACCAACCCCTAGCAGATAACGGGGTCCTACTGTACTGAAAGAGGAAGCAAAAAAAATTAAATAGAATCCCAAAGGATTCCTAGTCACTTCTACCTTTTTGGAAAATACCCTTCCTCAGCCTGCTAGGATGCAGCTGTATGTGTATAGATGTCAAAGAGGAAATCAGAAATCCCCTTCCATCCAACTGCCACCTCACCAGGCGTCCGCTGAGCAGCTGTGCACCAAAGCACACGGCTGGCAAAAAACATCTGAGATGACTTTTGGCCCCCTCGAGAGGCAAGCCGGAGGGGGAGGAGGAGGAGGAAGAAGAGAAGGAGAGAAAAGGAAGGAGAGAAGGAGCCTCGAAATCCACTCACCCACCCCTTAGAACAATGCCCACCTAAGCCAGAGCTTGTTTTGATGTCGGCTACAAAGCTGGAAGTACTTTCCACGTAACACGATAAAAGCGAGTCCCCAGCTGGCACAATTATTTGATAATTCTCCCTTAACACCCATCAAATTAAAGCAATGTCCAAGGCCTGCCTGAAGTGGCACTGATAGGTATGAAACTTTAATGAGATTTAATGGTTCTGGCCTACTTTCTCCATGTGCGCAGGCCGACTTTTATGAACATTTAATTTCCCAGGACTTGACCTCTTCCCCCACCCCCGTTCTTTTTCTTCTTGGTCTCTGATCTTCTCTTCCTCCTCCTCCTCCTCCTCCTCCTTGCCTCCCCCTGCAAATGCATGTACACGCGTGCATGCACGCACACACACACACGCATGCATGCACACACACACCTTTTCTTTCTCTTTCTCTCCCCCGGCCCCTTCCCCCTCCTGCTTTCCCTTTTACACGTATGAACACACGTGGCTTATGTTAGCACCGAAACTGCGTCACCGGCCAGCCCAGCCCCCATGGCTTGTCAAAAACGATTGGGAAAGATCTTCCCCAGACCCATCCAGAGATCCATCTCTCTGTACTTCGAGACAGGCTAAATGGCGATCATATCAGGGAACATAAATTGGGGGGGCGGGGGAGAGGGATTCTAAAAGCAGACTGGGCAGAAGCCAGCGCAGCCAAAACCGATGGTGTTCCTTGATTCACTGGCCGTCTCCACCAAGGAGGGAAATAAAGCCCCCACCCGCGGCCAAAAAAATTGTACAATTGCAAAAATTCCAAATGGCGTCATGCCCATACCCCCCCCCAAAAAAAAAAATCATGCACAGCTCAAATCTACCTACACATGCAGGCACGCTCCTGCCTGTTCGTACTTCCTCGTCAGATGAAATATGCATTAGGTATGCACGGTGCATGCAACCCACTGCCTGCCCCTCCTCGAAACGCCACTAGACCTGGCAAATTCAAAAGGTTAAACGATGCACACAAGGACTTTGGCGACAAGGTGATATTCCCCCCCTCTGGCTTCATGCTTCCTTACCTACTGGATCAGCCTGCTGCTGCTCTCTAGTGGACATACGGCTGAGTTGCCCCTTCTGAATCATTTTTTTTTTCCCTGAGGATAAGGGAAGGATGGAAGTTTTCTTTCTTCCATAGAGACCATTTGAGGCCTTCTATCCAATCCCTAGGTAGGAATTCCACCACACTGTACAGTCTCTCTTTCCTGTAAGCCACCTTGGGTCCTTTTCCAAGGAGAAAGAAGGGATAAAAATACTCAAAAATAAATAAATACCCATGCCAACACAAGGAAAGATACAGTGCCCCCCCCCCACCTTTCGCGGTTCATATACAGCGGTCCTGCTATATTGCGGGATCATACTATATGAAAAAAATGCCCCCTGGGTTAAGGGGGCAAAGGCCTGTTTCAGGCCTCCCATACTTACCCCCAACCTGGCGCTGTCCCGAATGGGCCTGCGAGGGCCTTCCCAGGCCTTCTGGAGGCCCCCAAATGGCCTCCCTGCAAACCAGAAGTGACTTCCGGTGAATCAGAAGTGACTTCCGGATCGCCAAAAATCATTTCTGAGGCCTCCGGTAAGTACAAGAGCCCCAAGCTAGGCGCCCCAGAGCTGACCTGATCTGCATCTGCATATTGCGGATTTTCAATTATTGTGGGCCGGGTTGGGTCCCTAACCCCTGCAATAGGCTAGGGGGGGGGGTCACTGTAACAGCATATTTTCAAATCTGCAGCCGCTCTCCGAGACAGCCTGCAACCTCTCATAACAACATTCAGATTTTCCCCCAGTTGAAAGTCAGATTATTCAAGATCTATCCAGCCACAAGGATTCCTCTGTGCCATCGCTCCTGCAGCCATGCTTGTGGTCACAAAGGCCAGTAAAATCTATTGCCATTGGAAATGTGTCAGAACCAACACCTGCAACCCTCTGCCCTCAAGCAGGCATGCACAAACACCAGCTACGCAGCAGCTGACACCCAGCCTGTCAAATGGACCTTCCAAAGGAAAGGAGAAAGAAGACTGGACACAGAAAGTGATGAGAGAGCACCCTTAATGTCTGCAAGGACCAGAAAGAGGATCAGGGATGTTCCATCTGCCCCCTCCTCAATCAGCGTGGTGGGATGACATTATTTTGTTGTGGTTCTTAAAACCACTTGCCAATCCATCTGTAGCAGAAACACCATGGAATACAGTGGTGCCTCTTACAACGAATTTGATTCATTCTATGAGTCAATTGGTTTTACGAAAAATTCGTCCTACGAAACGCAGTTTAACACGGTTCCCATAGGAAATGCATTGAATTCATCTTGCGAGGCATTCCACAAAAATTCATCTTGCGAGGTTTCCCTAATCCCTGAAATTCCATTCGTCTTATGAGTTTTTTGTATTAAAGGGCATTCATCTTACGGGGTACTACTGTAAATTGACTTTTCTCCTTCCCTACCACATTTTGTTTACATTGGATTACAGAAAATCTGAGGAAAACACTGCGGAGACTGCCAAACGATAACCAGTGTGATCGCAGAATGGACGATGTGCTTACTGGCAGAATAGAAAATTCGCAGCATACTGTAAAAAGGAAATGTGAACAACACCGTGACCTTGCAGAGCTGAGCTGGGATCATTCCCCCTTTTAAAAGCCTAGTAAAGTATCATGCTCAACACACACACACCCGAACAACCTGACATTTATAGATATTTCCAACCCTATACGGAAATCCATTTTCTTTCTCAACTTTTTCCTCTGCTCTCTTGGACCCACCACTTCCCTTCTGCAGCTCTGGAGATGGGGTGGGGAGGCAGGGGGAGGGAGACAAGCAAGCAAAGAAAGCCCTGAAATGCAAAGGGATGTTATCAGTTTCCCTGGGAGGATGAAGAAGGCAGATCTGAGCCAGGGGAGGAATAAAAGAGGCGTGCGTGGGGGGGGGGGGTGGCTGAAAAGAAAGAGGCAGCTTTAAAGCCAGCCAGGCTCGCTTATCATTCTGCCGGCGTTGCGCATCTTGAAAGCACAGACACAAGAATGTAATGTCATAACATTCGCAGTTCAATAACCCCTTGCTTCACAAGACGACTTGAACTGTCAGAGGAGTTGGGAGGTAAACATTTCAAGCTCAGGGGCTGAGCAAGGAGTGGAGGGACAGATAAGCAAAGGGGGAAAGGGAGGGCGGAAGGAAGGAGGGAGGGAGGGAGGAGAGCACTCAGTGGCATCTCGCTTGGGGGCACAGTAAAAAATATCCCCCCTGCAGTAAATCCAGCTCTGGCGCTCTGGCGGGGAGAAGCGGGAGGGAAGAGCGGCTGGAGGAAGGCTCAGGATAAAAAATGACCCGATCACAAGCCAGACACCTTTATTGTTCTGAAATGTCTCCCAGCCAAGTTATGAATCTACGGCCTGACCCCGGGGCCGTCAGCTTGTTATATGGCAGAAACAAAACGGGCTCTCAGAATGAAGACCCAGGTGGGCTGGCAGAGCAATCCGCCCCCACCCTCCTCCAGTTCCACGCAGGCAGCAAGACGGATGCGGCCAGTCTACTCAGTAGAGGTAATTATCGCAAGAGTTTTAGGCGATAAAGCACACAAGATGGCCCGTTTGTCAGTCCCAGATGCCTCCATAAGCTATGCTTTTTTTTTGGACTGAGGCAAGTGCAAACCATGTTAACCCCCATGGGTCCGGCTCAGTCCAGCAGTGGGTCTGCCTTCAACACGGCTCCATCTACCAATGAAGGAAGTCTACAAAGAACTACACAGATAAGCACCTGATCAGGTAGACTGCCCTGATGTGGAAGGAACTGAGGTCACCTCCATGACATTGATTATTAGGCTGAGGCAGCTCCCTTATGAGGAAAGGCTAAAACATTTTGGGCTCTTTAGTCTCATGAAAAGGCACCTGGGGGGGGGATATGGTTGAAACGTATAAAATGATGCAGGGCTTGAGCAAAGTGGATAAAGGGACACTCTTCTCCATCTCACAAAATCCAAGAACCAGGGTACATATGTACACTCAAATTGATGGTTGGGAGAGTGAGAACAGACAAAAGAAAATATTTTTTTTTACCCAGCGTGTTGTTAGTCTGTGGAACTCCCTGCCACAGGAGGTGGTGATGGCATCTGGCCTGGATGCCTTCAAAAGGGGATTGGACAGATTCCTGGAGGAAAATTCCATCACATGTTACAAACCATGACGGAGATGTGTCATCTCGAGGCTTAAAACTGGGGTCCTTCCAGGGCCAGATGCAGGGGAGTGGTATCAGGAGACAGCTATCTAGTCTCGTGTGCTTCCAGGCGCATTTGGTGGGTCCACTGTGAGATACAGGAAGCTGGACTAGATGGGCCTTTGGCCTGATCCAGCATGGCTCTTCTTATGCTCTTATGTTCTTATGATGTACAGACTAGGCCAGTGCTGGCGAACCTTCGGCACTCCAGATGTTTTGGACCACAAGTCCGAGAATTCCAAGCCTGTATTGCCAATGACAAAGGACTGTGAGAGTTGTGGTCCAAAACATCTGGAGGGCCGAAGGTTCACCACCACTGGACTAGGCTCTTAACCAGGAGTATAATCAGATATACGAAAGATGAGCAAAACACATGTAATCCTTTATAAGATTTTTTTTATTTTGTTTTATTTTTGTCTTCATCGTTTACTACAAGTACCCTTTGCCCCATAACTGAGTTGATTCACATTGCATCCGAGTTAATAAAAATAAACATTACAATAAGCCACTCGAGTCTATAATCATCAGCTATGGAGCTCAAACAAACAGAGATTTCCAAGTTCTTTCTAAAAGAGGTTTAATAATGGAAACGGACAGATGAAAAGGCATTCCATGAGCAAAATGCTACCAAAAAAGGCCCTCCTCTTGCCCCCACCATCAATTTCTGAAGGCAAGGGCAGTCATCATCCTCTTGCAAAAAATCTCTCTGATCAAGAGAACTGAGGCTGAGGGTCTCCCCACCCCCCCCCACCCCAAAGGCTACAAAATCCCTTGCCGATGGGCCATCAAAGTCCCCAAATACAAAATCTGGCTGTTCTTTCCATTGACCCACCCCCCACTGCGACTGAGGAAGCTCAGAACCTGCCTCCTCAATCTCATTCACCTAGAAAAGGTTGAGTTGGCTATATTGTGGCTCTACTTTTGCCGTTCTCGAAACCAGCTTTTCCGCACCATCTTGTGTGTGTGTGTGTTGTGTCGTTACAGTCATGACCGACCCTTCGTGACTCCACGTCCATGGAGTTTTCTTGGCAGGAATACTGGCGTGGCTTGCCAGTCCCTAATCCAGGCACCTGGTACTGTATTCCCTGGTGGTCCCCCATCCAAGTATTAACCAAGGCCAACCCTGCTTAGTTTCCGAAAGCAGGCGAGATCGGATGTGCTTAGGGCATCTAGGCAGCTCCTCACCATCTTGAATGCCACTAACAGTCTGGTCAAGTGTTGGGATACAAGGATGAACCAGTAGGGCAGTGGTGGTGGAGGCTTCTAGGAGTTGCAGTCCAGGAACATCTGGGGATCCACAGGTTGAGAACCACTGCAGTAGGGGATGCTCCCAAAACATACTCAAAAAGGCCCAGGGTGCAAGAGCCCTTCCAAATGTGTAACAAACACAATCTATTCCTCCTGCTTCTACAAGAAATCTCAACCTGGTTCAGAAGAGACGCATTTTACCCTGGTATTTTGCCTACAGCACCTGGTGTTCCCTGGTGGTCTCCCATCCAAGTACTAACCAGGGCCGACCCTGCTTAGCTTCCAAAATCAGGCAAAATCAGATGTGCTGAGGGCATCTAGGCAGCTCTGCGCTCAGCTACGTCTCCTAAAAGACAAACCCTAAATTCCTCCTCGAATTGTGTGAAAGGCACCTGCCAGGCAAATCTGTACACACAAGCCCTATTGTTTTTGTGCTTGGAATGAAAAACAAAGCCAAAAACAAAAAGGCCCTTGTCAACCCACGCCCTGGAGAGGCACCAAGATGGAAAACTGCAACCGTGCCTTCTTTTGCATCTGGCCAAGCGCCCAAGCCAAGGTGTTGGTATTCATCCCTGTTTCTGCCCTGTGCTACCTGGGGGGCACCTTTTATAAGTAGCAAACGCCTGCAGCCTGGACTCAGAAGGGACCAAGCAACCGGAGCCCGGGAGCCTTATCACAGCTACAAATTGTCAAGCTAAACACTGCTGGGCTGGGAAGGGAGGAATTGAAAAAAAAAGAGAGAGGGGGGGGAGGGAGGGAAGGTAGGAGGGAGGGAGGGAGGGAAAGGAGGAGAAACAGGGAAGGCGATGCATCTTAGCCTTCCTGGGCTTCCGCCATCCTTGGCCCTCCTCCAAACCTCACCTCAGGGTGAGTGCTACCCAGGCGCCAAGTCCTGCTTGTCTCCCTGCAGGCAAGCCAAGTCAGTGGGAAGGTTGTGGGGGGGCTAGAAAAGGAAGGAGGGGGGGAGAAGCCACCCTTGTTCAATAAAAAAAGCATGTGGAGAACCACAAGATTGCCAGACAAACCAGGATATCACCGGGGGTGGGGCCCGTCCAAAGCCAACTGAGCCTGGCTAGTTCAAACCAGAGAGGAGGACACTTGGCAGGGGTCATGGAGAGGGTGGCCAAGGCGTTTGAAGGGAAGAGCTCAAGAAAGCTGCCCCCCCCCCAAAAAGCAGGCTGATGGAGAGGGGAAGGGGAAGAGAGCTAGCATCATAGGGTTCAGAACTGATGCCACACTTAAAAGCCACTCGACAACTTATTTTTTTATATGCACGCCCCTTGTTCCTTTCATGTGCAAATCCATTTCTCTATACAGTGGTACCTTGTGTAAAGGAATTAATTCATTCCAAATGAAATTATGTTAAGCAAAAAAAAATTATATAAATTTCCCATAGGAATGCATTGAAAACGGAGTAAGCCCATTTTTATGTTGTACGGATTCACCCCATAGGCAATGATGTAAAGCAAATTTCCCCTATCTCCAGAATTTTGTATTGTTTGTTATACAAGAGTCCACTGAAACAACACACCCGCGCCCTTTCCCATACAGTGGACCCTCATATAACAAACGGTTTGTATAACATAAAATCTGTACAACATAAACAATTCCGGAGATTCGACCTATGGGGCGAATCCATACAACATAAAAATGGTCGCGATTAGGGATTACTCCGTTTTCAATGCATTCCTATGGGAAATTTGTATAAAGGAAAATTTGCTTAACAGAATTTCATTTGGAACAAATTAATTCCTTTAAACAAGGTACCAGTGTATTCTTTCACTTCAGCCGTTTAGAAGAAGCCAGGCGTAGGTTTCTTGTTACTTTTATACCTCGCCTTTCCTCCCCCCCCCCAAGGTGAAGCCAGGGCTCAAAACTATCCTCCTCCTTAATTTATTCTCACAACGATGCTGTGAGGTAGGTCAGACTAAGAGAGTGGGGTGAAGCCAAAGTGCCCGTATTTGTGGCTTTGGACTACAAACCCCAGAATCCCCTTGGCAGCAAGGAGGCAGGTGGAACCAGGTCAGCCAGAAAGCTTCGACGCCAAGCAGGGGTTTGAACCCATGTCTTCTGAGTCCTATTCCAACACCAGTTTGCATTCGTTTTTACAAGCACCTCTAAAAACACAGAGAAACACAAATGCGAAGACAGCAAGGTCTTTTAAAGGCAAGTGGGAAACAAACCCACAGGATGACAATGTGAATGGCTCCAGAATAGGAAAACAAACCCAAAACCACAACACATACAAATAAGCAGCAGAAATAGATGAAGCAGCAAAACAATAACAAAAAGCAAAAGCATTCATGCATACAGAAAACCTCAACAGACCTAAAAGCATTTGAGAGAGAGAGAGAGAGAGAGAGAGAGAGAGCATATCAAGGGCGCTTTTACACAGCCCCTAAAATCCGAGGCATAGGGCTCCCAGATACGGAGCTTAAAATTGCTTTCCCACCAGCTGTGCACTTTTAAAAAAAATAAGTACGACCACGCCCACCTAAGTGCGTCCCAGCACATTTTCCAAGTACCTGGTCTCCGAAGGTGAAAAATTTCTGATGCGGATTGCAAAGCAGTGAGTGCCGGGCTCTCCCCGCCTTCTGTTTTTTGTTTGTTTTTTGTTTTTGCCCCCCACCCCTTTAAGAGACTGGAATGCTTCCGGGGCTGCTCCTGATGGCAGAGCGGAGGTGAGCCTGCATTCTTTTCTCCCTTTTTTCTCCCTCCCCTCAAGGAGACAGGAGCAAGGGAGTACGGAGGGGTGGGAACACAGCAAGAGGAGCAAACCCCCAAGATCTCTGGTCCGAATTTAAGTTGCCAGCGGATCTTAGGGGTCGTGTAAAAGTGCCCCAAGTTAGTCTCTCTTGTCAAGGCATGCCAAAAAAGCTGACGCCACCACGGAGAAGGCTTTGCTGCCATTGGATTCCAGAAACATATCAGTCAGTGAAGACACATAAAGCAGAAATTCACGTGTGGGGTGGAGAGGAAAAGGGGGTAACGACATCCATTGGAGTACGTACCATGGAGGATAACCCTTCAAAGAGGTGAGGGAGATGGCATGTCAAAACAGGGCCTTCTCGGCTGTTGCCCCCCCCCCGACTTTGGAAAGCCAACCCTACAGAGATCCGCCTGGCGCCAACACTCTTGGCTTTTCTGCGCCAGGCCAAGATCTTCCTGTTCAGCCAGCATTTTAATTCGTCAGTGTTCGGTTGAGCTGGGCTTAGGAGCAGCAGGACTTTATTATTTGCATATTGATTGTTTTAAGCTGTTATTTTGATGGGGGTTTTTTTGGATGGCTATTTTGATGGTTTTACTACGTTAGTTTAGAGTTCTAATATATTGTTGTATAGTGGTAGTGGGGTGACTAAAAAAAAAAACTGTAAATAAATAAATAAATACCAAAGCTGCATATAATCTACGCATTAAGAGTGCAATGCCTTATGGGCTTTGTTCCCTTTGCCACTGCAGTGGGCTGGGAAACCGGTGATCTTCCAGCCCAGTGGCTTATAATTTTATAATAACCAGGGTCCCTCCCAGTTCTGCACTTCAAAGGTTATTATTGTTGTTGTTTATTTCAGATGCTTCTGACCTGCACTAGCCCCACACACACACACACACAAAGAATGGTGAGGGGGACAACGAAAGCGAGCTACATGTTTCTCACCCCATCAGTTTAACAAAATTTGAATCCAGCTACTGGCATTTTATCTTCTACCGTGTAAGAGGGACAGTGTGGTGTGGCGGTTAGAATGGACTGGGATCTGCACGGTCCTGGGTGAGGTTCCCCAACTGGCTACGAACATTGCTGCGTGGGTTGGCTACTCGCTTTCCGGCCAGTTTGATGCATCTCGCAGAGCCGCTGTGCGTGTCATGGCAGGTGTGTATCCCACCTTGAGCAGGCGGGAGGGAAGATGTCATAGAAATGCCGTATGAAACATTTTTGTGACATACGTGACTAGGAACGAGCAGGTGTTAATTGAATTAGAGATTCTCAGTTTTTCGAATCTCGTGCCCTACCAATCATCCTGTCACAGAACCTGACTCCCATCATGTTGGGAAAAGTCTTCTTTCCCCCTTAGAAAGAGATCTACAGCCACCCTGCTACTGTATTTATCACCTATTTTACAAGATATATGTCATATTCTGCAAATGTCATCACTGACAGCGGTTTAGTTTGATTCCTCACTGTGCCTCCTTGGCAAACGGTGGACTTGATCATCCCATAGGGTCCTTTCCAGCGATGTGATTTTTAAGATTATTGTTTATTATAGTTGTTGTGAGTTTTTCGGGCTGTTTGGCCGTGTTCTGGAAGGTTATTTATTTATTTATTTATTTATTTATTTATTTATTTATTTATTTATTTATACAACTTATACAACCCATTATCCAAAGGTCTTAGGGCGGCTTACAATTAAATGAATAGTTAAAACAAGTAAAACATTAAAATCAGTGAACAATTAAAAACAACAAAAAACATTTAAATACAAAACACGAAAATTGCCATCTGGACCCATAATCTTTGTTGTGCCAGTTAAAAGACTTCTGAAACAGGAAGGTTTGTACCTGGCGCCAAAACGTCATCAGTGTTGGTGCCAGGCAAATCTCACTTGGGAGGGCATTCCCTAAGATCCACTGGTAGCTTAAATTCGGTTCCCCCCAGCCAGATATCATGTGGGTTTTGTTCCTCTTCCTGTGTTCCCACCCTTCCGCACTCTGTTGCTTTTGCTCACCTCCGTCTGCCATTGGAGCAGCCCCGTAGGGATTCCTGTCTATTAAAGGGGCGACGGGGACAACAAAAACAAACAGAAGGTGAGGAGAGCCCGGCATCCACAGCTTTACAATCCGCATCGGAATTTTTTTTACCTCCGGAGACCAGGTACTTGTAAAGTGTGCTGGGGTGCGCTTAAGTGGGCATGGGTGTACTTTATCTTTTTTTTAATTCCGCTGCTGGTGGGAAAACAATTTTATGCTCCAGATCTGCAAGTGTTTTGCAGCGGATTTTAGGGGTCGTGTAAAAGGGCTCTTTGTTTCTCAGGGGTTAATCCCTTGCTCACAATTTATTTATTTATTTATTTATTTATTTATTTATTTATTTAGAACACTTGTATCCCGCCCATCTTCCCAATCCGAACTCTGGGCGGCTAACAATAAAACAATGAGCAGAGAAGAGAAGAAAACTGCCAGTCCTCAGTTGATGATCATGGGACGTACAGGTCAAACGCTGGGGGTGGGGGGTGGGGGCAAGGCAGCTGGATCTCATCCTGTAACCAGAGGCAACCAACACATAGCAGGGTGTTCCCTGGTACGAAAATGGCAGCAGGCCGCAGACGAGAGAGAAATGGCTGTCATCCTTTCCCTCCCTGCTTGCCTGCCCGCCCTGCCCTGGCCACAACCGACCGGGCACTTTGCCATCTCGGCACGCAGAAGAGAGAGCCAGGCTGCTCATAGACGCGGAGTGGCGCTGTCAGACTCCCACAAGTCAGGAAAAGAGGATGAAGCAGGCAGCCGGGTGGCCGGCTGAGAAGGGGGGGGGGAGTATGACATGCAGCAACATGCTCTGCGCTTGTGCTCTGAAACACCTGCTACGGTCGCAGTGCCCCAGGGCCACTGTTCCGGGCAGGCAGGCAGGCAGGCAGGGAAGGAAGAAAGAAAGGAGGGAGGGAAGGAAGGAGGGAGGGAGGGAGGTGGCAGCAGCGGCAAAGGGCATAGGCCTCCCAAGTAAGCCAGAAGCTGCCTGCCTGCCACTTGGCATGACTACAGAACAGGCAGCAGCAGCCGCCCGCCCGCCCGCCTGCCCGCCCGGAGCAGGTGACAGACACGCCAGAGTTTACTTTATTAAAAGGGAAGCCGCCAGGCAGCCTGGCTGTAACATATGCAGGGAGGAGAGGAGAAAAGCAGGCAGGGAATTAACCCTGCGATAGCTACAAGAAGCCAGCGCGCTTCAGGAAAGGAAGGAGAGATGCCACTGCCAACGTAGTTTTCCTCTTTAAAAAAAAAAGAAAAAGAAAAATCCTAAAACACAAGCCTTTGTGGTTTGGTAACGTTGGCTTCTCCCAGGTTTCGCTTCTGCCTTGTCAAGGATCAGGGCTTCGCTATGTCCCAAAGAGGCAGCTTTAGGTGAAAAAATTAGGTCAAAACACAGGGGAGCACAGGACAGGCATGAGCAATTGCCAAACACTTCGTTGAAAAGTTTGCACTGCTTTTTTAAAAGGCTATTGGGGATTGAGCCTGGCAAATCTCACTGGGCCATTTGTTCCCTATAGCCGGGCCAACCACCGAGAAAGCCCGATGGTGTGTAGCAACCTTACAGGGTGGTCACCCAGAGCTAAAGTGGCAATGGAGCTCTGGTGGGTCAGGACAGCACTGGCTTTGGGAGATGCGCTCTGCCAGATAGTCAGGTCCCAAGCCATTGCGGGGGGGGGGGGTTGTAAACCAAACAAAGGGCGCTTTTACACGACCCCTAATATCCGCTGGCAATTTAAATTCGGACCAGAGATCGTGGTGGTTTGCTCCTCTTGCTGTGTTCCCACTCCTCTGCACTCCCTTGCTCCTGTCTGCGTGAGGAAAGGGAGAAAAAAAGGGAGAAAAGAATGCAGGCTCACCTCCGCTCTGCCATCGGAAGCTGCCCCGGGAAGCATTCCAGTCTCTTAAAGGGGCGGGGGCAAAAAACAAACAGAAGGTGAGGACAGCCCGACACTCGCTGCTTTGCAATCCGCATCAGAAATTTTTCACCTTCGGAGACCAGGTACTTGGAAAATGTGCTGGGATGCGCTTAGGTGGGCGTGGTTGTGCTTAATTTTTTTTAAAATCCGGAGCTGGTGGGAAAACAATTTTAAGCTCCGTATCTTGGAGCCCTTTGCCTCGGATTTTAGGGGTCGTGTAAAAACGCCCTAAGTCGAAGAACATCTTATTCCAGCACATCTCCTGTTCAACTTGTTTTCCCCTAACTGCATGTTGTTCATTTTCCTGGCCATTCAGCCACCCAACGCAGATTGCCTCAAGACAGAAAGTCGGGGCAACACATTTTAAAACAAAAACAAATTAACCCCCCCATCCCCAACTGGCAATTCAGAAGACCAAGTGGTCCATTTCCAAGGCTCTCCCGGCATCTGTCCCCCCCTTTACCCCCTGCACGTCTCTTGGCTGTCTGCAGAGGCACCATGTATTCTGTCCATGTCCGCGCAACCTCAAGGACAGGATCAGAAGGGAAACGGTTGGAAAAAGACTGCCTTGTCAGCCAGCACCACAAACAGCCAAAGGGAAGAAAGGGACTTCCTTCTGGTTGGGATACTGGAGACAGAGCGGCCTGTTTCCTTGATCAACATGAATCATTTTGACAGGGGTCTCTCTTATCATCAAAGAACTGGGTGGCAGCTGATCTGGGGCACCCAATTCTGACTTCCCCATTGACTTCTTCACGTCGTCCTCCACCTCCTCCTCCTTTTCTCCTCCTCCTCCTCGTCCTGTTTTTCCAAACAGAGGTTGAGGGGAATAAAGATCTCCCTGGACGATAACAGATTGTGTCAACAGGCCCAGAGTCTATCATTTGCACAAGCAAAGGCCTTGATTGGTTTATGATGTTCCCTGGAGAACAATAGCAGGCCAAAGAGATATCGGAGGAGGAAATCATGTGTTCTCTGTCACACACACACACACACACACACACACACACACACACACACACACACACACACACACACACACACACACACACACACTCCTGAGAGGAACCAGCACATACTCCTTTACTGTTTGCTCTCTCTCTCTCTCTCTCTCTCTCTCTCTCTCTCTGTGTGTGTGTGTGTGTGTGTGTGTGTGTGTGTGTGTGTGTGTGTGTGTGTGTGTGTGTGTGTGTGTGTGTGTGTGTGTACACATCTGCTCTGCATGCCTGCCAGCCAGCCAGCCACCAATCTTCCCTTTTCCTTAGGGCTGGGCAAATCCTACTGGAAATATACAAACATTTCTCCTCCACAAACAGTCCCTGTGAAAACAAAATTAACTGGCAGCAAGGAGGCGGCAGCAGCAGCAGCAGCAGCCACGGCGCCGGCGCCGCCCGCTCCTCCCAACCCACCCCCACCAAGGATTACTCCCCCTGAATCTACAGTCCTTTTAACACAGCAATTAGAGGCAAGCATTAATATTTAAATATCGCTAGCTCCAGAGGAAAAGAAATCAAACTTGAACACGCAAAAAAAAGCAGCAGCAGCAAGTGGGTAAATCTCACCAGTCCAATTAAATCTCAAACGCAAAATAATAATAATAAAAATAAGTTAAAAAAAAAAAACCCAGACGTAAATTAGCAACAGCTACTGTCACCACCTCCCGCAGCAAAGATTCAAGGCAAAATGAATCTTATTCAACAGGTTGGCATCAAATCAAAGCCCACAGCATCTGAATGCCTTCATTCTGGACATCTGACTGGTAACAATCGGAGCGAAAATAGCAAAAGATCAGAGACGAGAAGTGATGGCACTGAAAGGAAGATTCAGATCTACCCCTGTCTTAGGCGACGTCCCCTCCCTGGGTCTCTGCTCTCCAACTGTAAATTTTTTAAAAAAAGCAAAACCCTGCAACCTTTTTCATACAAGTGTTACAAAAGGGAAAAACAACACATTTTAGATTTAATAGTTGGATACAAATAAAAGAGTAGGAGAGGCACAGCTGAAAAATCATATAGGTTTCCACGAATTTTCAAGATCCAGGTGGCATAAAACATGACGTTTCATATTTCTAGAGGTCCTTTGCTGCAAAAGTCAACAAAGGGTCTTGTCGCGCCTTAGAAAGGAACACATTTCATTGGACGTAAACCTTCATGCATCGCAACTCATTCTTCAGATTATGATATCATCTTTCGTTAGAGGGCTCACAAGCTTCTAGTCCGCATGGTCTTTGTATGAAACCAACACCCAAATCGTATCAGCCAAACCACAACTTTTAAATTGTTTTTGGTTTTTACATGCAGCACCTGCTTTTCACCACACTGTTTCTTGCTAGAGCCATTATTTTGAGAGCGAGTAGTCCTGGAAAGCAAGTGACAAAGAAGGAATTGGGAGGGGTGTGCCTGGAAGATTATCAAGAGCGTTGTGTGGGTAGCTGGGAACAGACAGGCAAATAAAAAAAGGAAAGACTGTGCCCATACAAGGTCACAGGGCTTGAAAGGAAGATAACAAAAGGGGGCGGAGGGAGAAGGAGAAGGGCAAAGAGATAGAGATAAAGGGCCAATGGGTTAAACTATGGAGAAAGCAGTTATGGGTTTTCCTGGGCTGTTTGGCCGCGTTCTGGAAGTTTTTCTTCCTGATGTTTCACCAAACTCTGTGGCCAGCATCTTCAGAGGGCAAGAAGCTCAGAGAATTAGGAGTTCTCTCTGTGCTCTGGGGTATAGAGTAAACGAGAGTGTGGGTCCTTAAAGTGGCAGGAAAGGGGAAACTTTTATAGAGAAAGCTGTTTGTTGGCTGTAACATCTAAATGTCCAAAGTCCAAATACACAAGCTGCCCAAAATATAGCTAAATTTATAACTAAGGCGGTTGGCATTAGATCCCACTACATTGAACAAATAGGAGTTTCCTGCATTATTCATTTATCTAAAGTACATTTATGTTGATTCTAAATTTTAGCATTTGTATTGTATTTTATCTGTTTATTGTGCTTTTATGTGGTTTTGTATGTATTTTGATATGGCCAAAAATGGCTAATCAATAAACTTAACTAACTAACTAACTAATTAACTAACTAGCTGTAACATCTAAGTGGGAAGAGAGTACCAGGCACTTCCATCCAATGCCTTGGCTGGAGAGGCTCACCGGGAGGCCCAATCAGCTCAGTTCATCTGATAAAATGATGGGAATCTTATGGGAATCCTCAAAACAATGGAAGGCACCAGATTTGGGAAAAGAGCGGCATGCAGATGCATGTGATGCATCAGCTGCCAAGGGCAACCTGGCAAAAGGAAAGAGGTGGGTCTTTGGGTGTCAGGAAAGATCAGCTTTGTGGGATGGGGGGAAACCAGGGATCACGACCCATGACAAGGAAGAGAGTGGGAAAATAGGAACCGAGAGAAAGAATCCCTTCTCACTGGGGAGCAAGATGGGGAAAAGCGTCTCAAGGCTTCTACTGATGGCAGACGACTGTGCCCTGGAAGCAAAAGGACAAGTTTTTTTTGTTCCTGCAAGGGCCCAAATTCCGAGTTTATCAGGAAGCACAATTCTGAATTTGCACGTCTCCCAAACGTCTTTCTCCCCCTCGTTCTTTTAAAATCGTTAAAATAAATCTCTGAGCCACCTGAATATTGCACATCCAGAACCCTCTGCAGCGAAGGTGAGCAAACTGTTGGGTCTCCCCAGCTACGACTACAAGCAGTCGTACCCCAGCACAGGCAATGGCAAAGGGATTCTGGGACTTGCGGACTAACAACATTGGTTACTTTGCTCATTTTCTTCCTCTACAATGTGAGAAGGTCACAGTGGACCTCTCTCTTAGAACAGATCTCGCTTCCTTTTCACCGCATGGGTTCACTGATGGGGTCACTGGACCAACCCCCTCCATGGCTGGGCCACCACACCAGGAGGCCATGAGACATATCCAAGGAGGCAGGCGACCCCTTATCCTCTTTACAAGCTCTGCTAATGCATTTCCATCAACGATCCCTTCTGGAAATAGCAGGCCCTCTCTTTTTCCAGAGCAGGCTACCCACGGGGGCATGCTTGATGGTGCGGTCGGATGCTGCTGGTGCCAAAAGGCTGTGCCAAAGCAGTGAAAATGGTTTACCATTAAATGCTGGGGGCTTTAAAGGCAATAACTTCCCTTCCTTTCGGCTTAAATGGATTTTGAGCTGCCAAGTAGGGAGAGCCGAGCTCACCAGTCAATGGGAGGTCAACAGAATTCCTTCAAGGAGGAAACTCCACTCATAAACACCAGAGGGGAATTCTGGGCTCTTGGCAAGAAGTGTGAGCCATCCTAGGGCATGTTCCCCTCCATGGACAACATAGAGATGTGTGTGCAAGGAGAAAGGCAGGGTAAAAATACTCTAAAATACAGTAGGACCCCCGTATCCACTGATTCATTATCCACTGATTCAGTTATCCACGGCTGGCAGAGGAATAATTATATCATTCAGCAGCCACAAAGCAAGCTGTAAAGCAAGCTGTTGTCACAAACAGCAGCTGAAAAGCAAGCTATTGTCACAAACAGCAGCTGAAAAGCAAGCTATTGTCACAAACAGCAGCCATAAAGCAAGCTACTGTCTCAAAACAGCAGTCATAAAGCAAGCTACTGTCAGGAAACAGCAGTTTGGGGGTGGGTGGGCAGGCGTTCTCTCTTATCCACGGTTTCCATTATCCATGGGAAGGCCTGGAACCAATCCCCAGCGGATACCGGGGTCCTACTGTAAATGAAATAAATGCAGAGAAGGCAGCTCAGGCAAATCATGGGAACTAGAACGAGCACCCTTGTTGACCCAAGCCAGGAAGAGGACAGGAAGGTAGACCTCGTCTCTACAATGCTGTTCTGACAGGGTCCCCGGAAAAGGCAGCTGTTCTGGCAGCTCTGAAGCAAGCAGGTGTGTTGGTTTCCTCTCTGGAGCAGAGTGGCACGGCATCGCCAACCCAAGACGAGCTGGGCATGGCAACAGCAGGGGCTGGGAAACTGAGGTGACAGCTCAGTCTGAACCAAATGCCCTTTTCACACTTTATGAGCCTGGGTGGAGCGTGCGATGCAAACAAGCCGCCGTGGGTCGCTTTGAGGTGACTCCCTTGGTTGCCAGAAGAGCTCACACCAGCCTCTCTACCAAACCCCAAACAAGATTAAATTGCCTTCCGCTCTCTCTTTCATATACAGTGCACCCTTGTATAACAAACAGCCTGTAGAACATAAAATTTGTACAACATAAAAAATTCTGGAGATAGGGGAAATTTACTTAACATAATCGCCTATGGGGAAAATCCGTACAACATAAAAAATGGAATTACTCCATTTTCAATGCATTCCTATGGGAATTTGCATAAAGGAAAATTTGCTTAACATAATTTCATTTGGAACGAATTAATTCCTTTATACAAGGTATCACTGTACATGGGGCTTAAGTTCTCTCTCTCTCTCTCTCTCTCTCTCTCTCTCTCTCTCTCTCTCTCTCTCTCTCTCTCTCTCCTCCACCACCTCTATTTCTGGGCTGCCGTCCAGCTTCAGAGCCATAAAATGGAGAGCAGCAGGCAGGCGGAGAGTCAGGGAAAGCTGGCCTCCCACAGCAGTGGGAAGAGGGCAGCTCTTGGGAAAGCTGGGGAGGAGGAGGAGGAAGGAAGGGGAGAGAGCGTAGGCGGAGGACACGGGGGGAGATCGTGTGTCCTACAAACAGAGAGGAGGGCCTGGGCTGCCACCCTGCACGGCCCTGCCAGCCAGCCAGCCGTCATTGCCAAAGGCAAACAGAACACTGTGCCAACGAAACGCGATGCAGCTGCTTCCACAAGGGCCCTGACCTTCCGCTGAGCAGCGGCTTCAAGGAGGGAGGTGGGCATGGGTGACGAAGATGGGCGCTTGGGAGGATGCACCCGGGGTACATCAGATGAGAAAGAGGGCCACGGTGGGTGCGAGGTGGCCCAGGAGTCAAATGGTCGGGGCGGCCACGTAACCACATCGCCACACGGAAGGGCACACGTTATCAAATGAAAGACCTTGCTTTTCCGAGAGGCGTTTGGCAACCTTTAGTGTGTGGATGTGTTTGCTTTTTTTTTTTTTTTTGGACTTTCCTTTGTTCTGCTTTGTAAACTGTTGCCGCCATCTTTGCTGGTTACTCTTATTACTTTTACTTTTATGTTTTGTAACATTAGTACAGTGACCCCCCCCCCACATATTGCGGGGGTTAGGGATCCTAACCCGACCCGCGATAATTGAAAATCTGCGATATGCAGATGCAGGTCGGGTTGGGCCTGGGGTGCTGGGGGGGCTCTTGTACTTACCCCCAGCCTGGCACTGCCCCAAACGGGCCTGCGAGAGCCTTTCTGGGCCTTTTGCAGGCCCCAAAAGGGCCTCCCTGCGAACCGGAAGTCATTTCTGAGGCCTCCGACAGACCCTCCCCCCCCTTACCCCAGGGGGTCTTTTTCCATATACTGTGGTCCTGCGATATAGCGGGACCGCAGTATATCAACCGCGAATGGGCGGGGGACCACTGTATTCTGATGATCCTTTTTTATTGTTCCTGTGTTTGATTAGTGTAAACCGCCCGGAGTTCCATTGGAAAATGAGCGGTATAAAAATATAAATATAAATAAATATATAAATAAATAAAGAGGACACCATTCGGCATAAAACTTGCACCAAGTAATTTATACCTACAGACAAAAGCTGAGGAATGGTTTTTGGTGACTTCTCACTCAAGCAAAAAAAAAAAATGACAGCCAGGTCACCTGTGCACCTGTACCATCTCCCTCTTTCCTGGTCTTTGTCTTCTTTTCTCAGTAAAGGGCATCCTTGGGACCCGGTAGATCAAGGAGGGACCCAGTAGATCAAGGAGGCACAACAGGGAACCGAATTCCCAACAGTCAGAGGCCTAAAGCTACAAAAGATGGACTGTCCTCTTGCTGCCCTACACACGGAGGGTAAACCTCTGTTAAAAGAAAATATGTGGTGTCATTTAGAAGGGGGCTCAGGTCCATCCCATCTGCCTACACGCTCTAACACAGTGGTTCTCGACCTTCCTAATGCCACAACCCTTTAATACAGTTCCTCATGTTGTGGTGACCCCCTTGCCCCGCTTGGAAGAGGCCACAAGCCCCCTTTGGCAGGTCACTACCGCAGGTGCCCTAGGGCAGTGGTTCTCAACCTGCGGGTCCCCAGATGTTCCTGGACTGCAACTCCCAGAAACCCCTTCCAGCACAGCAAATGGTGGAGGCTTCTGGGAGTTGCAGTCCAGGAACATCTGGAGACCCACAGGTTGAGAACCACTGCCCTAGGGAACTCCCCTCTATATAGGCACGCTCAGCCAATCGCAGCCTCTGGTGCCATTGACTGACATCCCCTCTAGCCTATCAAGCAGCAACTCACTCTTTTCCCCTCTCCCTCCCCCCCCTCCTCCAGACCCAAACCCTTTGTGCCTTTTTCTTCACTGGCTCATGGTGACCCCTGTGAAATGGTCGCTCGACCCCCCCCCCCCCAGGTTGGGAACCACTGCTCTAACATCTTCACCGATGCATTGCAACCAGCTTCTCAATTTAGAACTGAGGCAAGGGCCGCTCTGAGACAACTTGTACACTGAGGAAAGGGGGAACCTGCCGGCAGTGGCCAAAGGCGGGAAAGTCACATTTCATGAGGTGAAATGAAATGATCGCAACGCCTCAATCCTCTAGTCCTCACTGCTCACAGAACTAACTGGTCTTGTGGCTAGCAAGATTGACTACAGCACAATTAGTTTCTACAAGCAGCTGCACTTGCATCATGATCCCCAGCTGGATGGGTGTGGACACATAATGGGAGGGTAAACAATGGGGCCAAGGAGTTGTGACACAGAAGAAACCCATTTGTGACCCTGCAAAGAGGCAGTGTATTACAAGGCAAACATCTTGTACATCACATAATTCTGATTTTACCATCGCCACAGCATCCACAGTTGCTAAAGGAGACCAGGTTGTGCTGAATTCAATTAAAATAAGCACAGTAACAGTTCATAACAGCAGCAGCAGGTGATGGCACAACTGACTCCTTGTAGAGCAAACATTTACCTTCAGTCATCCCAGCCTGTAATTTTCTTTTAACAGCCATCCTTTTCCTTGTCTGACGGCTGACGATCGGGGGGCCTGAGCCAGGATTGCCAATGCAAAAGGATCCCACTTCCCCCAAAACTCTGAAGGAAATGCCGAATGCCACTAGGACAGTGATGGCGAACCTATGGCACGGGTGCCAAAGGTGGCCCTCGGAACCCTTTCTGTGGGCACCTGACATTGCCCCTTCATAGCTACCTGTATACAGGTTAAATTCCGGTATTGGCACTTTGCAAAACAAAACAAAAAATTAGTGGGTTTTGAATTGCAGTTTGGGCACTCGGTCTCTAAAAAGTTTGCCATCACTGCACTAGGCAATACTGCCTCTTCAAAAACCCACATTACACCTAATAGCCACCATATGCTTGTGCCATAGGACCATACCTTCCCCTCCAGAAAAGGGGCACAGGGTGTTCTCACCAAGAACGGGCAAGATTAAGCCAGGGGTTTTCTCTCCCACTCCACCCCCCCAGTGGAGAAAACAGTAGGCGCAAATGCACGGGATACGGGTACAAGTTTCAGAGGTTAGCCACCGACTTGGTGGGTGGTCCTGGACAAAAAAAAAAAAATCACTCTTTCTTAGCCCCCCTCTCTCCTCTAGAGAACAAAGCTAACTGCAGATTCTCGGGAGGGGGGGTTTCAGACAAAGACTGCAGGAGCAAAAACTGTGACCATCAGAGGCCAAGCAATGACAATCAAAACGACCTTTTACAGGCCGTTCTTCAGCCTCCACAATCTTGTCTCCGGGACCTTGTTTTCCCGTCCACAAAAAGAAATTCCCAGCACCCCTCGACTTGGAAAGGAGGAGTACCCTTCCTCCCTCTCTCCTCACTCAACCTGTAACCTCGCAAAGACCTTGGCATGTTAGGAAGCGATAAAAAAATCGGTTTTCTTGAGCTGCCTGCCACAGCCCGACCGCCTTTCCCCTCTACCTACACCAGGGACGACAAACTCCTGGCCCCTGGCCAAAGCCACTGTCTCCGTTGCAATCCTCTGCCTCCCGGAGCCAGCGTGTGGGCACACGCACGTGAACAAACAGAGACAGAAACAAAAGGTCCATGTAAATTCCACCTCCCTCCACCACCACCACCACCCCCGGTTCGCTGTCACATGCACACAATATACAGGTGCACGACGGCTTAACAGCAACTGAGCCCACCCATCGGAACAACTGTGAACTGTGTATGCATCCATACACCACCTGGGAAAGATATGAACGGAGAGGAAGCCACTTTGATTGTTTCAGAAAATGTATTCCTCTCTCTTGTTATTGTCTATAATGGCTAGCAGTGGCTCTTTCTAGTTTTTTAAACCAGTGTCTTCCCTAGACCAGTGCTCCCCAACCTTTTTATCGCCGCGGACCGGTAAATGTTTGATAATTTTCCCCTGGCCCGCTTGTTTTGATTTAATAATTTTAATTTAATTAAAATGCCCCCCCCGGCCGCTGACGCACATGCGTGCTAGTCGTTTCCCACTCTAGGGGGAGGTGCTCATCTCCGTAGGCAAGCTGAAGAGCCAGTGTTGTGCGAGTCCTTGGCATCGCTGCAAGGAAACACTGTTTTTACTTCCTAGCGTTTTTTTCCCCCGGGGGCGTCTCTTTATCTGACTTGCACTTCACATGCTTTCGAACGGCTAGGTTTGGAAGCATATAAACGCAAGGAGATCATTCCAATTCCAGAGTTTATTCGCAACCACTTTGGAAGAGAGGAGCCACTCTTGGCGGGGGGAAGCTCCCCGTCCACGCTGTCGCCTGACCTTTTTTTAAAGCTACCGAGCCGCCGTGAGGTCTTGGGACCCTTCGCCCTTCCTTGACATGAGGCCGGAGAGTGGGGGGGGGGATTGGTAGCCTTCATGGGGGGGGGGACAAAAACACCTCAGAGAAACCAAATGCGCGCTCGGGGGGGGTGTGAGGGGGAGAAAACACACACAGTGGAAATGGCGCTCACCCGCACAGGAGATCCTCCACGACCCTCCTTCGGGGGGACCTTTGGGGGAAGCTTGAGGCCGGAAACGGAAACCCGGCCGGCTTCCGGGCGTTCCTTCTTCCCCGAGGAAACCTTAACGGCGCAAAGAGGTTCCCTTTCCGGCTTTGGAAGCCCTGCCCCCCCTTCCCTCCCTCCCTCGGCGGGGGCGGGGTCACTTTCCCCGCGGCAGCGAGGCTTCCCCTGGTTTCCTCGGGCGGCCCGGTGCCGAATGATCCACGGACCGGCACCGGTCCGCGGCCCAGGGGTTGGGGAACACTGCCCTAGACCACATGACCATTGTCATGCAAAGCATATATTTGAATATGGGGCTATACCTTTTCACTAAACAAATGTAGACAGAACTGCAGTACGTGTACACACAGACCCACGCTTGTTCCTATTAGGGATGGGGAGGAAATGAAAAATGAAATGCTGTTTGGTCGTTTCATTACATCACAAAACAAAACCGTGAAGCAGCATTTTACTACAGACGAAACAAACCAGCTTGGGGGTGGGGGGGTGTCAATTCAAACAAACCATTTTGTTCCATCTGTAAAATGGTCACTTACCTGCGGGTATTCCACCGCTGCCACCAAGACCGCTGATGGAATTGCCGTGGCCGCCCCCGGAGCCCTGCTGGCCAGCTGGAGTCACCTCCCGCCAGCTGGAGAGCGGCAGCAGGCCAGCCTAGGCCCGCCAGCACCCCCCCCCAAGCCTTTGGAGTCCCTGCTGGAGCCTTTGGAGCCGGCGCGCGCAAGGTAACGAAACATTTCATTTTTGTTTCGTTTTGTATGAATTTTTGTTGTAAAAATTCATACGAGATGAGATGAAAAGAAATGGTGTGTGTGTGTGTGTGTGTGTGTGTGTGTGTGTGTGTGTGTGTGTGTGTGTGTGTGTGTGTGTGTGTGTGTGTGTGTGTGTGTGTGTCTGAAACAGAACAAAACGAAACACCATTTTCCTGTTTCGTGCCCATCCCTAGTTCATCTCCCATGGTAAGAGTATGTGAGCAATTTTCATAAATATACTTACAAATGGATAAGTGTAACAGATGCACAAGCAGAAAATCATGTACACTTGAAGAAGAAGAAGAAGAAGAAGAAGAAGAAGAAGAAGAAGAAGAAGAAGAAGAAGAAGAAGAAGAAGAAGAAGAAGAAGAAGAAATGCTGTTGTTGCAGATGGGAATCTGTTCTGTTTGGTTCCAAACCAGAGGACTTTGCTGGTACAGTATATGACTGGCAGCTGGCTCCCTCTTGGACCTCAAGGCCTAGGCAGCATTAACTGTGGACCAAACGGCACGGACAAAGACTGAGGTACCTGTGAAAGAGTGTGTAGCTGAAGCTGGCAAGATGGCCTGGGAGCTGGACCAAGCTGTCCTGGGAAGCCGAGAACAAGAGAAGTCATGATTCACTGGCCCTAAAGCGGCATACTGAATGCTTCGCACTGAAGCTGGCCTTCCACATGGAAGCTTGTAGAGGGCTCCTCGCCAACTGAAGACTGGGCTGGGAGCCAATTGGGGCAGCCAGTTCCCTGATGCAACAAGGAGAAGGAGGAAAGGTTCTCAATCTTTTTGCAAAAGAGGGACTACAACCTTGGAGCTGAAGGACAGGGGGTTCTGCGCCTGCAAGTGGCCACATTTCAGACACCCGAAAAAGAAAAAAAGAAAAAGAAATTTGTATTTGCACACCCTCCAAGGTTTAATCTCCCTCCATGTTATTTTAAGAAAACTCTGGGAAACCTCAATTGCTTCCTCTCCCTCTTCTTTTCTTATCTGCATACATCTGTTCATTGAGCCCTGATTAACAGCTCCATCCAGCACAGACTGTATATGATCGAGCGATAGACCTGGACATAGGAGAGAGGGTACGGTTGTTTCTGAGAATAATCCACAGCTTCCACTCATATTCTGTGGTCAGTGTATGGGTGGAAGCGGTGGATTATTCCCAGGATCAAAGCCGTCTCTGAAGTTGGACTGAACTGGCACCAACCAAGGTGAGTATGATGGATTGGGGAATATTCGGGCTGAAAACACGGAAAGTGAAAGACCACATCATTCTAGATCAGTGGTTCTCAACCTGTGGGTCCCCAGATGTTCCTGGACTGCAACTCCCAGAAGCCTCCACCACTCGCTGTGCTGGAAAAGGTTTCTGGGAGTTGCAGTCCAGGAACATCTGGGGACCCACAGGTTGAGAACCACTGTTCTAGATGCTGCTGTGAACTACTTCACACACACAAGATTTTTCTAGTATATGTCTGAAAATGTGCACAGCTGTGCTGGCAAAGATGCAGTGCATACACATACCCTTACCAAGCTGCCGTGATCGGCAGCGGTTCCTAACTGAATGTCCCTATTGTGGCATATCTGGATTTCCCTTGCTGTGGAGTAACAAATCCGCTTGTGTATACCTCCCTTCATGCAATCCACTGGGCCATGTAAAGCTGGCAAAAGCTGGACCTTGAACAGAGGAAATTTCAGACTTTTGTCTTAACACAACTCGAGAGGCAACCAAGGGCACCATCAATCCTCAACATTTTGAATTCCCTGCGCTCTTCAGGCACATAGACACAGATCTGACAGAACCACAGTGTGTGCCTTAGGACTTCTGAAGCAGAAGCAGAGAAGCAGAGGAGGCAATAAAGCATCCTGCCCTGCCCCAAAGGCTGAAAATGTTAAACATCTCCCAGCTGAGTCACAAGCATTTGCAATAAAGCCACCGAAACAACCAAGAACGGCTTCGCCAAACCAATCCTGTTAGAAGTTCAAGACCAGGGTAAGGCCGCGTTAACACAGAACAGCTGTCCAGACCTAGAGAATGGTTGTATCCCTGGATAATTACAGAACAATTTACGTTCCACTTCTGCTCATCCAGGCACCCTTGTCAGCCTGAGGCCAAGACTGACGAAGCCACCCCGATCAGCAGCGAAACGTTTCAACGTCACAAGAAAAGAAGTCCAGTTGTCATGACTCAACCTACGGGGCAATGTGGCGGTTCCTCAGCGATCCTGTTTGTGTGTGTTCGACCTGTGAAAACAATCATGCCCATCAAACTGTTGAGTTGGTTTCGCTCATTGTTCTTTGAGTGATTTTATGATGTGACTGTTGATTTAGTGATGTCCATCTTATTTATTAGCTGCATTTTTTCATTGTATATTGTTCTTATTTGTTTGTGGAATTATTTGTACACCGCCCAGAGTGGCCTTGTTGCTAGATGATGTGGTATATAAGTCTAATAAATAAATAAATAAATAAATAAATAAATAAATTTGAACAGGTAAGGGGAAATTCAAGCTTCAGGAGCCTTGCGGTGTAGAGGCAGAATGGTTGTATGTACAGCCAAAATTGTGCTCAGGACCTGAAGTGCAATCGCAGGTAGGCAGCTCATGGCTGATTCAGCCTTCTGTCCTTCTGAGGTTGGTAAAAGGAGCTCCCAGCTTTTGGGGGTTAGCCTGCATAATTAAATGGTAAAGAAGCACAATGGGGCGGAATATAAGCAGCACCCTTTGCCTTTTTCTTTTCTTTTCTTTTTGAGTTCTACAAAACCTCACACTTAACAGAAAAATAAGGGATGCATTTCTGATAAGAGTACAAGTGTACCGTATAGTGAACCAAACTTCTGAATGACTGAAAACATGTAAGTAAAAATCTACCTGGAGGGAGCCACGAAATGAATGCGACTCACGGCAGAATTGCCTTAACAAGTCCTCTGGATTCAACAAGTCTATTTTAGTTGAAACTTGCATGTAAATTGAGCCCACGGGTTAACGCTGACGGGGCTCTGAGAGAAAACGAAAGTGCTTCCTTTACTTACAGACACTGACCCAATATCTGGCTCCCTCCATCTTGACAACTTCAATCTTTTTAAAGGCATGCTATTTTAGACTGAACACTGGACTGTTCTCCCTCGGTTCAGTTTCACAGGTGACCTACTTGATGTCAGCGAGTTCCCACTCCCTACGCAGGATGAAGTCCGTTCTGGAATTCTTTCTATGGGCGCTTTTACACGACCCCTAAAATCCGAGGCAAAGGGCTCCCAGATCCGGAGCTTAAAATTGCTTTCCCACCAGCTCTGGATTTAAAAAAAAAATTAAGTATGACCATGCCCACCTAAGCGCGTCCCAGCGCATTTTCCAAGTACCTGGTCTCCGAAGGTGAAAAATTGCGGATGTAAGGCAGTGAGTGCCGGGCTCTCCTCGCCTTGTGTTTGTTTTTGGGGTTTTTTGCCTCCCACCCCTTTAAGAGACTGGAAGAGACTGGAATGCTTCCCGGGGCAGCTCCTGGCAGAGCGGAGGTGAGCCTGCATTCTTTTCTCCCTTTTTTTCTCCCTCCCCCCACACAGACAGGAGCAAGGGAGTGCGGAGGGGTGGGAACACAGCAAGAGGAACAAACCCCCCAAGTTGCCAGCGGATCTTAGGGGTCGTGTAAAAGCACCCTATGACACCCCCAAGAGCACCAGACTGAGGGAAAACACGAGTGGACCTCTTGAGGAAGCGGTCAAGAGACCTTCAAGGTGGGGCACCAGCTCAGAGGAGCAAACATGCGAGTCTTGATGTGAAGAAGAAAGGGAGGTTCCTTCATGGGATGCTGAGGACCTGTGAGCAGGCCTGGCACTTAGGTGGTGAGCTATACCCAGAGGCATTGCCCAACAATAAAGGGGAACGGCCAGAACAGCAAAGTAAAACAAATCCAAAACCAAGGGAGACGTCCGGACCTTTCACCTCATATATCTGAAGAACAAAATCTCTCTAACAATGCCCCAGCTTCAGTCCTTATCCAACCAATTTCACACTCTCCCCTGCAAGCAAATAATAATATCAGTTTTGGACGACACCCAAGATCACTTTTGGAAACTAAGGCACCGCAAGGTCACTGATATTATGCAGACCCAAGCCTGAAAAAGAGGAGTTTTGATGCCCGGTTCCTTCTGCTCCGCCATGGGTGCTAAAGTGACGGGGATCCGCCCAGTTCCTCCGACCGTCTCTAGCTAAAGCCAAGCTCCAACGACTAGGCCCAAGCTCCTTTCTGTACCAATCACCTCTATTTGACTTAGACAAGTTATAAAGTAGAGCACGGCTGAAAGGAGCAAATAATTAAGTCCTGGCCTGTCTAATTATCTCAGAGGCACGCCAGTGAAAACAGACACAGCGTGCACTTCAAAGCAAGAGCCAGCCAGCCGAAGCAGGAGGAAGTTAATAGCTCAAGCGTTGCTTCCAAACAACTCTCATTGTCAGGAAAGCTGGAGCCTCTTCCTTCAGCTTAGTCTTTTGACCTTCGGTTGCAGGCTGGAGGGGGCAAAAGATGATTTCATCCTCCCACTCTGTTCCACTCACAGGTATGCCAACAGCTGGTCTGCCCTCTTACTCATCTGTCATACCCCCCAACAGCCTACAGCCTGAGGCCTCTGGCGGCATCACCTGGGATGCTCAACCAGAACATGGGATGTCCACAAATCCCAAGAACTCCCAGCAAGATGCAAGAACAAGAGACGAATGCCCTCCCTTACTCTTATTTAATAGTGCACCCAAGTATTATACGGGTGCACTAAGGTACACAGGGAAACACTTCCAAGCAAGCACATGGCCACATAAGAGTTGGCTTTCTTTCACCTACCCAGAGCTGGGATCTAAGGCACTCTTACTTTACTTAACTTGCTTACTTACTTGCTTGCTTGCCTGCTTACCTATTTGCTTACTTACTTACTTACTGCCGCAAAGCAGAGGCCCAAGGTGTGTGTGTGTGTGTGTGTGTGTGTGTGTGTGTGTGTGTGTGTGTGTGTGTGTGTGTGTGTGTGTGTGTGTGTGTGTGTGTGTGTGTGTGTGTGTGTGTGTGTGTGTGTGTGTCTTGTGTCGTTACAGTTGCAACCGACTCTTCATGACCCCATGTCCGTGGAGTTTTCTTGGCAGGAATACTGGAGTGGTTTGCCAGTTCCGACTCCAGGCGCCTACAGCACCTGGTATTCCCCTGGTGGTCGCCCATCCAAGTACTAGCCAGGCCTGACCCTGCTTAGCTTCCAAAATCAGGCGAGATCAGATGTGCTTAGGGCAGTGGTTCTCAAACTTCCTAATGCTGCAATGCTTTAATACAGTTCCTCATGTTGTGGTGACCCCTTGCCCTGCTTGGAAGAGGCCACAAGGCCCCTGTGGCAGGCCACTGCTGCAGGTGCCATAGCGAACTTCCCTCTATATAGGAACGCTCAGCCAGTTGCTGCCTCCAGTGCCATTGACTGACATCCCCTCCAACCTATTAAGCTCTAACTCACTCTTTCCTTCCCTCCCCCATCCCTCCCCCCCCTCCTCCAGACCCAAGGCGTTTATGCCTTTTCCTTCACTGGCTCATGGTGACCCCTGGGAAATGGTCGCTCGACCCCCAAAGGGGTCCTGAGACCCAGGTTGGGAACCACTGGCTTAGGGCATCTAGGCAGCATGACGTACTACGTAATACATAATAAAGTGTGATATTGGAGCCCAAGTGGACACGTGTTCATATCCAAAGAACCAACAATTTAAAACAATTCAAAAGCTGATTGAGATTGGGTGAGGGGCAGGAAGTACAGCATCTTCCAAATAAAAACCCCTCCTGCGGGTGAGCTCTTCGTAGGCTTAAAACTGTTCTGGACAGAGAGATTTCTGCCTGTCGACAGACAGTCAAAAAGCAGGCCTACCTAGTCTCCCTCACAAGGCACTACACACACACACACACACACACACACACACACACACACACACACACACACACACACACACACACACACACACACACACACACACACACACACACACACACGCGCAAGGCAGTTGCTCAGCCCTGGGAGCAGTCGCCAATGGGTTCTTCTGCCAGATATGAAGGTTGTACACGCCAAGCCACTGGCTCTACACATCTTGGCCGCTGGTGGAGCAAGATTTGAAGGACTGGTTTCCACAAGAGGAACGGAAGGGAATCGGAAGCTTTTCCTTTACCCCAAGCAATCCACTATGTAGGGTCAGGCCTCTTCTTTATGTCCCCCAAAGAGACCATGGGTTTGTCATTCTGAGGTTGCCTAAAATGGCGGCGTCGTCCCCCCGCCCCCGTACTATTGAAGCCAACGCTCATACTGACAGCAACAGGAGGTAAATATTTGCATTGTTTACATCTGTCTTATAGAACATGTGGGTGGCCCTCAGTGATGATTGACCCACAGCCTATCAGCTATGTACACTGGCCACCAATAACTCAATAAACCTGATGCAGCTTCTTGCCCAAGCGGCATAACAGGGCGTTGTTCAACAACTCAAAGGCCACAACCTATGGCTGATGAACACACTTTCTCGGTTGTGCTGCCATGGCTTCAATGCATAACTCCAGTAGCCCCGCTAGCTTGCCATTTAGCTGCTATAAACATTTTGTTCCCCAAGATAAAGTTAAATAACAATATTTTACTGTTTCTATGTTCCCAGTACTATCCTAAAAAATTCAAGCATATCTGAACAATAAACAAAAACAAGAAAAACAAAACAAAAGTGTGAGGTGGCATCTCCAGGATTAAGATACAGTGGACCCTCGTATAACAAGCGGTTTAACAGAAAATCCGCTTAAAGGAAAAAAAAAATTCCAGAGATAGGGGGAAATTGCTGAACAGATTTGCCTATGGGGCAAATCCATACAACAGAAAAATGGTTGCGATTAGGGATTAATCCATTTACAACGCATTCCTATGGGAAATTTGTACAAAGGAAAATTTGCTTAAAAGAATTTCATTTGGAACAAATTAATTCCTTTATACAAGCTAGAACTGTACATTGTTTCAAGTTTACCTATCAGTTAAAGAGTAAGATGTTTGTGAGGCCATGTTTGCCCATACACAACAACTGACTCCAGAATAACCCTTATCGCAAAAGTTGGACAACGTAAGACGGAGTAAAAATACTCTAAAATAAATAAATAAATAAACTTATGCCCCTCTAAATGTGGTTAGGCTATAACTCCCATAATCCTTCACCTTCCTTCCTATGGATTATAAAAACTGTAGTCTGGTAACACGTTCCTCAACTGAGTCACACAGGTTTAAGGCAATTTCCTCAAGTCTCAGATATGAAGCAATAAACGCAGCATCCTTTATTTGAAATTACAAGCTTCACTTTTAAGTCTCGATTAGATGTTGTAGTCCTGAGAAAATGGGATGACATCCCTTTTTTTAAGTAAAAGTTTTTTCCTTTTCTTTTTCCCCTTTAGAAGCTGGTGATCATCTTTTGAGCAGTAGGAAAGCAAAATATTTTAAGCACACGAGGTTAAATTATCTTGGAGGGCTGCACAGCAGTGACAAATTTAGCAATGGCTACAAATAAAGGACTTTTATCTTCTAACAGTGCAGGGACAAGGCCCTCAGGAAATGCTAGCCGGAGTTCCTAAGAAGCATGTGAGCATGTAAGGGAGATGCACACTACCAATGTTGCCCTCCTGCTGCCAGATACTTCCCTGCACGTCCATCAAGGCCCAAAAGGAATGCAAGACAAGTTCAACATCATGAACTAAGTGGTAGGTCAGATGCAACAAAATTGACAAGCCATCCAAGAAGTTCATCCACACATAGCTGCAAAGATAAACACTATGTAAGATCTATGATTTTTTTCACCTGAGTATACCTAGGACAAACCTCTGATATAAAAAGCCACCAAGTATGAAATGGGATGCGGATACGAAGCACACGACGGCGACTTAATACTTTTGCAGTGTCATGTGGCAGAGAGTTCCCCAGTTTTTAAAAAAATGAGTAAAAGTTTGTCAGAGGCATGAAGTTGCAAAGCAGGAATTGGGTGGACAACAGCATGCAGAATAAAAGGGGCACTTTTTCATAATCCCACAGGTATCCAGACCTACATTTCATGGCACTAAGAGGCTATTGCTTCAGCCTACTACTCCACACCGAGTTCTACAAACAGATGCAAGGTGCATTTGGAACAAGAGGGACCTGACTATGTATGCATAGATCTAAGAGCAGCTCGACTTAAGAGCAGAAAACTGTTGGTGTTTTAACTGCCACCTTACCAATTTTAGATATGGTCTGCTCGACTTACAATTTTTTATTATTATTTTCATTCTTTAACTTATTTTTTCCAATATTTAGATAGGTACCCCGACTTAGATAGGTACTTTAGATAGGTACCCCGACTTAGATAGGTAGTTCGGCTTAAGAGTGAGCATTTGGAACGGATCAAATTCGTCAGTCGAGGCGCCGCTTGTCTTACAGCGAGCATCTCTGAGCATGTGCCGAGCCCCATCCGTCAGCGACGGTTCGCATCAAGGCGCGCACGCATCCACTCTTAAGCGAGCAAGCCGCTCCCCACCCCCTTTCACACTACCAGTCCCCCCCCACCCCACCCATAGGCACAAATACTCCTGTCCGGAATCCACCCCCGTCCCGACGATCGCAGACAACCGCGTCGACTTCCCGTGGAAGGAGGGAAGGGCAGGGGGGAGGGAAGAGAGGCCGGCGGTGGTGGCGGTGGCGTCCCCGGTCTCGCCCTCTCCTCCCCGGCGCCGGGCAGGCGGGCAGCGGCACTCACCGACTTGGGCGGCGGCAGCGGCGGCGGGGCGGCCGCTCCATCGGGGGTTCCTCTCCTCCATGGCACCGGGGGGGGGGGGCGAAGGGCGACGCCAAAAGCTGGGGCGGCGGCGAGAGACCCCCGGCGAGGCGAGGCGCTCATGCAGCCTCCCCGGCGCGGAAGCGGGGCGGGGGAAAAGTTTTCCTGCGCTCCCGGCGCACCAACTTGGCGCAGGCGAGCCTCCTGCGCTCTTGCGCTCCCTCGCCTCCGTTGTTGACCCTCCTCTCTCTCGCGGGCTGGCGGGCGGGCGGGCTCCTTTCTCCCCCACTTCCTGCTTCTCTGGCGCTTCTCTTCCCCCGCCCGAGGCTCCGATCCGCCGCCCAGCCCAGCCCAGCCCAGCCAGGCGGGCGCTGCTCCTGTCTCCAGGAGCTGCAGCCACCGGGTGACTCACCGGCTCCAACCGGGCCCGGCACAGCGGCGGCGCAGGCCGATCCCGCCCGCCCCCCCCGGCTTGGAGAAGCCCCGAGGGCGGGAGGAGGAGGAGGAGGAGCGGGGCGAGGGCCAGCGCTGGCCACGTGCGGGCGAGCGAGCAAGCCAACGGGCGGCGGGGGGGGAGAGGGTTACGGGGCGGAGAGGACGCTTCTTCCCTCCCCGGGGCGCGCGCGGGGGACGGGCATCGGGAAGGACGCCCTTGCCAGCACGTGCAAGCCCGGGCCCGCGGGCCTTGCTTTCCTCGGGAGTAAAGCCGGCGACGCTCGGATGGGCTCGAACCGGCGGCAAAAGGGTTTGGCGGCTTGGCCCGATCGGCGCAGCACCCGCGCGTCTGCTCCGAAGCAAGCTGGAAGGCTGCCCTAGACTAGGACGCCGAACGGCGACCTTCCGAGGGGGTTCCAAGCCTGGAATTCGGGCCCGTTTCTCTTCTCCAGGAAGCAGAAGCCATGCGGGGGGACTTGCACTCTGCACATGTTCAGGATCCCCCTCTTCTGCATCATCTTCATCCCTTGCCTGACATGTCCCCAGGCTTGGACCCTCGTGATGCCGAGTTTGGGCACTTTTCAAGCCCCCATCATCCCCCCCCCCACACACACACACACGCAGGACGCACGGAACCTGCAGCGGGGTAGGCGCACGCCCTTGGGAGGGAGGGCTGCCGAAGGAAGCCCTGAAGCCCCTTTTAATAATTTCCCAGCGTTTGATTCGCTTTAGTCGTGAAAGTGCCTTGAATGCCACCACGGGAGGCCGTTTCGGTGGCTTAAGGCAATACTTGATCCCTGGATTCGAGCGAGCACAAAAAGCCCCCACGGCAGGCCCGTCCTGACAACTGAGCCTTTCGAGATAAGCAGCCCTTGGAGGGAAGCGGGGAGAGGCGGCGGGGTCTGGCCCACACGATTAAGGGACTCAGGGCTCCAACTTGCCATCTGCTGGAGAAACAGGAAATGGCACGCCCTCCAGCAACTGATGTCAATCGGAATTCCAGATCATAATAGGGGATCCCCATCACTTAAGGAACAGACCAGGCAGGAACATTCTGCTCCAGGGTCTGGGTTAAAACAGGTGTCCCATGCCCGCTTCAGATGACCTTACATACACCCTTTGGTCCTTGGAGTGGCCTGTGTGAATCCACCAGGAAAAGCATCACAGGGCAGTAACGGCGAACCTTTTAGAGACCGAGCGCTCAAACTGCGATTCAAAAACCCACTACATAAGAGCATAAGAAGAGCCATGCTGGATCAGGCCAAAGGCCCATCTAGTCCAGCTTCCTGTATCTCCCAGTGGCCCCACCAGATGCATCTGGGAGCGCACGAGACTAGATCTCTGTCTCCTGATACCACTCCCCTGCATCTGGTCCTTGAGGTACCCCGGTTTTAAGCTTGGAGATGATTCATCTCCCTCATGGTTTATAACCTGGGATGGACTTTTCCTCCAGCAATCTGCCCAATCCCCTTTTGAAGGTACCTAGGCCAGATGCCATCACCACCTCCTGTGGCAGGGAGTTCCAAAGACAAACAACATGCTGAGTTAAAAAAAAATTATTTTGTCCTTGCTTTCCCAACCCTCAATTTGAGTGGATGTCCCCTACTTCTGGTATGTGAGAGGGAGAAGATCGTCCCTCTATCCACTTTACTCATGCCCTGCTAGAAGCCCCGTGGCGCAGTGGTTAAATGCCTGTCCTGCAGGTAAAACTGGGGTTCAATCCCAGGTAGCAGGCTCATGGTTGACTCAGCCTTCCATCCTTCCGAGGTCGGTAAAATCAGTACCCAGCTTCCGGGGAGGGGGGGGAATGTGTAGCCTGCATACTGTAATTAAAAACTAAACTGTCCAGAGGCAACTTGAAGTGATATGGGGTGGTATATAAGCAGAACCCTTTGCTTTGCTTTTTTATTTTGTACGTCTCAATCATATTCCCTCCCCCCAGGCGCCTTTTTGTGCCAAGTGCCAATACAGCCATTCAACCTGAATACAGGTGGCTGTGAAGAGGCGATGTCGGGTGCCCACTGAAAGGGCTCTGAGTGCCACCTTTGGCACCTGTGCCATAGGTTTGCCAACACGGTCACAGGGTGTCCTCAAGGAAGGCTCGTCTCCCTCGCCCCAACCCCAAGAAGACTGAACACATTCCAGGGTGGGGCTTCTCCTGAAGGCGGCTCAAGGCCTTGCTTGACTCCGCCCAGGTGCTGCAGCACAGAATGGGGAGAGGTGCGCTTCCAGAGTACATCCAAGCCAGTTCAGCTTCAGAGGTGGGAGGGAGCTGTGCCTTCACACAGGCAGTTCTTTCAGGGAGTCGAGGGCAGTGGGGGGGGAGCAGCAGAATCGGGGGGGGGGGGAAGCCTGCATATTTCCTTCCCCTGAAAAGGAGCCCCATTTTTGTGAATGGGCTGAAACGTCTAGAAACAACACTAACAACTACCGTGTTTCCCCGAAAATAAGACACTGTCTTATATTTATTTTTTCTCAAGAAAACGCACTAGGGCTTATTTTCAGGGGATGTCTTTCTTTTATTAAGTATAATATTCTTGAATGTCAGCACTGCACACAACCATAGCCACGCCCATCACTAGGTCTTATTATCAGGGTAGGGCTTATATTTAACATATGCATAGAAATCCTGCTAGGGCTTATTTTTGGGGGAGGTCTTATTTTAGGGGAAACAGGGTAGCGTTGCTTCCTAGGAAGTGCTTGTTGCCTCCTGCTGCCAGAGTTTTACCAAGAAGAACAGAGGATCCACATGTGCTATTTTCACCACTGCTGGTGTTCACACCGCTTCTTCCTTCTTTTCATTGGAAACTTGTTGAAGAAAAGATGTTGATTTTCGGGGGGGGGGGGTTGGCCATGCAGTGACGGACGTCCCACGAAATGCAGCATTATCTTATCAGACCGAAGGATACATAAACTTATGTCAACATCTTCAAGAAGGTCAACGTGTTGCGCTCTTGCAACAAAAGCAATTGTCGCATTGTGTGGGAGGGGGGGTGGCATAAGTTTTCCTTCTCTGTAACCATGATTCCGGGAATTTGAAAGAATGCAGAAAAGCTTATGGCAAATAAAATTTGTTTTGTTTTGTTTTTAACATGGCACAAGGTGTTTGTTTTTTTCCTAAAGCTGCTGGTCTACTCTGTGCTTATCTATCTATTTATTTTAGAGTATTTTTACCCCGCCTTTCTCCTTGGAAAAGGACCCAAGGCGGCTTACAGTGGATGAGAGGCAGAAGCTTCTGTTGGAGCCTCGTAGCCTGAAGGGTTGCCACAGAGAAGAGGGCATTGATTGATTCTCAGTTTTACCTGAGGGTTTGACAAGAACCAATGGGTGGGAACTCATCAAAAAGAATGCCCACCTGGAAATAAGGAGAAACACAGCAAGTGGTGGAGGCTTCTGGGAGTTGCAGTCCAGGAACATCTGGGGACCCACAGGTTGAGAACCACTGCATTCGACAGTGGAACACCTTGCCTCCTGATGTGGTGGGTGCCCCATCACTGGAGGTTTTCAAGAAAAGATTGGGCAGCCATCTGCTCGGGATGGTATGAGGTCTCCTCCCTTGGTCAGGGGGTTGGACTAGAAAGACCTCCAAGGTCCCTTCCAACCCTACGATGATTCTATGATTCAATGGTTAAACTGCAGTCCTGCAGTCAAGACTCTGCTTACAGACTGAGTTTGATCTCAATAGTAGCTAACTGATCTCAATAGTAGCCTTCTATCCTTCCAAGATCAGGAAATCCCCTACCCAGCTTTTTTTTTTGCAGGGAGATGGGGAGTGGCAGTGTGTAGCCCGCATAATTAAATTGTAAATTACCCAGAGAGTGCTTGAAGCACTTAGGGGGTAGTTTATTAAAAAGGCACCTGAAAGGGGGGGACATGATTGAGACGTGCAAAGTTATGCAGGGGCTGGATTAAAAAATGGATAGAGGAAAGCTCTTTTCCCTCTCACAAAATAACCAGAACCAGGGGTCATCCACCCAGACGAAGGGTTGGAAGAATAAGAACAAACAAAATATTTCTTTGTCCAGTATGTTTTCAGTCTGTGGAACTCCTTGCTACAGGATGTGGTGATGGCACCTGACATTGATGGCTTTAAAAAGGGATTGGAGAGATTTCTGGAGGAAAAGTCCATCCCAGGTTACAAACCCATGATGGAGGTATGTGTCATCTCCTGGGTTAAAAAAGAGGGTACCTCCAAAGTGCCAAATGTTCTTATGTTTTTATAAGCATCATACTTTAAGAAACATCTCTCAGGACACTTCCTGGGGTGCCCATCCCTCACCAGCATGTGTCAATCAGTCTCTCTCTCTCTCTCTCTCTCTCTCTCTCTCTCTCTCTCTCTCTCTCTCTCTCTCTCTCTCTCTCTCTCTCTCCTCCCTTTGTCCTTGCTTGAACCAGGCAAACCAATCTAAACAGCTTGCTGCGCCAAACATACTCCTCACAAATTTTCATTGCACTATTTTGTGATACAGAATCGAAAAGGAACAAATACCCTTATCAGCAGCTCTCACAAGGTACAAAGAAGGACTTTTATCTGTCAGCCTTCGCTAATCTAGAGCAAACCAATGTCTGTTATATTTTTCCCCTCCCAATTTTCTGAGTTGAATACATTTGTGGTGTCAGCGTTACTGTATGGGAACCAACTGTGAGCAGTACGTTTTATAGAAAAGTGTTCATACAGCTCTTGTGTGTACTAAACACCACAGGTTTATCTCCCTCACACACAGCAAGCTGTAAGGTGCTCGGGTTACCAAAAACTCCCTGTTGTATCTGTTTCTACTATTTTTTTTATATAAAGATAAAAGGTAAAGGTCCCCCCCCTGCACATGTGTGCTAGTCGTGTTTGACTCTAGGGGTGGTGCTCATCTCCGTATTCAAGCCGAAGAGCCAGTGTTGTGCAAGTCTGTGGCCACGTGGCCGGCATGGTTGCAAGGAAACAGTGTTTTACCTTCCCGCTTTTTACGGCGGTACCTATTTATCTACTTGCATTGACATGTTTTCGAACCGTGAGGTTGGCAGGAGCTGGGGTTATCAGCGGGAGCTCGCTCCGCTGTGTGGCACCCGGGATTCGAACCGCCGACAGCTGATAGTTTTCGGAAGCCTTAGTCCACTGAGCCACCATGGTCCCTTCATTTAAAAAAAATCTATTCCAGACTAAACTCAAACTGCATCTTTTTCAAACTTAATGTGTCTTAATTATAATGGACTGTATATTGTCTCTCCTTAGTGTAAGCCGCCTTGGGTCCTTTTCTAAGGAGAAAGGTGGGGCAAAAATACTCAAAAACAAACAAACAAACAAACGAACATACAAACAAACTTGTCCTTGACAAGGCATTGCACCATTAAGGAAAACTTGTTTTGCACCATTAAGGAAAATGCTATGTCAGAATTAGCTGTAACTGAATGGGTGAAAGGAGGAAACATCCATCAGGTGATGGCACTGCCAACCTTACCCGGCCTCACCTACAAGCAGCTGGCATGGCTTTAATGCTGCCTCTTCCTCCTCCTCCTCCTCCTCCTCCTCCTCCTCCTCCTCCTCCTCCTCCTCCTCCTGTGAGCTGCAGCCAAGATCCTGACCAGGAACACGGAGGCTCTGCTGCTGAGGAGCTGGTGCATGAAATACAGCAGGCATCAAACATACCATTACTCCGTGTCTCTGCCAAGCGACTCTGGTAATTAACACAGGCCGCTTCACATGGCCCTTTCCAGGGCATCGCTTCTGCTCCCAGCTGGCTGGCAGTAAATAGCTCACAAATTACCCAAAGACCCTCCCTGACCCCTTATTCTACAGTGACACCACCAGGTGGCTGAGAAGGAAGTCTGGTTTTCTTAGCTTTCTAAAGATTTGCTACAGGGAGCAGAAGGCCTTGGTCTAACGAACCTGATGAAGAAATATGGGGGAAGGGGAACGGACGTATCTGCTTGAGAAAACAGCTCAGGGGTAGACGCAGAAGGTCCGAGGTTCATCTCCACTTCAAGCCTCTCTCACACAGCAGGGCTGACCAAGAACATAAGAACATAAGAAGAGCCCTGCTGGATCAGGGCAAAGACCCATCTAGTCCAGCTTCCTGTATCTCACAGGGGCCCCACCAGATGCGTTTGGGAGCGCACGAGACTAGATCTCTGTCTCCTGGTACCACTCCCCTGCATCTGGTCCTTGAGGTACCCTGGTTTTAAGCCTGGAGATGACACCTCTCCATCGTGGTTTGTAACCTGTGATCGACATTTCCTCTAGGAATCTGTCCAAACCCCTTTTGAAGGCATCCAGGCCAGATGCCATCACCACATCCTGTGGCAGGAAGTTCCACAAACTAACAACACACTGGGTGAAAAAAAATATTTTCTTTTGTCTGTTCTTACTCTCCCAGCCCTTAATTTGAGTGTATGTCCCCTAGTTCTGGTATTTTGGAATAGGAATAGGAATCTTTATTGTCATTGCCCCCTCGCAGGAACAACGAAATTTTGTGGTTGCTATATAAAACTCATTTAAAACATTTCACATAGATTTAAAAACAGATACAACACATGTGTGTGTGTGAGAGAGAGGGGGGGGGAGAAGAGCTTCCCTCTATCCGCTTTACCAATGCTCTGCATTATTTTGTATGTCTCAATCATATCCCCCCTCATATACCGCCCCATACCATTTCAAGTAGTCTCTGGGCAGTTTACAGTTTTAATTACAGTATGCAGACTACACATTGGCCCCCCCTCCAGCAAGCTGGATATTCATTTTACCAACCTCGGAAGGATGGAAGGAAGGCTGAGTGAACCTTGAGCCTGCTACCAGGAATTGAACCCCAGGTGGTGAGCACAGTTTTAGCTGCAGTAAAGGCATTTAACCACTGCACCACGAGGCCCCCAACTCACTGTCCTTTCCATCAACATCTGTGGAAGCAGTTCTAGATCAGTATCTGGTGTCAGTAAATGGCTTGGATGAGGACGAATAAACTGCAACTTAATCCAGACAAGATGGAGTGCTCCCGATCAGCGGAAACAACGGAACAGAGATCCAGCCAATGCTGGATGGAGTTGCACTCCCTCTGAAAACACAGGTGGACAGCTTGGGGGTATTCGTGGATTCATCTCTGGAGTCTGGATGCCCAAGCTTTGGCTATGGCTAGACGTGCCTTTGCACCCTTAAAACTAGCGCACCAGCGGTGCCTGTTCCTAATCTGGTCATGGTGCCGCACGGCTTAATTACGTCCCGGTTGGATTACTGTCATGGGCTCTGTGTGGCTTGCTTCTGGAAAGCGTTTGGAATCCTCAGTGGGTCCAAAACCCGGTAGCCAGATTGCTGACTGGGACTGGTTACAGGGAGTACAGAACCCCGGTTACAGCATCTCCACTGGCTGTGCACAATTCAAAAGGCTGGTTTTAACTTATCCAGCCCTAAACATCTTGGGTCTCAGCTGTCTCAAAGGCTGCCCTCTCTCTTATGAGCCTGCCTGGGTGGTCAAATCACCAGGGAGAGCTTTCTCTTGGTCCCACCACCTTCACAGGGATGTTTGGTGGGAACACAGGAGAAGGCCTTCTCTGTTGCTGCTCCAAGGCACTGGAAAATCCCCTCCACAGGAAGCAAGGATAGTCCCACCTTTGCTGTCCTTCCATAAGCAGGCAAAGACCTTTTCAGGCAGGCTTTCCCTTGGTCCCGGGGTGTCCAAACTTTGGCCTTCCAGATGTTTTGGACCACAAATCCCAGAATTCCAAGCCTAGACTGCCAAGGACAAAGGACTGTGGGAGTTGTGGTCCAAAACATCTGGAGGGCCGAGGTTTGGACACTGCTGCCTTAGTCATTGGCTCTCTGAGAGGTCTTCAAATAGGATGATGTATATATTTGTTATTTAAGAATCTGCTTTAGTAATAAAGTGGGTTCTGCGTGTATACTGCCCCATACCACTTCAAGTAGTCTTTGGACATCACCCCTGCACAGCCATCTGTATTCGGGTTAAACTGCTGTACTCTGTGTGTGTGTGTGTGTGTGTGTGTGTGTGTGTGTGTGTGTGTGTGTGTGTGTGTGTGTGTGTGTGTGTGTGTGTGTGTGTGTGTGTGTGTGTGTGTGTGTGTGTGTGTTGTGTTGTTACAGTCGTGACCGACTCTTCGTGACCCCGTGTCCATGGAGTTTTCTTGGCAGGAATACTGGAGTGGTTTGCCAGTTCCTACTCCAGGCGCCTACAGCACCTGGTATTCCCTGGTGGTCGCCCATCCAAGTACTAACCAGGGCCGACCCTGCTTAGCTTCCGAAATCAAGCGAGAATGGATGTGTATAACTTCATAAATAGGCTAAATTGATGTACTGGCACTTTGCAAAAAAAAAAAAGTGGGTTCTGAATTGCAGTTTGGGCACTAGGTCTCTAAATGGTTCACCATCACTGTCCTGGGAGATGGTACCCAGCCAGACTTGGCTTTAGGGCACCGAAGCTTAGGAGTGACCTCTTTCGACCTGTAGAGCAAGTTGCTCCTCAGAAAGGAGAGATCTTTTTGCTGGGATTGGAAGACCTGGCTTGGGCTCTAAAGTGTTGGAAGACATTCCATGCGTTCCTGGAAATACCCTGGCAGCGACAGCAAGAGAGTTCCAAAATCCCCCCTCCCCCCCCGCAGGACCGCCTTGGCCGAACAATCCTCAAAGAGACCCTTAAAAGTGCTTTAGGCTAACCCGAGTTCCACCTCAGGGCAAAGTGAACAGACGGCTACCTTTTGCCTTCTACTTTTTTTATTAACTTTGCTTATCCAAAGACAGGGCCAAAAGCAAATTAAGTATCTGTGTCTCAAATTAGGAAGAGCTCAGCTGTTACCTGGCTGGATGCCTCTTGCCACTAGCAATAATGCTAACCATCAGGTTTATCCCATTATTCCTATAGACATAGACAGGCCTTCTGAATTTGGAGCAGAACGATGCTCAACGAAGCTCCGTTACAGCTCTGTTTCAGTGCAGAATGGACACCAATCCCGGACTTTCTGGTTCCCATCGCCTTGTGTGCATGCATATACCCACCCAACCACACTCCAGGTTCAAACCAAAAATGGAATGTTTACTTGTAGTGGTTTGGGCTGCAGCTTCCACATCCAAAATAGTCCTGTAGTCCTGAGCAGTTCCGTTCGCCGCAGCCACGCTCTCTGCTGTGCCTGGTGGGTGCTGGGCAGGTTCACTGGCAGGTAGCTTTAGAACAGGTGCCTCCAGGGGAAAGGCCGATGCCTGGAATAAAAAAAAGAATGAAGAAGGACATGATGTTTTCCCTTTAGGGCAACACAATACTTTAGCATGTATTTCGGTTTATTTTTGTACATGCCTTGCTGGGATCGGAGCATGTTCCAAATGCAACAGACAAGCCAAGGTGCACACTGCTGGAAGTGTTTCAGCTTTGGTTCAGCTTTGAACAACGGCCACCTTCCCACAATGCACACATAAACACTGGGCAGCAGGAGCTGCAGTCTCAGGAAGGGAAGGAATGGAGTTGTGTCAGCAACAGCCTGTGGCAAGTATTAGCCTTTTTACACGACCCCTAAACTCCGCGGCAAATGGCTCCCAGCTCCGGAGCTTAAAATTGTTTCCCCACCAGCTCCGGAGTTTACAGAAAATTAAGTGTGCCCCCGCCCACCTAAGCATGTCCCAGTGCACTTTTCAGGTACCTGCTCTCCGGGGGTGAAAATCCCTGATGCGGATGTAATGTAGTGAGTGCCGGGCTCTCCTGGCTTCTGTTTGTTTTTGTTTTGCCCCCCGCCCCTTTAAGAGATCTGAATGCTGCCGGGAACAGAGCGAGATCGGCAGAACGGAGGTAAGCCGGCATTCTTTTCTTCCTTTTTTTCTCCCTCCCCTCACGCAGACAGCAGCCAGGAGTGCGGAGGGGGTGGAAACGCAGGAAGAGCGACAAACCCCCAAGATCTCTGGTCCGAATTTAAGTGGCCAGCGGATCTTAGGGGTCGTGTGAAAGAGACCTAAGAGGGCCAAGTCAGTGGCCCCGAGCCTGTTCGGTCTGGTCCAAGGGGTGACTTTCCATTTTCCACCAAGGTTTCCTGTAGGAGCTGCACCAGGGATTCGTAACCTTTGATCCTTGGGTGTTTTGGACTTCCACTGCCAGAACCCTTTACCATTGGCTTTGTTGGTTGGGGCATCTGGACAAGGTTCGAAACATGAAGCTTTCCATGGCTTCAGAGACAAGGACTCGGGGCAATGGTTTCAAACTACAGGAAAAGAGATTCCATTTGAACATTAGGAAGAACTTCCTGACAGTTAGAGCTATTCGGCAGTGGAAGATGCTGCCACAGAGGGCGGTGGAGTCTCCTTCTTTGGAGGTTTTAAAGCAGAGGCTGGATGGCCATCTGTCGGAAATACTGTGATGGGGTTCCTGCATGGCAGGGGGTTGGACTCGATGGCCCTTGAGGTCTCTTCCAACTCTATGATTCTATCTGAGGGACTAACAGCTGAGAAGCACCAAGCTAAGTCATGAAGGCTTTTTGGGAACAGCATAAATCAAAACACATCTCCTAACCTGACCAATAATAAGCAACACATTCGCATTACAATGCCTGCTCTCTGACTCCTCCACTCACCAGCCAAAGGGTGCTCCTCTCTTCCTCCACTTTGGCTGTTCAATCAGTCTCCAATAGAAGCACAGGCTTCCCTGCCCTTCCTCCTTAGCTGATGACCCACTCAGCCAAGGAGGCGGGACAGACAAGCCTGTGCTCCTGCCAGGGACTGGTGGAACAGCCAAAGAGGAGGAGAGGAGGAGAGGAGAACACTCTAGCTCAGTGGTTCTCAACCTGTGGGTCCCCAGATGTTCCTGGACTGCAACTCCCAGAAGCCTCCACCACTTGCTATGCTGGAAGGGGTTTCTGGGAGTTGCAGTCCAGGAACATCTGGGAACCCACAGGTTGAGAACCACTGCGTCTAGCTGGTGACTGGTTCATGGGCAGGGGATAAAATAAAATAAAATAATTTCAATCAAAAGAGAAAGCAGAGATTGTAGCGATGGACACAGATATGAACTTCTTCTGATCCGTTTTTCCCCCACATCCTTTTCTTCTTTCAAGAGGCAACAAAACTTTCAGGACCCTGTTATGGCGGAGTAATCCTCAGGAGCTGAGCACTAAAGCTTCCTGGATCTGGCACCATTACCCCCTCTTGGCCCCTTGGCCTGGCCCCGTGTAGAGTAGCAGAATCAGACCTAATTATGTGGATTAATAAACCCAGCGGAATAAATTATGTAAAACAGGGAAGCTGTGCATGTGCACTTCATTAGCATAACCTCCACCTGCTTAAGACGGCATTGTTGTTTTCCCCTGGCAGGGTATTTTGATGCTATTTATTACATTTTTTTATTATACTTGTCATTAAATGAGATGACACAACACCCCAGATTTCAATATGCAGGGCGTGCCTTCCAGAAGAACGTGACATTTCAACACCTCTCCCTTGTTCTAGAATTAATGCACTCTTCCAATAGCAGTGCCTTCTTAGAAGGAACACAAATACACCGTACACGTGAGCGCTTTCGTGTATGCAAGCGGACTCCGGGAGGGGTGGGAGCAAGCAATGCAGGCCATCTTAAGTCAAGAGCGGAAACTCCCCCCCCCCTTTATTGCACCCATTACCTCTCCCCTCCTACCTTTGATTTATGAGAATGCAGGGCTCGAGTTGATATATAGAATAGGTTTTATAAAAAAAAAAAACATTGATCCATTAAAAAAAAAAGGATTAGTCCTCTAAAACCCAGCTAGCTAAACAAGATGAATGGTTTGTGCAAACTCTTGTCACAAAGCTCTTAGGTTCAATGAGGCACGCAGGCAAGCAAGAGCCCATAAATCTACCATTTGTTTCCGGGAATGGTTTAATTTATGGGCCCCATATGGTAATGCCCCAACCGTGCGCTCAATAAATACCACACGCCTTTGAATGGCATCGCTTCCTGACTGCCAACTGGCAACCTTCCACTCAGCTGCCAGCGCAAGGCTCTGGACTCCGGGCACCAGAAAGATGGGAGAAGGGGGTGGATCTCTGAAAGGAGGAAGAGAGCTCATGAAAGAGTCAGGTGATCTTATAGAAAACAGCTCTTGGCTGGCCACAGTGAAGAGTAGGAAATGAGTCCCCTTTCCTTGGCTGCCCAATCCATCACGTTAAGTGGTGTCCAAACTTTGGCCCTCCAGATGTTTTGGACCACAGCTCCCACAGGCCTTTGTCACTGGCAATCCAGGCTTGGAATTATGGGAGTTGTGGTCCAAAACATCAGGAAGGCCGAAGTTTGGACACCCATAAGTGCTCTACTTTGGACCAAGGACATGGCCGTTAACATGCTGGAAAGTCTTTGCAGGTGGAGCCCGTGTGAGCCTGCTTCCCAGTTCAGTCTACAGCAGTGGTTCTCAACCTGTGGGTCCCCAGATGTTCCTGGACTGCAACTCCCCGAAATCCTGGCCAGCTCAGCTAGTGATGAAGACTTCTGGGAGTTGCAGTCCAGGAACATCTGGGGACCCCCACAGGTTGAGAACCACTGGTCTACAGCCTCCACAAAGTCCCACCAATCCTTCTCCCAAACCTCCGAAAAGGAACATCCAGACTCAGCATCCCACGAAATTCACGTTTCGCCACTTTCAAGTCGAGCGACTAAAACGAGAACAAGTTTCTGTCCCTGAAGGTTTGAAAGTGAAGATGGGCCTTGGAAGTGTGCAGCAGGCAGTGTCTGATGGCGTCTCGGAAGCCAGAGGGGATGGATGAGAAGATGTTGTGGTTTGGAAAAGTACAGTACGCAGCGTTCCCTTCAATGAGCAGAAAGCGTGCACCAATGGGGCGAAAACAAGCACACCCTGGTCCGGCTGTGTAGCTTTTATAAGGAGTAATGTTTTACACGTCGCTACTGGTTTTTGCCCTGGTTTTGCGCTCTGTTGTCTCTAGTTGTTTTATTGCACTGCCGTTGGACTTTGGCAGACGGTATACCAACCGGAGAACTCTGCTTCGCGTGCATTTTAAAAGGGCAACAAACAAATAATGATTCGCACTTCTCCGGTCACATAACTGGCACGATTCCTGTCTCAGAAATTACCCAGCCCTGCCTGGATTAATTAAAATGTTTCCACCTGGGTCTCTCTTTTCCTTTAAAATAGCCCTAAACTCCTTCGCCCTCTAGAGAGGTGTTGGAAGGTCATGTAAGGTAAGCTTTGGGAAGAAAAACTCAGCTGTTCGGCAAGGGAGACAATTACAGGCTAGCAAGTTGTTTGGTGGGGAGGGGAGGGAAATGGGTGTTCAAAGCGCAGAGCAGCACTGCCCATGACTGCTGGCTGATCCGGACCCTTATTTAGTCTTACTAAAGAAGTAAAAAGGGGGGCTGAGCGGTGTGACCAGAAAATGCAGAAGTAGGGTAGGCGATACCTTTACTTACTGAAAAGCTCATGTGGTACCACAGTATGAAGATGGCATAAATCCCAGAGGGTTCTGATGAACAGGGAGAAAATGGGGCCACACGCTCGAGAAGGAATCAACACTACAACACACACACACACACACACACACACACACACACACACACACACACACACACACACACACACACACACACACACACACCATGTAAATATGTAATTAGGGCACTGATAATAATTTAGAGTTTGATTTATCAGATTCAGAAGGGCCAGTGTGCTTGTTGCTACTTCCTTAGCGAACGAAAAGGAAAGGGAAAGAAAAGAAGAAGAAATGCCACTAAAACCTGCAGCACCACATGACCTAAAGCAGTGGTTCTCAACCTGTGGGTCTCCTAATGTTCCTGGACTACAACTCCCAGAAGCCTCTACCACTCGCTATGCTAGAAGGGGCTTCTGGGAGTTGCACTCCAGGAACATCTGGGGACCCACATGTTGAGAACCACTGTCCTAAAGTTTTCAGGTAGGATGAACGTGCACCTCTAGTAAATGTAGGTATTTTGTAAATGCTAATAAAAGAGATAGTAAAAGAGTATCTTGTTTGGGAAAGGAAGAGGCAAGGTGACAGAGTGGAGACACGAGGTTCTCCAGGTGCCTTCCGGGTGATCTCTTTTGTTGTCTTATCTTTTTACCAAGAGGTGTTTGGTAAAATGAAAAAGGCTGTACCACAAACCCCGAAGAACATTCCTCTCGTGCAATAACATAAGCTGGAAGAGAAGTACTAACTGAGATCCTGGGAGGATTAGTTCAACACCTTGGGAGAGGTTGGGAAGGGCTGATTTGTTATCTCCATTAAGAGCCAACCCACAGCAGGCTCTGGAAGATGGTGACACCACAGCCCTTTGGATACTGCTTTTTAACATTTCTCTCCAGCGGACTGACATCCCTCGACATCAGTTATGTTGGCAAGACTTGGGCTCCGAGTCCCAAATCCAAGTGAAAGTTTTCGGTACCAAGCTTTGAGCCAAAGTCTTGAGTCACTTGACTCAGGATTTAAATCCAAGAATTCAGGCCAATGCAGCTTGCTGTTGCCACCACCTTCAGCCTTCCTACTGCTGCTGCTGCCGCCACCACCTTCAGACAGTGGGTTGTTCCTGGAGCTGGCCTGTTGCTTCCACCCACATATGTCCTGGCCAGCAGATAGGCCAAAACATGCTCAGAGACGTAAGGACTCAACACATCCCAGACAAATGAGTCTGACTCACGGGTCACGTACAACCCAACCCCCCAACCCCCCGCCAAGCCAAGTCAAGTCCGAGTTGAGTTGATGGCAACAACTTAAGTCTGACTTGACAGAGACCCACACATGATGTGCGAGCCCCCTTCCCTGTGGGACATGGTTGATCTTCTCCATCTTTATTCCTACAAGGCCATGTGAGGTAAGCCCACCTGAGAGACCATGACTGCTCCAAAGTCAACAAGGGAGCTTCACAGCAGTGTACATTGTGTTAACAAATTCTGTGCAGAACCCTTCCAAGTGCTACGTCTAAAGAACCAGCCTCTGTGGGCAACCCAGAGGGAAGCTGCATTACAGGGAGAAGGGGGTTAACGTAAGGAGGAAGGCTTTGGGGCACATCAAGATGGCCTGAAGATCTTGGAATGAGTATTCACTATTAAGTACCACTGGCATGGATGGAATAGCCAGCAACATGAGCAATTAAAGAGGTTATCAAGCTTTGCTCAAGCATTAATTATGCAGAAAGCCTGCCTCACCGTCTAGAGCAGTGTTGGCGAACCTATGGCACGGGTGCCAAAGGTGGCACTCGGAGCCCTTTCTGTGGGCACCTGACATCGTCCCTTCAGATCCACCTGCATTCAGGTGAAATGGTTGTATTGGCAGTTTGTGAGAAATTAGTGGGTTTGGAATCACAGCTTGGGCACTCAGTCTCTAGAACAGTGGTTCTCAACCTGTGGGTCCTCAGATGTTCCTGGACTACCACTCCCAGAAGTCTTCATCACTAGCTGACCTGGCCAGTATTTCTGGGAGTGGCAGTCCAGGAACATCTGAGGACCCACAGGTTGAGAACCACTGCTCTAGAAGGTTCGCCATCACTGGTCTAGAGTCCCACTGGGCAGTCCTTAGGCAGGCTGGACAGAAAGGAGGGTCAGCTGAGAAACATTTCAGACCCTTGTCTCTGGTGAGAGGAAAGGCCTAGCCCTCTGTCAGCAGAAGTAACTGATGTCATTCTGCACCGTGGAATGGCGAGGATCATTTCAAACACCGCCTCACAGGACATTTTTTTATTATCAAAAGAAAGTATCTAGGGGATCATTCACTGCATTTGCTCCATTGGAGGCTGGGATAAGCGTAGGCTAAAGGGAGTAAGATTGCCACTGCTTTTCCCAGCAGGGCCCCGGCGCCTTTTAACACATGGAAATACCTTCACTTCTCTTCCTTCCCTCACCCAAAAGGCCTACTTCCCCTGATATTTACTGACATTTATCAATGCAAGTGGGTCAAATCTGTACAGAGCTATTTAATGAAAATTGGCTTCTCCCCCCCCCCCAGGCACTTTTATCCTCAGGAATAGAGAAAGCAAAACAAATAGTCAAGCGAAGAATAGAGGATATTGAGTACCAAACAGACCTCACTAGTATCCAAAATATGGCAGTTAGGAGTTACGTTAAAAACCTTATGGAACCAGCCAAATATTTTAACAGCTCTGGAAGCTAAAGGATCTAGAAGAGCCTTTACGCTGGCAAGGTGTTTGGCCCTCCCCAATGCTGTACTAGAAGGGAAGTATAAAAACACCCCTTTTGCTGAAAGGCTCTGTTCCTGCCCCCTGAGGGAGATTGAGACCATTGAGCACATGTTCTTCACCTGTCCATTGTATGAAGCAGCACGTAAAGAGATTATTGTCCCATTATTGGAAGGAATCCCTGGATGCTCAGAGGGAAAAAGACTTGAATTCCTCCTTTCAGATGTAGACACAAAGATCTCCTGTCAAGTGGCTAGATTCTGTGTGAGGATACTTCGACTACGGAAGTTAAATGCCAACCAGCTGTATGCATGCTAACATCTTTTAATTGTATTTTTAATCCATGGTTTTATATTTATGTGGAACTGGTCTAAGGACTGTAAATAAATATTCTACTCTATTCTATTCTTCCTTCCCTCCCTGTTGTGCTCCCCCCCTCCTCCCCAAATTCTGGAAAAAGGAGGGCGGAGCTGAGCCAGCAACAATATCAGGCAAAAATCTACCCCCGCATTTATGGGGTGCCCCCTCATTGGGAGGGCTGCCAATTTCTTTACTAATAAGATCTGAGAAGATCAACCACCCTCCTGTGCTCCCCCCCCCTCCAGGCAGAATGCTGGAAAACATAGGGTGGATTTTTTTTTCTGCACCTCAGCTAATCAGACCTGTTGCAGCAAGCCCTAAAGTGAGGGTTTCCCTTCCAGCATTTCACCCAGGATTATAAGGAAACAAGAAAAGAAAAAAAAAGACGCCTCCGTTTTCAAAGCAGGATGGGTGGGCCGGTAGCACTCACTTGCTTCAGCTCTGCTGCCCTGGATGCAGTGCAGGGCTCAGTAATTGCCTGTGATCCGAAGACATCATGTTTTCTGGCTGCCTACGTTAGGGGAGGCCTGCAGATCCCCCGGGGAAGGCTGATGAGCAGCAAGAGGAATAAAGCACGGAGTTCCTCCAAATGCCTGCCTAATGCTTCTCCTGGCCGTTGCCAGACTGTCACCTGCAGCAGGTCTTCTACCGAGAGAGCTGCCAGTAATGCCGGAAAACACTCCACGTGCCTGCATCAGCAAGAGACGACGGCTGGCACACGCTGCAGCTTCTGTGAAGGGAACATTATTTAAGAGTCCCTTTATACGACCCCTAAGATCCGCTGGTAGCTTAAATTCGGATCCCCCCCCAGCCAGATATCATGTGGGTTTTGTTCCTCTTCCTGTGTTCCCACCCTTCCGCACTCTGTTGCTTCTGCCTGAGGTGAGGGGCGGGAGGAAAAAAAGGGAGGAAAAAAATGCAGGCTCACCTCCGCTCACCTCCTCCTGCTGTGGGGAGCAGCCCCGTAGGGAGTCCTATCTGTTAAAGGGGTGGCACGGACAACAAAAACAAACAGAAGGTGAGGAGAGCCCGGCATCCACAGCTTTACAATCCGTATCGGAAATTTTTTTACCTCCGGAGACCAGGTACTTGTAAAGTGTGCTGGGGCACGCTTAAGTGGGCATGGGCGTACTTTATTTTTTTAAAAGTCCACTGCTGGTGGGAAAACATTTTTATGCTCCAGATCTGCAAGTGTTTTGCAGCGGATTTTAGGGGTTGTGTAAAAGGGCTCAAGTTTGGATGGGAAGAACTTTTTTTGGAACAAGACCCTTCTGCTAGGTGAGGACTCAAGAACGGAGATATTGGAAGCCAAAGCCCAGACCAGGTCAGTTGCAGAGAGCAAGGGAGCGGAGAAACGATGACAAACCTTGAGTCTGAGTTAAGAAAAGAACTAGGAGGAAAAGAGATGGTGCCCTGTCAGAGAACGAAGGTTCAAAGACATGTTGGAGAAACAGCATACTGGTGGTGAAGCCATGAACTTCAAAGTAGTAACTGGAGTGGTTACTAGTCTAACATATGGGTTTAGGCAGGACTTGGATAAATAATCTGCAGAGTTGTGGATCCTAGCCCAACACTCTGCTTCCTACATCAGACAGCCTCTCTCTTTAACAGCACCAACAGACACATTAGGTTGAGCCATTTAAAATAAAGTAAGGGCAAAGGTTCCCCCCCCCCCCGCACATGCGTGCTGGTCATGTCCGACTCTAGGGCTGTTGCTCATCTCCATATTCAAGCCGGAAGAACCAGTGTTGTGCAAGTACGTGGCCACGTGGCCGGCACGGCTATACAGAAACACTGTTTTACCTTCCCGCTTTTTACGGTGGTACAGTAATCCCCCACCTATTGCGGGGGTTAAGGGCCCAAACGACCTGTGATAATTGAAAATCCGCAATATGCGGATGCTGGGTTGGGTCGGGACCGGGGGGCCTGTCTGGGGCCTCCTACACTTACCTAAGGCCTGGCACTGCTCCGAACAGGCCTCTGACTGGCTTCCTGGGCCTGTCAGAGGCCCCAGAAATGGTTTTGGATGATCCAGAAGGCACTTGCAGTTTTCCAGAAGTGACTTCCGGTTTCCCGGAAACCACTTCTGGGGCCTCCGACAGGCTCGGGAAGCCCGTTGGAGGCCCATTCGGGGCAGCGACAGGCCTGGGGTAAGTGCAGGAGGCCTCAAATGGGCCCATGCAGCTTGCCCCAGGAGCCCTTTGTTTCATATACTGCGGTCCCACGATATACCGGGACCGCAGTATATGAAACACACGAGATGGCAGGGGACAGCTGTACCTATTTATCTATTTGCAGTTTCCATGCTTGTGACCTGCTAGGTTTGGCAGGAGTTGGGGTGAACAGCGGGAGCTCTCTCCGCTGCGTGGCACCCGGGATCCGAACCACCAAGCTGCCGATTTTGCAGCGGACTGTTTCGGTGAGTCTGCAACTACATTGGCAAGATGAACTGAAGTTATTCGTCTTGATTGGCAGCCTATCTCATGCTTCTGTTCAGATTAGATGACCACAGGAAGATTTCACTGATTCGGTACCATTATCCCCATTGGCCTCTTAATCTGGTGTAGTTTGATACAACAGACACCCTCCTCTTGATCCCACCTTAGCCCATTCCCTCGTTCTCCTTTTACTCTTTATTGTGAAGCTGGTGGTGAAGTTTTGCATGGCATGTGAGAAAAGAGACCGCTTGCCAAAGTGCTCCATAAGGTACAAACACACACACACACACACATATGCTATGGAAACATAAGGTACAAACACACCCACATATGCTGTGGAAACATAGTAGGCTGGTGCAGTTCACCGGAGGTGTTTCTATTTTCTATGGTTTTTATCCCGTTTTTTGCTCATACAGAGGTGATCTAGCACTAAATCAGAAAATCAATGTTGTGATGAGGTGATTTGGCAGTGAAATTAGTAGACCGTGGTGGTTTCTTTTCTTTTTTGGGGGGAGGGGGGTTGTTGTTTTATTTTTAACTTAAATACTAGGGAGAAAGATTATGGGAGTGGATGTTCCTGCTACCCAGAACATCACACTCCGCTTAGTCTGCCATGAGAATACCACCCACAGTCATCTGGAGAACAAAAACACTGATCACACAGAGACAAGTCCACTCAAATTGTTTTGGCTTGGAGGAAAAAAAGCAGAAGTCCGCAGTAGCAGAGAGGAAAAACAACAACTTTGCATGGTGAGGGACAAGGCTCACGTGGTCACAACCTGAGAAGCCACTCATGCTCCAGAAATATAATATACAATCTTGTATTCCCAAAGAAAAGGATCAGACTTTGGCGGTCTCTTTCAAAGGACAGTGTTCCAGAAACAGCAGGAGCACCAATGCATGTCTTGGTGCCAACGGCAAACGGCCTCGTTTAATATATGCTGTGGACTCTCGTATAACAAACGGTTTTGTATAACATAAAATCTGTACAGCATAAAAAAATTCCGGAGATAGGGGGAAACTGCTTAACAAAATCGCCTATGGGGCGAATCCGTACAACATAAAAATGGCTGCGATTAGGGATGACTCCATTTTCAATGCATTCCTGTGGGAAATTTGTATCAAGGAAACTTTGCTTAACAGAATTTCATTTGGAACAAATTAATTCCTTTATACAAGGTACCGCTGCACTTGGAAGAAGACAAAAGGCAATATAGGAGGAGGGAGAGAATGCAGGAAAGCTGTTGTGTTCTTTCTCCTTGTTTTTAGCTCTCTTCGCCCTCCCACCCACCCCCCTTGCTATCTGTCAGGAAATCATCCCTGTGGCACAGATAAGAAATAATTGATGCAAAGGAGCCATCTGTTTGCAAATGCAAAGTATCTGCTCAATTAAGAGGGATCTGTCCAGCCCGATAAAGAACCTCTCCATCCCTTCTTGCAGGAAAAGTGCCTCTTTGCTCTGACCGTGCCCTCAAAGTCTCACAATGAATTAGAGCTGAGCAGAATGATTTGGGTGCTAACGGGTTGTGCGCTTCCCCCTTTGGCAGTGTGTGTGTGTGTGTGTTTGTGTGTGTGTGTGTGTGTGTGTGTGTGTGTGTGTGTGTGTGTGTGTGTGTGTGTGTGTGTGTGTGTGTGTGAGAGAGAGAGAGAGAGAGAGAGAAGAGAGAGAGAGAGAGAGAGAGAGAGAGAGATGAAAGTATGGATATCTGGCTTTTGAGGAGCCTCGTGGCGCAGTGGTTAAATGCCTGTCCTGCAGGTAAAACTGTGCTCACGACCTGGTGGGGTTCAATCCCAGGGAGCAGGCTCAAGGTTCACTCAGCCTTCCATCCTTCCGAGGTCGGTAAAATGAGTACCCAGCTTGCTGGGGGGGGGGCAATGTGTAGCCTGCGCACTGTAATTAAATTTGTAAATCGCCCAGAGACTACTTAAAGTGGTATGGGGCGGTATATAAGCAGAACACTTTGCTTTTTTTTTTTTTTGCTTTAAAAAAATCCATGCACAAGACTACAACAAAGTCAAATGAAGGCTTACCAAGGGGGGAAAGGAACCACCTGGACCCACTGCCTTCCTGCCACACAAGGCAGAAACCCAATTCCCTGGGGTGTTGCAGAAACACACACACGCACCCCTTTGCAGCCCCGCAGTCTTCAAAGAGAATCAGGATGGAGGAGATTTGCTCCTGTCAGAGAATTCCAGAAGACTCTTGGTGACTACAATCATCAGTGACATCCTCTCCCTCAGAAAACACCTATCGGTCAAAGTCAGCAGATGGCATATTTATTCCCTCACCAGTTGGTGAGTCAAAAAGACAAAAGAATTCATTCGCGGGGAAAGTCTAGCGCTCTATTAATGGAGAGAGATTGAGCTGTCAGCCATCCCGGTCATGTTAGCAAGTCATGACACCAGCACGGCATTACTTGAGTCAGGTGACCTATTAACATCTCTCGGTCCCCACCAGGGTGTCCTTCAGGGAAACGCGTCAACTTCACTCCAGGCTGACTAAAGGTATTACTGTACATGTTATTTAATTATTCACAGAGAGGCAGACTCTGTGTGTGTGTGTGTGTGTGTGTGTGTGAGTGAGTGTGAGTGTGAGTGCACACGCGCACACGCATGCCCTTAAACAGTAGAAAATATAACAAGGACTGACATAAATTGCATATAAAGAAAAGGAAAACAAATCTCTAAAGAGTATAACTCTCCTAATGTCAGGATTTATTTATTTATTTAAAAAAATAAAAAAAAATAAAAAACGAACAATAATTTTTTTACATTGAATAAGTTCAGATGGACAGGCTTTCATTGGCATCATTGTTCCAAATGGCATTTGGAATACAGTAAAGGGAAGCAACATGTATTAAGTTTCCAAGAGGGTTGCCGTGTTAGTGTTTTCAAGAATTTCATGCAAAAATCAAAGAAAAACAAAACAAAAACAAAACAGAAGACAAAAAAATGTGGCACTTGAAAGTTAGTCTTTAAGGTGCCACATATTTTTTTGTCTTTTTTGCTTTGTTTTTCTTTGAGTTTTGACTTAAAACATGTATTAAATAGCTTTGTAACCCTGGTTTTGCAGCTGGAATGGGCAAGGCTAACCTAAGTGAAAAGACAGTGTTTCAGGGGCTACTAGTGCTAAGTCAGCTTCTGCATGTCCACCATCCAAATATACATGGTATCTGCCCCAATTCTTCTTCATAGCTGCCTTGGGTGGATACCTCTTTTAAAATCATAGACTTTTTAGAATTGCAGAGCCAGAAGGGAGCCAGAAGGTCATAATGAGCCTAGCTTTCTGGGGAATCTGGAAATCCACCAGTAGAACAACTCTGATGGGTGGTCATCCAACCTCCATTTAGAAACCCCTGAAGAAAGTGTTCTGCTTATATACCACCCCATACCACTTCAAGTAGTCTCTGGACAGTTTCCAGTTTTAATTACAGTATGCAGGCTACACATTGCCTCCCCCCAGCAAGCTGGATACTCATTTTACCGACCTTGGAAGGATGGAAGGCTGAGTGAACCATGAGCCTGCTACCTGGGATTGAACCCCAGGTCGTGAGCACAGTTTTAGCTGCAGTGCAGCTGTTCAACCACTGCAAAATCTGCCACCAACTGAAGTCATCTATTTCCCTGTCAAACACATTTTTGCTGTTAATTCATTGTTTTAGTTTGTGATCTACTAAGACACCTAGATCAGACATGCCCAAACTTCGGCCCTCCAGATGTTTTGGACCACAACTCCCACAGTCCTTTGCCATTGGAAATACAGGCTTGGAATTCTGGGAGTTGTGGTCCAAAACATCAGGAGGGCCGAAATTTGGGTAAGCCTGACCTAGATCCTTTTCGTAAGTACAGCACTGTTGCCAAACCAGCTGTCTCCCATTCTATACTTATACATTTGGGTCCCCATAACGGTAGGCCTTTGCATTTTACTTTGTCAAAACATTTTTTGGCCTGGTTTTCCAATCCATCAATGTCCTCTTGAATCCTGATTTCGTCTTCTGAAGCACTAGTTACTTCTCTAAGTTTGGTATGATGAGCAGCCCTTCACACCTTCCATCAAGTTCTGAATAAAAAACATTGAACAACACTTGTCCTTCACATATGCAAATCCCCAGTCTGCAGGCCACGGTGGGCAAACTGTCACCTGAAATCATTTAATGTGCACCTGAGAGATTTAGTCTGCTTTTACACGACCCCTAAAATCCGCTGCAAAATGCTCGCAGATGAGGAGCATAAAATTGTTTTCCCACCAGCAGCGGCCTTTTAAAAAAATTAAGTACGACCACGCCCACTTAAGCACGCCCCAGCGCATTTTACAAGTACCTGGTCTAGAGGAGGTAATATCCTTGTTGCTGTTTTAAAGCATTGCATGCCTGGCCCTCCTCTGCCTTTTGTTTGTTTTTGTTGGGTTTCCCCCCTTTTAACAAACAGGAATCCTAACGGGCTGGAACAATTAGCTGCTGCCAGGCAGGGGTCAGCCTGCATTTTTTCCACTCTCCCCTCACCTCAGACAGAAACAATAGAATCAGAGTGCGGGAGGTGGGAACACAGGAAGCAAAACAAAAACCACGTTGGGGGGAATCTGCATTTAAGTTGCCAGCGGATTTTTAGGGGTCGCGTAAAAGCAGCCGTACCCTCCAGGAGTCACAAGGGTCCCCTATTTTGATTTTAGAATCTCCCCTCCCTCAACTCTGTTTTCCCCATTAGCTCTGCCAGTTCTCTTCCAGGGTGTGCCACAATGCCACAGGGCAGCCAAGCAACGACATGGGAGGGTGAGAGACATGATTCATCGTGCCCTGAGAGGTCCAGAGAACACAGAGAACAAAAGCAAAGTGGGAAGAGGTGCCCACGCAAAGCGGTGCCTTTCAAAACCCTTGCCAGGCAGTGGAATTCTCCACTAGCGGAAGACGCTCAGCCAGAGCTTGGTCAATCCATACAGGTACTTGGGGCTGGGTAACAAAGGCTGACTAAGGACACAATGAACTTGTCCTGAAAGAAGTGGAATCTTTCAGCAGCCACAAAACAATGCCTCCACCCTCTCCCAAGTGCAGATTTTGTGGCTCCTTGGGCACAGAACTAGATCCAGCAAGTACATTTTTAGATCTCGCCTGATTTCGGAAGCTAAGCAGGGTTAGCCCTGGTTAGTACTTGGATGGGAGACCCCCAGGGAATACCAGGTGCTATAGGTGCCTGGAGTAGGAACTGGCAAACCACTCCAGTACTCCTGCTAAGAAAACTCCATGGATATGGAGTCACGAGGAGTCGGTCACGACTAGAGATGGGCACGAAACGAACAATTTTTCGTTTCCGTTTCTGGTTTTTTTTGTTTTTTCGTTTCGTTACGCAACAAAACGACAAATGAATTTTATCTCTAAAATGAAACGAAACGAACAGAAACACCAGAAATTTTGTCGTCCGTTTCGTTTTCGTTGCGGCAATACATTGAACTGCTTTAAAAGCTAAAAAAATCACAAAAAATGAAATAAATGGTAACGAAATGGTAACGAAACAAACAAAAACGATCTTTTTGCGAAAATTCACGAAAAACGGAAACGAAACGAAACCGACCCCCCTAAACGACAAACGACAAACGAAACACCATTTTTTTTATTCGTGCCCATCTCTAGTCATGACTGTAACGACACAACACACACATATGGTGCGCAGCTGACTTGAATGGGGAACACCGACATCCTCTTATTGGACCAGGAAGTGTGTGTGTGTGTGTGTGTGTGTGTGTGTGTGTGAGAGAGAGAGAGAGAGAGAGAGAGAGAGAGGTGAACAGGGGGAAGAGATCACAAGGTCCCATTCAAGGATTCCCCAGAACAAGAGAGCCAGGCAAAGAGGTCTGGCTGTTCTCCATACCCACCCCAACCCCCAACCCCAACCTCCACACAGAGAGCCTGTGGACTTCGCCAAATCTCAAGCGGTTGTGGTTTGGAGCCATCTGCTGGCCTGAATGGCAATCACAACCCTTTTTCAACCCAACCCACACAACAAGTGTCTTGGGCGGCAACCTGTGTCAACCATGGCTGCCTTCGGAGGGATCTGAGCCAAACCCACACACTGCAGCAGGAGAAGGCAGGAGAACTCATCAGCCACACCTGACCTCCCAAGCCTCAAGTAGGGTGAACGGCTCAAGTTCACACCCATCCCCATCACCCTAAGCAGGGGTGTCCAAACGTTAGCCCTCCAGAGGTTTTGAACCACAACACCCAGAATTCCAAGCCGAGATTGCCAATGACAAAGGACTGTGGGAGTTGTGGTCCAAAACATCTGGAGCGATGAAGTTTGGACACCACTGCCCTAAGGTAAGGACAAACAAACAAACAAACAAACAAACAAACAAACAAACACAACTGTTATAATCAGAGCACATGGCTTTGAGAATAGAAACGTGTGCCTTCAAGCAACACTAGTAGGGCTTCCTTTAGGAAACTTTGAATATCGCCGGCAATCAATGGAACTGATGGTTCTTTTTCTCCCCATAAAACACAAACCAGTTTAGGCCTTTAAAACACCCCAAAAGTTTATCGCAACAAACTCAATGTACAGATAAGACCAGGGAGCCCCGAGAAATAAAAGGAAGCAATTTCACAGCTAGCCTGTTGATGTCGCACACGAAGGACTAGCGGAGTAGAAATATTGCTTCCTCACTTCCAAAAAGGATCAGGAAAGGGGCCAAACTAACATTTGTTGGGAGAGAAGGGCACCATAAGTATGCTATTATGGAAGAACGCTCTATCCTTTGTCCCGAACACCCACGTGCTTTTGGGAGGTCAGGCACGGGTCAAGATTTTGGAGAGTGACTGCAACTGGCAACTTAATGGGAAGTCAGCATAGTTGGGTAAACAAGACGGGCATAGAACAGTCCAACCAGTGAGTATCAGGAATTATTCTCCCTAGCTTCTGTAAGCTACTGGACTCTTTTTAAAGGCTGCTCCACGCAGAGGGTGTTCTCATTTTCAGCACAACACACTCATCGTATGATTCAGGATAAGGCAGCTTCCTAGGTCTGTGTGTCTCACAGTCCCCACTCCTTAAGGAAAGATGGGATGGTTGCCAAGGCCCACTGCAAGAGAAAAACCAAAGTCCCCTTTGATCTTACTGGGCCACAACAGAGGCATCAAAACTCAAATGCAGAAAACACAGAAGACCAGCTGATTGGCACAAGAGCTGCTCAAAGTCATTTGTTAATGGTGTTTGATTTTAGGACCAGCAGGGCTTTAAATAAAAGAGCCTTTAGATCAGGCATGTCCAAACTTCGCCCCTCCAGATGTTTTCGACTGCAACTCCCATAGTCCTTTGCCACTGGCAATCTAAGCTTAGAAGTCTGGGAGTTGCGGTCCAAAACATCAGGAGGGCCAAAATTTGGACATGCCGGCTTTAGATAAATAAACCACCTACAGTCCCCCCCCCAAGAATACAAGCCCTCCACCATGACATAGGTCTCTGCACCTTTCGTGAGAACCAATCCAATAATCCAATAGGAATTGCAGGTCCCCTATGTTTTGGGAAACAGGATATCTGTCGGAGTGTCTATGTATCTACTGGAAGTCAAAAAACTCTTTCGTGGAGATTCTCCATCATCCAGGTAAGGTTCTCCAGGAGTTGAGTCAGGGCAACTGGACTTCTTTTCTGGTTGGATCGAAATGTTTTGCTGCTCATTCAAGACTGAAGAAGCTACCTGGATTGAGTAGCAAAAAGTTTCAGCCCCACCAGGAAAGACGTCTACTTGCCATGTCCTCTAGTTCTGCCATCTCCTCTAGCAGGCAGGAGGAGGGATTTTGCAGTTGCTCATCTTCACAGACCAATGTCTATTTTAAACCCACGTCAATGGATCACCCATTGTGATGGGGGGGGAGGAATAGCCAAGGGGCAGGAAATAAAACTGACCAGATGTCCATCCTATTGTTTCTATTTTTAAAAAGAGTCCACTTCCTAACAGCATGAACTCTTGCTCTCTCTGTTCCTCCTCTGGCTGAGAGATGCTTTTCCAAACAGAGGCTGATGCAAAAGAGTCGCTCTCTTTTGCACCTTTTCCAGTTCCACTATGTCTTTTTTTAGATGCAGTGGCCAGAATTGTACACAATACTCCAGGTGCAGCCTTCCTATCGTTTTGAAACAGCAGGGATCCTGTCTACACCACTATGCCCACTGAATCTACTTTCTGATCTAATCCCACATATGTATGTACTGTATACATATTTGTGCTCCCTTCTCAATGCTGGACTGGCATTTTCTTTGGCCACAGACAGGAAGAAGCGGCAAGTGCCAAATCTGAGGGGTTACTGCCCAAAGCTGAGATTTGTTTTTATTTAAGGGACACATCACTACATTGTTCTTCTTATTTAATTTGCTATTGCCTATACTACAGCCACCTCAGTTCAGATTTGGCCTTAAAGGAAGAATATTTTTGACATCCAAAAGTCCTGTACGTTAATGACAGCTGCAACCACCTCTAACTGTTGACTAGTATCATTAATTGGGTAGCAGCTCACTTTTATTTTAAATAGTACAATATGGCACATATAAACTCCTACTTTAGTGATACACAGAGTAGTATGTAAACCAGAGCTTCTGCCCTAAGACAAGTCTTGAGTCTATGAGCTCTGAAAAAGGCAAGGGTGATTTGTCCAACAAGCAGCTGTCAAAGTGCCAAAATGTAATTTAATCTCTCAACATGATGATGATGATGATGATGATGATGATGATGATGATGATGATGATGATGATGATGATGATGATGATGATAACCACCACCGAGAAACAACTTGAAAAAATTACCTGATATCAGGATCTGAAAATTGAACTTGAGAGACTCTGGCATAAACCGGTACAGGTGGTCCCAGTGGTAATTGGCACACGGGTGTGGTGCCTAAAGAGCTAAGCAAGTAATTAGAAGAAATTGGAGTTGACAAAGTCACCCTCAGTCAGCTGCAGAAAGCCATCTTACTGGGATCTGCTCGCATAATTCGCCGATACATCACGTAGTCCTAAACACGTGGGAAGTGTTCAACTACTGATTTGTAATACAAAATCCAGCGTAGTTAGCTGTGTGGTTAATTAATTAATTAATTAATTTAATAATAATAATAATAATAATAATAATAATAATAATAATAATAATAATAATAATAATAATAATAATAATAATAATAATAATAATAATAATAATAATAATAATAAATATGCATATCTCTGATTCCCTATCTCGGATTCATGTTTTTGCTTATGAATCCCATGGCTATTCTGTTTCGTTTTGCTTTTTTAAAAAAAAGCAAAACAAAAACTAGGGATGGGGGAGATCCCGGCCCTTGAATGGTTTGCTGACGTTTTACAACAGGGGTTGCACCAGCGGATCCCGGGTCAGGGGTGAGAACAGCTATAAGTGGCTTACGCCTTTTGTGGAGGGGGCTGAAGTGACAGCCCAGCAGATTAACAAAGACGTCCTCTGTTCTCAGGCAGGTCATGCGGAAAGCGCTGGGTTGACCCCCATGCCACTTTGCCAGCCCAGCAGACCTTTCCCCCCCTCCCCCCCCACTTTTCTTTTTCTGGAGCGAAACAGGGAGGTGGCCCAGGGTGAGGAGGAAGGCTGGCCTGCAAATCAGAGGGTCTGAGGAGGGTGGCATTGGAGGGGGGGGGAAGGAGAGATCGGGGGAGGCAATGGCTATGCCATCTTCCTCTCTGGGCAAATCCCAGGCATTCAGCATTGGGAAGGAACCAAGGAAGTGAAGAAGCAAAAGTGTCAGCTGGCTGCAGAGGACTCCAACTTCCAAGACGGAGAGGCAAAGCAAAGCAAAGTGTTCTGCTTCTATGCCGCCCCACACCACTTCAAGTAGTCTCTGGGCAGCTTACAGTTTTATTATGCAGGCTACACATTGGCCCCCACCCCAGCAAGCTGGGTACTCATTTTACTGCCCTCGGAAGGATGGAAGGCTGAGTGAACCTTGAGCCGGCTACCGGGGATTGAACCCACAGGTCGTGAGCACAGTTTTAGCTGCAGGACAGGCATTTAACCCACTGCGCCACGAGGCTCTTTTGCAAAGCCAAGCCAGGGCAGGTCCTGCCGAGAAGAAATCATTGAGGTATGCTCTCCGTGCCACTGCTGCTGACCTCTGCAGCCTTGCGAAACCCTTTGGCCCACCCAACAAGACACGTTGGCTTGTTGTTGTTGGGTGGTTTTTTTTTTTTTTTTTGAAGATAGTTCTATACCGATTTCCTTCCATTGAGTTCCAGGAAGTGATCATGGCTCCCCCTGTGTTCCACTTCCCACTTGGGATGTGTCTTGAGTCGTTACAGTCATGACCAACTCTTCATGACCCCATGCCCATGTTAACCTACCCAGGGGCCTCTGAATATCCACTTCCACACGGACCTGTTTTTAAAACCCTGACCTCAACAGACCAGACTTTATAGATGAAGAGGGGAACTCAAATTAAACCAGACTCCTTTGTGTAGGGCCACCCAGGGAGTCCAGGGGCAAGGTGAGATGTTGAACATGCATTCCATTGGCTCAAGACCAAACCTGCTGCTGCTGCTACACCACAGGCAGGCTGGAACAACCCTTTCCTTTCAAGCATGTGTGTGCGTTATGCGCTGTCAGCAAGGTTCTGACATGTGGCAACCCCTGTAAGTTTTCTAAGGTTTGCCAAGTATTTAAGGGGTGCCACCCCCACCCCTAGGAGTTTTGGGAGTCAGGCGGTGTTCCCCATTCCTAGGGACTCTCGGAGCCCTGGCTTTTGCATGCAACAGCTCAAGGGGACTCCATGTACACCCTGCAAAACTCGGATGTCATGGTTGCAATTTCTGGGCCAAGTGCAGTTTGCTGTAGGTAAATGGGGTGAAAATGTTGGCCCCAAAGCTGCTCAAGGACGCATACACTTCAGCATCCTACCAAGCCAGGACCCTGTTACTGCGTTTCCCCGAAAATAGGACATTGTCTTATATTTATTTCTCCCCAAGAAGATAAACTAGGGCTTATTTGGGGGGTAGGTCTGATTTTTCAGGGAAACAGGAACTGCAAGCAAACATGCTACGAAGTACGGTAACTTTGGTGGCCCAAGCGAAAGGGAGGAAAGACCATGGGGTAGGGCTTATATTTAACAAATGCATAGAAATCCTGCTAGGGCTTATTTTTTGGGGTAGGTCTTATTTTCAGGGAAACAGGGTACTCAGAGACAGCGGGCAATGGCTAACTGTGAAACACAGACATGAAGAGAACACACTCTTCCACTGACTGACAGTCTTGTTTGTGGCACTGCCAGGGATCCTTGGGTGTAGTTATCCCTTTGCTCCTTCACAGCTTCCTTGGCACCCTTGCAATAATATGGGATGCCCTCAGCATCCAGTTGCCACTTAACCAGCCCATGTGTGTGCGGTGGTGGTGGTGTGTGTGTGTAGGGGGAAGGCAAGGGATTTGCAGCCCTCCGAGAAGACAACTACTCAGCAAATTGAACCGACAGGAAATTCATTAGTGGGTGGGTATGCGGAACAATGGACTCATCAGCTTCTGATAATGTCAGCCCCCCCCAAGTAGGTGGGAGAGCTGTACTCCCAAGTCACACTGGATTAAATTAATATTGATTAATTGGGGCTCCTGAAAAGCGGAACGGCAAAGCACCACGCAGGGATTTAAAGCTGCAGGAGATTCTTTATGTCAGTCTGCAAAAACCTTGCAGGCGTTGCCTGACTTTGGGCTAAAAACTGGCAGGATCTCAAGGCAATGAACAGCATCTCTCCTGGTTTCCTCTGTTCGTTCCGGTTGCCTTTATGGGACCCTGTGAATCCACCTCTGTCACCATACAGACATTCCAGGCTCCCAACAAGCAAGCATCATATTGGAGGGGTGATGGAGCCACAGGTTTCAAGAGAGAGGTAGGGGAATCAGAGAATCAGACAATCAGAGAATCACAGAGTTGGAAGAGACCTCAAGGGCCATCTAGTCCAACCCCCTGCTATGCAGGAACTCCCATCACAGGACGCCCGACAGATGGCCATCCAGCCTCTGCTTAAAAACCTTCCAAAGAAGGAGACTCCACCACCCTCTGTGGCAGCACATTCCACTGATGAACAGCTCTAACTGTCATGAAGTTCTTCCTAATGTTTAAACTGAATCTCTTTTCCTGTCGTTTGAGACCACTGCCCCATGTCCTAGTCTCTGAAGCCATGGAAAACAAACCGGTCCCTTCTTCAATGGGACATCCTTTCAAATAGTTAAACATAGCCTGCCTTCCCCTGTTACTCTTGGATAGATCATTCCCTTTTCAAAGTGGCCACCATTATAGATGTCTTCAGCTCTTACACATGTGCAGACCTTGTCCTTGAAGCTTTCATAAATCCGTCTACCCTCTGCCTCTCGCAGGCGTTAACATGGGTGGAGCGCTTAAGAGTCAGAAAAAGAATCCAAATCAAGGCTGAGCATCAGACGTCTCCAATCAGCAGAGATATATGTGCTCGACGTCTCCCCATTCAAGAAGCAACAGGAGTCACTAGCTTTACTATGCTAAGCAGCACAGTATGCACCCCTGCATACAGCAAGGGAAATCTGAGCCCAGACGGGGAGTCCTCATCCTCTAATTCAGCATGTGGAAACTCAGCAATCTTTGGGACATTCTCTGTAACAATTGTGTTTGCTTTCAAGATGAGAGCAGAAAACCATGGCTAAGGAAACCAAGAGTTTTGAGTACCAGAGCATCAGAAGTGACCAAAAGCAGGAATGAAAAGTGCTATGAGAGAAGCAAAAAAGCGAAGTGCACTCCATGGCACAGTGGTTAAATGCCCGTACTGCACCTAAAACTGTGTTCACGACCTGGGGTTCAATCCTAGGTAGCAGGCTCAAGGTTCACTCAGCCTTCCATTCTTCCAAGGTCGGTAAAATGAGTACCCAGCTTGCTGGGGTGTGTATGAATATGTAGCCTGCATACTTTATTTATTTATTTATTTATTTATTTATTTATTTATTTATTTATTTATTTATTTACTGAAACCATCTAGCAAAAAAAGCTACCCTGGGCGGTTAATTAAACTGTAAACCGCCCAGAGACTACTTGAAGTACACACACACACACACACACACACACACACACTGCCCCACAGCACTTAAAGCAACCTGTGGGTACTTCACTCTTTAATTATGTAGCCTAAACATTGCCCCACCCACCAAAGCTGGGTACTCAATTTACTGACCTCGTAAGGAGGGATGGCTGAATGAACCTCAAGCTGGCTACGTGGGACTGAACCTGGGCCATGAGCAGAGTTTGCAGTATGACACATCGCCACACAGCAACTTCACCACTAGCTGTGCTGGTCAGAATTTCATCATCTGGGGACCCAAGCCTGGGAACCACTGATCTAAACTATTCATACAGTCATTTGCTGAAAAGTAAACTGGGCACCAAACCCATCATAATAACAAGATATATGCTTGGGCCCAGCACTTAAAATCTTCAAAAGCCAATGAAAAACTTGGCTCTTTAGGATAGCTTTCCCAGAAATGTAATCTTGGTCCTTCTATTTCCTGAAAAACTTTTCTCCACCTCTTTGGTTTCAATTTATTTTCACAGTATAACTTTACTTTGTTAATACTGGAAATTGACTATAGGTATTTTAGGGTTATGGTTGTATGTTTAATTTAAAGTTGATCAAGTTGCACTTCATTTGTTATCGTTTGTCGCTTCTCATTTCTATTTTGTTATATTACAAACCACCCAGAGTAGCCCTTTGACTAGATGGATGGTACAAAAATCTAATAAATAAATAAATAAATAAATAAATAAATAAATAAATAAATAAATAAATAAATAAATAAATAAACTGCAATGGAAGGGCTAGAGGAAATTTGTAGTAACTCAGCTGGGGAGATTCAGGAGGGCAAACCCATCCTGTCTGTAAACCTACTAAGAAAGAGCTTCCCGTGGGTCTCTTCTGATACCAGGTAAAAACTTGAGCAGAAAAAAAGGGGAGGGTGAGGACAAAAGCAAGGAGAACAGCTTGCATTATGCAGGGGCACACTAAACTTCAGGGGCAGGTAATCAGTGGTTTCAAGTAAAACCTTGTCTCATCCCCAGCACAGCAGTAGTGGTGGATTAAAGCATTTGTTCTCGGCTCCTGTCTGCCATCTAAAGACAGATTTAAGATGAGGTACATTGCTTTCGTAATCCACAGATTAAACGTGCACCATCTGTGTGGGGAGGCCCCCTCATCTCCCCCCCCCCGCCGCCCAAATGCAGGATTGTACCTGGGGGATGGGAAGCTGGGAACACACACTCGTATATTATTGACGGTATCAGAGAGCTGAGGGTATCAGAGAGCCATGTCACAGAGGTCGTGGCCAAACATGGCAAAGAAAGAGGAGAAGGGGGCTGATTTGCTCCCATAGAAGCCGAAAAACAGGACTGTGCATGTTAAAGGTGGGAAGCAGGAAGATTGGGCCAAGGGGGGGATAAGAACTTTGCAGGGATATTGCAAAAAGAGAGGCTTCCGCTCGGCACGCTATGCAAACACATCATCCCAGGCGCAATCCTCAGCATTTCCATCTGAGGGAACAGACCCTCGCCCTGAAGTCCAGGGAAGCCGCTTTCAGAGTCAACCCTACAGGATCTCACGAACCAATGGCCTGATTCGATATAAGAAAGCTTCCTAGGTAATGAGTAACAAAAAAGGCAAAGGTTCCTCTCGCACATGCATGCTAGTCGTGTCTGACTCTAGGGGTGGTGCTCATCTCCGTTTCCAAGCCAAAGAGCCAGTGTTGTGCAAGTCCGTGGCCGTGTGGCCAGTGTGGCTGAACACATTTCTGCACACGGAACACTGTTAACCTTCCTGCTTTTTACAGTGGTTCCTGTTTATCTACTTGCATTTACCTGCTTCCGAACTGCTAGGTTGGCAGGAGCTGGGGTTAACAGTGGGAGCTCACACTGCTTTGTGGCACCCGGGATTCGAACCACTAAGCTGCCGACTTGACAGCTGACAGTTTCAGTGCTCTAGCCCGCTGAGCCACCACGTCCCAATGTAATGAGTAGAGGTCGGTAAATTTGCTTTTCTGACAACCAGTCTTAAAAATCCCCTGCTAGCATGTCCGGTGGCAATGGAAACAAAACAAAACAAACCCACACCTTTCACCACGGGTACCCACCCCAGTGGCACAGCAGAAGACCTTGGGTTTCCACTCAACAAGAACCTTGCATGCATTGCATGCATTGTTGCAACACACGAGGAAAGAAATTCAAGGACTGCCTGATAGAGCTCCTGGGGCAGACACTGCTGGGCTCAAGGCACCTGTCGCTTGACCCAATCTTGGATCATGTTGGAATCAGATCCAATGAGGGACTTTGTAAACCAAGAGAGCCTCCACTGGTTTGGCTACCAAACAGCACCTAAGAACATAAGAACATAAGAAGAGCCATCCTGGATCAGGCCAAAGGCCCATCTAGTCCAGCGTCCTGTATCTCATAGTGGCCCCACCAGATGCGTCTGGGAGCACACGAGACTAGATATCTGTCTCCTGATACCACTCCCCTGCATCTGGCCCTTGAAGTACACCGGTTTTAAGCCTGGAGATTACACATTTCCATCATGGTTTGTAACCTGTGATGGACTTTTCCTTTAGGAATCTGTCCAATCCCCTTTGGAAGGCATCCAGGCCAGATGCCATCACCACCTCCTGTGGCAGGGAGTTCCACAGACTAACAACGTGCTGGGTGAAAAACATATTTTCTTTTGTCTGTTCTCACTCTCCCAGGCCTCAATTTGAGTGGATGTCCCCTAGTTCTGGTATTCTGTGAGAGGGAGAAGAGCGTCCCTCTATCCACTTGACTCATGCCCTGCGTTGTTTTGTACGTCTCAATCATATCCCTCCTCAGGCCCCCTTTTTCCAGACTAAAGAGCTTAGAAAGAGACTTGGGGAGTGGAGTGAAACACCGAATTCCCTTTTCAAAGCAGCAGCAACGGAGAGTCCGTTAACCCCCCCCCCGCCGCCGCCGATCCCCAAGGAACGGAATAGCCTGCAATTTGCAAAGTGCACCTCAACATCCTTTGCAGAAGACTCTGAGGGGCCACAACCCCCTGGAATATTGTGCTCAACCCCAGTGCCTGGAACAGGCCCTCTTGCACAGCCCTCCCAGTTGGGAAAAGCAATCCAACCCTTCCCAACCTCTCTCCCAAGATTATCCTTCAGCCCAGCAGGGTGTATGGCTTGGCTTTAATACCACAGCAGTGGCAGGGAAGAGTGGTCCTCGCTTGAGGGTGCGGGGTTGGGGGAAGCATCACCCGGGATCTAATCTAATCTGCTGCCCTGGCCAAAGCTGGTAATCTCCTAAAGTAATTAAGCAGGTGCAGTTCTCTGTTTATGGAAGTGGGAGGAGGAGGAGGAGGTGGTGGTGGAGGAGGAGGAGATAAGTCTCTCTATCAGCAAAGGGGTTTCCTTTCTGGAGCCATAAGAAAAGCTGGTGCCCCATGCTGTCTCCAGGGGGCACTGCTTTTCTTCTTACACAAGAAACCCTTCCCCATAGAAGGAACCACACGGGGTTCAGATATTCATTTGTTCTCTCCAGCAGAAAGAGCAGTGGGGCTTTCCAGAGCCGGAAACGGCACCTCTAACGTGCCACACTAAGCATCTGTCCTGAGATCAAGCGAAACCAACGCAACGGGGGATGACAATGTTGTCCGAACGGCATGTGCCCTACAGATCCTGAAGATTTGTACCCCCTGAAATGTTTAAATAATTCTTGTGAGGGGAAAAAATAGGTAAAGGTTTCCCCCGCACGTGTGTGCTAGTTGTGTCCGACTCTAGGGGTGGTGCTCATCTCCGTTTTTCAAGCCGGAAGAGCCAGTGTTGTGCAAGTCCGTGGCCACGTGGCCGGCATGGCTGCAAGAAAACACTGTTTTACCTTCCCGTTTTTTTTTTACGGCAGTACCTATTTATCTACTTGCATTTACATGGTTTTAAGCTGCTAGGTCGGTAGGAGCTGGGGTTATCAGCGGGAGCTCGCTCCTCTGCGTGGCACCTGGGATTCGAACCGCCAAGCTGCCGACTTTGCAGGCAACAGTTTTTGGAGCCTTAGTTCCCTGAGCCACCACACCGTTGTGCTAAAAAAGCGTCCCCCCCCCCTGCAAGAAATTGGCTTCTCTCCTCCATGGCTCAGTAAAGCTCTTCTGGAGGTCGTGTGCAGATGGAGAAGGATGAGAGCTTCATTCAACACGAGTAACAGCAATAACACATCACACCCACAAAACATCAACACTCAAATACAGTAATACCTCGGATAACGAATGCCCTGATAATGAATTTTTCGGATAACAAATTTCCAGGTATAGGGCTGCCTCAGATAACTTCTTTTTCCTATGGGCTGCCTCGGATAATGAATCACAATTTCTAGGTATAGTTTGCCTCGGATAACGAATTTTCCTAAGGGCTGCCTCGGACAGCGAATTTTCCCTATGGGCTGCCTCGGATAACGAATTTCCAGCATGCATCGGTAAAAAAGAGTTATCCCGGGCTGCATCGCATCTGTACCTTTTAAAGTGCACTTCATGAAGAGTTTTGAGCAAAAAAAAAAAAAAAAAAAAAAACAGGTGTCTGTGTCACTTCCCTAGGCTCCGGAACTGATTAATTGCTTTCCCATTCATTCCTATGGGAAATCGTGTTTCAGATAACAATTTTTTTCGGATAAAAATTGCCTCAGAGAACGAATTCAATTCGTTATCTGAGGTACCACTGTACCATGATTTTCTATTCACTCTTAACACGTGAATTTGGAGTGGGGAAACCTCTGTAAAGGAGTGTGAACCATTAAAAAAAACCCACTGATATTAATTTCAACAGCATCTCTTTTTTGGGATGCGATCCCATAAATTGGGGTGGGGTTGGGGAGTCACATTGGGCCCTGTCCTGTTCTGCAGGGTGAAAAGATAAGGGAAATCCTGAAGCCACAAGAACCAGTCGTGTCTGGGAGAAAGAGAGTGGGATCGTGCTTGCCTGCATGTGTGCTTGTGCGCATGGATGTGTTGGAAGGGCCTTCCCGGTGGGACTTCCCCAGCCTTGCCCTTGGCAGGAATTCAGGGTTTCTCTCCACTTGCCAAGTCATCATTCAGGTGAATTAAACTGGATTATGGCTCTGTGCTGGGGTCAATAAGGTCGCCGAGGCAACCGGCCAAGCAGGATTTGTGTTCCTGCGAGATCATTAGCCATGGCGGAGGCTGCACTTGTCACACCTCAGCAGGAAAAGAATGATTCGGGATGAGGCTCAAGGTCACTCCAGAGCCCATCATAGAAGATAAAAAGGCTCGTAAAGCCATCTTCTTACCACACAAGGAGAGCAAACACCATCGTGATACTACTCCATGTTCATAAAGTATACCCCATTAACATAATGTTTGTAAGAACAGCTATAAGAGGGTACATATGGTAGGAAGTAATTGTCACCAGGAACAAGGTCGCTCAGATCACCTCTGCTTTCTTGACAGCCATTCCAAGGACTGAAAGCATATTTTGGGGGAAGAACTGAGCCTCCACATAAGTTTTACAGAGTCTAAATAATAAGGCTGCTGGCTGGAGAGCTCAGTATTTTAAGTATCTAGTTGCAGACCAAGATTTAATCATAGGCGGTTATTTCACGCCCTTCCTTGTTCCGCAACTAGTTTTCTACCATGACAGCATTGGTCGCGATCACGTGGTTTTGTCCCTGTTTAGTCTCTGTTTCCGTGTTCCCACAGTCTCGTGACAAGTGTTACTTCATGGTCTTGTTCCGTGACAAATTCTGGCTAATTTGACGTTCAGCAAAAAAAGAGGCTGTAACCCAGTCCCTGAGCATCGGCTCATCAAAATGTCGATCTGAAACAGTCAAAACATCGAGAGAGAGAAAAGCCGCATGTGCGTGAGGGGAACAAAATGATTGTTGCATGACAGTTGTTACCACATGGTCCCTTGTCTCGGAAAAGAAACCGGGAACAAACCGTGACAAGGGAAAACTCTAACCCAGTGCCAGGTACAGAATTGCCACGCTCTGATCCCTCTTCAGGGGCATGGGCAAAACAAATTTCAGCTGTTGTGCTATGGATGTGAAGTAAGATTTTTTTGTACCGGTCCAAAGTGCAACACTTACAGAGACAAAACGGACATGAAGTAACCGCCGTACTAGTCTGCTAGTTATTCATTTGGACAACAACCTTTTATTCGTGTTTTGGGTGTCTTCTGCAGTTTAAGTATCTGGTTGCAGAGTCACATATTGAGAGTTTGATTCCCCAATGTCTCTCCAGAGAGAAGAGCCAGCCTGCGTAACCTTGGGCAAGCTGTACAGTCCCAGGGCGTCCCCAGAAGAAGGCAATGGGTGAACCACTTCTGAGCATTCTCTACCTTGAAAGCCCTGGAAAGGGTCACCATAGCTCAGAACTGACTTGAAGGCGCATGCATGATTATTATTAAACGGCATGGATATTGCAATGACGCATAGGTCGAAGTACATCAGAAGGGGTGAGTTCGTGTGGTTATGGTGAGTATGATGCTGAACTGGAACTTTGAAGATCCAAATTCTGCTCAACGCTGCATCACAGAATACCCTGAGCCGGTCATTCTCTTTTTGCAGCCCTACCTAGCAGCATTGTTGGGGCAAGAAAACCGGGAGGAGAAAAGTCATGTAAGCCACCTTGAGCTCCCAGGATGACAAGTGGGATATAAAACTAACGAGCTCAGAAACAAAGAAAGATGATAGTGCAATGCGTGTGGGGGGGGGGGAGCAGGACCAGGAACTGGTCTTGATGGCCTGGTCTTTTATCATTCCACAATCCAACGCTGCATCATCTTCCTTCCTAGGTCAACCTATTCCCCCTTTAAGGTTCCCAGGTTCTCAGATGAAATTGTACAGTAAGGACCAAATTTTTTTTTTTTTACCCAGTGGACTAAGGCTCCGAAACTGTTGACTGCAAAGTCAGAAGCTCGGCGGTTCGAACCCCGGATGCCACGCTCCCACTGTTCACCCAGCTCCTGCCAACCTAGCAGTTCGAAAGCATATAAAATGCAAGAAAATAAATAGCGCCGTAAAAAGCGGGAAGGTAAAAACAGTGTTTCCTTGCAGCCATGCCGGCCACATGGCCATGGACTTGCATCACACGGGCTCTTTGGCTTGAATACGGAGATGAGCACCGCCCCTAGAGTCGGACACGACTAGCATGCATGTGCGGGGGGGAACCTTCATCTTTATGTTGCAAGCCGTGTGTGTGTGTGTGTGTGTGTGTGTGTGTGTGATTGTGATTGTGATTGTGAAATGCTGGGCCTGTTCATCTGTTTAACAGAAAAAGCAGCCTCAGGGGGCTGCTGTTTCAAGCAGAGAGGCAGTGAGGGGGCAATTAATCATTCCCCAATCTGCTGGTATCTTGCTCATCACTTTCCCGCATGCTCCTCTGAGGTGTTTCATATGGAAAATATATGGGGAAGAGGAAAGGGCAGGGCATAATTGAGAAAAGGACTTCAGCCCACGCCGCCGCCGCCACTACGCAGCTCAAAGGTAAAATCTCCTCAGGCTGCTTTTCCTGCGGTGGGGGGGGGATGTAACACCCACAACAGGGCTTCGTCCCCTTGCTGTGGTTACAAGCGGTTCTGTTTACGAGAGTTTCACTCCCGCCTGTCTTCTTCCTCCTGTTTGATGTGCATCGCGTCTTTCATCATATTGTCGTTCATTTTACAAGCCATCTGCAGTGACTGCCCCACAAGGGTGGGGGTTGGGAGAGGGCAGGTGGAGGAGCTGGCAGGTGGACACAAGGAGCCGCCGGAAGCTGCCGGTCCAAAACAAAATAAAAACAAAATAAAACCGCCCCAAACCCCCACAAACAAAAGCAAAAACTCTGAGACGAAAAGCTAAGAGGACATTACTCACCAGGGTAGAAGACATGAAGCAGCACCCGTTACCAGCACACCCCATTAAGCACTTAAAAGCCATGTGCGTAGGACACGTCATTGGGCATCATTAAGTTCTACAGCAAGGGACACATTTTCTGCAGGGTGCCAAAGAGCTGGGGCTGCGGGGGGGGGTGTTAGTGATTTAGAGGCAACCAAGTGCCGGGGGGGGGAGGGGACACACCCAAAGATCCTCACACCCCATGAGGATTTAATAAGCAGCAATACAGTAGGACCCCCATCTCCACTGAGTCATTAACCACTGGTTCACTTATCCACAGTTGGAGGTGGAAATAATTAAATAAGTACTGTAATTCAGCAGCCGCAAAGCAAGCTACTGTCACAAACAGCATCTGTAAAGAAAGCTATTGTCACAAAACAGCAGGTTTTTTTGTGTCCTCTCTTATCCACGGTTTTCATTATCCGCAGGAAGGCCTGGAACCAATCCCCAGTGGACACTAGGGTCCTACTGTATTCAAAATTCGTCACAGATAGTCTCTCCATTGCTACTTGCCAGTTGCTAATGCATAACTGGGGTCAGAGCTTGGACGGGGGAAGCAGTAGTAAATGCAGTGTATCAAGGCATGTGCAGAATGCCTTTCTCATTGTGTAATAAATAAATATAAACATAAATACAACTACAACAATAACGATGATGATGACAATGTGCCATCAAGTCACTTGTGACTTATCACAAGCCTTTTCAGAGTTTTCCAGTAGGGAAAACTCAGAAGTGGTTTCCAATTTCCTGGTTCTGGGGGTTCCCTGGAACTCTGCGGCATTCCGGAAGGTACAGAGGCGAGTTCTACTCACAGGAGGCATGGTGGGGAGATGAACCACCAAACCATCGCTCTGCATCCAGGTACCTAAACTACAGAAGACACCCAAAACGCTATTAAAGGACTGTTGTGCAAACGAATAACTAGCGGACCAGTAAACTATTGGTTTGGCAACTGCTCTCCAGAGACTCAGAAAGAGGTGTCTTTCCCACACCTGCTAACTAGAGATGCCACAGGCTGAATCTGAGACCACCTGCATGCAAAACAAGTGGTTCCCCCCCACCTCCGAAAATTTAAACAGGGATATGGGACGCCTAGACTGCCACTAGCAAGCTCTGAGCTGTTCAGCGAGGCTGCGTTCCCCATGATCTCTTCTCTAGACAATGCAGAACATTTCTAAGGCCCATCTTGCACAGAGTTCTGCTACTTCTCTGGAGGACGGCCAGGAACGTCTACTCTCCCCCGGCCATGGTGGTTGGTTTCTGGGGATCGATCCAGAAATGCCGTAAACCCACCCACCCCAATGAGGAGCCAGCCGTCCTGAAGAGCGGGCAAGGCCTCGGGAACAGGCCCAAGGGCCTCCTGCTGCCAATGTCACAGAAAGCTGGGCTTTGCCAAGGCCACCCACACAGTGCGAGCAGGACCAGCTTCTCCGGTTTGGCCTCCGTGCTGGTAAGCCAAACAATCAGCTCCATTCATCATAGCTCAGCCACGGCTGCAAAAGGGGACTGACTGGCTTCTGAGGTCACGCCAGGAAAAGCCACTGGAGAGCTTTCTCCTCGTTCACCTTCAGCAAGAGCATGTGTCCAAGCCTGAGAGTCTAAGAAGCAAACGGTGACCGTGCCCAGAAGGAAGATCAGCGCAGACCCAACTGAGAACAGAAAGGCAGAAGACTCTAGCAGCACAGTCAACCAACTAGCGAACCAACCAACCAACCAGTCAGTCAATTACCGCTAATGTTGCCCTTCATTTGCTTTTAGGGACAGTTCAAACACAACCGCCCATCACTCTGCTACAGCCACATTGCTTCTGTTCAAAGAGACATAATAGAAACATAGGTTGCTGCCTTATACAGAGTCAGACCACTGGTCTATCAACCACTAAGACCATTAACACTATCAACAATGACCAGGAGCAACTTCCAAGGATCATCGGTTCCATCTCGATCTCCCTGGTATGTTCCGGTAGTCTCCCATCCATGTAGGCACCTTGGATCCTTTCGGGGAGAAAGGCGGGGTAGAAATATTTAAAATAAAATAAAATAAAACAATATGTATTCCCCTGCCACTCTGGATCTTGCTTGTCTTCCAAAATCAGACATCTGGTGTGTCCAGGTGAAGGTGACAAGGATGGTATCCACACAATGCCTCTACTCTGCAAGCTTGCCAAAACTGGAATCCAAATTAATACACAACCCAAAGTTCTTCTGGATGCATGATTTTTCTTCGATGAGTTTATGGCCGGGTTCAAGCACGTGAGCATATTATCTGTTCACACAGAGAGCTCTTTGCAATTTAATAGAAATTTCGCTGGTCCTGATCTCTTGAAACTGGGAGTCTATGACTCGAAGAAAAATGACTACTAATAATCACCCTTATGTTATTTAATCTCTCCAGAGTTCTCATCTCGCTTATCTTTATAACAATCTTCACAGGCATTCAATTATGGCTCCCGTTTTACAGGCAGGAATCTAAGGCTAAGATAAATTTGCCAGAGACAGAGCGAGCGAGACCAAATCACCTGTTGCAGCTCAAAGTCCAACATTATGAGTAGACTGTACAAGAGTGTCTCTAAAAAATCCAAGAGTTTATTTGACTGCAGGGTCTAAAGATGAGGCATTTATCCAATGTTGACCTAGTCTTTCCCCTTGGAAAGTTCCAAAAACAAGACAGCCATCCGTCCTGTTCTGGATGTCAGAAACACATCTCAGGAGGGAAAGCTTGGACCAAGTCCTAGTCCTGTCTAGGATGACAGCATGATTGGTTGAGGGCGGGGATGACTTTTCTGGATAGCAACAACCAGAATCCCTCAAGGGTTCCTGGGGGCAGTGTGAGGTGGGGGAGTTACAGTTATAGCGCTTCCTGGCATAAGAACACAAGAACAGCCATGCTGGATCAGGCCAAAAGCCCATCTAGTCCAGCTTCCTGTATCTCACAGTGGCCCCACCAGATGTGTCTGGGCACGCACAAGACTAGATATCAGTCTCCTGATACCACTCCCCTGCATCTGGCCTTTGAAATACCCCGGTTCTAAGACTGGAGATGACCCATCTCCATCATGGTTTGTAACCTGTGATGGACTTTTCCTCCAGGATTCTGACCAATCCCCTTTTGAAGGCATCCAGGCCAGATGCCATCACCACCTCCTGTGGCAGGGAGTTCCACAGACTAACAACACACTGGGTAAAAAAAAAATATTTTGTCTGTTCTCACTCTCCCAACCCTCAATTTGAGTGTACGTATGTACCCTGGTTCTTGTATTTTGTGAGATGGAGAAGAGCATCCCTTTATCCACTTTACTCATGCCCTGCCTTATTTTGTACGTCTCAATCCTATCCCCCCGCAGGCACCTTTTTTCCCGACTAAAGAGCCCCAAATGTTTTAGCCTTTCCTCATAAGGGAGATCCCCCATCCCAGTAATCATTTTAGTCGCTCTCCTTTGCCCCTTTTCCAGTTCCACTTTGTTTCATCTCCTTGAAATAAAGGGGAAGCATTTGTTCCTCCATTTTATGTGACGATCCTTCAGTAGATGAAGAAAAAGCCTTCGAGAGCCAAAGTCCTGCTTTACTCTTGCACCCACAGGAGGAACGGCCGATCGACCACAAGCCCCAGGGCTGTGGCAATTGCCCAGGGAAGCCTCTGGTGCCCCCATCGCCGCGCGTACGGTGACCTCATCTCACGGTGGTGCAGCCTCTTTTCTCAGATGTGGCCCATCAGCTCCAACAGCTTGGCCAGGCTTCTGGTTCCAGGAGCTGAGCCAGACGCTTTGGCTTGGCACCTCCTCGTTCTTCAGCTTGCAAAGCTGCGGATGAGTCACAGAATGCTCTGGAGAGGCCGGAGGGGGATCAAGGAAGCTGCCAAACCACCAGTTTTGGCCTGGCCTTAGAGGACTTGGAAAGGCTGGTAAACCCCAGCCAAGACCACAGCATCCACCTCTGACTTCCTAAGGGAAGTCGAGAACAGAATAACAAGCTTCTGCCACCAAGAGTGATCCTTTCTCACTGGAGGAAGGCAAGCGGATGAGGCACAGACTTGACGTTCCCATCTCAGTGGGGAGTTGACAGCGTCTTAGCCCAACAATGTCCTTTTGGACTATTAGCTGGGACTTGTGTTGTTTCCTACAAAATGGCCTGGTGAAATTTAGGGCCTGTTAAAGCGAATTTCTAGTCCACAGGCTAGACACCCCATTGGCGGGCTGGGGGAGGCGCATAACCCAACCATATTGTCAAGCACCGCACGGTGAACTTTTAACCAACATCCATTAAGAAGAGCAAAGCTCGTTCTCTGTGGCCTCTCTGAGTTCAAAGCCCCTCTCCCCACCCCCTATATTCCTGGAGGACTTCAGGATATCACGAGGCTCCATGTCCTGAAATAGCATATCTGATACCAAATTCAGAAAACAAATAGCATGGACTGAGTTTGTCCACCAGTCCTTTAGGATTCTCAAAGGGATCTATCTCGCTGGCCATAATTGTAAAAAAGAAGGTTGGCCTAGATCAGGGGTCCTCAAAGTTTTCAAACAGCGGGCCGGTCCACCAACACCCAGACATCACTGGGGGCCGGATCACAGTCCAAAAGCAGCTGCGGAGGCTGGCTTGCTAACAAAACAGGGGGTAGGTGGGGGGTTGCAATTGGTCCCATGGGCCGGATTCAGGACCTTGGGGGGCCGCATCCGGCCCCGGGGCCTTAGGTTGAGGACCCCTGGCCTAGATGGTAATAAAGTTACAAATGACAAAACCTCAAAGCAGAGGAGTGGTCTTAGCTTCAAACACCAAAATCAATTTATAACCCCCTTCCCCCAAATGCCAGTATTGAGAGCAAAGTTTGATGCATTTTGGCATGCTTTTTAAGTTACTCCTCTTGTACATCTCAAACTGCCCCACTGGCACTGTAATGTTGTCTTTTAATGCTGTCAGATGTCCCTCAATTCGCTGTTCTCAATGCTGAACATGTCTTAATTGTACTGGCATATATATTGTCCCTCATTACTGTAAGCCACCTTGGGTCCCTTTCCAAGGAGAATGGCAGGGTAAAAATACTCTAAAATAAATAAATAAATAAACAAATCAGTTTTCTCCCCCATTCAGAATAGAGTATAGGGATGATTATCATCTTGATACAGAAATATGTATGTTTGCAAAATCACACGCCAGCGCATGTAGACTATATGTATAACTATAACTTTTCAAACCCTCAGCCGCTGATTACTTGCCGATAGAGAAATATCTTGCATGGATCTAAGTGGGGTGGGCTTTACCAACAGGGAGTGGGGGTGGGGGTGAGGGATGCTAAGAATTACCCAGAATGGCTTTCTGATATTCCTCCCATGCATAGGCTAGCTGTAATCCAAGAAAATAACTTTCTTAAGCTTTGCTTCAAATTCTGGAAACTAGTATCTTATTCACTAGAGCTCAGTGTGAAACTCAGCAACCAAACTTATCTCTTCATTATTACTATATCCTATGTTTCTTCCAAAAAACCTCCAAGATGTATAGGTGGTCGGTCTCTCCATTTTTAGTCTCACACTACTCTTTGATTTCCCCACTGCATACAGTGACCAGCACTTAGCCTACAGGAGGAACAGAATGAACAAAAGCAATGGAAGGATGCCACGCAAGTACTGCAACTTGAAAGGACATGATCACACACAGATATTGCATCAGCTGGAGGAGAAAATGGGTGTTCCCTCGCTCAGTTCTCAATTGACATCAGAACTCTCTTTGCTCACTTTTTTTGTACAAAACAAAATTAATCCATGGAAATCACCATCACTAGATATGTTGATGGGCACTGCATCTGGTGACTTTATAAAGGGGGATTTCAGATAAGCAAATGGAGGAGGAGAAAGAGGAAACTGTCAACAAAAACTAATCAGAACCTCCCAATTTAGGGACACTCATTTAAATATAAGTTGTCAGAATAAAAGTTAAAATTGAGAGGGGACAAAAATACTTTTGTTTTAATGCAGTATGGGACTTGGGAGATCCAGGTTCATGTTCCCACTCAGGTAAGAAATGAATTGGGTAACAATTTATTCGATCTTAGACCAGGCATGTCAAAACTTTGGCCCTCCAGATGTTTTGGACTGCAACTCCCATAGTCCTTTGTCATTGGCAATCTAAGCTTAGAATTCTGGGAATTGTGGTACAAAATATCAGGAGGGCCAAAGGTTCAGAGGAGATGCCTGCCGCCAAACCTATGACCATAGAGGCTGATACTTCACGTTCATCTCATTGCTGTTCGCAGTCCCGCTTGGGACCGGTATGAAGTAATCTAACCACACATCCATTGCGGGATGAGGGGAGTGCGTCCCAACCACGCCCCCTGAACTGCGATTTAAGCGAGATGAGAGATTCCCCTCCCTGGCCTCAGGAATCTGCTCATCACGCTTCTCGTTCCGAGACGAGTGTCCGTGAGGTAACGCTTGTCACACATCGTGCCATTCTCCATCTAGTGGCAGGAGTGCTAAGTGCCATTCACCAGTACATTCCCTATGAAGTCAACAATGCAGTGCAGAGAGATCAAAAGACAAATGCCTCAAACTTAGCTCCATAACGCATTGAAGGCAAGGCTTCAGAGAATCAAAACATCAAAAAACGGAAGGTCGGGCTGGAAAAAAACAACGGAGAACAAAGGCATGGAATTTCACATCTCATCACGGAACGAGGACGTGCGGTAACAGTCATGCCGGTATCATCCATCATGCCCGTGCGTACACGGGAACAGGGACAGAACCGGAAGAAGACCACGTGACCATGACTGACATCAACACGCAACGAACTTCCTCCCGGGACGAGAATGGACGTGAAGTAACCGTCAGAGATGGAAATGTCTGTCTTTGATTATCTCAGGAGGTGGTTTTGTGTGTGAGAGGGGGAGTCAATCAAGAAGGCATGCTGCCTTTAGTTCTGTGACCAAAGATGCCAAAGGAAGGAAGGAAGGAAGAAAGGAAGGAAGGAAGGAAGGAAGGAAGGAAGGAAGGAAGGAAGGAAGGAAGGAAGGAAGGAAGGAAGGAAGGAAGGAAGGAAGGAAGGAATGATCTTCTAGTTGGCCACTGCAGCAAACATGATGGTAGATGAGAGGAACCTTAGAGTTTTCTAGTGGGGGGAAAACACTGATCCACTTCTTATCTGGGGGGAAAACAAAGTGTGCATTCAAGAAGCAAAGGTCTTCCGGCATACTTAGCCAATCAAGTCAGGTTATTTTAAAGCAAAGGTTTCGGCAACACGCTTGATCTGCACTCACGTCAAAGGTGGCATACGATAATGGGCTGGGAGCAGGACCGATGCACAAGAGATGCACACACACATGTTTTGGATCTTAAAGGCAACAGTAGCAGGGAAAAACCAGAGGCTGATCTTTTACCCATCTGAGATTCAAACAGTTCTTCAGTCTTCGTCTCTAAAGAAAATGGACTGCAGGATTATTTTATACCCCTCTTTCTCCCTTTTTTCTCTCTCTTCTCTCTCTCTCTCTCTCTCTCTCTCTCTCACACACACACACACACAGGCTTACATACAACATAGACTTCGCATCCCTTCTTGAAAGCGTTGTACAAGGAAAGTTTTAGTACAGAAAATATATCTCATCTACTCATAAAGATAAGAAAGAAACACACCCTTTCTGACTAAACCGCACAGATCTGTCGTGGTTCACACACATCAATCCTAAGCGAGGTCACCTATCATGTTTAAGCACATCTTAGCTAGCTTTGCCTAGATTTAGTAGCTAGGATTTTCCAGCTCCCCGTCAGTGGAGAAGGAAAGAAAGAGACTGGCAAAAGAGAAAATGGAGAAAATGATGCTTCCAGACACAAGCAACTACAAACACGAATGCATTAATACTTCTGGGCAACTCATAGAGCATTTGATAAACTTTGCAGTAACTTTCCCGCCCCATGCACATCAGTGCAAGATATATTTGGTTAAAAGAAGAATGATCTTCAGTAGCCATCAAACCGGTTCCCCACGTGAACTTGTGTCCCATAGTTGTTTAGGAAATGACTTGACCTCTTGGGTCCAAATAAGCAGTAACCTCTCAGCTATTACACTTCCATGACATTAAAAGATTTAGACTTTTGAAGGGGTAATCCTACCCCTGCACCTGTCTCTCTCCCCACCACCATCCATTCTCATTCCCAAGAGTTAGGTGTGGAATACAAACCAAGCTACAGCCAAGAATCTTCTGGTCACCAAGTCAAGAAACATGAAATGTGGCAAACTAGCACAGCAAGTTTTAAAAAAAGAGTACGGAGAGGGCCTTGAGACTCAGTAACAAGGTTTTTGTTGTCATTGTTTGGAGGGCTTCTACTGATTATAAAATGAGAGAGAGAGAGAGAGAGAGAGAGAGAGAGAGAGAGGAGAGAGGAGACAGAGACAGAGACAGAGAGAGAAGAGAGAGATGCACTCCCAAGTCTTCTGCAGTTCTGCTCTGCCCTCGTATTGAGCTGACCATTTAACAAAAGGATGGGGGTGGGTGGGATCCGAAATCTTGCAAGTGTCGCCAGAAAACCCACAACAAGCCACTGGCAGGATAAGGGCAACTGTTGGACAACAAAATGACATCAAAGTCTGCTTTGCACGTACCTTAGAAACAGAGGGAGAGAGAGAGACACACACACACGGGGAGCCGTCAATGGCAAAGGGGGTGCTGAGGGCAAGCGCCAGCCAAAACCGTCTCCTGGAGTGGACTGCTGACAGATTAGGGAGGAGGGATCCGGTGTGTGTGTGTGCCGGAGGGGGGGGGACCAGTGATGGAGAGGAGGGAGGAAAGAGAGAGGGGGGATGCGGCCACGAGGTGCTCCCAGACAGTTGCAAATCCCTCTTCACAAATCTGGAACTGATGATCGTGAAGGAAGGAAGGAAGGGAGGGAGGGAAGAAAAGATGGAGAGGAGATCTACAAACAAATTCTCAGCCAGCAGGAAAAACCCGGCACTGTGATGGATCGGTGGTGGGGGGGGAGGGGGTGCAAGAATGAAAGGGAATTTCCAGCGACTGTGCCTTGTGTTTGGGTTGGGGGGGGGAGAAGTACACGGGAGGAGGGTGGATTTCTGAGTCAGAAGCAAATCAGAGGAGGCAAACCAAGGCTGACATAACAAAGAGGCAGGCACAACAAAAGAAGCATATGGCCAGGGCAGCCACCGCCTGTAAATTAAACATAAGGGGGAGATTAGATAATTAATGAGGGCTCACCCTCCCGCCTGCCGGCCTGTCTGCAATGCCCGCCCTCCCCCCCGTCCCCCAAGGCAACCCTAACCATTCCAGGCATGGAAGGGGGGTGGCTTGCCCTACCAAGTGCCACCCAAGGACTCAGGAACCACAAGTATGCCCCCCTCCTGAGCACAGGTGTTAGGAGCTGGGAAAGACCCCTACGGCTGAGAGAGAAACCACCTGTAAGGCGAGTTGAGACTGCAACCCCTCTAAGAGACCAGCTGCTTTGGAGTGGGTGGGGGGAGGCACTGCATTGGGCTTCCGCCAATAGGATACGTCCTTTAGCCAAAGGGCCATTGAACTGGATTCCAGGTTAGATCCGCGGTGGCTTCAGGCCAAATCTCTGCCCACCAAGCCGTGCTGGCTTCGCCCCGACATGGCGGTGATCAGCGACTACTGGAAGCCTGGGGCGAAAGGCATACACTAAGCCAGTGATGGCGAACCTTTTAGATACCAATTGCCCAAGCTACGATTCAAGACCCACTATTTTTTCACAAAGTGCAGCATATAGCAATTTCACCTGAATACAGGTGACTGTGAAAGGGTGATGTTGGGTGCCCACAGAAAGGGCTCAGAGGGCCACCTTCGGCACCCGTACCATAGGTTCGCCAACACTGCACTAAGCACTGCATCTCATGCAACAGCAGTAAAAATATTTTCAAGAAGCTCGGCCATATGGATTTGCAAGAGGAGCTCTAGGGGAAGCAGAAATACAAAGAAGCTGCCGTCCGTACTACATAAAACCGCGGCCACTGACCCACGTTGTTTGAATTTCTTTTTTAATTTAAACAGCACCATTTTCTTGATTGTGGTGATGCTTAAAAAAAAGGAAAAGGTTCTCCCCCGCACATGCGTCCTAGTCATATCCGACTCTAGTGGTGGTGCTCATATCCATATTCAAGCCGAAGAGCCAGTGTTGTGCAAGTCCATGGCCACGTGGCCGGCATGGCTGCAAGGAAACACTATTTTACCTCCCTGCTTTTTAAGGCGGTACCTATTTATTGACTTGCATTTACATGCTTGTGAACTGCTAGGTTGGCAGGAGCTGGGGTTATCAGCGGGAGCTCGTTCCGCTACGTGGCACCCGGGATTCGAACCGCCGAGCTGCCGACTTTGCAGCCGATAGTTTTTGGAGCCTTAGTCCGCTGAGCCACCACGCCCCATGTTGTTTAATTTCTTTCTTTTTTTTAAATTAAAAAAGCACAATTTTCTAGATTGTGGTGATGCTTATAGCTCAGTTCAAAAGCACGTGGGATATTTGGAATAAGAACCCTTAATATCCATATCAACTGGACTCACGTCTGAATAAACTCCAAATGAATCTGAGGCTGCAAGAAATGTCAAAACACTCACCAGCACCCATACCCCCTGTACCAACCTGCCCAATCGTTAAAATATGCTATGAGGAGGGGAGCCCAGCTGTGTCCCACTATAAGTGCAATATGGCTTAGAAAATGAGTCAGGGGGCCTTCCCAGTTGTAGCAGTGTGGTTATGGCATGTCCTCATTTTCGATGCCCAGCTGGCAGAGATGTTTGCCCATCAGAGCCCCCCCCCCCAGCATCTGGAACCTACTGATAACATGGCTTGCTGTTAGGTCTGCTTGGCAGAAGGTACAGTACTAAACTGAATTGCTGAATTGTTCTCAATTGTTTCAGAATTATCTTACTGATTGTACCCTGTTCTTTAGACCTAAAGCAACCCAGATGCATCTTTATTACATTAAAAAACAAGGAAGCAAAATAACAACAACCCACAACCAAACTTACCCATGCAAGCAATACTGTATTACTGTACCCCAAACAACATCATATATGGTAAGCAACAAACACCTAAGTTGCAAACATCATGTGGCCTCTAACAACCAGATGAATGTTCTTCCTTTTGGACGCAAGTTGAGTCATGGCAACTGGCCTTTTCATGCGAGGCTCAGACGGCCGAAGGCGCTTGGATGAGCAGCGAAACATTTCAGTCTCTCAAAAAAAGAAGTCCAGTTGCCACGACTCAGCTTCCAGATAACCTCACCTGGATGACTGACTGAGAATCTTCACAGATGTCCTCCCTTAAAGTCATCCCAGAAAAAAAAAGAGAGAGAAGGAAATGCAACGTGGGGAGGAGAGGCACAGTCAGAGATGGCAGTGGTACACACTGCTAGTTTTCCTGCCCAAGCTGATGACAAGCTGCCTAGATGCCCTAAGCACATCCGATCTCGCCTGATTTCGGAAGCTAAGCAGGGTCGGCCCTGGTCAGTACTTGGATGGGAGATCACCAGGGAAAACCAGGTGCTGTAGGCGCCTGGAGTAGGAACTGGCCAAACCACTCCAGTATGCATGCCAAGAAAACTCCATGGACATGGGGTCACGAAGGGTCGGTCACGACTATAACGACACAACACACAACACACAAGCTGATGACATTCTTCGCTGGAGGCTCACACAAGCAATGCACCTCAAACATATTTGTGACCATTACTACTGATAGATAGAATTAGCTCGGTCCAAGCCAGATTTATGAAATGAGTTGGAGGAAGAATAGACGCAAAGGAGAGAATCACAACCAGTGCTTGTAGGTTGTGTGCGCGCACTCCTTATGCCTCCCCCTGTGCTCCCCCTGTTACACACTCTCCCTTCTTCCGCCAACAGTGCACCAGATGCTCCTTTAAATCCTAGCACAGAAGCTGGAGGGCAGACAGGTGGGAAGCATATATCCAGGCCACTGACAGTAGAAAGAGGGATTGTATTTACACACACACACACACACACACACACACACACACACACACACAGAGAGAGAGAGAGAGAGAGAGAGAGAGAGAGAGAGAGAGAGACCTGCTGAGACACAGGCAATATGGGTGTCTGCAGAGAGAGCCTGTTGTGGCAAAGCCACGATCCAGAGAAGCTTCAGCCAAATACCTTGTAGGTGGCACAAGACTTTTTGGTTGTTTGAAACAGAGAGAAGTTTTCATCCAGCCACATCTTGTGCATCCGTAGGAGGACTGGACCATGTGAGAGTTAGGTCCATGCAAGATCCCAGCATATGATGATTCCTAACAAACACACTACAAATCTCTGTTGAGTGACCAACAATTTACCTTCTCAGCAGATGAACAGTTGGCATGCCATGCCTTCTGGTTCAAGGTCCTTCCAAAAAGTCAACCTGGCATCTTCCCTGAGATGAAAACAGATCCTGAAAACATCTGTCTGTTTTGGACCACCTATCCCAGAATGCCCTAGCCAGAATGGCCAACTGGTTCTGCCTCCAAGCCTTTTCAAGAAGTCAGATCATTTCCTTCCTTCCTCCCTCCCTCCCTCCCTTCCTTCCTTCCTTCCTTCCTTCCTTTGGCCACAGACATAGTTCCTTTGACTATAATTTCCATGATTCTCCAAGTGACATGCCCAGTGGCAATCCTGACTGGGAGATTCGCAGCACTGTTGTTCAAAACCCCAACTTTTACCAACTCTAAAGCATGTGGAAACCTTTTCTAGGGGCCACAGTGCCATACAAGGGAGGTCATAACATTTGGGGGGGGGGCAATTTTGCCATGTTTGGGACCTTTCTTGAGCTACTCTAACCTAGGAAAAGTGTGCGTGTGCACGCACACGGGTGCACTCTCTCTCTCTCTCTCTCTCTCTCTCTCTCTCTCTCTCTCTCTCTCTCTCTCTCTGGAATAAAAAGTGACAAGAAGAATTGGTGTACCACAATTGGGCCTTAGTTGAGGGGGAGGGGAAGGACTGGCGTCCACAGACAATACCGTGTTTACCCCGAAAATAAGACAGTGTCTTATATAATTTTTTGCTCCCATAGATGTGCTAGGTCTTATTTTCAGAGGATGTCTTATTTTTTCATGAAGAAAAATACGGTACACTTTTATTGTTATCTTATTATGGGGAGGCCTTATTTTCGGGGGATGCCTTATATTTCAGTGTGGGGCAAAACTGTAAGTAGGTCTTATTTTCAGGGGATGTCTTATTTTCGGGGAAACAGGGTACTTTGCCCCCTTCCCCTCCAGAGAATAGTCTTGCCCTATGCATGCCTCATACCTCACAGCAGCCGCCTCTTTAGAATATCCCACTGCGTCACCAATTCCCTGCAACGAACTGGGGGAATTCCTATGTGGAGAGAGAAGTCCTCTGGCTCTCTTTCATTGTCACTCTCTTTTCTTCTAGCTCCGTTGTCTGCCCGCCCGCCTGCCCGCCCGCCTGCTTTCCTACACAGTAGCTCCCGATGGACACCACCTGGGCTCAAAGGCCCTTGCAATGAGAACAAGCAGATGCTGAGGAAGGAGAACCTGAACAGGATTCAGGCAGGGGGGGGGGGAGAGAGAGAGAAATGCACACAAAACATTGCCCCCCCCCCGCGCGCCTTGCACGTCGCTTTTGAAATGCAAAGTGTGTTTGTCCTGCCGCATTCTATTCAAGTCCCCTTCGACCCCTGAGTGAGACAGAGGCACACAAAGACAGCTGGCAAGGGAGGGGGGGGAGGTCTGGAGTGGGCAGCACAACACGCTCCAACCGCTCCAACCGGGGAGCCTTCTAGCCTGCCGCATTGTCCCCATAACGAACAAATGCGCCCATTAATCTCTGTCCCAACAGCAGGCCCCCAGCACTGGGCAGGGGAGGGCTGGCGGTGCTCTCCCTCCCTTTTCTCCGTATTAATTGTCTCCTGAGCATCCAATGACAGCCGGGGTGAGTCACAGAGCAGATGCTGAGCGCAAGAGTTCAAGAGAGATTGGGATGGCAAGGCTCCGCGGAAATGCAGGCAATTTCTCTGCATGTCAAGATGGCTGTTAGGTCAACACGGAGGCTCTGTTGACTGAGCTGGGGTGGGGGGTGCCGAAGCAGCTGTTCCTCCCATATCCCTGCACATCTTTTCTTTTCTTTTTTCTTTTTTTTTTGCAAAGGAGGCAAAAGAGGCAGCAAAAACAAGGACCGGGGAGCATATGGGAAGACTGGAAGCAAGTCAGGGATGAGAAGGCAGCATCCGTTAGGAAGCCTTGATGGCGGCCGAAAGCAAAGCTGGGCAATGGAACGCCTTGTTAGTCCACAGTGTTTCCAAAGTCGGTCTCAGACAATTGGCCCGCAGGCCAACCCATCTCTTATGGGTTGACAAGTCCTACTCCCTAACTGTGAATGAAGGGTGAGGAGGTGTAGATGTAGACACCCAATGCAGGAGAGAGAGAAAAGGGATCTCGCCGCTTGAGAGCAAACAAATTGAACTCTAGAACTCTTTGGTTGCATTCTTATCCAATTGCAAAGCTCAGATTTTTTTTTTTAAATAAACATAAATACAACTCCAGGACTCCAAAACTTTAACTTTCACATATTTCATCCATGTGAAGAAAAAAGTCGTAAGAAAATGGTTGAAACCTTAAGAAACAATGAGGAAAAGATTTGTTTCGCACATGCATACATACAGTAAACCCCCTCCCCCCCAGGCCTATCGCAGGGGTTAGGGACCCACCTGACCTGCAATGACTGAAAATCCGCGATATGCAGATGCAGGTCGGGTGGGGGCTGGGGGGCAAGGGGTAATCAGATCCCCCGCCATTGGAGCAGCATGGGCGAGTGGCGTTGAGGGGTCTGATCCACCACTGAGCTGGAGCCCGGGGCTTGGAGAAAGGAGAAAAAGGTTTTAAAAGCCCAGGCTTTTTAAACCTTTCCCCCTCCTTCCCCACATCCCGGGCTCCAGCTCATTGGCGCTGGGGTGGGGAAATAAAGGTTTTTCTCCCCCACCCCAGCGCTAATCAGCTGGAGCCCGGGCAGATACTGTGGTCCCGCGATATAGCGGGACCGCAGTACCTGAACCGCGAAATGGCAGGAGGTTACTGTATTAAGTCACTGCGTTATCATTTGGCTTACAGCTGCACCATGTCTTGTCAAAAAAATACTACACCCCGGAAAACACAAAGTGGGATGAAAGTCGTTGCCATGGTCTTTTACCATGTGATGGCTGTTTTACACCAGCAAGTCAACAGGTGGCAACTGTGAATGTGTGAACTCTTCCCAGATGACACATAAATAAAAGGGGCGCTATCAGAAGTAACTAATTGGGAGCTGAGGAATCTCTCTTCCTTACAGGCTGGCTGAAGTTGGAGTTGCTTTCACAAGGAATCAACTTATCTAATTGTTTTCAGAGGCAGGAGTTAACAGAGGCTATAAAGCTTCTTGGCATGCCCCATGTAGCTTTTTCTCCCCCTAATGTACTGTTATGATTAAAGTTTGAGGTTAAGTTGAACCTGCTCCCAGTGCTCCGTGGAAGCCAAACAAACCACCTCTCTTGAGTTCATAGGGTTGAATAGGAAAAACAGCAACCTCCCAATGGCTGTTGATAAGAGTCCCTCTGGGGTGTAAATTATACTGGCAGGGCACTTCCCCCCTTTTCCTAGACCAGTGTTGGCGAAACTATGGCACGGGTGCCAAAGGTGGCATGCAGAGCCCTTTGTGAGGGCACGTGGCATCGCCCCCTCACAGCCACGACACTTCCCACTATATTTCATGCAGAAAGCCGGGTAAAGGGGAGGCCGTGGCTTGTGGGCAACTTTCGTAGCATCAGTTTACTCTCCAGGCAGGCTGCTCCGGACATCCCAAAAGCGCTGTGGCTGGAGTGTAAACTGGGGCTACAAAGGAGCCCACAAACCGCTGCCCCTCTTCACCCAGCTCTCTGCACTGAGCTCTTTTGGCGATCTTGAAACAGCTTTGTGGAGAGAGGCGGGCGAAGGGAGGGCAGTGGTTTAGGGGCTCCTTTATAGGCCCAGTTTACTTTCCAGCCATGGTCTGGGCACCCTTTGGGAAAGCAAGGATCGGAGAGCAGGGGTCCTATCCTTTGGGAAAGCGACAATCAAAGAGCAGACTTTTAAATTTCCAGTGGCCACAGCACCCTCGCTGTGGGCGCAGCAAATTCAAAAGCCTGCTCTTCGATCCTCATTTTCCCGAAGGGTACCACCCGAAGCATTTGTAACCTAAGGCACCACTGTATTCAGGCGAAATTGCCGTATTGGCACATTGCGAAAAATAAGCGGGTTTTGAATCGCAGTTTGGGCACTCGGTCTCTAAAAGGTTCTCCATCGCTGTCCTAGACCAAAGGAACTGAGGACGCTTTTACACGACCCCTAAAACCCGAGGCAAAGGGTTCCCAGATCCGGAGCTTAAAAATGTTTCCACACCAGCTCCGGACTTTTAAAAAAATTAAGCACGACCACGACCACCTAAGCGCATCCCAGCCCACTTTTCAAGTACCTGGCCTCCAGGAGGTAAAAAATCTTCTGATGCGCATTGTAAAGCTGTGAATGCCGGGCTCCCTCACCTTCTGTTTGGTTGGTTTTTTTTTTTACCCCTGCCCCTTTAAGAGACAGGAATCACTACGGGGCGGCTCAGGGCGGCTTCGAGGGCAGAGCGGAGGTGAGCCTGTATTTTCTTCTCCCTTTTTTTCTCCCTCCCCTCACGCAGACAGGAACAATGGAGTGTGCAGGGGTGGGAACACAGGAAGAGCGACAAACCCCCACGATCACAGGTCCGAATTTAAGTTGCAGGCCGATTTTAGAGGTCGTGTAAAATTGCCCTGAATTGTGGTCTGGTCCTGCTTCTGGAGATGCAGAAGCTGCATTAAACGGATCGGACCCTTGGTCTGCTTAGCCCAGTGCTGTCATCACTAGGTCACAGCAGAATTCTCTGTCCAATGCCCTATTAGGCACTTAAATGTCCCAAGAAGTGTTGCAGGCAAAGCAAAGGCTCCTTGGTTGAGGTAATACCTTTTCGTCCACATACCAGATTGCTGCTGCTGACCCTTCAGGATCTCCGCCCACCCAAGATGACTCTTGCGACCCAGACCCAGAGCACCTCGCAAGAGCAGATGAAGCAGCGAAAACAGCCTTTTGCTCTTTCGGACCCGACCGACCAACCGGTGCCAGGATCCTCCAGCCTTAAAGGTCACCCCCTTTCGCCCGCCGGGAAGATAAAGGCCAGCGCCACAGACAGCCCTCTTTGCAAAGGCCAGGCCGCCACTTTGTTGACATATTGAAGGTCTCCATAGCGACCGCGGGATTGGAGGGGCAGCTGGCTGGCTGGAGTCGGGATCAACCCAGGAGGCTGAGGAGGGGGAAGTGGTAGGACTGCCCTTCCAACGGGCTGCCAGGGCAAAGGTCAGTCAGTCGAGCATGATGTGACCCTGAGAGAGACATCGTAAACCCCCCCCCATCTCCAAGGGCCTCAACAATCAGGAAGGGATGTGTAGTGGCGGGAGGAGGCGGGTGCGGAGTCTGCAATCATCATCACTGTGTTGGTTGCCCGGCTCTTTCACAGTGGATAAAGATATAATCCATGGGGTGACATGGCTGGCAAGACCGAGGGAGCAACATTTTGGAGATCTGCCTCCAGCACAAGCCCCATAACTGTCATCGTATTAATACAATATACAGTGGTACCCCGACTTACGAATTTAATCCAGCCTCAGTTGGTGGTGACTGACTGCTGAAGAGATCTTGTGTGCCATCAAGTTGCTTTCAGCTTATTGTGACCCTAACAATTAATTAAACTCCCAAAGATCTTATCATCAGCTCTTGCAAATTAAAAACTATGGCTCCTTTGTAGAGTTAATTGTGTCTTCCTTCTCCCCAGTCTAACACTCTGCCTACCACCCAGTTGGTTCACTCAGTCTTTGAACCCAGTTTCTCCCCACCCCCAGTACTTCCAGTTCAACAGCTGCGTAGATGCCCTAAGCACATCCAATCTTGCCTGATTTCGGAAGCTAAGCAGGGTCGGCCCTGGTTAGTCCTTGGATGGGAGACCACGAGAGAATACCAGGTGCTTTGGCACTCCAATATTCCTGCCAAGAAATCTCCATGGCCATGGGATCAGGAAGAGTCGGTCACAACTGTAACGACACCACACACACACACACACACACACACACACACACACACACACACACACACACACACACACAGAGTACCCAATGCATATTTGAATATGATCTAGGGCACTTCCTTTTTCTGAATATTTACCTTGAACATCTGGCATTTATATAGTAAAGGTGTTTGTGGCTAAATCTTGACCATTGTCCTATTTGCATGAGAAATTAAATTCATGGTCCTGTTGTTACTGCAATCTTGTCACTTAACAGGTACCTGCATTTCCAGTTCCAATGCCCATTCTATGAGTGTGGAAACAGACTTTAGGAGTTATCCATGATCCCTTTAATGTCATCACCTTAATAATGTAGTGTCATAAAGAAACACGACTATCTCACTGTCCATCTCTAGTTCCATATCATTTATGAACAAATTAAAAAGTACAAGTCAGTTACAATACAGATTCTGGGGTGAGCCCTCTATCTCTCCATTGCAACAAGTGTCCATTTATTTTTGCACTCTGTTTTTTTTCTTCTTTGAACAGTTGCCAATCCCTAAAAGAACCTCTTCTCTTACCCACAGCTGCTAAATTTGCTCACAAGTAGGAAGTCTTGACAAATATTGTGAATTCACACTTAATTATCAAACTAGGAATTATTGTCTACTTCCTGCCCCCAAGTGGAGGATTCCTGCATTACAATGCTATCTTACATCACATTTTCATAAGTTTGGCAGCCTTAGTTCTCAGGTAAACCTGAATGAAGAAAGAGGCACCAGGGTACCAGCACGCCTGGAAATAAGAGATGGACATGAATTGCAAAAATTGTGATTTGTCGTGATTTGCGAGTTGTCAAGCAAACTGCAAATCAGGGGGTTATGAATTTCTTTTGCAAATTATGAACTGATTTGTCGGTTTGTCTCACTCAAAATCCCCTGCCAAAACCCCCCAAAGTCTCTCAAAAGTGGACCATCCCCAACAAAAAATGGCAATTAATAACTGCTTTAAAAACACCATCACTTCATATTCATCATGCATGTCACTTTGGACAAATATGAAGCAATGCATTTTTTATTAAACATCTTTTTCTTATATCTTCATAGGTTTTCAGATTCGTGCCCATCTGTACTGGGAATCTCTGTTCCTAAATCTTAGATAGAGGAGGAGGATTTATCTACAGTAGGACCCCCGGTATCCGCTGGGGATTGGTTCCAGGCCTTCCCGTGGATAATGAAAACAGTGGATAAGAAAGAACACCTGCCCACCCATCTCCAAACTGCTGTTTCCGGACAGTAGCTTGCTTTATGACTGCTGTTTTGAGACAGTAGCTTGCTTTATGACTGCTGTTTTGAGACAGTAGCTTGCTTTACAGATGCTATTTGTGACAATAGCTTGCTTTACAGCTGCTGTTTGTGACAATAGCTTGCTTTGTGGCTGCTGAATTATTTCTTTTCCTCTGCCAACTGTGGATAACTGAATCAGTGGATACGGGGGTCCTACTGTATGTTTAAGCAATGGGGAAGGAAAGGACAATCTGAATATAATTAAGAACACTGTCTCCATCAGGTTTCTGAGCACAGCACTGGAAAAGGAGTTATATTAAGCCCTGCTCCCACCCTTCCTTCTCCCTAATCCAGGCATGTCCAAACTTCGGCCCTCCAGATGTTTTGGACCACAACTCCCACAGTTCTTTGTCATTGGCAATCTAAGCTTAGAATTCTGGGAGTTGTGGTCCAAAAACATCAGGAGGGCCGAAGTTTGGACATGCCTGCCCTAATCAGTCGAGGAACCATCCCTCTGCATTTTTCCATATGGAGCAAGTTGAGTTAATCCTTTGACAAGGTGCCCTGCCCTGAAATGTGTCATGCTTGCTTTTTGCTATAGCCTTTAATTAGTGCATAGGTGTATCTCTCCATGTATCTTACGGATACTGAGCCTCAAGAGTAGAAAATCTACCCTGTTGCGCAGTGGTTTGCCTTGTGGCACAGTGGTTAAATGCCTGTACTGCAGGTAAAACTGTGCTCACGACCTGGGTTCAATCCCTGGTAGCAGGCTCAAGGTTCACTCAGCCTTCCATCCTTCCGAGGTCGGTAAAATGAGTACCCAGCTTGCTGGGGGGGGGGGCAATGTGTAGCCTGCATACTGTAATTAAAATTGTAAACCGCCCAGAGACTACTTGTAGTGGTATGGGGAAGTATATAAGCAGAACACTTTGCTTTGCTTTGCTTTGTTTGTTAGGGCAAAGACAGGAAGAACAGCCTTTTCTGGGCAACATCCCTCTAGGATAGAGGGTTCTGGGAAGAATGGTTAGCGGGGAAAGTAACTTCTTCCACTTCTAGGGCTCTTCTCCTGTGGCCTCCCCTACTTTTCTTTTCTGTTTTCACACTGACATCTATCGGGCGGTACCTGGGACTCCGCAGAAGCAGCAAAAGAAACAGACAGAGGGGGGTTCTGTCTCCCTAAAGCAGGGGTCCTCAACCTAAGGCCCCGGCGGCGGATGCGCCCCCCCCCCAAGGTCCTGAATCCGGCCCCTGGGACCAATTGCAACCCCCCCACCTACTCCCTGTTTTGGTGAGCAAGCAAGCCTCCACAGCTGCTTTTGGACTGGGATCCGGCCCCCAGTGGTGTCTGGGTGGTGGTGGACCGGCCCGCTGTTTGAAAACTTTGAGGACCCCTGCCCTAAAGCATCATTCTTGGCCTCCGGTGAAAAAGGCATCCTCAGCAGGTAAAACAACCCGGAGGCTCCAGATGTGCGCTTGGAATTCTTCTAACATCTGTCAGGAATGGCATGTCTTAGCCCTGGCCCATCTGCTGCTCATTGTGCTTCAGGTCCTGGAATCATCATCCCTGAACAAAACCAGACAGAGTAAGCGAGTCTCTAGCCATCCACTGACACCTCCACACAAACTGACAGATTCTCATATCTCTTTGCCTAACAGTTGTGGGGTCCATTCCCCCTGCTGGAAACCAATGCACGTCTTTGAAGTCGCCATGGGGTGGGGGTGGGGGAATGCATTGGGGTGATACGGTCGAAGTTGGAAATACTGGTGCCTCTCTGTCAGTCTAGACTACATCTTCTAGATTCCCATCACAAGTGGCCACAGCTGCTGTGGAACTGGGAGAATGCAACATTCTCATTTCTCTTGAACTGGAAGTCTCTCTCTCTCTCTCTCTCTCTCTCTCTGTGTGTGTGTGTGTGTGTGTGTGTGTGTGTGTGTGTGTGTGTGTGTGTGTGTGTGTGTGTGTGTGTGTGTGTGTGTTGTGTCCTGACAATCGTGACTGACTCTTCGTGACTCCATGTCCATGGAGTTTTCTTGGCCAGAATACTGGAGTAGCTTGCAAGTTCCTACTCCAGGCGCCTACAGGTCTCCCATCCAAGGACTAACCAGGGCCAACCCTGTTTAGCTTCCAAAATCAGGCGAGGATGTGCTTAGGGCATCTATGCAGCTGTTGAACTGGAAGTACTGGGGGTGGGGAGAGACTGGGTTCAAAACCCGAGTGAACCAACTGGGTGGCAGGCAGACTGTTGGACTGGGGCTTGCGAGAGCCAGGATCAAGTTCCCACTTGGTCATGAAGCTCAGGGCTGATCTTGAGCTGGCTGCTCTCTTTCATCCGGAGCTATTCCTTATCTCCATTTTAAGGGCAAAACAGGGAGAGCCATTGCCCTTTCCCTTGAGTTCAATGGAAGAAAAGCAAGCTGTCAATTTAATAGATCAGATAATAACAACCTGCAAACAAATATGAATAGCTGGCCTCCCTCCAGAGTTCACATCCATGGTCATATCTACTCGGAGTGGGTCCTTATCCAGTTCAGACTGGAAGAACTGCAGCATTGAATCAGAGCACGCTGTTTGCACAACAAGATGTGGTTGTTTCAAGTGATACACTATCCCATTGTGACTGAGTACTCTTGGGGCAGTTTACAACTGCCGGAAGGAAGGCTGACTGAACCTTCGGTTGGCTACCAGAACCCATCCCGATTGAGCTCAGGCTGTCAGCGAAGACTTGACTGCAGTTTAGACACTGCTTCGTGGGGCTTTTCCAAGGAACGTTCAGTGCTCCTCCACCCTCTCTGATTTTATTGTGCTGTACCGGGCCAACAATTTGTTTGTTTGTTTGTTTGTTTGTTTGTTTGTTTGTTTGTTTGTTTGTTTACCGCTCCATCTAGCTACATATGTGGCTACTCTGGGCGGTTTACAAACTGAACAGAAATCAAACCATAAACAGTAAAACTACAATATAACAGATAAGCACAAGTATATAAATAAAAAAACACTATAACTAGTAAACAATATATAACAACAGCATAGAACAGGGTGGCACCTTTAGGAGCACACACTGTCTGGACCACAAGATGCTCAGAAGCACAAACACAGACCTACAAGTACCGCAAAGAACCCTGTGCGGGTCTCTCCTCCTTGCTACACACCTGTCTCCTTGAGTTGCTCTTTCCATGAATGATTGCCCAGATTGGAGAAAGAGGGTTCAGGCATCCCCCCCCCCACAAACACACACCTTGGCAGCTCAGACAGGGCTCCCAGGCAACTAATACTGGCATGTAAATATTAGATCCTCCCGTCTCCTCGGAGACCAATTACATAAATCATGGCAGCTCCCAGAGGACTGCCAGCTTCCACTTACTGTATCATCGTTAACAGCTTATTAGGGAGCAGCTGCTTCAAGGAGGAGAGAGAGAGAGAGAGAGAGAGAGAGAGAGAGAGAGAGAGAGAGAGATGAAGGGGGATAAGAGTCACCCTCCACCCCATTTAGCAAAGCCTCATCCCGACCCATGGCACCACACCCGGTTGTGTCCTGTCTATCCCCACCAGGGTGATGGATGCACTGTGATCAATACAGCAGGGGTTAAACAGATTTCGAAGACTGGCCCTTCGATATGCTGCCATGGAGGGTGGTGGAGTCTCCTCCTTTGGAGGTTTTTAAGCTGAGGCTGGATGGCCACCTGTCGGAAATATTGTGATGCAGGTTAGTGCATGGCAGAGGGTTGGACTAGATGGCCCTTGAGGTCTCTTCCAACTCTATGATTCTATGATTTGATGATTCTATGATTCTATGATGTGCTGGGACAACATGGACATGGGGTCATGAAGAGTCGGGCATGACTGTAACGGCACCACCACCACCACCACCACAACAACAACAAAAGGCTGGGGGGGAGGAAGAGAGAGAGACACTATGTTTTCAAGGACTGATAAAATCCACACTGGCCTGCTGGGGTTCTTTTAATAGCGGCCAGAGGGATGACGCTTTTTACACTAAAAATGAAGACTGTTGCCCTCTGCTAATTTTCAAAGATAGGGCTGATGTTAAGCACTGCCAATGACTTATAGACTTGATCCCATGTCAAGGCTTCTCTTCTCTCTCTCTCTCTCTCTCTCTCTCTCTCTCTCTCTCTCTCTCTCTCACACACACACACACACACACACACACACACACACACACACACACACACACATACCTGTTTCCTCTCTGTTTGCTTGGGGGGGGGGGAGAGAGAGAAAGAATTCTTAAGAAATGCTCCCTCTTCCCTTCCACTTTTCCTATCCAAGATGTGCTGGAGATGTACAGCCCTCTTTTCAGGTACATTTTATCTTGCCTTCTCTCAGACACACACACACACACACACACACACACACACACACACAGAGAGAGAGAGAGAGGGGGGTAGTCGTGTTAGCCCTTTCAAGAACTGCAGGCAAAAATAAAAAATAAAAACAAAAACAAAAACAAAAACAAAAGACACAAAACATGTGGCACCTTAAAGACTAACGTTCATATTTTAATGTAACATTTCGTGGACACATCCACTTCTTCAGACAGACAGACAGAGAGAGAGTAGTCATGTTACTCCTTTCAAGAATTGCAGGCAAAAAAAAAAAAACAGAAACAAGACACAAAACGTGTGGCACCTTAAAGACTAACTTTCATATTTTAATGTACCATTTCTTGGACACATCCACTTCTTGAGAGAGAGAGAGAGAGAGAGAGAGAGAGAGAGAGAGAGAGAGAGAGAGAGAGAGAGAGAGAGAGAGAGAGCTATCCAAATCGGATTACTTTGGCATTAAAAGGTGAATCTAATTTGGAGCTGCCACCCTTTGGCAGGCAACCCATTATCTCCCTCTGTGTGGCTTCGTCTCCGCTCTCCCAGCAGGCAGCGGAGCCATGCAGAAGACAGGAGGGGAAGCCCAGCAGGGAAGAGGGGGTGGGCTGGGGCTGGGGCTGGGGCTGGGCGGGTGGGCGGAGGGGAGCCTTGCTTGGCTTCCAAGGCCGCCGAAAGCGGATTTAAATCCTGCCTCTTGGAGGCAGCTGGGGACGGATGGGAGAAACACTACAGCAATTAGGCAGTGGGGCAATATACATCATGGCTGAAACATCTGCTAATAATGTCTCTGGTGAGCCATAAAAGCCCAGGGCTTTGGCCCAAGAACATATAAGGAGAGAAGGAGAGGAGGGGGGCTGTTCTCTTCCCCCTATAGCCAGTTTCCTTGGCATTCTTCCGCTCTGATGGAAGAGGAGGTTTCCAAGTGCTGGGGGGGGGGTGGAATTTTAGTGGTAAGAGCAAAACAATGTATTTTTTTTTAAAGAAACAACTGAGGGATGCAGGAGAAGGAGGAATGAATGAAAAAAAAAGAGGAGCATCTGTAAAACTCAACGAAAGAACATCTTTGCCACTGTAGAATGTCAGCGCCCTCTGGTGTCACGCTCAAGTTATAACAGCAGTTTGGGACCTTTTTTTTTACGTTTTCACATGGAAACAACTCCCAATTTAAAACAATTCTGTTGGAATCTTTGGGGAGCTTACTTCTTGTCACTCCAGGGTATTCCGAGAGGTTCCCGCATTAATCTCTTTTAGCCTGCATAAGAAAGACAAAATAATAAACACAGAAGTACACACGAACAGATTTATGTCCGTGCAAACATTTGTAAGTACAACCTTTTTCCTCAGACCGGTGAGAAGTAGCAGGGCACAGGTTTATATGCAAAGAATAGACGAGAGTGAGAACCAATGAAATGGGGGAAAGCTACAGTGAAACAGGGGGGGGGGAGGAATTATACCAAATGTCTGAAGACATGGTTTCTCATCCATTAAGCTCACTTTGTAGCAAGACTTCCTTTAAGGTGTGACAACACAGTTCGTGCAGCACATGCCATCACATGGGCAAACCACACCTGCACTCTGAAATCGTGCATCCCACACACTGCTGATCCATCTTTTCCTCCTGTTGTGAGAATTAGACCATGAAAAAAAGCAGTAGTCCGTAGCAAAGACAGGCCTCCTTGTGCTATTACTGATGCAGGGATACCATGTTTCCCCGAAAATAAGACTGTTTTATATTAATGTTTGCTCCCAAAGATGCGCTAGGTCTTATTTTCAGGGGATGTCTTATTTTTCCATGAAGAAGAATACGGAACACATTTATTGTTATCCTATTATCGGGGAGGCCTTATTTTCAAGGGGGGGGGATGTCTTATTTTTCAGCGAGAGGCAAAACTGTAAGTAGGTCTTATTTTCGGGGGATGTCTTATTTTCGGGGAAACAGGGTACCTCTGCGTGCCACACTGTCACAAAATACCAGACCTAGGGGACATCCACTCAAACTGAGGGTTGGGAAAGGGAGAACAGACCAAAGAAAATATTTTTTTTAACCTAGCGAGTAGTTAGTCTGTGGAACTCCCTGCCACAGGATGTGGGGGATGGCATCTGTCCTGGATGCCTTCCAAAGGGGACTGGACAGATTCCTGGAGGAAAAGTCCATCACAGGTTACAAACCATGATGGTGCTGTGTAATCTCCAGGCTGAAAACCAGGGTAGTTCAAGGGCCAGATGCAAGGGAGTGGTATCAGGAGACAGATATCTAGTCTCATGCGCTCCTAGATGCATCTAGTGGGGCCACTGTGAGATACAGGAAGCTGGACTAGATGGGCCTTTGGCCTGACCCAGCATGGCTCTTCTTATGTTCTTATGCAAGCCACATTATTTTCCAGATCTCTTTGAACAGATCCAGGCAGAATATTGAGGAGGAAACTCCCTGACCTCCAAGACTACCTTTTCCGACCTTGTCTTCATGGCTAATTACGCTGAGGTGGAGGCAGGTCACGACTGTGGCTACATCAGACAGCAGCTCTTGGCAGAGGGCAGCCTGTGAACAGATCATGAAGTGCTTCACCCCAAGGTATCTAGCTGGCTCCTTCCACCCTCCAGTTATATAGCACTTCCTGTATGGCTACTGTAGAACCAAGAGGCTGGCGGGCATTTTAGCGCCAGCTTCTCCAGAACGGGAATGAAACCAGAATCTCTCATCCTAATAGAAAGAAAGACTTCATGAGAGATTATTGTTGTCTACTCATTACTAAGAAGCAGTCTTGAGCGGATATCCATCAAGTCACCATCACAGCTATTATGTAATATCCGAATATTCACTGGAAGGACAGGTTTTGAAGCTGAGGCTCCAGTACTTTGGCCACCTCATGAGGGGAGAGGAGTCCTTGGAAATGTCCCTGACGTTGGGAAAGATGGAAGGCAAAAGGAAAAAAGGACGGCAGAGAATGAGATGGTTGGACGGTGTCATCGATGCAACCAATATGGATTTGACAAAACTCCGGGAGGCAGTGGAAGATAGGAAGGCCTGGCGAGCTCTGGTCCATGGGGTCACAAAGAGTCGGACACGACTGAACAACTGAACAACAGCAACATAGGGGATTATCCAGTCAGGTCACTGGTGCATCTATGTCAGTTTTGTTTACCTCAGCCCTGAGGCCCTCCAGTTGTTTCAGACTATAACTCTGATCACTGGCCAGTAATCTGGGTGGCATCTGGGACCTTAGACAAGATCTGTCCCACTTGTAAGCTGGTGATGCTGAGGACTTATTCTGGGAATATTAAAATGCAAAATCACTCCGTGGCCATCAACAAAGGTTCTTTCCCCAAAACTGAAGAAGCTGCCTTATAGAAGGCTAGACTCATGTTTTCTCCATCTCACTCCCTATTGTCTAGTTAGCTCTTCAGATTCCAAATAGCAATCTTCCCAATGCTTGCTATCTAAACTGTGAGGACTTCAAAAAGGGAGCCTTAGTATGCATACTAAACTAAGAATTCTTCCAACCACTGGTCAATGACAGCCCCTTTCAACAACAACAACAAAAGGAACAATTTACTGACCACAAATGTATATTCCATTTTACAGGTGTAATGTTTAGCTGATAGGCCTTTCCTTTAAGGAGGCTATTTCACCGTTGTTGCTGTGGTGGCAGTGTGATCACCCCCATTTGTCCTCACAACAATGTTGTGAAGTAGGTTAAGCTGACAAGCAACAGCTGGGCCAAGCTCATGCAATGAATTCCAAGGGTTAGTGGAGATTTGAGCCATGAAATCCTAATCCAAAACTAACATAAAAGAAGGAAACAGGTCCCTGCTGCATTTTAGGTGCCTACACACTAAGGGTGTGGCAACACTGCCATTTGCCTTGCAGCTTGTGCCAGAGTTGACATGGTTAAATTCAATGTATTTTGCATTGACTACATGACATGCAGCTACCAACAGATCTTTTTCAAAGGCAGACGCCCCCTTGGTGGAGCTGCAGAAATTAATTATCCAGCTGCTCTTAGAAACAGATAGATAAACATGGTGAGCTGTTGTAGACAAGTCCACTTCATCAGATATAAGAGCTGATGTCTGCTTGCTTAGTAATGTAAATGCACTTTGATGCGACAACAGTCCGTGAGGTCACAGAAGTTTCGTAACAATAAAGTGTGTCCTTGGGGTACCATAGGGGTTTGGTGCATACCATAGGGGTGTGGTGGCTCCGTGGACTAAGGCTTCTGAAAACTGTCAGCTGCTAAGTCGGCAGCTCAGCGGTTCGAATCCCGGGTGCCTCACAGCCGAGTGAGCTCCCACTGTTAACCCCAGCTCCTGCCAACCTAGCAGTTCGAAAGCCTGTAAATGTAAGTCGATAAATAGGCACCGCTGTAAAAAGAGGGAAGGTAAAACAGCGTTTCCTTGCAGCCATGCCGGCCACATGGCCATGGACTTCCACAACACTGGCTCTTCAGCTTGAATGTGGAGATGAGCACCGCCCCTAGAGTCGGACACGACTAGCACGCATGTGCGGGGGGAAACCTTTACCTTTTTACCTTGGGGATGCAGGAATAGTAACAAAACCATGGGTCTGCAACAAAATATATTACACATGCAAAGTGGACGTGGGGGTAACAGCCTTAGATTGGGATGAGGCAAGGACCTCCTCCGACTCCTACAGATATCCAGACATACAGTCAAGTCCCCTCCCCTCTTCCCAAAAGAGGGGAAACATCCCCCCATGAGACAGGTGGTGGTGGTGGGAATAAGTTTTGCCATTTCCCAACCCCCCCCTTTGACCCGTGACTCCAAGAATCTCTTAGATAAATCATCTCAGCAACTTTAAGCCATTATGCTGGACAGGACAGGCAGAGGGGCTCGGAAAGTGATGGAGGGTGCAGGGAGCCGTGAAGAATGGAATTCTGTCGAAATCAGAGCCAGCTGCTCTCAGCTCTTGCTGACAGGGAGCAGTCAACTCCTGGGAGAATCATTGCTAACATTCCTGCACTTCCCAGGGTTCTTGGCTTCACTCAGCCACAACAAAGGGCAGGCCGAGTGCCCAAGATGAAGAAGGGGAAAGAAAACATACAAAGGTTTCCCCGTCTCCCTCTATTCCAAAAGCCTTACTGCTGCCCCTTCCTAAGCATCACCAGATAACCAGGGTGTGTGTGTCCGTGACCAATGGACATTGTTTTGTTGCTCCTCGTTATTCCTTCTAGATGATGAGTGACCTCCCAGCCACATTGCTGGTTTGGTTGCATCCCTCTTCACTGTTTCCTCACCCCCAACCCCTAGCAAGCCACTGTCAATCAGCACGAACTACCCAAGTGTAGGTCGACACTGGCTAGATTAAAGCAGCACATACAGCTTGGCCCTCCATGTGCCAAACTCGGCAAGCTTTCCTGTCGATTTGTAAGTTCTTGAAGCAATCGACACCTGGCTGCTTGTGGGATTGCCTATGAGTAACCAAAATGGGAGACGGAATTAATTGAGGGCGTATTTTTAGATAATGGGCAATAAATCTGTCCGTCCGTCCGTCCGTCCGTCCACCTACCCACCCACCCATCCATCCATCCATCCATCCATCCATCCACCCACCCACCCACCCATCCATCTAATTGAGGAGTGGCCACTATGGGCATCCAGATGCTCTCCAGCCTACAAGTCCCATTATCCCTGAACATTGTGGGTTTATGACAATTGTTCCAGCAGACGTGTAGGGCCATGGTTGTTATCTAATCTGTCAACTGATTATAAAAATCAAAGACCACTAGTAGGAGTTCTTCAAGGCTAAGAGAGTCGAAAGCTGAACATTTTAAGGAGAGTCATTGGCCAGGATGTCAAAAATAGATGCCAAGTGGTTTGAGCTGATCAGTCTTGGGAGTGTTTCAGAACAGGTTTTTATCTCCTTATCCCGCCCTCCTTCATTCACTGAATTCTATATGCACTCCAGATGATTTTGTGCTTCACTCATTGTCCTTCCTTGATATTCCACAACAAATTCCACCTTTTTTTCTTACCAGATAAAATCTTTCAAGGAGAATACCAATAGCTGCACAGTGCCTTCTAATTAAAGAGCTCTCGTCAGGCTAGCAATTAGATACCCCAAATTTACCATCAAGCATCAGTAAGTATGTCTTCACAGGCTGCAGTAGAAGATACAAATCCAATACTAGGCCATCACATCTGCTGAGATACTGGCTTCTTCTAGTTTCTCTCTGAATTGTTTTGCTTGCACATAATCAACATCAAAACCTCTATTTCACTTTTAAGAACTACTCGTATTTTTCCATCGATAAGACTCCTATGTACAAGATGACCTCTACTTTTCCAGCCCAAAATGACAGTTTCTCAACTATGTGGTTCTCGGCTTACTTCCATGTATAAGACGGCCCTTAATTTTAGTCTCACAATTTTAGACAAAAATACTGTAGTCTTATACACAGAAAAATGCTATAATATCTAAGTTTATTCCCTTCTTCTTCTTCTTCTTCTTCTTCTTCTTCTTCTTCTTCTTCTTCTTCTTCTTCTTCTTCTCCTCCTCCTCCTCCTCCTCCTCCTCCTCCTCCTCCTCCTCCTCTCTCTCTCTCTCTCTCTCTGTATGAGTGTGTTTGAGAGAGGGAGAATAAGAGAAGGGGGTCTCAAGCAGAAACAGTCTTGCTTCTACTAATAATAATTATGTAGTGACAAATCATTTTCTGAGCTACGAGCTGAGACCTTTTCACTGTCAAGTTGCCTCTGACAAGATTCAACAGTGGTTTGCTTTTGATGGTTGCATAGAAAGGTGTGAGGAGCATTTGGGGTCGAAATTGGGGGTTTAAGCAAGAATTTAGGGAGAAAAAGTAAGTAAATAAGCAAACAAATAATAAGGTGGTATCCACTGCCAAAAAGGTTGCTGCTAGCTCAGACTAATGAGGAAAAGACAATCCCTGTGTCTGTAGCAGCCAAACAGAATGTCCATGCTGAGAAGCAATGTTTGATTTACTTATGTTAAATATTTATACAGAGAAGGATTTTTTGTTTGTTTTGGACCCTCATATAACAAGCAGTTTGTTTCACAGAAAATCCGCTTAAAGGAAAAAAATTTCCAGAGATAGCAGGAAATTGCTTAACAGAATCGCCTATGGGACAAATCCGTACAACAGAAAAACGGTCGCGATTAGGGATTAATCCGTTTTCAATGCATTTCGGTGGGACATTTGTACAAAGGAAAATTTGCTTAAAAGAACTTCATTTGGAACGAATTAATTCCTTTATACAATGAGCCTCGTGGCACAGTGGTTAAATGCCTGTACTGCAGGCAAACTGTGCTCACGACCTGGGGTTCAATCCCAGGTAGCAGGCTCAAGGTTCACTCAGCCTTCCATCCTTCCGAGGCTGATAAAAGGAATACCCAGCTAAAATATTTTTCTTACCTCTTTACCCTGATGACCATAAAGCGATTGGAAGTGATGTCCAAGAAAACCACCCCAAAACATGTTATTAAACTATTAAATACTAATGGTCTTGGGAGAGGAATAATGCTCACCAACTGTGAGCATTCTGGAGGTGGGGGCCAGTTCTTTAAGGAAGCAAGGTAATTAATGGGAAGTGGGTAATCCATGGTTGACGTTTCTTGTGTTCTTAAGCTGTTATAGATATGCCATCACCCTCCCACAATAGGCAGCAGATCAACCGATCTAAGGTTAATGTGACAAACAAACAAATTAACAAACAATGGTCCGCCCAAAGCACACATCACAAATAAGCAGGAATAACAACAAAAAGGTGTGTAGCCAAAGAAAGCAGAAACTCCAGCCAAGGTCTCGGCTGTGTGACACAGTCGAGGTCCAGATGGGTCTTCTACCCTGTAAATGTTTTGTGTTTTTCAGAAACAAGTGAAGGGGAGCCAAGTAAAGGTTACAGAAGTCTCAAACAAGCCAAGAAGGAGTGTTTTCCCATTAGGAAACTGGCCAGACTTCACTCTTTCACTCCTCTCCTCAACTCCACGCCCAAAGAGACAAGCACCACCAGGCCAAAAGGGAACTTTGCAAATAAAGACCTCCTTTCCATTAGACATGGTTCGGATCGCTTCAGAGTTCTTCAAAGCAATGGCCTATCTACTAAACTCTGCCTTATATTAGTCAACTAAAACAGGCCTGCCCAACAGGTAGACCGCGGGCTACTGGTAGCCCATGAAGGATTCAAAAGTAGCCCACCGGCCATCAATAAAAAAAGATGAGGGGATAAGTTCTCCACCTCTACCTCCCCCATCCCAAGGACCACCACTGCCCCAGCAAAGTTCTGGGTCTGCCAGCCCATTGTCTCAGCTGAGCAGGGCAGTTCAGGGGCCATGGCGCATTGAAATCTGTTCCCTACAGCACAGATTAATTGGTTTTCAATGCATTATAAAAGTTTTTAGTTATGAGCACACGCTCGGAACAGATAAAATTCGTAAGTAGAGGTTTTAGTGTAGTAGCCCTCAGGCACTTTGGGCCGGAAAAAGTAGACCTTGGCCTGTTCAAAGTTGAACAGCCCTGAACTAAAAGATAGGCCTGGCTGTTCTCTGGGACTTACGTGGGACCCAGTGAAAAGTCTGAACACTTGTGTCTGGCCAAAACCGCTTTTATCCTCCACCTCAGCAGAAACTTATTTCAGTGAAAAGGAGCCTTACATTCAAACTGGAGTGCAAGGAAACACCAGGCAGCACTTACTGTTGTAAGTGGATTCTCTGGAAAAGACAGTCATGCTGGGGAAGGTGGAAGCGGGGAGGAAAATAGGAAGGTCAAACACAAGATGGACCAATTCTGTAAAGGAAGCCATAGGATTGTGTTTGTCAGGGTTGAGTACAACTGCTGAGGACGGGACATTTCAGAGATCACTCATTCATGGGCCACCATAACATTTATTTATTTATTTATTTATTTATTTATTTATTTATTTACCGCCCGTCTTCTAAACAGAACTCCGGGCGGTTTACAGTAATACAATAAGAATAAAAATGAGGGGGGGGGACGCAAAACAACAATGCCAATCACAGTAAAATACTCAAAACAACAAAACATAACAATAAAAACCATAAATAACAGCAGCGGCAGGCAGTGTTATTTTACTGGTCGCAAAAAAAGAGAGGGAGAGAGAGAAAACTATTTAAAAAACAATTAGTGGTCACCAAACACCTCTCTAAAAAGCAGTGTTTTAACTGCTTTCCTGAAGGCAGGCAGGGACTCTGCTAAGTGGATCTCACTCGGGAGTTGATATCACAGTGTCGGTGTGACCACAGAGAAGGCCCGACTCCTGGTGATGGTTTTTCAGGCTTCTCTACACGTGGCCACTCGGAGTGAGAACGCCTGTGATGCTCTGGTGGGTTGACCCACAACTGATCTTAAGGAGATTTGCTCCACCAGGTATTCAGGTCCCAAGCCATGGAGGGTTCTGTAAGTCAAAACCAGTACCTTGAACCTTATTCAGGACACAACAGGCAACCAATGCAAGCGAGCCAAGACTGGGGTGTTGCGGTCGTATCGGCCCGCACCCACCACCAGTCTGGCTGCTGCATTTTGTACCCGCTGCAATCTCTGAATTAGGGTCAAGTTAAGCCCCACCTAGAGAGTGTTGCAATAATCTATCCTTGAGATCACGGGCGCCTGCACAACTGTTCTCAGGGAAACAAACGTGGAAGCGACTTGGCAGCATGTAACAACAATGGCTAAAAAAGTACGCTGTGGATGCAGATGCTACGAGTTCATCCGTGACAACACTCCAATAAACTCTCTTATGCAAGTTAGGCTCAGGCTCTGTGGAAGAGCTGAAAGGTATGTTCTCAAATCGTTGAAAGGTCAGCCATCAACTTCAGGTAAGAACCTAGCAACTTTCATAGCAATACTTTCCAATACTGTACTATCAGTTGCCTGTGTACTGAAGTGATTAAGGAATACAAGCGTACCTCGATTTGCGAACGCCTCCGTTAACGAAAGGAAATCCATTGAAAATAATGCCTCAGTTTACAATATTTTTCTGCAATACCTGGTTGCGACTTTTTTCACAATGCACTGCAAAAAAAGTACCCAGGATGCATTGCACCCCAGTACGTTTCTAGTTTACGAATTTTCCGTAGTACAAAACGACCCAGAGAACGCATTAAATTATTAAATCAAGGTGTGCCTGTATTAGCCTAGGACCTGGGAGCCTTACATTTAAATTTCCACTCATCTATGAAGGGGGCATGGTGGCTTAGCGCGCTAGATCACTGAAAACTGTTGGCTGCAAGGTTGGCAGCTCAGCGGTTTGAATCCCGGGTGCCATGCAGCGGAGTGACCTCCCTCTGTTAACCCCAGCTCCTGCCAACCTAGCCATTCGAAAGCATGTCAATGCAAGTAGATAAAAAGGTACCGCTGCAAAAAGAGGGAACGTAAAAGTGTTTCCTTGCAGCCATGCCGGCCACCTGGCCACAGATTTGCACAACATTGGCTCTTCGGCTTGAATAAGGAGATGAGCACCGCTTCTAGAGTAGGACATGACTAGCACACATGTGCAGGGGGAACCTTTACCTTTACCTTTATGAAGCTCAGTGGGTGTCAAGGACCAACCTACAGCACAAGGCTGTCACCTGGACCCAAAACTATGTACAAACAATCCAGCTACTTGGAGAAAAATCTGTCTATAACTATAAGAATAATAGAATCATAGAATCATAGAGTTGGAAGAGAACTCAAGGGCCATCCAGTCCAACCCCCTGCCACGCAGGAACCCCTAGTGATTTACCCATAAGGAAGGCATATGGGTAATTCACTAGCTGCCACATGGCAGGTGCCTTTACCCCAGTGGTGTCCAAACTTCGGCCCTCCAGATGTTTTGGACCACAACTCCCACAGTCCTTTGCCATTGGCAATACAGGCTTGGAATTCTGGGAGTTGTGGTCCAAGGCATCTGGAGGGCTGAAGTTTGGGCACCTCTGCTTTACCCTGCCTTCAAGTGACAAGGGCTGAAGCCCTCTCTCTTGCATGCTGGTGGTATATCCAAAGAGGTGGTATATTCTAAAGTGGTATATCCAAAGAGGTGCAACATTCTGCCTGCCTACTGAAGGCTCCAAGCAGGGCTCCCTTCGCCTTAAGAGATACTGACAAAACAGGGACTCCCAAAGTCAAGATCTGTCTGGGTATGCTGATAATAGCTACGACAAAACACTTCCTCGGCTGGTTGTGTTGGCTTCTTCTGCAGCGATTAAAGGTCACAGGAGCTCTGCCAGGAAGAAAAGTTGGCAAATTTGGGGCACTAAGAAGATCCTTACAACAATACATTGGGAGTGGGGGTGGCCTCTACTGCTGCAATGCAGATGTGTATCCCAGGAAGACAAGAGGAAATGTATCCTAGTCGAGCCACTACCAGACACACAACCACCCCCCCACAAGCTCCCTTAGTCCCCCCCTCTTATGCCCCCCCAGCATTCCTGCAAGGTAACGCAAAGTTAGGAGCAAGCAGGAAGACAATATGAGGACTATGCAAACCTCCCCTCCACCAGATGTGCATTAATAAGGCAGCTGCCCTCGAAGCTAATAAGGTCAGTCACTGGCTCCAGCGAGACGAGCAAACAAGCTGGGTTTTGGCAGCTGTACAGCTCCGGCTTGGCACTCGCTACGCGTCGGCTTCCTGAATTCTTGAAGCATCAAGAGCGGCAAAAAAAAAAAATGGGGAGGAGGGGGGGGGAAGTGTGGTGAAAAATAAGCATCCTAACAAAACCCCAGCCGTCTCCAGGCTCACTTGCCGCCACCGCCAGTTTTTCTTCCCCTTGGCCTCTAAATAAGACGCTTCCCTTGAACCGCAGCGAGGAACCTGGCCGGGATTCCAGCTCTGTGGTTTTAAAGCACCCAAAGGAAACAGAGAGAGAGGGATCCTGGATGGAGGCAGAGGCCAGACAAGGGAAGAAACCTTCTGTCCTCGAGGCTGGATACCAAAAGTTGATAAACACGTTGGGAAAAGAGAAAAAGGAAAGAAGAGGAAAGGAGAGAAACGTTTGTGCAGTTAAGAGTAACATAAGAACATAAGAAGAGCTATGTTGGATCAGGCCAAAGGCCCATCTAGTCCAGCTTCCTGTATCTCACAGTGGCCCCACCAGATGCATCTGGGAGTGCACGAGACTAGATAGCTGTCTCCTGATCCCACTCCCCTGCATCTGGTCCTTGAAGTACCCTGGTTTTAAGCCTGGAGATTATACCTCTCCACCACGATTTGTAACCTGTGATAGACTTCTCCTCCGGGAATCTGTCCAATCCCCTTTTGAAGGCATCCAGGCCAGAGGCCATCACCACCTCCTATGGCAGGGAGTTCCACAGACTAACAACACGCTGGGTGAAAAGAATATTTTTTTGTCTGTTCTCACTCTCCCAGCCCTCAATTTGAGTGTATGTCCCCTAGTTCTGCTATTTTGTGAGAGGGAGAAGAGCATCCCTCTATCCACTTGACTCATGCCCTGCATTATTTTGTATGTCTCAATTATATCCCCCCTGAGGCACCTTTTTTCCAGACTAAAGAGCCCCAAATGTTTTAGCCTTTCCCCAGAGTACGAAACCCGAGTTAAATCCCAAGAGTCATGGCTAAATTTGAGGCCCCGTTTTGGGTTGCTCCTTTACCCCCTGTTCTTAGCATCCTTTTATTATTTCCATTACAGGTATCCACTGCAAGACAAAGTGGTCAAGACTAAGAACCCTAGAAACCCGTCGCCACTATCAAAACCTGCTCCTGGAAAAATACAAAGACGTAACAGGGTGGAGCACCTCTGAGCATGTGCAGAGTGTTTCCTCTTCTGTAGTACACCAGGGCAGGCAGTCCCTACCCAAGCGGAGAAGCACTTCTAAATAGATCCAGGGTAACTTTCCAGTAAGGCTCCCTGAACACATTTACCTAATACAAGTGGTACCTTGTATAAAGGAATTCATTCATGCCAAATGAACTTATGCTAAGCAAATTTTCCTTTATACAAATTTCCCATAGGAATGCAATGAAAACGAAGTGATCCCGTTTTTATGTTGTACGGATTCTCCCCATAGGCGATTCTGGTAAGCAAATTTCCCCTATCTCCAGAATTTTTTATGTTGTACAGATTTTATGTTATACAAACCGTTTGTTATACAAGGATCCACTGTACCGGGTTTTAATCCGTACTGTTCTGATCCACGTCTGTGTTGCTGAGATAATGTGTACAGTTATTATACATTTACCACTCTCCGGTGGACAAATCCAAACACACACACACACACACACACACACACACACACACACACACTTTAGGTATATGGGCTCAACCTTGCAACAATGCTAAGTCCCAGCCTCAAACATTCTCCTTTATCATCTTCCAGATATGCTTTCCTAGGCTTTTTTTTCCTGGAGATGTTCTCTGTGCTTAAGCAAACACAACAAAGCAGGATAACAAAGATTCTGCCTCCAGGAACATTAATAACGGAGCAAGAAAAACAGGATTCTACAGTCAGTGTAATGAATGCATATTAAGTTAATGCTTATGAATTTTCTTATTTTGCATTATAACCTTAGGTGTTTACGTTGACACTATGTTTTCGATGTTGGAACATCACTCATAATTTTCACATGGAATTTTACTCTCTTTTTAACTGTGTGTGTTTTCTTGTAGCTGGACTGTATATTATCCCTCATTACTGTAAGCCGCCTTGGGTCCTTTTCTAAGGAGAAAGGTGGGGTTAAAAAATACTCTAAAATAAATAAATAAATAAATAATAACTTTTTCTGCATAGGCATCATCAACAATCCTTTTGTTGTTGTTCAGTCGTTCAGTCGTGTCCGACTCTTCATGACCCCATGGACCAGAGCTCGCCAGGCCTTCCTATCTTCCACTGCCTCCCGGAGTTTGGTCAAATCCATATTGGTTGTAGTGATGAAGCCATCACCACCTCCTGTGGCAGGGAGTTCCATGGACCAACAACGCGCTGGGTTGAAACAATATTTTTCTTTTGTCTGTTCTCCCTCTCCCAGCCCTCAATTTGAGCGGATGTCCCCTAGTTCTGGTATTTTGGGAGAGGGAGAAGAGCCTCCCTCTATCCACTTGACTCCTCCCCGTGTGAAACTCTAGGAAGCACCAACTGTTGGTCTCACAGCCCGCTGGGCAACAGTTCCACACTGTAGGTCCCAGTGGCCTCCTGGCGTTGGGTATCTGGCCTCGGCGCCCCTAATGCTTCAGGATGCTGCTCAGTCTGAGCTTACTTTATTGGCCCGTAAAAAGCTCTCCAGGAAGGGGGAAGGTCTCCTGTTATCACCGCATATTTTCCCAGCAGTTTCACCTCAGCCAACAGCCCCCAACCGCTGCTCACCCCCACTGCGGCGCCTGCAACTCCCTTTGTTTTAAATATTATAAAGCAAGCCAGATGCTGGGCCTAATCCTCCCAGCTGGCGAGGATTTGCAAACACGTTAGGAAAAGGCAGCGCGGTTCCCAGCCAGCCCCTCCAACGCTACTGCAGCTCTCGCCCGGCACGGCCTTCCCCATCTGCTGCCTATGAAAGGGTATCCCGCCCTGTAATTGACTTCTTATGTCCCGATTAGGAGCAGACAAGGTGTCTCTCCTTGCACATGTGTGTGCACCTCCGTGGCCACCGCCATCTGTGGCCTGCGTCAGCCCTGGTGATCTAACTCCCAAGAAGAATCTGGCCCTGGAGAAGCGAAAGAGGGGAAGCCACGGAGGAAAAGTGGATGCCGTTTGGCTTAAGGGTCAGCAGCAAGCCCTCCTTTAGTAAAGCATAACCTGTTTTGGAGGGCGAACAAGTTGGCCACTCCAGCATCGTCCAGATAAGCCGTTTTGACACACCGGCTCCAGCAGTCAATCCAGATGGGCAACTGGAAGAAATGCAGGATTTCCAGCAAGCAGCAGACAAAAACAGATGTTGCGGCTGGTGGGCCAAGACGGTCTTGGAGGTTTAAGCTGTTAGGGAGAACCACAGAACCTTGAGAGGCATAACAAACGACAAGGCATCCATTCCAACAGGGCAGCACAACCCAGAGGGACAATGAACCTGGCCTAACAGTGGGGAGAAATACTGGGGAGCGTGGTTGAAAAACCCTATAGCAAACTACAGTGGACCCTCATATAACTAACGGCTTGTGTAACGTAAAATCTGTACAACATAAAAAAATTCCGGAGATAGGGGGAATCTGCTTAACAGAATCATCTATGGGGCGAATCCATACAACGTAAAAATGGTCGCGATCAGGGATTATTCTGTTTTCAATGCATTCCTATGGGAAATTTGTATAAAGGAAAATTTGCTTAACATAATTTCATTTGGAACCAATTAATTCCTTTGTACAAGGTACCACTGTACGAGGGTTGATTGAAAAGCAACGCCTCCATTCCCAAGGTGTCACGGTCATTGACTTCTTGGAAGAGGGAACCACGATAAACTCTCAACGGTACGTGAAGACACTGGAGAAGGTCCATGCATGGTTGTGCCACCTCTGTAAGGATTTGGACCCTATTCCGCAGCACGGGAACGCCCGCCCGCACACGAGTCGCCAAAACACAAGAGGCACTGCAGCGCCTGCCGTTCAAGGAGGTACTACCGCACCCGCCGTACACCCCCAACTTTGTGCTTTGTGACTTTCATCTCTTCCCAAAGATGAAAGAGCACCTTAAGGGGCATCACATTCATTCTGACGACAAGGTGAAAGCCGCCATTCAATCCTGGTGTCGACCACGATGCCAGAATTCTTCTCTGACGGGTTTGCCCGACTAGTCACGTGTTGGCACAAGTATGTGGAAAGGGGTGGGGACTAAGTCAAAAAGTAAATAGTGCGTTACATGGAGGACAAATGTAGCTATAAGAATTTTGAGAATTGGTGAACAAATAAAAAAGTTACAGCCATGGAGGCATTACTTTTCAATCAAGCCTCGTATAGTTACAGTTACTACAGTAGGGAACACCCCACCCCACCTCCGGTATCCACTGATTCATTAACCACTGATTCAGTTATCCATGGTTGGCAGAGGGGGGGGTAAATTAAATAAATAAATAAATAAATCAGCAGCAGCAAAGCAAGCTACAAGCTACTGTCACAAAATAGCAGCCACAAAGCAAGCTACTGTCACAAAACAGCAGATTTTTTTTGGGGGGGGGGTTCTCTCTCATCCATGGTTTTCATTATCCACGGGAAGGCCTGGAACGGATCCCCAGCAGATACCAGGGTCTTACTGTATCGTTACGTGCCATCAAGTCAATGTCTTCTTATGGTGACTCTCCCACAGTTCTCTGGCTATAACATACTCAAAACTGGTTGTCCAGTCCATCCTCCTGGGGGGGGGGCATTCCACAACCATGCCACACAGCCTGCCCAACTCTGCACAGGCAGCCGGTCATCTAAATCCCTGCCGGCCACACACTCCAGGTTCACTCAGCAGGGATCCAAATTTCTGGCTACTTTGGCAGCTACCTCTCTGCAGCAACCCCCCCCCCCTCAGTTATACCAGCACTGATTCCACTTATCTTAAATCCCACTTCTTGAGAGCCGACAAGCCTGTCTCCTAACTCAATGTGCATTGGGAATGTCAAATGAAGCCCTCAGCCATTTGGCTGCCGTGGAAGGAATTCATGCTGCTTGTTGGTGAGAAAGCTTAAGTATGGGAAAGAGCCCGAGGGATGATGATGAATAAAGGACACTGGTTGAAATTTTAGCATCCCATACGGGATCCATATTTGCCTTGTGGTGGTACAGTGGTTAAATGCCTGTCCTCCAGCTAAAACTGTGATCACGGACTGGGGTTCAATCCCAGGTAGCAGGTTCATGGCTGACTCAGCCTTCTATCCTTCCAAGGTCAGTAAAATAAGTACCCAGCTTGCTGAGGGGGGCAATGTGTAGCTTGCATAATTGAATTGCGAACTGCCCAGAGAGTGCTTGAAGTGCTATGGGGGTGGTATATAAGCAGAACACTTTGCTTTTTGCTTTTGCCATAAAGTATACTACTACAGTACCTTCAATAAGAAAGTGTCATCAATCCAGACAGCCTGACACATGCAGTTGTGTGGAACATGTTCACTAACACAGCTGTCTGCAAGTGGCTGCAAGGCTGAAACAGAAGTTAGACCAATGTTTTTTGTTTGTTTTTGTTTGTTTGTTTAACTTCCGGATCTGCTGGCCATGGTAGCTGGGAGGCACCAACAGTTACTGTGCCCCCATTCAAACTCTGGTCTGAACCAAGCTCGTTGCAAACTGAACTCCACCAGAGCTGTCACGGTGAAAGCCTGCCAGATCCCTGCCAGATCATCACTACTGTATCTGCTCCTTTTCCATCCACAAACGAACCTTCTTAACAGCAGGACCACTCTTAAAATCTGTGACAGCTTTCCTCCAATGTCCTCCAGTTTTTAACATTGCTCGGTTTATTCCAGAAATGGCCCCTATCCCCTGCTACTTCAAGAGATGTACCAACTGCGATTTGTGCATGGAATGCACGAGCATGTGCGCGTGGACACACACACACACTTTTTTTTTAGGGAGGAAGAAAAAAGGAAAAAGAAAAAACCCAACTGTGGTATGTTAATAGTCTGAGGTCAGCAAAAGGCCTGTCATTATCGGAGGGGTGGGTGCAAAGGAAGATTCTCAGCTTACAGACTGGTAGATAGAGAACACCACAACAAATGTCTTATTCTCTAAGGCGGTAACTTCATGTCCTACTTTGTTCCGCGACTAGTTTTGTACCGTGACAGCATTGGTCGCAATCACATGGTTTTGTCCCCGTTTCAGTGTTCCCATGGCCGTGATAACTTGTCTCGTGACAAGTGTTACCTCACGGTCTTGTACTGTGACAAAAACTGAATTTGTCTAACTTCCTTTTTCCTTTGGGGGGGGGGGTTAAAATCTTTTTCAATATTAAAAAACAAACCCAGATACAGTTTTCTGAGAGAAACAAATGTTTTGTTGCGTAACAGTCATTACTACATGGTGTCTTGTCTCGGAACAGAAAGCGGGAACAAAAAGTGACAAGGGAAAACCCTATCCCAGCACAAGGTACAGGATTGCCACACCCGTTCTGGGGGTGTGGTCGAGACAAATTTCAGTAATTGTGCAAAGGATGTGAAGTAACATTTTTTTGTACTGCTCCTCAGCACAACACTAACAGAGACAAAACAGACGTGAAGTAACCACCTAAGACAGGGACACATCATAGCAACCAATACTCTCTCTCTCTCTCTCTCTCTCTCTCTCTCTCTCTCTCTCTCTCTCTGGGGTGTGCTAGGTTATATGGGGGGGGGCTGTAGGCTACATGCAGTCTATAGCAATGATGGCAAAGCTTTGACAGACCAAGTGCCCAAACTGCAATTCAAAACACACTATTTTTTTGCAAAGTGCCAATATGGCAATTTAACCTGAATACAGGTGGCTGTGAAGGGGCGACGTCAGGTGCCCACAGGAAGGGCTCCGAGTGCCACCTTTGGCACTCGTGTGTAGAGGCTACATGTTGCCCCCCCTGGCTTTACAAATGAGATTCTAATAGATTATAGCAACACCCGCCCACCCACCCACCCAAACACACACACACACACAAAGCTTGCAGTACTTAAGACCTCAGGCCTTGATTCCTACCAGTGAAGAAGGGAAATCTGTTGCCAGCTGTGAAGGAGATGCCTGAACCAATGACCTCTGAGAACCCTGTGTGACCGCTTTGCATTGTCTTTCTGTCCCACTTTCATCTAGAGTATGAAAAAAGTGGGGTGGGCACATCAGCAGCAGCGCTTGTGGCCGTTTGGCACTCCAAACAATGCAAATTAGGTGGACTCGCACGCCTGCTTCTCCTCTAATCTGTGGTGAAAAATCTGAGGAAATGGAGGAGGAGGAAGTTACAAAGAGAAGCTGAAGTAAGGCCTTCTCCCGAGAAGTGTAAAATGAATTCAACGAATCTTCAGAAATGTATCATCATCTCACACACTCAAACCACCCTGGTCCTCCGTCATCTCCTCTGTAAAATGGTAATGATTCAGCTTCAGAAAACATACTACAAAGAGCAGTTGCTACCACCTCAGGCTGACTCTCTCTGATACTGAGAAGATGGACTGACGGGCAGCAAAAAAGTGACCCAAAAAGTCTGGTGGCATCTAAAAGACTAATTGGTTTTATCTGTGGGAAAGCTCAGGGGTCCGGGCACCCCACTCCCCACTGTGCCTCTTTGATATGGGTTGGACTTCCACATTTCTGAGAAGACTGGTATTATTAACTGCTGGACGGCCCAGTGGTATAGGCATCTGGCTGTGGAGCCAGAGGCTGAACATAAGAACATATGAACATAAGAAGAGCCATCATGCTGGATCAGGCCAAAGGCCCATCTAGTCCAGCTTCCTGTATCTCACAGTGTCCCCAACCAAATGTGTCCGGGAGCGTGCGAGACTAGATATCTGTCTTGTGACACCGCTCCTTTACATCTGGCCCTTGATGTATCCTGGTTTTAAGCCTGGAGATGACAAATCTGCATCATGGTTTGTAACCCGTGATGGACTTTTCCTCCAGGAATCTGTCCAATCCCCTTTAGAAGGCATCCAGGCCAAATGCCATCACCACTTCCTGTGGCAGGGAGTTCCACAGACTAACAACGCGCTGGGTAAAAAATAATTTTCTTTTGTCTCTTCTCACTCTCCCAACCCTCAGGTTGGGTGTTCAGTTCCCCGCTGTGCCTCGATGACAGGGGCTGGACTGAATGATCCACAAGGTTCCCACCAGCTCTGGAGTTCTAAGATCTGGCAACAACTTTTATGGAGAGCCTCGTGGCGCAGTAGTTACATGCCTGCCTTGCAGCTAAAACTGTGCTCACAACCTGGGGTTCAATCCCCTGTAGTCAGCTCATGGTTGACTCAGCCTTCCATCCTTCTGAGGTCAGTAAAATAAGTACCCAGCTTGCTGGGGGGGGGGACAATGTGTAGCCTGCATGCTGTAATTAAAAACTGTAAACCACCCAGAGACTACTTGAAGTGGCATGGGGCGGCATATAAGCAGAACACTTTGCTTTGGATGGTCACCCACGTCTTCGAAACTCTTCATCCACTTTGCTGCAAGAAATAAGGCTATGCCACTAGAAGTATATGTCTGACGTGGGGAAGCCAACACAATACAAAAACCATATAGAAGATAAGCCAAGTGCAGGAATATATATATTTTTTACAAGTATGAATGCTGGAAGACAGAACAGATGAGATTTGAATATATTTTAAAGACCAGGAAGGAAAAAACGGGAAGAAACCAAGAAAGAGAGGGGAATTGAACACCCATTTTTGAGTGAATCTGTATCACCACAGTTCATTTTTAAAGGGGGGGGTGAGGGGTGGGTAAGGGTGGGAGGGATTTATTGATGACCCAAGTCATTGAACATTTTTTTGGCACTCCTGCCCCCGGGAACACTGGCCAATGACCCAGCACAGAGCTGAACTTAAACAAACTCCTGTTGCAGCCATCTGCTTGATTTTAAAATAAGTCAAACAATCTGTTGAGCCGTGGGTGATCAAATTTCCATCTGTGCGGACGCCTGCTCGCCTGCCTGGAGCCTACGCTTGCCTCTACCAGCCAAACGCTCCCAGCAGCATGTGGCTGCCCTAATTCCTCCAGGAAAAGAAGAAACCGGACCTCCCCGCCGCGGCTGCCGCCATCCGTGCCCAGAGTTCTAACTCAAACCAATTGCTATTTTTACAACCACCCGCCAAACATAAGAGTTTAAAGAGGGGAAGTCGAGGAGGGAGCAGGGAATCCAAGCAACACAGGGCGGCCTCAAAGTGTCTCTCTCTCTCTCTCTCTCTCCCTTCCCCCTGACATGGGGAATGGAAGGTCTCTGCTCTGCTGTAGACCATGTCTGACCCTTCATTGTCACAAGACAGGTGCCAGCCCTCAAAATGCCAATGGTCATCACACAACCGGACTGGTAGAGAAGAACCTGGGGAAATACTCTATGGCGGTTACTTCACGTCCATTTTGTCTCTGTTAGTGTTGCACTTGGGAGTGGTACCAAAAAAAGTTACTTCACGTCCGTCGCGCAACTACTGTACTGAAATGTGTCTCGAGCACGCCCCTAGAACGGGTGCTAAGCGTGACAATCCTGTGCCTGGTGCTGAGGCAGGGTTTTCCCTTGTCACTCTTTGTTCCGGCTTTCTGTTCCGAGACAAGACACCGTGTAGTAACGACTGTCACGCAACAAAACATTCGTTTCTCTCAGAAAACTGTGTCCGGGGTTGTTGTTTTTTTTAAATTTGACTCTGCTGTATTGGTGTATGAAACCCTGATCACCAGTAATTCGAAATATCGGAAAAGTTTTTTAAGCACACCCCCCCCCCCAAAAAAAAGGAAAAAAGGAAGCTAGACAAATGCAGTGTTTGTCACGGTACAAGACCGTGAGGTAACACTTGTCACGAGACAAGTTACCACGGCCATGGGAACACTGAAACAGGGACAAAACCACGTGATCGTGACCAATGCTGTCATGATGCAACACTAATCACAGAACAAAGAAGGACGTGAAGTAACTGCCTATATAGCACATCAGGCCACGGATTGACCGGGGTGAGCAAAAGCTGCATAAAACCAAAACTCCAGGGCAGTAAAGGTTTTTTTGACTCCCGATGTTTGGACCATAGCCAGCAGTTGGAATGAATCATTACCTGGCATGGAAGGCTTTGTATCAGTCACTTATCTCTCAGCTTCAGCCCGGTTCACAGCGACAAGAGCTACATCAATCTGTGTCACTGTTTGCAGCTCTGCTGGCGTATCTCAGAGTCCCGAGTTAGAGCCTCCTAATGTGAACAGATCTGGAGTTGGTACTGTACTGGCAAATGTCAAGCACATCATGGTGTAGCTTATGGAGCGAAATAGATAACTGACCTTTTCTAACCAGCCAACGTTCTGCATCTGGTTTCCTACTGCCAGCCACTGTTTTGACCCAGGCTACTAGTGGTGAACCTTCCTGTTCTGGGGGATGATCACCAAGAACAGTAGCCTGCAGTCCTGAGCTATTCTTGCCCTTCCTTCACCCACAACATTATTGTTTATTCTACCAGACAATGGTTCTCATGGCGCTACATAGGAAAAGCCTTTCGCACCCCCTTCCACTAGATCAGGCATGTCCAAACTTTGGCCCTCCAGATGTTCTGGACCACAACTCCCACAGTCCTTTGTCATTGGCAATCTGGGGGTTGAGGTCCAAAACATCAGGAGGGCCGAAGTTTGGACATGCTTGCAATAGATTCTTCCGACTGAGAAGGAAGGGGTTAAACGTGGGACGTTCAAACTCGACCGTTGAACTGCACCTGTTCTCCCTGCTGCCTGCACCATGCAAGAACCTCAGCGCCACACCACATGCAACAGTTGGCTGCCAACAATGCATCATCACCGTCCCCATGGAGCCGATTGCTCCTGCAGATAACCACGAAAGGGATTTACCCTGAAACATGGAAAGCAAGCAGTGGAGGGAAAGTTGTGTGAAGCTCCCAGGAGAAAATATTCTCCCACCCAGAAGGCACAGAAACACATCCCTGAACTCTTTCCATGTAATTTATGATGGAAAAAGAGACTGCGCAATACCACCTCGGTGTTTTCGAGACTACACAAGAGGAGACAGATGTCACCCCAAATAGCATGCAAGGCTCCAGTGTGGTAGAAGCTAACGCAGAATGTGCTGCCTCTGTGTTTTGCAGCCAGATGGGAAAGCCAAGCCATGCATATAGGAAGTGCAGTGTCCTTGCTGGGGCAGCGGAGAGCAGTAGGGAGTGGGTGGAGAGACGAGCTGCTACAGCAGTCTTTTAACCAATCCTTCAGAGTGAAGGGTCTAAGCTAGGGAATATGCACCAGAAAACAAGTGTCAATCAGTGGGGGGAAAGGAGGCAGTGGGCAGAGGGAAAGGGGTTATTAGAGGCCATGGGAAAATATGCCTTAGAGCAGTGATGGCGAACCTTTGGCATTCCAGATGTTTTGGACCACAACTCCCAGAACCCTTTGTCATTGGCAACCCAGGGCTTGGAATTCTGGGAGTTGTAGTCCAAAACATCTGGAGTACCAAAGGTTCACCACCCCTGCCCTAGAGCAGCGATGGCGAACCTTTTAGAGACCGAGGGCCCAAATTGCAATTCAAAACCCACTAATTTTTTTGCAAAGTGCCAATACAGTAATTTAACCTGTATACAGGTGGTTATGAAGGGGCGATGTCGGGTGCCCACAGAAAGGGCTCCGAGTGCCACCTTTGGCACCTGTGCCATAGGTTCGCCACCCCTGCCCTAGATGATCTTTGGAAAGCCTGGGTCCTATCCATCCCCAGGCATCCTCTGATCCTGTGTAAATGTTTAGTTGGCTCCCCCCTCTCCCTCCTTCCTCCTTGAACCTGCATCTTCCTGCCTTTGCTTCTCTCCCCTCTTATATGTTGCACTTTTTTCTGCTTTCACTCAAGCCCACTTGACCCTTACACAACGGCTGCACCTGTCTCTGTCTGTATTCCCACCAGCATGAACCTCTGGACTTGCCCTTATGCCTTTGGCACCACCGCTACGCTCTTCGTAAGGCTCTGAGTTTCATTCAGCCATCGAGGGTGGGGGAGTCTCTGTCATTTGGACTTCAGTGAGAGTCCAAATCTACCATGAAGATGCTACTGGCCAGAGCAATGCACCTCGCCTCACCAGAGAACAGTGCATCCCCAGCGGATACCGGGGTCCTACTGTAGTCTATTATTCTGGAGTTGCCCCACTTCCTGTTTTCATTTACCCAGCCATTCGTAAAAGGAGGACTTCATTCATCAAATAAATCATGTTATTCACCCCCTGCCAATTGAAAACCTATGGATATTCTGAGATTGCCTGACGTAGGAGATTGGGCAAGGGGGCATCTTTTGGGCGCACGTGCACACACACACACACACACACACACACACACACACACACACACACACACACACACACACACACACACACACACACACACACCACTTAGACTCATTTTACACAACAGAAAAGTGTCCTGGAGGGCAATCCTTCAGCAAAAGCCCGATGATGTTAATGTTCTCCTGATCTGGAATGCAACTCCACGCCGCTGTCCAGCTGATAATTGCACCATTCCTGCCTATTTGTTCACAAAGGTGCTGACTGCATTGAATACATGAAATGAGGGCAAAGATCAGGGAGCACTTTTTCAAATGAGAAAGGGATGCTCCTCGATCCAGATCCAAATCAAAAGATTGCACTGCATTTTTTTCTATGACCAGGGAATTACATCTGTATATGAATTTTAATAATTAAAAAAAAAACTATGAGATTCCAAATCAAGAAGCATGTTTTCTTTGTTTTTAGATGAGGCGGTGTGTGTGCACAAGATATGCTGCCACAGAAGGTGGTGGAGTCTCCTTCTTTGGAGGTTTTTAAGCAAAGGCTGGATGGCCGTCTGTCGGGAGTCCTGTGATGGGGGCTTCCTGCATGGCAGGGGGTTGGACTAAATGGCCCTTGAGGTCTCTTCCAACTCTATGGGCGCTTTTACATGACCTCTAAAATCCGGTAGCAACTTAAATTCGGACCAGAGATCGTGGGGGTTTGTCACTCTTCCTGCACTCCATTGTTCCTGTCTGCGTGAGGGGAGGGAGAAAAAAAGGGGAGAAAAAATGCAGGCTCACCTCCCTCTGCGGGTCGAAGCAGCCCCAGCAGCCCTGTCCTCGTGATTCCTGTCTCTTAAAGGGGCGGCAGGGACAAAAAAACAAACAGAAGGCGAGGGAGCCCAGCATTCACAGCCTTACAATGCGCATCGGAAGATTTTTTACCTCCTGGAGGCCAGGTACTTGAAAAGTGCGCTGGGACGCGCTTAGGTGGGTGTGGTCATACTTAATCTTTTTTAAAGTCCGGAGCTGGTGGGAAAAAAAATTTTAAGCTCCGGATCTGGGAGCCCTTTGCCTTGGATTTTATGGGCCGTGTAAAAGCGCCCTATGATTCTAGGATACAGCAGGAAACATTTAAAAGGAGGCATTGGATCCTCTGTGAGAGACTAAGGAGCAATGTCTTCTTTTAAGACTATATTTGTCTCATGCAAACACATTGCTATTAAAATTAAATTCTGAAATAACCCATATTTCCCAATTGATCAGCACCTCATTGATAGCTTTTCGAAATAAATCCATCTCAACGATTAATCTGCGACGAAGTTGTCGTGAAGATAAAGCAGGAGAAGACCTGTGGCCGAGGGCAAAAAAAAGATGAAAACGTAATAGGCAAACAAGCCCATAATTGTTGCCTTCTCCCTAAGTCATCTTAAAACACAATTTTATGGCTGACTGAATTTGAAGCCTGGGTGGGTAAGCGTGTCAAAAGTTGGTAGTTGGTAGGTAATAAACAGCAACAGCACAATTGTGGACAAGATGATAGTGTGCTTTTATAATTTAAACAAAGAAAAAAACAACAACCCCAAACCAAAAGGCAAGAGCAGATTCCATAGCAGGGCAGAAAGGAATGCAAGAGGAAAACACGATGACAGATGGGCTTTCCGATTTGAGTATTCTTGGAAGGAAAAGGGAGGGGGGAAGGAGGCAGGCAGGGTTGGGAGAAGGGAGAAAGGGGCCTCAGGACAAGGAAAACTCCTTTCTGGCTTTTCGCTTTAATTTTCCCTGGAGCAGACAAAAGGCCTGGGTCGTGCCGCCAGCCAGTCCCAGGCACCGAACAGCCTTGGCTCCATGCTGCTCAGAGCCTGGGCCAGAAGCAGCGCTGGAGAATAAACATCTCACAGTGCGGACTTGGGACAGGAGCCAAGAGCCACCCAGCTCTTGTAAACAGCCTCTCCCTGACCAGTTATTGGGCAGCCAGGGAGTTGGTACTTTGCTGGTAATGAATGCAAGGGGGGGGCAGGAGGCTGGGGTGAGAGAGAGAGAGAGAGAGAGAGAGAGAGAGAGAGAGAGAGAGAGAGAGAGAGAGAGAGAGAGAGCATGGGATAGCTTTGCCAGACACTGAATAAGCTGCATAGAGTACCAAAAAGGCAGCGGCAGCAGCAAATTTTCAATGAGCAACCAGATGAGTTTCTGAATTGCAGGCATCAGTGGGTCTCACAGGTGGGTTGTGTGTGTGTGTTGCGTCGTTACAGTTGTTTCTTCTTTAGCTGAGCTGAGTGCCCTGCTCTCTCCCCCAGGGCAATGATCAGGCTGAACTATCAGGGCAAATGTGTGGCATTGTTACAGTCGTGACTGACTCTTTGTGACCCCATGTCCATGGAGTCTTCTTGGCAGGAATCCTGGAGTGGCTTGCCATTTCCTACTCCAGGCTCCTGCAGCACCTGGAATTCCCTGGTGGTCTCCCATCCAAGGACTAACCAGGGCCGACCTTGCTTAGCTTCCGAAATCAGGCAAGGTCGGATGTGCTTAGCGTAGTGTTGGTGAATCTATGGCATGGGTGCCAAAGGTGGCCCTCGGAGCCTTTTCTGTGGGCAGCCAACATCACCCCTTCACAGCCACCTGTATTCAGGTCAAATTGCTGTACTGGCACTTTGTGAATGATTGGTGGCTTATGAATCACAGTTTGGGCACTCGGTCTCTAAATGGTTCACCATCCCTGGCTGAGGGCATCTAAGGCAGCTTCTCAGGTGGGTTAGGATCTATGAAATCAGACTCCAAGCTGATTTGGCCTCCTGAGGAGGACAGCAAGCAAGGGTGAATCTTGTGCATGCCATAATACCACTGTTCACTGATCTCCGATTCTGAAGAGGAAACCACTGTTTCCAGTGGTGTCACAGATGTCTTCTTATTCCTAGTTCCTCCCAAGCACAAAACTTCAAAATACTGTCAAATACAGTGATTTTTGCTGACTTAGGAGTGGATAGTTCCCTAAACCCCAAAATACGTTTTGAACTAACTATATCATTCTGATCAGGTAACCATCCCTTACTTAAGGGAAAAACATATATTTCTGGCCAATATAATCATTTTTCGTGAATACGTGGAACCCACTTGCAAGGAAAATCAAGCTGATTGGGCAACCTTTGTGTGGGCAGCCATGACTATATTGTTTTGGATTACCTGTGGTGTAACAGACTTACTATAAATGGCTGAGGTGTGATAAATAAATACTTTTAAACAGAAGCAAAAATGTCAGTATATATTGTGACCCCCAAATGATTAACACAAAATAAGTTGGGGGTCATTCCAAATTATGCTTCCTTCTTTTTCCAAAAGCCACCGCTGAAATTGGGGTAATCAACTTACACGGCAATGCAGACAATTAAAGCTGTTGTGTGATGCGCTTTTCTTGGAAGTAAGACCCCTTGAATTCAATGAGACTTACGTCATGAGCCAAGATCCACAGTGTTGTTGTTCAGTCGTTCAGTCGTGTCCGACTCTTCGTGACCCCATGGACCAGAGCTCGCCAGGCCTTCCTATCCTCCACTGCCTCCCGGAGTTTTGTCAAATTCATATTGGTTGCATCGGTGACACCGTCCAACCATCTAATTCTCTGTCGTCCTCTTTTCCTTTTGCCTTCAATCTTTCCCAGCATCAGGGACTTTTCCAAGGAGTTCTCTCTTCTCATGAGGTGGCTAAAGTACTGGAGCCTCAGCTTCAAAATCTGTCCTTCCAGTGAACATTCGGGGTTGATTTCTTTCAGAATGGATAGGTTTGATCTCATTGCAGTCCAGGGGACTCTCAAGACTCTCCTCCAGCACCACAGCTCAAAAGCATCAATTCTGCGGTGATCAGCCTTCTTTATAGTCCAGCTCTCACCTCCATACATCCACAGTACTGTGCTGTAAAGGCTTGTTTGCATTGGCATACCATCTTATCAAATCAATTTTTAAAGAGTATCAGCGACAACACTTTTACCTCAGTTGTGTACAGTCAAAACACAAAGCTCTGATCCAAGTGAGAGGTGTAGCAAGGAAACCATGGAAAATGAAGAGTTATGTACTTTCACTGTAGTTCATCTCCAAGTACAGTGGTGCCTCTTAAGACGAATTTAATTTGTTCTAGGGGTCCATTCGTTTTAAGAAAAACTCAACCTACAAAACGCAGTTTAACGTGGTTCTCATAGGAATGCATTGAATTTGTCTTGTGAGTCATCCCGTAGGAAAAAGTTCATCTTACGAGGTTTTCCCGTTTACAGAAATTTCATTCGTCTTAACAAGTTTTTAAGTTTTCAGTTAAGGGGCATTCGTCTTACGAGGTACTAGCGTGATGTGTCATGGAGTACACAGAAGCAGAATTGTTATACATAATGGTGCTTACTAGTTTTCAAAAGAGTGCTTCTGTAGCAGAAGCCTGCTGGAAGTCACAGTTGCTCTAACCAATAGATTCAATTAACCATTCAAGGACAGAAATTCTACAATTCCATCAAAAATCGGAGTAAGCCCAATGAACCATGGCTAGCTAGCTTACACAAATTCTCTCTCTCTCTCTCTCTCTCTCTCTCTCTCTCTCTCACACACACACACACACACACACACACACACACACACACACACACACACACTTTTAGTCTTGCACACCCAAGAGGAAACACTCCACCACCAACACTTGCGACTTGTGGGAGAGGCTGACAAGCAAATGAAAAAGTTGGACGAAAACCAGGCCTGCTTGTTACTTTGCAGATGTCCTGGAACTGAAAAAACAGAAGTGTGGAGAACCTCTCCCCACCATCATCATCTCCCTCAGCTGACACCGCAGCCAGGATGTCTGGAGTGTATCTCCACGTTGGATCATAATGTCCCTGTTCCAAACACTTCTTCCCTCCCAGGGCAGGCATTAAAAGGAATGCCGACAAACATGTGATTTTTTTCCTACTAGGAATGATAAATATACTCAGTGCCACAAAGTGGGAACGTGACCAAAAGGCCAAAGAACCCAACCCACAATGTGCAATACACACACACACACACACACACACACACACACACACACACACACACACACACACACACACACACACACACACACACACAGAGAGAGAGAGAGAGAGAGAGAGAGAGAGAGAGAGAGAGAGAGAGAGAGAGAAAAATTAATCGGCTCTTCGTGGCACAGTGGTTAAAGCTACCGTACTGCAGCCAAACTCGGTTCATGACCAGGGGTTCAACCCCAGGTAGCCAGCTCAAGGTTCACTCTGCATTCCATCCTTCTGAGATCAGTAAATTGAGTAATGTACCCTGCTTGCAGGGAGAGGCCAATGTGTAGCCTGCAAAATTAATTTCTAAACCATCCAGAATGCTTTAAGACTTTCAGGCATGTCCAAACTTCAGCCCTCCAGATGTTTTGGACCACAGCTTCCACATTCCTTGGTCATTGGCAGTACAGGCTTGGAATTCTGGGAGTTTTGGTCCAAACCATCAGGAGGGATGAAGTTTGGCCATGACTGCCCGATTATGGGGTGGTACATAAGCAGCACACTCCCCCCCGCCACACACACACACACACTTTTAAAGGCCAAAGCATACCACTGAAGAAACAATCGGTGAACTTTAGCAAGGTGCTTGCAAGACAAGCCACAGATTAAAAACGATTTAATTAGCAAGCCAAGCTTTCATGTTAGAGGGAATGGGAACTGTCCTTCCAATGCAGATGTTTTGGACCACAACTCCCACAGTCCTTTTGCCATTGGCCACACAGGCTTGGAATTCTGGGAGTTGTGGTCCAAACCATCTGGAGTGCTGAAGGTTCAGAGGAGATGCCTGCCGCCGAACCTGTGACCATAAAGATAAATGAGCAAAGCATGTGTCCTAACTCTCTACTTTGCAAGGTCAACAAGTGTCTCTTAGGTTTCTTAGGTAACACATTTGGTGGAACAGTGAGTCTTGAATCCGCTCCATGGATAAGCAGATGACTTCAGTTCATTCCCCTGCGACAGAGAGCTATTCTGCAGCCATGTGCTTACATAATACAGCTCTGCCAGAGCAGCACTTTAAAAAACAATGGTCCAGAGAGACATGTCGATATTTTATCGGCAAGGTGGCCCATCCGGACAGACAGCTTCCTTGCTGCTGCAGCATCTTTCTCTGCTTTCTGTCCAGGTAATCCATACAAACGAAGGATGCCTGTCACCTCTTCCACTTAAGTAAACCACTTGTAAAATAAACAAGCAGGAAAAAAGTATATGCATGATCTCAATGAGACACCCCCACCTTAGAAGCAAACATGCAAAAGGATACATTCGTATACTGTATTGGTGTTTCGTGTCAAAAGCTAGCTATAACATTGGTAATTCCCCATGTCCCCGACTCCTGACTACCAGAAATGATCATGTTCATGTTCAGTTACTTTTCTGGCACTTGAGATATCTGGGAGCATCACACTCACACATTCATAAGTATATCTTCCCTAGTACAAGATCTAAAAACATGTATTTAACGGGAGTTTTCTGCCCTGTGCCACATGCTTTATTCTGGTGCATACACACAAAGAGACCAGCATACCACTACAAACATATACAAGATACGCCGTTTGAGTTTTTATGTCCCACTTCCACCATAGCTTGCAAAAACTAATTTTTTTGGGGGGGGGGATTCCACAGTGCTGGCTTTGGGGAGGATACTGGGAGTTGTAGTTGAAAAGCCATATTTTCTCCCAGGCTAAGCCTGTGATGACCGACTCGTTCTTGCCAGGTCCCATCAATGGCAGACCTCGACCAAATCAGAGTCCACTTAGACCCAGCCTTTGGATCATCTCCCAGTTCCAGCTGCTAGAGAACGAAATCCCAGCCCTACTGAATGCATAAAGCAGTTTTTTCCCCCTCCCCTGAGCCAAAAGTGTCAGACCGACAAAGAAGCCCTGTCCCAGGCTGGAGCGGCTGCTGTACGCAGCTCAGCTCGACAATGACATCACTGGGGAAGGTCAATTTCTCCCTTCAGCTCCATATGAATGAAGAATCTGTCTCCTTGCTTCTGCATCAGCTGTCCTTGTCCCAAGCTCTTAAGAATCCACACAGGGGGAATCCTGTCCCAACAAGCTAAGCAGCTGGTTAGGAAAAGAGTGGCGGTCCTGGATTAGGTGGACTGCAGAGCTTGGGGATTCTGTAGTCCAAAACATTGCCAGAATTGGTTTAGAACAGGCACGTCCATACTTTGGCCCTATGGATGTTTTGGACCACAATTCCCAGAATTCTAAGCTTGGATTGCCAATGGCAAAGGACTGTGGGAGTCGCTGTCCAAAACATCTGGAGGGCCGAAGTTTAGACATGCCTGGTTTAGACAGCTAAGACCCAGAGGGTGAGCTGCCTTTAAGAACTGGTATCTCGAGACAGGAGTCCACCACAACCCTGCCTCTGCAAAATGTTCCGAGTTTTACACTCTTTTGTCTAATGCAGTGATGGCCAACCTTCAGCCCTCCAGATGTTTTGGACCACAACTCCCACAATCCTTTGTCATTGGCAATACTTGCTTGGAATTCTGGGAGTTGAGTTGTAAAATATCTGGAGGGCCAAAGTTTGGCCACCACTGGTCTACTGTTTTGTCCTCTTGTAGAAACAGGGCAAGCCATGGTCACAACTAGGGAGGCGGGAATCCTTGCAGTGATTCCCAGCCTTGGATACCCGGATGTATTTGGACCGCAACTCCCAGAAATCCTTGCCAGCACAGCTAGTGGTGAAGGTTTCTGAGAATTTTGATCCATCAACATCTTGGAGCCTACACTTGGGAACCACTGCCTATGGTCACAAATAAATAATAAAATCTGGGGACCCCAAGTTTGAGAACAAAGGTGCTCTACCACTTAGGGCAGGCATGTCCAAACTTCGGCCCTCCTGATATTTTAGACCACAACTCCCAGAATTCTAAGCTTAGATTGCCAATGACAAAGGACTGTGGGAGTTGCGGTCCAAAACATCTGGAGAGCTGAAGTTTGGACATGCCTGACTTGGGAGGGGGGATTTGACGAATGCTTCCTCTCAGAAGAGGAAGAGAGGCGAAGGGCAAGGGGTGGGGGTATTTGATGTTTTTTTTCGCAAGGGAAGCAAGCCAAGCAGATTGCTTGAGGGGTGTATGCCACTTGGATGCAAGGATCACAACAAATGGCACACCAGACATTTACACAAGCCCTCTCCTATTGAGGCCATGTAGACAAGCCCTCAAGGGGAATAATCCCACTTGAGATCATTGTAAGAAAAGATCTCTGCATAGAACCTCGTTTGACCTTCAGTGAAGATAATGTACCTTTGTTTTATGTCTCAGCACAGTAGCTCAGAGAACTGCATCATCATCATTATCACCAACACCAACACCAACACCAATTATTTTATTATTATTATTTCAGTATTGTTTCAGACAGCACTAAACTACTGCATAGTTCTGAATTACTGTATGAGATACTCAAGTGGGGTAGCGTGTAAAGAGAAAGAGGCATCAGACAGGTTCCGCCCCCAGCATGAAGTAATTAATTGGCTAGAGATCCTGGCTAATCAAAAAATGATTATGAATGAAACGTTACTATTATTCTCATTATTTACTGGAAGAAATGAGCAGCTGGCTAATAAAGAGCAAATTGCCAACCTTGTAGTGATAGCAAGGTCTGAGATTGCTGAAAGTTGGAGAAATGTGCAGGATCTTTTACTACAGACATTTATGAATAGGACAAGGCAAACAGTGCTGATGGAGAAATTGACTAATAAGATTAGAATGTATGTAAAGGAGGAATCAAGCATGGTCAATTCATCATATCCCCCCTCAGGTGCCTTTTTCCAGACTAAAGAGCCCCAAATGTTTTAGCCTTTCCTCATAAGGGAGGTGCCCCAGACCAGGAATCATTTTAGTCGCTCTCTTTTCCACCTTTTCCAGTTCCAATATGTCTTTTTTGAGATGTGGTGATCAGAATTGTACACAATACTCCAGGTGTGGCCTTACTATCATTCTGTATAATGGCATTATAATGTTGGCTGTTTTATTTTCAATCCCCTTTCTGATGATCCCTAGCATGGGATTCTGGAGTAGGAACTGGCAAACTACTCCAGTATTCCTACCAAGAAAACTCCATGGACATGGAGTCACGAAGAGTCGGTCACGACTGTAACGACACAACACAGCATGGAATTGGCCTTCTTCGCTGCTCCCATACACTGGGTGCTAGACTCTCAATACCATTTGCAGGGAATCTTAAGCAGCTGAAGACACCTGCTTGGGAATACCCTGGACAGGATGGTCTGTGACCTGTTCCATCAAGGCAGTTCTTATGTTGTGCACAAACCAAAAAAACCAAGGTTCAGATTATTCTGGTTCCGGCCCTCCTTTTTAATTTTTTTTTTTTATTATTTTTTATTGTTGTTTTTTTACTGCCGACCACGTGGCCACGCTACAGCTAAAGGAGGCCGTCAGCTCCCCTCCCCCCCCCGGTCACCATCCGTGAAGGACCTCCGGACCAGCACCAGGTAGGAGACATCTACGCACCCCCATTAACGAAAAGAACCTAACCAAACCAATTTTTCTCAGTTTGGTTCGGTTTGTTTTAAATGTACCCCTAGGGTTGTTATTCATTTCATTACGTTTCGTTACGTAACGAAACGAATAATGAATAACGAAACGAACTAAAAGTTGCTTGCTTACTAAAAGTATGTTTCGTGCCCATCTCTATTCTTATGTTCTATCCATTACAAACAGGATTGCTGGATCTACGCGAGCCTTGGCAGTTGCTTCTCTTGGCAGCAGCTAAAGAAAAGCAGAATCCCAAAGAACCCACAAATGCAACACACTTGCCATCATTATCCCCAGAGGCTCTTCTTTTTCCGTCTCGCTGCTAACACCCCCCCAGGTGCTCCGTGACCTTCATGCGTGCCCTCCCCCAGCTGTTCCACATTGGCATGCTTACTCCCACGGCCCACTTAAGCCAGCAAGCCGCCATCAATCAGAGCGCTGAGATGCCTGTAAATGCCGCCGCGGCCCTGGGTCCCTGCAATGGGATGTCCCCAGGGTCTGTCACTCACCCTGTCCCTAGGCAGGAGAACCTGCCAAGGAATGCCAGCTATGAGTGCCTCCCTCCTCAAGCGCCACCCCATCACCTTTGCAGCCAACGCAGCCTGCAGCTTAGCTGCACTGAAGACAAGCACGGTGACGCATTCCTTTGGCTGAAAGCTAATCATGGCAACCTTTCCTCCTGTGGGTCACACCAAGAGCCCCCTCTTGAAAACCCAGACAAGGAAAAAGAAGGAAAAGAGGAAGGGGGGAGAGAAGGTTTAAGAGGAAAAAATGTCAAATACACTAAAGGTATTTTATTTCTATAGTTGTATGTTTGATTTAAAGCTGGCTGATTTACACTTTATTTATTATTTTTTCTAGTGGAAAGATGAAATGCCCCAGTTCACCACTTATCTAGGACTCTGAAGTATCTACAGTAGGACCCCAGTATCCGCTGGGGATTGGTTCCAAGTCTTCCCGTGGATAATGAAAACCGTGGATAAGAGAGAACGCCAAAATGTCCCCACAACTGCTGTTTTGTGAAAGTAGCTTGCTTTACAGCCACTGTTTTACGACAGTAGCTTGCTTTACAGCTGCTGTTTGTGACGGTAGCTTGCTTTACGGCTGCTGTTTTATGACAGTCGCTTACTTTACAGCTGCTCTTTGTGACAGTAGCTTGCTCTGCGCCTGCTGAATTATTTATTTATTTATTTCCTCTGCCAATCGTGGATAAATGATTCCGTGGATAATGAATCAGTGGATATGGGGGTCCTACTGTATTCATCATTACACAGGCATGATGAAGATGGATCAATGTCAGAAATAACATTTTTTATCACGACCGTGTTCCCTCTTTCCTCTAACAGTCCCTCTGAACCTGGGCTAAGTGAGGAGGACCTGTTTACTTGGGAAAATACACCACAATAGTCTTCCTCTGGAAACTGTTGAGGCATGTTGTCTTAAAAAATTAGAACAAGGTGACATTCCAAACAAGCAATTGCTTTATTTTAACTCCCCAACTCACTCTGATAGGTGCATGGAATCTTTTGAAGTGTTAACAAAACACAGCACAAGGCTAGATCAAAAGGAATGGGAAGTCTTTGGCCTTACAATGTCCCAGCATCATGGGTTGAATAATCAAAACAATGCCACATTATTCCGGTTTTTGCCCTCTTCCAGACTGAAAGAAGAGTTAGGAGTAAATTGTTTTGAGCCACCTGTCTGGTTTGTATGGTACTAAAATGTATTCTTTTTTCTTCTTTCTTTCTTTTTTGCAGGATTCTAAGAGGCAAGCAGCATCAACAGAATAGCAGCCATAATAGGAAACAAGAGAATGGCCCAATTAGTTGAAAAAGCTCTCTGAAAGGGCTGAGTTGTCTCAGGAACAAAATCTGGAATTTCTGACATTCCAGCTAGGGGATGCATTGAAAAAAAGAGCTTTTAAAGAGCAATTATATCTTGTGGGTTTAGCTGAATGCTGGAGCCGGAGCATATCTGACTGGTTGCTCACCTCTTCTGTTATCCAGCACCTAAAAATCCGATACTGGCTTCTTAAGAATCTCAGGTATTTGTCCTTACAAGACCTGCCACAGGAAACTAGCTACCAAAGGTGTCCTGATCCTGCAGCCAAGATGCTGACCGAGCATTTATTTGAATCGACATAGACTTTGTGTTTATAACTACTTATAACCTTGTAGCTTTAATGTAATGTTGTCTGTTAATGCTATAAGAGGTCCCTCAATTCCTTGTTATTATCCCTCATTACTGTAAGCTGCCTTGGGTCCTTTTCCAAAGAGATAGGCGGGGTAAAAATACTCTAAAATAATAAATAAATAAATAATAACTCCCAGAATTAGAGGACACCAACGGCAACGGTTGTGCTATGAATACCAATGCTGTTTGGGTACTGGGGAGGCAGACTGGAAAATGTTCCACCCGTCCACCTATCTCAACGACAGTAGGACCCTGGTATCTGCTGGGCAGTAGTTCCAGGCCTTCCCATGGATAATGAAAACCGTGGATAAGAGAGAACCCCTGCCCATCCACCCCCAAATTGCTGTTTCCTGACAGTAGCTTGCTTTATGACTGCTGTTTGTGACAGTAGCTTTCTTTACAGATGCTATTTGTGACAATAGCTTGCTTTACAGCTGATTTTTATGACAACAGCTTGCTTTACGGCTTGCTTTGAGGCTGCTGAATTATTATTTTTTTCCTCTACCAACTGTGGATAACTGAATCAATGGATAATAAATCAGTGGATACAGGGGTCCTACTGTGTACAAAGAGGCAGGAGCTATGAACTCAACCCAGCCATTTTCTTCTCTTTTTAAAATGAACACTGTGTGCTCCTCCGGCATCCACTCCCCATTCTCGTCATTGTGTGGCACTTCTGGAGCATCTCCCACCCACACCAGCACCTTTCGCCCTTCTCTCGCATCCTTCATGGGACCGAGATGAGGAAAGCAGCAAGCTTGGAACTCTGAGTCAGATGACAGCCAAACTGGAAGTTTTTCCATGTGCCGTTCTCGAAGCAGATGCTCTCTTCATTGCCAAAACAAGCAGGAACTGCTGTTCGGCAGCACAACAGCATGCCAGAAAGAAAAGGGTGGAGAAATCACATCCCTAGGACACAACAACTCATTCTTTCGCCTAGTTTTAACCCCCCTTCTCATCAGAGCCAAGGCCTTTGCCGTTATTTGGTAAGCAGAAAGCACCATGAATAGAGGGCTACCTGAAGTCGTACAGAAGGACTTGGGTGCCAAGTCCTTAAATGACATGCAGAGCTCTTCTTTCACCGATACCACACATCTCCTTTTTTTGATAACAAACATTGCAAGGAAACAGATGTGTACATCTCCTGCTGACATTTGCATGATGACAGATGAGTTCTGCAATACTTCACATGTGAATAAAACACTCCAGCAGCACCTGTTCCCTCTCCTTGCAGAACACACACACACACACACACACACACACACACACACACACACACACACACACACACACACACACACACACAGCGAACTAGTGACATTAATCAGGGTAAAAAAGAAAAGCCCAGTCTTAAAAAAAAGAAATAAAATACAGTACAGTATAGCAGAAATTGGGTAATGAAAAAAGGAGCCCCAAATTCCTAGTACCTTCAATGTAAGCCAGAGATACCTAGAAATTAGAAAAGTTTTGGGACAACTCTTAGATTCTCCCCCTGTTAACCATGGTCAATCATGTGAATTGCACTCTGAAAATGTAACCTTTCTAATCTCAAGAAATATAGAGGCCTCCAAAGCAAAGAGAAGCAAGAAGCACTGTCCACCTCTGGACCTACTAGGTAAAAATAAAAGTAATTCATTCCACATACAACAACTCAATTGTAAATGAATTAATACTCACCATGTCTTTCAGTATGCCGCTAGCTTAAATCAATCTAATTCCTAGCACATTTTTGCTCACCAGAAGTTGTGGGTGGTGGGCAGGCACAAATATTTTTCCCATTTCCCGGTCTCTTGCAATAGCCTTCCCCTGTAATTCACCTGCTAGATATTTTGCACCAACTGCTATCAGCCTTAGGTGGCATGGTAAACTAAACAGCCAGTATAATGGGCTAAATTATAAGTGTACTGGGAATTTTTGTCCCAAATTACCTAAAAGGTTAAAGACTACAGAAGGCTAATTTGCAACTTGCAGAAATTGGCATGAACTATCAGGTAAGTCTCTGTACAATGCTGATTTAATTCAAATCTTCTCAATACAGAGACAATACTATTTACAGCAGTAGTGTTCAAACTTTGGCCCTTCAGATGTTTTGGACCACAACTCCCACAGTCCTTACTCTTTGGCAATACAGGCTTGGAATTCTGGGAGTTGTGGTCCAAAACATCTGGAGGGCTGAAGTTTGGGCACCCCTGATTTACAGGAAAAGAATGGAGTCTGGGAACCATCCTGCCAGAGAGCAGATCCATGGAACTCAGATCTGGATTTATAGTACCACCTGATGGCATGGTCTTCCAAGTATAAATGCATAGCACTGTGATATGTAATAAGCATATCTAGGTGACTAATGTCTACTAGTTATTCCATGAAGTCCAACCACTGTACTTTTACTCAGTCCCAGAAACCCAGGAAATGAAATTTCATAAAGTGCAAAGCATTTTCCATTAGAAACTCCTGACAGGCGTCAGAGAAAAGGTTCTCCCAAAATTCCACGGATGAGTACGATGTACAGTGTGCAAAGCACAAGTCTCTGCATAAAGGTCTTGCTGCAATCTCACCTTTGACTTATTTGTGGCCTCTTCATCGCACAGTTCGCACAAAAGGAACAGATTTCAGAGAGTCTGTGAAGATTCTCAGTCATCCAGGTGAGTTTATCTGGAAGTTGAGTCATGGCTACTGGACTTCTTTTTGAGAGATAGAAACGTTTCGCTGTTCATCCAAACAGCTTCATCGGTCACCGATGAAGCTGTTTGGATGAACAGTGAAATGTTTCTATCTCTCAAAAAGAAGTCCAGTAGCCATGACTCAACTTCCAGATGTGCTCAGAGAGTTCTTACTCATATGCCAATCATATGCAATTCTCTGTCTTGATACCAAATCAGAGATGTGCTGATCATGTCTCTTTCCGTTGCTGTCCTAGCAAATTAAGAGAGAAATACCTGCAAAGGCTGAAATCTCGTCAACAAAAAAGGAGCAGAGGTAACAAGACACATCAGAAAGAACAAACTTGAAACATAACATAACAGACTCCTAGAAACAGTATGTAGGAAAGCGTCTTACTTTAGGTTAGTCTATGTGATCATCTGAACCACTATTATTTATGACTGGCAGAGGCTGTACAGCAGAGGAGAGCAAAATTCAATCTTGCAAGATTCATGTTGTGTTTTGCTAGAATTGTGAGATCCAATGAATGAAGCCAGGTGCAAAAGGCATGCACAGTTCAGAGCACATCAGACTATTGTAGTATAGTTAGCACTTCATTAGGAGAAAATACAGTATGCTGTTGTTTCAGCCATGAAACTCTCTTCCCGCGTTGAGTCTGACCATTCAGAATGAAAGCTAAGCCCTCATTGATCTTCCAATGACCAATCACAAAATAAGCAAGCCAATTTGCAAATAAAGGGATATATCAGAAATTCTCCTAAGTTTCTGACACTGATAGATTACTTGCTCTGTACTTTCTAGTGTGGCTCGGAGACTTAAAGAACAAGGTGTCTCTAAGGTGGCTCCTTCACATCCTTTTTGTCCCTCTAAGTGTTGTGCTTCGGAGTGGTACAAAAAAAAATCTTACCTCATGTCCATCGTGCAACAGCTGAAATTTGTCTCACCCACGCCCCCGAAGAGGGATCAGAGTGTGACAATTCTGTACCTGGAGCTGGGTAGGGTTTTCCCTTGTCACGGTTTGTTCCCAGTTTCTGTTCTGAGACAAGGGACCGTGTGGTAACAACTGTCACGCAACAACCATTTCGTTCCCCTCACGAACATGCGGCTATTTTTCTCCCTCAATGTTTTGACTCTTTCTGATCGACATTTCGATTAGCTCATGCTCAGGGACTGGGTTACGTCCTCTTTTTTGCTGAACAATATCAAACTAGCCAGAATTTGTCACGGAACAAGACCATGAAGTAACACTTGTCACGAGATAAGTTATCACGACCGTGGGAACATGGAAACAGGGACTAGACAGGGACAAAACCACATGACCACGACCAACACTGTCATGGTACAAAACCAGTCGTGGAACAAGGAAGGACGTGAAGTAACCGCCTAAGAAATGCTTGAGAATTGGGATTTCTTCTGAAGAGCAGAAATGAGCAGGTCATCTCACCAGAGCTTGCAGTATATTCCTTGCCTCCACAAAGGAAGTTTCTTTTCTCTCAACACCAAGACATCTACACCACTGGCATCAAGTCTACAGAACGATCTTCCCACAAAGATTATGCAATTCATCTTCCTTACTGGTTTTTAGGCAGGGGTCAAGTCACATCTTTTCCGCTTGAACAATAATCTTCTTATGAGGATGGGTCACAGTTCATCTTCCCATGTTAGATTTTTGCATTATGTCCCTTTGCTGAGAAAGTTTCGCAACGTTTTTGCAGGACCATGTAAAAAAGTGCAACATTTTAAAAATGAATAAATTACTGTTACTTGTTCACTACTAAGTACAGCAAAAGAACAATACTCTCATTGATTATAGCTGGCAGACCAGTCTCTGTCACTATAGGTCTGGTAGTTTGGAACTAATTTTTTTTACCACAATTTCCTCTGGAATATTGGAAAGAGCAGAGGGGTACGGGGTGCTATCAAAGCTTCAAAATCTTCTTTATGCAACCACACTTTCCAGAATCCACTGGTTAGAAGCACAGCCTTTCTAACGTGAAATAGAACCTCTTTCCTTCACAAGGGGGAAAGCACGTTATCAGGCAAAGTGGCTTTTCAAAAGGAGCATCCGCGTGAGGCACATCAACTGCACAAGCAACCCCAAATGCCCAGCCCTTGTTGAATACAATCTTGGAAAGATCAACTTTAGCCAGCAGAACCAATGGTAAGAGACGATGGAAGTGCCAGGACAGCACTGGAGAGCCACAAGCTATGGCAGTGGTGGCCAAACTTCAGCACTCCAGATGTTTTGGACCACAACTCCCACAGTCCTTTGCCATTGGCAACACAGACTTGGAATTCTGGGAGTTGTGGTCCAAAGCATCTGGAGTGCCGAAGTTTGGCCACCACTGCGCTATGGACTCATTTCTACAAGTGGCACCAACAGAGAGAAATGGTTGCGCCTACAGCAGAAGCCATCTCAGACCAAAGCTAGCAATTCTTAAAAAGACCAGGGAAGGCAAAGCAGAGGCACCACTGATTTTTTTTTTAAAAAAAATTCATCGCGATTTGTATTTAAAGGCCCCATGTCTCGGGCTGTGCATTTCTCCAGTGCTAAAGTTGAACAATGAGCATGTACGTTCGAAAGAACTCGGAGCCCTGGCCATGCCAAATGATGTCTGGACAAACACAAGGATTTGGAGAGCACATGTCCCCAACCCATCTATGCTCCAGCCAGGACTGGATGTACCACAACAGCCGCCGTATAGCAGTTATGACTCAAACGGCAAGCCCAGGGTTAGACAGCTCAAAGATTAGATCACATTTTATTACCGTCCAGCAATGTCCTTCTGTGATGGCCCCAACGTGAGTTTATTAAGAGCAGCTGTTCCTTTCTGGCCAAGGGGGATAGAGGCTCAGATGAAAAGCAAACAACCGCATGGAAATCCCAGGCATGCTGCTCTCCTCTTGCACAGCTGACTAGCAGATTAAAAGGACACATCCCTCCAGGGCAGGAAAAAGGCCAATCAGGTTGGAAGCACCTCCTGAAACCCTCTGGGAGGGCTTCCCTTTTTCCTGACCAATCAGGAGCTTCTGTCTTAACAGGGACATGCTTGTTTGGGCTGCTGCCTTGAAAGAACCCAGTGCATTGATAAGCTTTCTCCAAGCCTCGAGAAACGTGTTGCCATTGGCTAGAAAAATTTCCCAAGGCCCTGTGGGTAGAAGAACGATTTCTTTCAAGTCTGAGAAGCCAGGATACAAAAGCAGACAGCTCGGCTCTTTTATGAACGGCCATGGAAAACAACGAGAGAGAGAGAGAGAGAGAGAGAGAGAGAGAGAGAGAGAGAGAGAGAGAGAGAGACTCAAACAGAATGGATCTATGAAAACAAATTCTATCTTATTTTTAAAACAGAATTTGCTGGAAAACCACTCTAAATATCAGTTTTGTGCATTGCCCAGTTCAGAGTTTTGGAAAATTCCTGCTGGAGGCAACAATTCTAAGAATGTCCAAACAGCCCATTGGAAAGCTGGCTGGGAATGCTGGTACTTGTAGTCCAGAGGAAAAAAATCTCCTAAACTCTTAATCAAGTTGTTAGTGGCAATTTGCCTTTTTTTTCTTTTTTTTTCTTTTTTTTTTTGGCATCTTGGAACTAACATATGAACTTCCAACTCTGTGTCATGACAATATCACTGAGTTTATAAAACTCATACTCAACTTCTTCCTAGTGATGGGACTCAAGGTGATTCACGGGAGATTGACAGTTACAGTCTAATGCAAACATTGATCAGACACAAACCTGCTTCACTTCATGAAACTTGTTGGATGACCCACTTTGCACACTTCCCTATACGTATAGGGGGTGTGATGTGCATTATTTTCCCTTTCTGAAAACTCTCCAAAGAGACATATTTTAGAAAAGGCAGCAGTTCATGCCATGAACTGCTGGACAGCTCAGTAGTTTAGGAATAGGGATGGGCACTTCGTTTCGGACCCAGTAGGTTACGAAACGAACCACGCGAGCCCAGGTGATCCTCGGAGCCGGCTGATGGACACAGATCCAATTAATTTACCTTTCTCTGTCTCGCGCACGGTTAAAATCCAATGAGGAAGCATGCTGCGACATCATCTGTGCTAGATCTGTGATGCTGGCCAATCAGGAGTTGTGCAGCACAGGCCTCCCTCTCTGATTGGCCAGCAGCACGAAGCAGGGGAGATGACATCATGGCATGCTTTCTCGTTGGATTTTAACCCTACGCGAGACACAGAATGGTAAAGCAATTGGATCTGCACGTATCAGCCAGTTCCGAGGACCACCTGGGCTCACGTGGTTCGTTTCATAACCTACTGATTCCGAAACGAAATGCCCATCCCTATTTGGAAATTCAGTTCCCGACTTTGGGTCCTTGACAGGAACTAGACTTGATGATCCATAAGGCCCCTTCCAGGTCTGCAGTTCTAAGGTTATTAGCACATTGCTCTCATCTGATTTTTTTTTTAAATTTAAGCATCATCAGGCCTTGGATCTCAAAAAGAACCTTGCCTAAAACCCCAAAGAGTTGCCGTCAATCAGAATGGACTATGATGAGCTAGACACTCCAACGATTCGATTGAAGGCAAGGCAGATTTCTCTGATCCCAAAGAGTTATCATCACATCTTGACAGGTGTATATGCAGGATGGTCTTTATGTATTCTTAGAGGCAGATACATGACAATGTGTTTCTTAAGATAATAAATGCAAGGACGTACATTTCAGTGTGAAGGTAACAATAGCCCAATCTAGTAAGGCGTTCCCTGGGACAAGGGAGAAACATCACCCACTTCCCACATAAACCAATAGGGACCAATCCTGCCTTTGTGGCTGAAAGGTGGTACATAAATAGTAAGATTGTGCTGCGAAACAAAGCATTAACTCCAAATTCCTTACTGTGATTCCTACTGGAAGAACGCAGGAGGAATATGCAAACAGCGGGGGGGGGGGGGGGAGCATGTAGCCTTCATGTATGTAAACCATAGAAGCAAACTCCTGTATGTTAGTGTCCATTATCGGGCATGAAAACAGCAGGTTTTATTAATAATATTTACCATATATACTCGAGTATAAGTCGACCCTAATTTAACCCCAATTGGAAAAAAATATTGACTCGAGTACAGTGACACCCCCCACCGCCTAGCGCGGGGGTTAGGGACCCGAGCCAACCCACGATAATTGAAAATCTGCGATATGCAGATGCAGGTCGGGTCAGGCCTGGGAGGGGGGGCTCCTAGCTTGGGGCTCTTGTACTTACCCCCCTCCCCCCGCAGCCTGGCGCTGCCCTGAATGGGCTTGCAAGGGCCTTCCTGGGCCTTCTGGAGGCCCCAAAAAGGCCTCCCTCCGAACCAGAAGTGACTTCTAGATCACCAAAAATCATTTCTGAGGCCTCTGAGGGACTTTTACATGAACCACGAAAGGGCGAGGGACCACTGTATAAGTCTAGGGTGGGAAATGCAGCAGGGCCTGGCAGCTCCTCCTTTGTGAGCTAGGGGAGCGGCACATGATGTTTAAAATGACTTTTAGCCATGGACCCAAGCACTTGCCTCAGTGGCTAAAAGTATTGACCCGAATATACTTCGAGGGCCCCTTTTCCAGCCCAAAATTAGGGGCGAAAAACTAGACTTATATTTGAGTATTTACAGTATATGTCACAGCGCTTCTCCGCACCCTCACAACAACCCTGCAGGCTCAGTAGATCCTGAACGAAAGAACCACAGGTGCAGAAATCATCTGGAGAGTTCCATGGTTTTAATGGGAACAAGGACCGAAATCTCCCAAACCACAGCCCTTTAATTTAACTGCTATAACAGGCCTGCCCAACAGGTAGACTGTGGGCTACTGGTAGCCGGCGAAGGGTTCAAAAGTAGCCCACCAGCCATCAATTAAAAACATGAGGGGATAAGTTCTCCACCCCTCCCTCCCCCATCTCAAGGACCACCACTGCCCCAGCAAAGTTCTGGGTCTGCCAGCCCACTGTCTCAGCCGAGCGGGGCAGTTCAAAGGCCATGGTGCATTGAAATCTGTTCCCTCTAGAACTGATTAATTGGTTTTCAATGCAGTCCTATGGGAAGCCGCTGCTCTACTTACAAAAGTTTTTACTTATGAGCATGTGCTCGGAACGGATGAAAATCGTAAGTAGAGGTTTTAGTGTAGTAGCCCTCAGGCACTTTGGGCCGGAAAAAGAACAGCCCTGTGCTATACCATACCAGCTCTGCCAAAATCGGCATACAACATAAGGTAAAAACGTAGCTCTTTGCTCATTAAGCAAACAAAGAAAGACAAGACAAAACAATAAACAAACAAATAATCCCATTCAGGGAAGTGAATGTTTGGCAAGTTTACATACTTCTAGTCTGCCACGTGCTTCTGCAGCCATTCTGTGTGTTCATTTCGAACAGCCTGCAAACTACTTTTATCTGTTTGTTTTTAAAACTGTATCAACCACCTTTGATCCAGAAGGGACTTGAAACCAGTATATGCCACATTTTACAGTTTTAAAAAAATGCAATGTTAGCCCCCCCCCCAAAAAAAACCAAAAAGACTCAAGAAGGCACTGGTAAACCACTGCCAGTCCACACACAGAAACTGGAATCGAATTAGGGTTAGGGTTAGGGTTAGGGTTAGGGTTAGGGTTAGGGTTAGGGTAGGTCAAAACAACTGGATAAATCTATACTACTACCCTATATATGAACAATAAAAAGTATTATAAACTGCCTGCCAGATATTGCCTGAGTTATTGTATTTGGATGACTAGGCAGATATAGTACATACAAACACTGGCTCTCTCTTTCTTTTATCTTTTATGGTAAACATTCCAACCGGCCTAGTATGGTATAATGGACAGAATAGGGCTCAGATGACTTGGGTTCGAAATCTCACTCAGCCGTGGAAGCTCACAGGGGGTGGGGTGGGGCTAAGGGCAAATCTCCTATCAAAAAACCTACTAGGACCACCATTAAAGGAAAGTGATTTGACATGGTGCACTAAAAAGAGAAATAGGGAAGAGGGAGTGACTGGCCCTTATGTGTCTTTAAATTGGTACCAAACAGCCCCAGGGTGGTGAGGTGTGTGTGTGTTGTGTCATTACAGTCGTGACCGACTCTTCGTGACCCCATGTCCATGGAGTTTTCTTGGCAGGACTACTGGAGTGGTTTGCCAGTTCCTACTCCAGGCACCTACAGCACCGGGTATTCCCTGGTGGTCGCCCATCCAAGGACTAACCAGGGCCGACACTGCTTAGCTTCCGAAATCTGTTGAAATCAGATTTGCTCAGGGCATCTAGGCAGCGAGTGGTGAAGTAACAGCCAATAACTTTTGTCAATTTACTTACAGGACATTTTAGTAAGGAATCTGAACCACAAGAGGCAGAAAACATGACAAGCTCCCTGCTGTTGAAAGTGACAGAAAACCCGATACGCCCGTTATCCAACGCCACCTCAGGAAACGAAAAGGCTACGGCTTACAGCGAGAAAGCCATGTTTTCTCAACCCCCAAAAGCCAACAGGCAGCTAATCCCTGAAAGGATTTAGTAGTAACAGGAGTGGAACAGCACCAAGGTTAGGACGCTCGTGTCAGCTTCTGGTCTTGCGTGAGCCACCTGCCCGCGAAGTGGCTTTCCCGAAGTCCATGTTTGTTTTGGAACACCAGAAATGCTCTCGGCTTCGCCGCATGTGTGTGTGTTATGTCATTACAGTCCTGACTGACCCTTCATGACTCCATGCCCATGGAGTTTTCTTGGCAGGAATACTGGAGTGGTTTGCCAGTTCCTACTCCAGTTGCCTACAGCATCTGGTATTACCTGGTGGTCTCCCATCCAAGTACTAACCAGGGCTGACCCCGCTTAGCTTCTGAAACCAGGCAAGATCAGATATGCTTCCTGCCAAGCTTCCATTCTCCCCCCCCCCCCCGCCCCCAAAGAGAAGCCAGAAGCCCTTCTGAAAGGTTGCCCGAGAGCCTTACCTTTGGAAGGGAAACCGGTGCCATGGCCGGTGCAGGCACGAGGTCCCGAGGCCCTGCCGTTTTGCCGGCGAGCACCAGCACGGCACACTCGGCACATGCTCCGAGAGTCAGCTGCTTACCATCATCCACCGACAAGCTACTGGGCACCCGCAAAGAGCCCAGAAAGATAGGCAGCCGGGCGACTTGCACGGCTTTTAATCCGAGGCATCGTTTCTTCTCCTGCCTACAGAAGAAGCAGACAAAGGTCTCCACTTTGTACTGCCTGGACCAGGCGCTGCTGGGATGATGGGAGCTGGTGCTCTCGTATTGCAGCCACTGCCCCAAGAGGTCATGGTAGCAGAGCACGCATGTGGCGACGATCCCCGTGGAATCGGCAGGCCTGGCCCGAGGAGCTGGAGGATACACCGTGAGGAAGGGGAAAAACGGTTCTTTCTCCCCAAAGCGGCCCGGCGGGTTGACACTCAGCTGGAACTCTTTGCCTGCTCCCAGTTCACCTCCGCAGATGTAACAAACCGACACCAGGCCTGCTTTGGCCAAACTTGCCTGCCTGGAAGAGCCATGGCCGGACTCTTTTTCGGCGGAAAACACTTGGTGGTACCTTCCCAGGAAGCTCTGGGCCGAAGTGATGAACTCCTCGTTGTGGGAAGCCCGGTACATGGCCCACAGATCCTGCAACACCCCGTAACACTTCCGGCAGCTTTGGACTTCCCAGTGCCTGTTGGGAACTTTGGCATTGGGGGGGCAAGGGAGAAGGCCAAGGAGAGGGAAGTGCATGGTGGTTTTGGCGTTCCCGTTAGGAATCTTGGCCGAGACCACCAGCCTGGGGTCCTTGGTGCAGTCCTCCCCGCAGAGGTAGCACGCTTCCTGGAAGACCGGCCGGTGAGGAGGGAGGGGTTCGTCTCTGGGGGGAGTTTCTCTCTTCCTGGCGTTGGCCGCGTTCAGAGGGACGACGTAGAGCCTCTGCAGCACGGGCACGTGGGCCAGCTCGAAGCTCTGCCACTGCTGCATGAGCGAGGCGAAGCAACAGGAGCAGACCAGGGTGCTCCCGGCGGGGCTGATGGGCAGGGCCCCCGGGGGTGGGCTGTGCAACCACAGGAAGGGGAAGAAAGGCGCCTTGGAAGCCTTCTCTTGCTTCTGCACGTGGATCCGGTGCTGGGAAGACGGCGTCAAGAGGGAGCCGCACACGTAGCAACAGAGGGATTCCCCCGACGGCGACCACGAGGACGACGCCGTCCCCCGAGGAGGCCTGGGCGCTGGGAGGCCGCGGGCCTCCTCCTTCTGCTCTTCATCGCTGGTGATGTTGATCTCGCTCTCCTCCGACGAACCGTAGCCGGGAGGCTCCCGGACCCTCTCCTCCTCCTCCTCCTCCTCCGAGGGACGCTTGGCCGCCGAGCGATCGCTCCTTCCCAGGTCTGGGGAGATCCCCGGCGGCGCCTTGGCGCTACTCCCGAGGGGCGCGCCGGGCGCGGCTTTCCAAACAAGCGCGTCGGCGCCCCAGAGGCGCGCTCGCCGCTGCCGCTTCTTCCTCGGCTTTTCGGCCAGTGGCAGACCGTTCCCTGGGCGCAAGGGGACGGCGGCCGACTCCGCGGGGGGCGGCAGCGGCGGATTCCAGCCGCGGTAACTTTCGCGGCTGCTCATGGGCGCGCTGCCCACCACCGTGCGCTCCCGGGCACTGCAGGAGCCGGCGCCGGCTTGGGCGCGGTTGTCCCGGCTCGGGGGTCGCAGGTCGCTGTCCGAGAGGTTCTCGGCGGCGTCGGAGAGCGAGGAGAGGTCCGTGTCTTCCCCACCGGCACGGCCTGCAGCCTCTCCCTCTTCGTCCTCTGGAGGCTGGCTGCGGCCGCTGCTGCTGCTCGGACGCCGTTCGTCGTCGTTTGCGCCCAGCGCGTAAGAGAGGTTCCACTCTTGGGTAACCCGGCGCAGCCCCCCGGGGCCCCCGGGCCCGTCGCACTGGTAGGGCCGCTTGAGCCAATACATGCGCTTCTCCACGGGCGTGCGCGTCCGCTCGAAGGCGTCCCACTGTTCGGCCAGGAAGCAACGGCACACGGCGCACACCAAGGCGCACCCCTCCGGGGTCACCTCTTGCGCCCCGGGCGCCGGCTCCTGGTGCTGCAGGAAAGGGAAGAAGGGCTGGTGGTCGCGGGGAGACTTCACCTGCAGCTTGAGCTCCTTGCCCCGGCTGATCCCGCCGCCGCAGATGAAGCAGCAAAGCGCCACGCCAGAAGAGGAGGAGGAGGAGGAGGAGGAGGGAAGGGAGACAGAAGCGGCGCCCGCCGCCAGGGACTCGGCAGCACAGCTGCTGCTGCTGCTGCTGCTGCTGCTCCCCGCCGCTGCTCCTGCACACTCTTCCCCGGACCCAATCGCGGCCATCAGCCGCCGCTTGCGGGAGATCGGCGCCTCTTTCTCCAGATAATCGCTCATTTTCCCCTCGGGTCCTCGTCGTCGCCGACGGGGCGGTGGCGAGGGCTGCGGGAGACTCCCCAGGGCTGATCGCTCATCCTGCAGGCGCCGGGTGGCCGGACACGCTCTTGTTGGAGTGGGAGAGAGGGCTGCCGTAGTTGGCTGCGATCAGTTGGTTCCCCTCTGCAGACTTGCTGCTGCAGCCGCCGCTGCCGTCACTTTGGGAGTGGGTGGGGAGGGCGAGGGCGAGGGAGAAGGGTTAGCTTTTTTGGAGAAGAGGCAGGGAGCTCCTGCGGGAGAAGGCTGGAGCCGGCAGCCGCCCCGCCAGTCGCGGTGCCTCGCTTCAGAGCGGACTTGGAGCTCCGGGAAGAGTCGGAGCCGCTGGTGCAAAGTTTGGCGGCGAACTCGGCAGCGCCATCTCCCTGCTTGCTTCCTTCCCTCCCTCCCTCCCTCCCTGGAGGTGGGTCTCCTCCGTGCCACCAGCGGCGGCTTCCACAATAAACCGGCCCCTTCCCTTGCCGGAGCCTGTCTCCTCCACCGCCGCCGCCAGCAGCCAAACACCCCCCCCTCCGCGCCAAGTTCTGCAGTGTGTGTGTGTGTGAGGAGGGGGAGACGGCCAGGACTCCGGCAGCCTTTCTTGATCGGGCGCTCCGCCAAAGCGCAGAGGGAGAGCCCCGCTTCGGAGCAAATTCACGCCTACCCAGCCTTGCATCTCTCTGAAGCCGAGAGAAATATACATTGGGGGGGGGGAGGGGAGAGGAGGAGCGAGACGGCTATACAGAGGAATTATATATATATAAACTTCACTTCTAATTCCGTAGGGTTAAATTACTGGCGTTTTTCACTTGGCCCCGTTAGCACCAGGGGAGCACTTTCTAAAAGAATATAGAAGAACGTATGTCATCGGTGCGGTTCTAATGTGATCTTCACCATCACCACCACCAGCACCATCCTGCCAAAGGCAGCATGCATTGCCACTGACACCGTAGTAATCAAAGCAGAAAAGTTACTATTTATTTATTTATTTATTTATTACATATCCTCTCTCTTCAAACACAGTAATGGAACGACAACAAACATTTGACCTTCTCGAAAAGCAAAATGTAAACAGTTGAAACCTAGCAAACTAACTGATTGCACAGTGTGCTGCCCTTCTTGGAAGGACTACAATTACTATTACTGAAAAACCAGTGGGAGATCTGTGACCTCCTATGGTTTGTGAGCCTAATAAGAGACTATGATTAGGGGAGGTGGAGAACAACAACACCCATGAGTTGCTTGGAGGGCAGTGCTTGGGTGATTTAGTTTCCTACCCAGGCAGTATCCACTCATGTCAAGACAGCTCAGCCTCTCTTGTGGGACTTTTGCTTCTGACAACAGCTGCCTTGCATACAGCACGGGGGAGAAATGTAATTGCCCCTGGGGCTGGAAGTATGACCACTGGCTTTCTAAACAATCACACCGATTATATGACAGCTTAGAAAACCCCCAAGGGAGGAACGCCTGATCCTCTTGCTATGATGGAAACCTGCTTTCTTTGTAGGTGGCACCCACCTTCATCGATAGGATGAGAACATGAATGTGCAAAGTACAGTGGTGCCTCAGATAACGACGATAATTCGTTCGAGGTTAGTTGTTATCCGAAACACGTCGTTATCCGAAACGCAGTTTCCCATAGAAATGAATGGGAAACCGTTTAATCCATTCTGGAGCCTAGGAAAAAGGCACAGACACCTGGTTTTTTGCTCAAAACTCTTTAAAAAGTGCACTTTAAAGGTACAGAAGCAATGTCACCTGGGATAACTTTTTTACTGATGCATGCTGGAAATTCATTATCTGAGGCAGTCCATAGGGAAAATTCGTTATCCGAAGCAACCCATAGGAAGATTCGTTATCCACGGCAGCCCATAGAGAAAATTCGTTCTCCAAGGCACACCTATACCTAGGAATTGTGATTCGTTATCCGAGGCAGCCCATAGGGAAAATTCGTTATCAGAGGCAGCCCTATACCCGGAAATTTGCAGTTGTTATCCGAATTATTCGTTACACGGGGAAGTTGTTATCCGAGGTACCACTGTATTAGACTTGGGAGGTTACACAGACAAATGTAGTCTGTGATGGAGTTAAGGCCTTTCCCAAATACTGTATTGTGATTTATATGTTATGTTTTGTGTCCCACCCCACCCCACCCCCACTGTCAAAAGAATGGAAGTCAGTTGAATTTTGCTCCGATCTGAGCCAATGACTACAGGGAGCTCCTTGCCTCCATTAATTCACTTGGGCAATTTCATAAGCTAAATGACCTTCACTTCTGACACATCCCCGGCAGGGTTCCTCTGCTCACCCTCTCTGCCCCTCCCATCAAGCAGCATTGCCTTTCAAGTATCAACTTAAAACTGTGAATGGGAAATGCAGTATCCCAGGTTGGCCAGCAGGGTGCTGCAAGGCATTTTTAAATATACAGTGGTACCTTGTATAAAGGAATTAATTAGTTCCAAATGAAATTTCAGTGGTACCTCGTGTAAAGTAATTAATTCGTTCCAAATGAAATTATGTTAAGCAAATTTTCCTTTATACAGATCCCCATAGGAATGCATTAAAATGGAGTAATCCCATTTTTATGTTGTACGGATTTTCCCCATAGGCGATTATGTTAAGCAAATTTCCCCTATCTCCGGAATTTTCTATGTTGTACAGATTTTTTGTTATACAAGCTGTTTGTTATACAAGGGTCTGCTGTATGTTCAGCAAATTTTCCTTTATACAAATTTCCCATAGGAATGCATTTACAACTGACTAATCCCTAATCACGACCATTTTCATGTTGTACGGATTCGCCCCATAGACGATTATGTTAAGTAAATTTCCTCTATCTCCGGAATGTTTTATGTCGTACAGATTTTATGTTATATAAACCGTTTGTTATACGAGGGTCCACTGTACACAGTACTCCTCTCTCTCTCTCTCTCTCTCTCTCTCTCTCTCTCTCTCTCTCTCTCTCTCTCTCTCTCTCTGTCTCTCTCTCTCTGTATCATTTTCAACTAGTAAATTAGTATTACTGTACTACCGTATCAATAATGAGGCCACCAACATGGCTCAGAAACACAGTATAACATATGATCTTAAAAGTTATATGTTTGGAAGTTCGTACAAGATGGCATATAAGTCACATTAAAAAGGTAAAGGTTCCTCCTCTGTGTGCGTGCTAGTCGTGTTTGACTCTAGGGGCGGTGCTCATTTTCGTTTTTAAGCCAAAGAACCAGTGTCGTGCCACTGCAAAGCACATCAAGAAAACTAAATTTGCACAGACTAGTCCAGTTAAAGAGACCACTGGGAAGACAGTGGGGCATGTCCCAGGAATCCGATACATGAAGGCAGTATTGCACCCACAGGAATTCAGCCAGAACATCCGAGCCTAGACGTGAGGGTGAGCGCTCCAGAAAGGGCGTCTTTCGTTAGTGCGAAAAGTCGTGTCGAGGTCATCCGTTAATATTTATGCGGGAGGAAAGCTGAGATCCCACCGAGGTGAAAAATAGCGGCAAACAGGTGGTGCCATTTGCTAACATGGCAGCTGGCTTGGGAAGGGACATGCTGTTAATAAACAGAAACAAGCACAGGTGGCTTGCTTTTCAATGGAAGGTGGTCATTTCGCTCTTCAGATGGTTTGTCTATTGCATCTGGAGCGCATCTCTCTCCCACCCGCCCCTGAGCAGCCAGAGTCTAAATTTACTGCAAGCAAAGCTGTCAGCAGACTTCGTAGCTTCATAGCTTTGTCTCCTAAAGAACAGCCTGTTTTCCGAGCTGAGCTATAGCTGTCCGACAGAAGAGCTGGGAAAGTTTTCTCTCTGGGATCCTGGAAAGGTGCAGTTGGCCAGCATAAAGACGACAGTGTAAGACCAACCATTATTAACAGCAGCCCCTTAAGTACTGTATATACTCGAATATATGCCTAGTTTTTCAGCCCTAACTTTGGGCTGAAAAAGGGGCCCTCGACTTATATTCGGGTCAATACTTTTAGCCACTGAGGCAAGTGCTTGGGTCGGTGGCTAAAAGTCATTTTAAACATTGTGTGCCGCTTCTCATGACCCCCCTCTGCATCACAGGGGAGCGGTGCACAATGTTTAAAATGACTTTTAGCCACTGACCCAAGCACTTGCATCAGTGGCTAAAAGTCATTTTAAACATCACACACTGCTCCCCCCAGCTCACAAAGGAGGAGCTGCCAGGCCCTGCTGCGTTTCCCACCCTAGACTTATACTTGAGTCAATACGTTCCCCCAGTTTTGGGGGGTTAAATTAGGGGCCTCGACTTATACTCAGGTCAACTTATACTCGAGTATATACAGCAGGCATGTCAAAAGTCAGGCCCGGGGGCCAAATGTGGCCCATTTACAAATTTAGAGTGTCCGGCGGCCTCTTCTCCTTACCGGCTCAGCCGATCATGCATCCCCACCAACTGGCCCTTCCCCATACCGGATGGAGGCATCAGCTTGCAGATTTATGTTTTGCCTGCTCTTCCTGCTTCTGTCCACCTCCCCCAGCCACCTTCCCAGACCTACCTGCCCCCGGCTCCGTTGCTGCAACATCCTCCCTTCCTCCTTGCTTGTTATAGAGACTTGTCCAAATACCGGCCTGGGAGCCCAATGTGGCTGAATGGTCGGCCCCCACACATTTTCACCTCACCAAATCTGGCCCTCCTTGCAAAACGTTTGGACACCCCTGATATACGGGTATTTAGGAGAGGCCAGTACTCAGTAGCAGCAGCAGCAGCGAGAGATCACATGGTTTGCTAGGGGAAGGTACCAGGCCGTGTCTTTAGCAAGACGATTTGAGCAGAACAAGGGGAAGAATTCTCCTTGGGACCTTAGAGAGCAACTTGGCAGCAAAAAACATGGGTTTTAGTGGCTACGGGTGGTTTTTAGTCCACTGCCTCTGAATGCTGTAGTTGGCAGGAGGCTGAAATAAACAATGCTAAGCTAGGCAGAGTTAAAGGCCGGTGCAACTGCACGGCACGTTACACCATATCATAAACAGCAGAGGCAGTGACACAAAGGTGCCATTTTGCAGTATATCAGCTGTAGCACTCCTGCCCCCACGCACATCAGGTGCAGGAATAAGTCACCGCTGTTGACAACTTTGGTCAAGTTATAGGCAAAACGAGCTGACTGGTGGAATTCTTATGTTCTTTTCCCAGAACCTGAGCAAAAGCTATTCAAGGCACTCCATTTTCATTATGCCTTAGATATGCCCATCCAGGTACCTCCAGGACAGCTGGAGCTATGGTAGTGCTATCTGCTGCCATCTCTGGTGCTAGGATGCTACCATGAGCCCTGCTCATCACCACCCTGCCTCTGAAAGGAGTTGGGCATGAAATGAATTTTTAATTTGTTTTGTTAGCTAACGAAATAAATAACACACCAACCCATCAAAGAAAACCAAAACGAAATGGAAATTTCCTTTTCATTTCATTTCGTTTTTCGTTCCCCGTGTCTCTCTTCTACCTTGTCTCAGTTGCCGGCCTTCTCCTCCCCGCCTGGAACTCCGGCAGCCAAAACAACAACAACAACAACAACAACAAACAACAAAAGGAAAAATGCCAGCCTGTGCTATAGCTGAGGAGGGGGGGAAGCCCAGGCATGCGGGGGGGCTTTTAAAATAATTTTAAAAATAAAAAAGCACCAACCATGCTAAAAATAAAAACTAAAAAAGTAAAAGTAAAAAGTAAAAAAAAAGAAATGAAACATACAAAACACGAAACAATTTTTTAAAAAAAAATCATTTCATAGTAAACAAAACGAAATGGGGTGGAGAAATGAATAACGACACGAAACACCATTTTTGGCATTTCGTGCCCATCTCTAGTGCTAAGCACTGATGGTCAGAGCCTTTTCATTCTGTATAGTGCTTTTATAGTAGCATTGTTTTTAAAATGCCAAAATCTTAGCACATAGGGCAGCTGTGCCAAACTTTTTTTTGTCATTCAGGTGTTCTTGGATGGCAACTCCCAGAAGCCTTCACCATCAGCTGTGCTGGCCAAGACTTCCAGGGGCCTTTATACACGACCCCTAAACTCCGCAGCAAATGGCTGCAAACTCCGGACTTTACAAGTGTTTTCCCACCAGCTCCGGAGTTTGCAGGAAATTAAGTGCGACCCCGCCCACCTAAGCGCGACCCAGCTGCACTTTCTTGTACCTGCTTGAGGTGGGTGAAAATCCCCAGGTCCGGATTTAATCTGGTCAGTGCGGGGCTCTCCTGGCTTCTGCTTGTGTTTTTTTTTGCCTCCCGCCCCTTTAAGAGAAGAGGTGGGAGGAAAAAAAGCAAGCAGAAGAGAAACAGAAGAGAAACAGAGGAAGCTCCTCCAGGTGAGCTGCATTTTTTCCTCTCTTTCTCTGGTGGGGAGGAAGGAAGAGCAACGAACCCCTAAGATCTTTGGTCCGAATTTAAGGGGCCAGCGGATCTTAGGGGTCGTGTGAAAAGGCCCCAGGAGTTGCCATCGAAGAGCAGAAAACCACTGAGGTTGCAGATAAGAACTCATGATGAAATGTGTCTGCTCTGCAATACGGCTTGGGAGTCACCTGCCTCTCTCGGTTTGTTGGTTTCGCAGATTACAACCATGGAACTTTTATTGTGTGCACCTTTTTTTAATTTGGTTGTCACGGTCTACCTGCTGGGTCAGGCTTTGCAGCCTCCTGTAGATTGGCTGCATGGTGCCACTGGAAGAGACCACCGACTTTGGGCCTTTTCACACGACCCCTAAGATCCGCTGGCCCCTTAAATTCGGACCAGAGATCTTAGGGGTTTGTCGCTGTTCCTGCGTTCCCACCCCCTCCGCACTCCTGGCTGCTGGCTGAGTGAGGGGAGGGAGAAAAAAAGGAAGAAAATAATGCCGCTCACCTCCGTTCTGCTGTCCCCGCACTGCATTCAGATCTCTTAAAGGGGCGGTGGGCAAAAAAAGAACAAACAGAAGCAAGGAGAGCCCGGCAGTCACTACTGTTATATCCGCATCAGGAATTTTCACCCTCCGAGAGCAGGTACCTGAAAAGTGCGCTGGGACGCGCTTAGGTGGGTGTGGTCACACTTAATTATCTGTAAACTCCAGAGCTGGTGGGGAAATAATTTTAAGCTCTGGAGCTGGGAGCCATTTGCTGCGGAGTTTAGGGTTCGTGTGAAAAGGCCCTTTGTCACCTCTGTCCTTGTTGAACGGACAGTTTGTTGCTGTAATAACATCACTGTAAACAGGAAAGCAACAGAAAGTCTTGATTGCATTCTTCTGAAAAGACTAGGAACGGTAAGCTGGAGATATTTTTAAAGGCTGGCCTCCCCACCTCCAACCAAGGCTGTTACTTCACGAACCGCTCGCTTCGCGGCAAGCCCTCATTTCTGTGCGAATCGATCGTTTCAGTCCGCACGCTCCTCCTTTTTGGCTGCAATGCCACCCCGACCACGCCCCCTTTACCGTGCTCCAAGCGGGGTGAGTGGTTCCCCTGCCAGCGGCCGGGAATCTTTTCGCTTCGCATCTCGCTTCGCTCCCAACGTGACGTGTGGTCTTGGTTTTTGGCTTTTATTTCAAGTTTTTTTAAAAAATATTCAAACAGGGATATCGATGCATCGCTATATCGTTTCATCGCTTTGCGCTGTTACTTCCTCGCTCGAGTAGCGGTGGCGGCGGCAGCGGCGGCGGGAGCAGGAGGAGCCGCTGCCGCCTCGCCCGGCCAGAGCAGGGCACCCGGGACAGGCAGCGTGCAAGCGGCGGAGGGCGGGCGGCTGTGCCATGCGGGGCTCCCCCCAAGTAGCGGAGGCGGCAGCGGGGGGGGGGCTGCCAATGATGCCAGGAAACAGTTGAAATCAGTAGAGCCATTGCAACTGACAGTCCAGCATCAGTGCATCGCCGTCGGTAGGTATTTTTTTAAAGGACGGATGGGAAATAAGGAACGTTGAAAAGTGGCATGCGAATGTGAAGGGAGCACGTGAGGTTGTGCTCGAATCGGTCCTAAAACTGCAGCTCGTGAGTACTGAGAAACAGGGGCGGGAGCGAAGCGAGAACACGTGACCGCCACGTGACCGCCTCCGAATTCACAGCGAAGGCAAGGTCGGTTCGAAGCGAGGCACTTCGTGAAGTAACAGCCCAAGAGAACAACCGAGAAGCAGAGGCAAGGGTGGACAACCCTTGTCTCTCCACCAGTGCGAGGAAGCTGCAGCTTAAGTCGCAAAGCCACCAAGTGTCAACAGCATCAGCACAACCAGGCACCTTTAGAGGAAGACTTTTAGTGAAGAGCTTTGGATGAGTATGCCTAGATAAAAGGCCTGTGAGGGGCGACGCTTCCCCCTCTCTTCTTCAGAAAGGCTGAAGGTCAGCTCGCAGCTGTGACTCACCGCGTGGCATCCTGCCCCAGAAGGCAGGCGCCGGCCAAGTGCCTCTGTACGGTGTGAGGTTTTGAAAACTTTATCTCCCCAGTGCCAAGTTCATGTGCCGAACGGCTCCGTCAGTGAAGAGGAACGGCCAAGATGCTTTCAAAAAACAAGGAACCTCTTCAAATCTTCCCAAACGATAAACTGGGAAAAAAAACCATAACAACTAAGAGGATTATAATGCTGTAAGGTGTTCCATTAAGATAAATCAGTTTTAATTTTAGGCATGAGAGACAAGAAATACTTGGCTGATATGTTGGTCAACTAAACAATATTGAGAGGCAAGTGCTGCACTGCTTTGCAAGAAATGCCCCTGTGACCCTGGTTTAAAAAAAAACTGGTTAATTACCCAAAGAAAGTAGAAAACTAACAATCAAAGGCCAGGATTGACAGGCAATATTTCAATGGCAATTGACAAAGAGTTTTTAGTGTACCTTGGATCGCATGGTTCAATCCCTTGTATATCCCTGTATATATCCCTGTAGATACAGTATATACAAGAGCAGACCCACTGTTTCCTCACAAGGGGAATGGCTTCATACTATTTGGGGAGAAAAGCAAAGCAAAAGCAAAGTGTTCTGCTTACATACCGCCCCATACCACTACAAGTAGTCTCTGGGTGGTTTACAATTTTTTAATTACAGTGTGCAGGCTACACATTGCCCCCCCAACCAAGCAGGGTACTCATTTTACCGACCTCGGAAGGATGGAAGGCTGAGTGAACCTTGAGCCTGGTACCAGGGATTGAACCCAGGTCGTGAGCACAGTTTTACCTGCAGTACAGGCATTTAACCACTGTGCCATGATGATTTTGCCCTATTGGATGGCCTAGAGCAGTGATGTCGAACCTATGGCATGGGTGCCAAACGTGGCACTCGGAGCCCTTTCTGTGGGCACCTGACATCGCCCCTTCATAGTCACCTGTATACAGGCTAAATTACTGTATTGGCACTTTGCAAAATAATTAGTGGGTTTTGAATTGCAGTTTGGGCACTCGGTCTCTAAAAGGTTCGCCATCACTGGCCTAGAGAACTACATACTATTCGTGCTCTTGGGAACATGAGGACTGTTTTGTCCAGAGGTCCTTATACATATGTAAATGTGTAGCTTAGAGGCTAGATAGCTATATCAGAGACAGTGCCCAGAGAAGGAAAGGCGGGGAATCCATGACATGGCCTCTGAGTCGGTACATACCAAGGGGGGCAGTGTGTTGAACCACCAAACACCTAAAGTGGTGGTAAATAAATTGGGATAAACCACTAAACCAGCCATTCATGCCTATCTCTGTGTGTGTGTGTGTGTTGCGTCGTTACAATCGTGACCCCATGTCCATGGAGTTTTCTTGGCAGGAATACTGGAGTGGTTTGCCAGTTCCTACTCCAGGCGCCTACAGCACCTGGTATTCCCTGGGGGTCTCCCATCCAAGTACTAACCAGGGCTGACCCTGCTTAGCTTCTGAAATCAGGTGAGATTGGATGTGCTTAGGGCATCTAGGCAGCATGCCTATCTCTAGTATTTAATAACATCACTGTAAACAGGAAAGCAACAGAAAGTCTTGAGCGAACAGTAGGATAACAAATGTTTCTATAATCAAAGGGCAGCGAGACATGAACATGCAAAAATCATTGCTAGTTTTGAGTACAACCGCAGTTATAGGTCACATGGAGAAAGACTGTGACAATTTGAACATAGGGTGTGACTGTATGAGGGAATTTGGAGTGATCTGAGCTGTGCATAAGATCATAGAACCATGAAGCTGGAAGGGATCTTGTACAACCCGTACAAATCAAAGGATACCTGTCAGGTGGTTGTCTAAATTTCTTTTGGATGCCTCCAGTGTTGGAGCACCCACCGTCTCTCAAAGCCATTGGCTGCCATACTGCTCTAACAGTTAAGAAGTTTTTTTCCTGATATTCAGCTGAAATCTGGCTTCCAATAACACGAGCATACAGTAGGACCCCAGTATCCCCTGGGGATTGGTTCTAAGCCTTCCCGTGGATAATGAAAACTTTGGATAAGAGAGAATGCCAAAATGTTATCCAAAACTGCTGTTTTATGATAGTAACTTGCTTTACAGCTGCTGTTTGTGACAGTAGCTTGCTTTACGGCTGCAGTTTTATGACGGTAACTTGCTTTACAGCTGCTCTTTGTGGCAGTAGCTTGCTTTGTGGCTGCTGAATTATTTATTTATTTTTTCCTCTGCCAACTGTGGATAACTGAACCAGTGGATAATGAATCAGTGGATACGGGGTCTTACTGTATTGTTTCATGTTGCCTGTGGTTCCAAACGCAAAAGCCATTCTTCAGCCTATCTCAGGGTGCAACGTTGACAGAAAAGAAGAGTTTGTGGAGTTGCGTCTTCTCTTCCAATAGACAGAAATGTTTAAGAAAGTACATCGTGGTACATTCAAGCACAGGGGCTCTCTCCACTACTGAACAGCCCAAATGCAGAAAGCTAGTCAGAAGTGAAATTGCGAGTGGGATCTCATAATGAATCACCCTATTGATATTCACATCTGGGGGAAGTGAGTGGTTTCTGAACTGAGGAAATTAGAAAGCTAAGACCACTTCCATTCTTAGCAGGCTCCTTGCCCGTTTGCCGCTTCGGATATGAAGGGTGGTGTCCAAGGGATTCTTCAGTGAGCTTCTGAAAAGAATTGGTGGAAGTCTTTGTTTAGAAAGCTCTGTTCAAAGAGAGCCAAGTTTACACATACAGGATGCCCTTGTACAGAACGGGCCCAGGTACATATCGGTTGCGTGGTAGGATATTTCCAAGCGCTGGTAAAGCTTATGAGTTTGAGAGGGTCAAAGTTCAAGAACAACTCAGTGAAGGAAAAGATACACAGGATTCCCAGGGATTCTTGAGTCTTAGAAACTCCATGAATTTAAAATACAGTAGGACCCCGGTATCCGCTGAGGATTGGTTCAAGGCCTTCCCGTGGATAATGAAAACCATGGATAAGAGAGAATGCCCGCCCACCCACTCCCAAACTGCTTTTTCCTGACAGTAGCTTGCTTTATGACTGCTGTTTTGAGACAGTAGCTTGCTTTATGGCTGCTGTTTGTGACAGTAGCTTGCTTTACAGCTTGCTTTGTGGCTGCTGAATTATTTAATTATTTCCTCTGCCAACTGTGGATAACTGAATCAGTGGATACGGGGGTCCTACTGTATCATGCCTTGCCCACGATTACTTTCTGCCCTTACTTACTGATTACTTCATTAGACTGACCCCCTATTCACAATGCTAAACATACATACAAAAGTATCACCATACCTAAATAGTAAATTATATTTTGCATTGTTTTCCCCCCTGCTGCAACATGAGTTTAGCTTTCCCCTAAATTCTATAAATAACCAACATGTACAGCAGATGACGCGTGTTTTGTCATTGCTAATCTGAAGTGGGATGTTTCTTAATGCTCCTTTCTTCCATTGATTGTATTTCCTATTGTTTTAATTAACTGTATGATTTAAAACACACACACTGTGTGTGTGCGAGTGCACATGTGTGTATGTGTGTGCATGTGCATGCGTGCATGCATGCAGAAAGAGAAGTTGTTCATATAGGAGGCTGCTTGATGGAGCTTATTTACCTAGAAAAGTGCAAAATAAATACGAAAAGGAGTGTCAATAAATAAATGAGAGATAGTTAAGAGGAACATGGATAGCTTCAGGAAACCGTTGCCTAGGAGACTGGTGTGTTGAAGAAAATGGCCGTGGAGCTATGGATTGTACAGGTTCCCAACTGGGGCGCAGGAAGAAATTCCGGTGGATGCAAATGTCCAGACAATCCAAGTTAGGAAAAGATGCTGATGCCATCCTCAACCAGCTTTATTTTGAATTTAAAAACCAAATAAATAAATGCTAATTATGACAACAACTGATAGCAAACAGAAGTGGTGTAACTGCTTAAGATTGCATTTCTGGTACAATGCTTTGATAAAGATAGCAAGTTGCTATCGAAAGCTTAGCTTATATTTGTTGTTTTAGTAGTGACCAATAAAAGTATCGCCTAGTCTACTTATGAAGCTGATATACTGTAATTTATTGATCAATAGTTATTGTTATTATTCAACTGCACATACAGTTGCAATACTCATTTTAACAACATTAAAAGAATTAAGTACGATATGATCAGACAGCTCATCCATACAAACTATAAGCATTCCTGTTCAGTACTTTGGGTGAAGAAACAGTTCATTATGGAACTTTTCCCAAAATAGAACCAAGAGCTTGGAAACATGTTTTTTTTTTTGGGGACTGCCTTTCCCAGAATGCCCTGTTCAGCAGCATCATTAACCAAGCAGATTAAGCATCCTTAGAGTCATAATCTAAAACATCTTTGCTCAGAATATAATAGAGCATATTTGTTTAACCCATTAAGTATGTTGATCTACAAACATGCATGCAAGGGGACAGAATTAAATATCTCTTAAACATGGTCCCAGAGCCATTGCATGTCACACTCAGGTCAAAGAGAAGTGAGGCGCTGGCATCAACAAAGATTTGGTCCTAACATCAGCTCAAGGATATTGATGGCATCAGCGTTAAAGAAGCCTGAACCTAACTGCAGACACTTCATCCATTGTACTAGCCCCCCAAATGAGGTAAGATATAGGATCTCTTCTCCAAAATTTACATGGAATCAGCATTTCCAATAAATTTCTGAGAAAGAGCAGGACAGGAGAAAAAGTGGACCACAGAACTCTAGTCTCCCACTCCATCCAAATTATATGTCAACACATCAGATTACTTTGCTCTCCATTACATGAAAACAATCCCAAAAACTCGTTTATTTTAAGTGTTCCTTTCTCTCCTCTTTCAAAATGGCTTTGGCTGGATGCCATCAGGAAGAGGAGGAATCGGGAGAGGTTTATGCATCTCGGAAGGTCTCTTCCATAAAAAAAAAAGTCTCCTGGCTTTCCAAAGCTTCTGCTACAAATCAGTTCCCAGCCATTCCCTTCCTGTACCGACCTGCTGGAGTCTGCTGTTATCCTTGGCAGGGCGCTCTGAAGGAAGAAAAAAAAAATCAATCCCCTCACCCTCTAGCCCCCCTCCCCATTCTCAACAGCTAGGGAAATGCTGATGAGATGACACCTCCCAACATCCTTCAAGGTCAGGAAGGGAAAGTTAGGGAACAGGCAGACACTCGTTAAGAGGGTACTTTTAAAAAAATATACTAGTTGTTTTTGCTATGGCCAGGCATCCCCCCTTTCAGCACTGCACAGTCATTTTTAACAACAGAAAGTGCCATGGTTTTTAAACTGTTCCCTCTCTACTTTGTATCCGCACCTCATCGCAGAGTAGTTAAATTGCTATACCACAGCCAAAACTCAGCTCATGTCCTGAGATTTGATCTCAAGGCTACCAAAGACAGTGTCTGTTGCTGTCAACTCTCATTTTGCCTGTACAAAGGCATGGTCAAAACAAAATCCTTTCTCTCCTCCCCACCCTCACCCCCGTCCACTTTCTCCTCCCTATCGCATGCAACAAAGCATCCAGCCACTGAGTGTAGGGAGCGTAAGAGGAGCCCTGGCAAATGGACTGGGGTTCAAGAGATGAATACTGCTGTACTGCAGTGCCCACAGATTTCAGTTCCTCCAACAAAAATAGCACTTGCAGCTCTAGGCAGATCGGCATTTGGGAACATCCATCATGGTGACTGATAGATGACATTTCCTACGTGGGCGAGTTTGTTTCTGTTGCGCTGCCCAGCCATAAGAAGTTACTTTCAATTGGTCAACAGATGGGAAACTCCCTCTGCCCCACAACCCCAAAAGTATTTGTAGGGAGGAATATCTATAGGCAGACTTGCTATCACTGCTGTGTCGTTAAAGTGGAAGGCACGGCCTTCCGGTTTGCCAAAAGAGGTGAGCATAATTGTTCTGATTGTTTTGATACTGCTCTCTCAAAACAGGTGCTGTTCTGTCACATTTCTACCATGCCCCTGTTTAGAAATGGACATCCCTTGGCGTCACTTCCTAAATGATTTCTTAACAGACTGCGAGCAAGATACACGGGGGCATAATAACACCTTAATATCTGCCATTGGCAATTCAGGAGAACTAATTTACCCATTCCATCTCAAATTGATTGAAACAGGAACCGTTCCTTCATCAGAGCTCAATAACTGACTAATTAGCTGTATCAGGGAGTATTTATAACTTACTTGCTTGCTTGCTTGCTGCAAAATGGATGTTTGAACAGAAAGACAAGACGGCATTTGGAATGAAGAACATTCGCTCCATGCTGTGTGTCACTCTGTTCATTGCAGTCATTCGAGAATCCTGGATGATTCCTACACCGGTTGAGCATAGATTTGCTGTGTCACCTGATGCACCCTCTTTTCAAGTGGCAAATAATATTTTGTTTTTGCTTTTGTATTTATTTTTCTAGTTGGGAGCATGTTTTCTTCTAAGGACATTGAAATGTGACAAGGCTATCTGGATGTTTATTTATTTGGGCATACCAGGTGCTGTAGGCGCCTGGAGTAGGAACTGGCAAACCACTCCAGTATTCCTTCCAAGAAAACTCCATGGACATGGGGTCACTGAGAGCCGGTCACTGCTCTAACGACACAACACACACACAGAGAGAGAATTAAACCATAAAACACAGTATTTGAATCTAAGCATACTCTTTTTTCATCAGAGTCAGCCAGTGATGCTTCAGCCCGGATGAATTTCCTAGCATGTGTAGACTGGCAAACTAGTCTTTCCAAAAGACCAGTTTCAGCAAGACTTATAAAAAGGCATGATATGACCCAAAACGTGTGCCTCTGAACTTCCTGCAGTATTGTAAACAGAGGTCAAGGTGCTGTTCTAAGACCTGTTGTTGTTGTTGTTGTTGTTGTTGTTGTTGTTGTTGTTGTTGTTGTTGTTACAGTCGTGACCGACCCTTCGTGACTCCACGTCCATGGAGTTTTCTTGGCAGGAATACTGGAGTGGCTTGCCAGTTCCTACTCCAGGCACCTACAGCACCTGGTATTCCCTGGTGGTCGCCCATCCAGGTACTAATCAGGCCTGATCCTGCTTAGCTTCTGAAATCAGGCGAGATCAGATGTGCTTAGGGCATCTAGGCAGCTGTGCTAAGACCTAGCAGAGCAATGGAAAAATCCAAGGAAACATTGACACCACCCAGCTATTTGACAACAATTCAATGCAATGGCCCAAATCCTGTTGCTTTGCCTAGCCAATCACACTAGAGTGCAGCTGTTGAAATTTGGGGATTTGCTGAGTCAAATTCTCCATAAATTCCCCTAATTCAAGTGGGGCTACTCTTATTATACTAAAGCAAGTGGCATAGTGTAGTAAGAAACAGTTTGTGCAACAGCATCTTTGTAACAACACAGATGATTATGGGAATCCATCTCTTGTAGCTTCTTGGGAGATCATCCTATAAGTTTAATTGTTTTCAGCCACATGCCATCGCCAATACCACAAAGCAAAGGAAAAACAAGTCTGCAAATTAAAAACAGTATTAGGAAATGTGATAGCAAAATGCTCTAGTAAACCTGGCGGGCAACCCTTTTTGTACAGTAAGCAATACCCGAGACTTCATAGCTTCAGTTCTTAGCTGGAATTCTCTTGCACACTTCAATTCTGCCCACACTCAGGCTGCCTAGCGAAATGCAATACCTCCAGAAGGAGGCCACTTTTACTAGAGTGAGGTTTTGGCATCTGAAACAGATCCACGTTGCTTCAAGGAAATGTGTTTTTGGGGGGTGGCATATGTGGGTGTATGTAATCCTCTACATTCATCCATTTTGGCTCTGGTTATATTGCTCCAGCCAGCCCAACTGTTTAAAGAACTTTCCACAGATGTTGGGAGGAAGCTGTAAAAACACCCTTTGCTTGACATGGAAACGTCACCTGGATCTTGTTGGACTGGTCTCCTGTGACAGGTGCAGAGCTCGCCCAGGTGGTGTTTGGCAGAAGGTTCTGATAAACAGTCTGTACTGAAATTTGCAGCCTTTGCTACTGTGGCTGTAGACCAATCAAAAAGAAGCATTGAAATGAATGGATGGTGTCACAGAAGAACAGACGGCATATTCATGCATCTGTCAGAGCCCCCCCCCCTTTTTTTTTGTCTAGTACGTAATGCTTCCTCTACAGAATCCGGAGAACACTGATAAACATTTGATAGCTCAGAGTCAAGTAGTTAGTTACAAAGAGGCCTAGTTAAACAAACCCAATCATATGAATTTTAATATCAAATCATAGTATTACATTTACACATATTTTCAGAGACCAGCTCTTAGTATCCTTCCCTCAGTCTTAATCAAAATATACCATATGCAGTTACCAACATGTTGCTATAGAAATATTTCCTTGTGTAAAAGAGGGAGTGGGGGGAGATGAGGTCTCTTTTGACTCGTGGCACCTTGAAATTAGAGGGTGTGCTCAGAAAGACATTTCTCCTGTGCTTCCATCTGGGTTGGAGATGGGTTGGTTTGCTCCTTTTCTAGGGGTATGGTTAATTTTTGCTTGGAGATGCAAGAATCACTCCTAATGACATAATGATATTCACCCCAACTGACATAGGTGGTTACTTCACGTCCTTCTTTGTCCCACAACTAGTTACATACTGTGACAGTGTTGATTGCGATCACATGGTTTTGTCCCTGTTTCAGTGTTCCCATGGTCGTGATAACTTGTCTCGTGACAAGTGTTACCTCACGGTCTTGTACCGTGACAAACACTGAATTTGTCTAGCTTCCTTTTCCCTTTTTTTGGAGGGGCTTAAAATTCTTTTTCAATATTTCACTTCTGAAAAGTCACAATAAAGAAAAAACCCGGACACAGTTTTCTGAGAGAAACGAATATTTTGTTGCATGACAATTGTTACTACATGGTGTCGTGTCTCAGAACAGAAAGCAGAAAGAAAGAGTGACAAGGGAAAACCCTACCCCAGCACCAGGTACAGTATTGTTGTGCTTAGCACCCGTTCTGGGGGCGTGGTCGAGACAAATTTCAGTAGTTGCGCAACGGATGTGAAGTAACATTTTTTGTACCGCTCCTAAGCGCAACACTAACAGAGGCAAAATAGACATAAAGTAACCACCAGATTTAGGGTCATCTGATCACACCCAAGGTTTTTTTTTTAATGGCATAATTTTTGCAGAGTCCAGTTCACTGCATTCAATTATGGACTGCTTTTTCAGTTTATAGATGATTTTACACATGATAATAATCAACAGGGTGATTATTAGCTTAACAGTGACCATTAACAAATAATAATTGGGTGATACTAATTCTAGCATGGTCATATAATGTGGTTATTTAAAAAAAAAACCTGAGCAAGCTAAAAGTGACAAAAAGCTCTTGATAATCTCAGGAGGTTTGATTGCCCCCCTCCCAAAAAAGGGGGGGGGGTCTGGTGCCTCCCCTGTTCTCAACTGACAGGGAACTTGTCCGTTGAGAAAATGGAAAAATCTCCTAATCGCTAGCTTCTACTGACAACATATGAATAAAAAGGACTCGTTATGCACTATTATAAAAGGGCTAGCTAGTCACTTATCCGTCCTAAGACCAGTCTAATCATTAACATTCGCTTTTTCATCTCTCCAAAATACAAAAATCCCTGCCTATAGCAGAGACGAGCCCCTTCCCAGCCAGAATTCCCGTCCAACCGCTTTCAAAAACAACCTCTCCCATTCTTGTCCCGCTTTGTACCACCCCTTCTTTGTGCATCTCGCTGCTTCTCAAAAGCAACACAGTGTGCCATTTTATATTTGCTTACATTTCAATGAGTCAACACAGGCAAATGGACAATGGCCGTTCCCCATCACCCCCTCCCCTCGGCTCTGAAAGGCAGCCAACACTCCTTTGCTTTTGGGACCAGCCTGCTGACAGGGGGGCCAGGAGAGAGGGCAGCCGTCTGAGGGCATGAACTGCTCCAGAGAGTGCGACAGGAACAGGAGAGCTTTTTTTCTTCTGTCCCCTGAATCAGCTGCTATTCGCCCTTTGTTTGCACAGCTGCCGGGGGTGGCACGACGCCCCTTGCACATGCTCTGAGGCTGGCAGAGCAATTATGCAGGCTTCTGTAGCTTTGGCCCAGTTTAGCCTCGGTGAACTGAGAGGGTGACACCAGCTCAAAGACAAGTGTTTTCTCTTGAGGGGCTTTAGGACGAATACACATCCGCGGAGAGACACATGTGCACGCATTCATACGCTTGGCTCTGGTGAACTGTAGCTTACGCAGTTCCCTGGGTGTTCGTGATGTGACGGTCCAGTGGGAAAAACAAGACAGGGCACCAGTTTTCTCCTAGACATTTTATTTCCATCAAGAGAGCTGGGTCTCCCTCGGATGAGAGAGCATCTGAGACTCCTTGCTGGCCGTGGCATCACAATAAAGATATTGCTTTTGGGACTTAAAGAGACTTCAGATCTTGCAGCAAAAGTGGGAAAATACTGCTTGGAATACAGCCACCACCCCAGCAAGTCCTGGGATGTGTAAGTGATAAGAAGATAATAAGCTATCTAAAGATAGCTCTGCTGATACATCTTTCATCTGAGCCGCAGACCAACCAGAGTTCAAAGAAAGTATAGGGCCCATTTTTACTAGAATTCTCACACTTCCCTGTTTTTAGGATTGGGAAATGGCCCACCAGAGATCAAAAACTTCACCCAACAAAACAGATGCATGGACACATTCCATAAGGCTTACCCTTTGGAGTCATAATGGCTGGAGAATTCCTGGTGGATTCTCTCCCATCCCCCCATTACAATAACTCTTCTCAGATGTGCTGTACATTCCGCAGCTTTTTCCCCCCCTTTCTAACTTCATCAGACGTAAAGCTTCTGACTGCTTTTAAGGTCCAGAGGCTGGCCTGCCAACTGTTTTGATGGTCAAGGATATATCCTTGGTCTAAAAGTGTTAAAATGACAAGGGATCCCCCAACCTTCTCTTTTATCATGAAAACAATTTATAAAGGATTATCTGATGGTGACCAGGAATGTATTACTTGCTATAAATTCACAGTCCTCTGAACAATGACCTGCATGTGCTTTGATAGACTGTCCAGTGAAATGTTGGTACTTTTCTGTAGCATAAAAACGTTCCAAACACTTTGCTTATTTTCAAGAAGATCTGTTTCTTACTCTTCATGGACAATATGATCATCAACAAACGTATGGCTCCCCCCCTTTTTTAAATTAAATGTACAATAAGATCATCAACAAAGAATATGCTTCCTTGTTATATAAACAAGGACATCTGTAATGTTTAAGTTTTTGCATCAAAGTAAGGAACAGGCAATGCTCCCTAATATACAGTAGTAACACATTGAAGGAGCTGCCTAGATGCCCTGAGCACATCTGATCTCGCCTGATTTTGGAAGCTAAGCAGGGTCGGCCCTGGTTAGTACTTGGATGGGAGACCACCAGGCGCCTGGAGTAGGAACTGGCAAGCCACTCCAGTATTCCTGCCAAGAAAACTCCATGGACATGGGGGTCACGAAGAGTTGGTCACAACTCTAACAACACAACAACGACAACACATCAAAGACCAAATGGCTTCAAACATCTGAGTAAATTACCAAGACAGCAGTGTTTCCTTTTTTAAATCTTTGTAGACTCCTTCTAACCTCTTATATTAGTGAACTATATTCTCAATTTAAGTCAGTTTGCAACTTGCCTGCCACTCTTTTACCCCCCACCAGACAGAAACAGAAATTGTTTGGCTCCAACAGTTTAAAGAAGAAGTTCCTTGAAAACTTTCTCTCATTTAGATATTCTGTCATTTGAATCTTCTTTTCAAAGTGGGTCTGCTTTCCATCAGCAGGACCTCTGCATCGCACAAATTATACTGCACGTTGCATTCCGAAATGCTGTTGTTCGACTTGTTTAATTAAGGAGAAGAAGACACAGTAGATTCATTTGTTCTTCCGTTCATTTTTTCTGGAGCATGATCTGCTGCATGGGCAACAGAGTTTTTGCTTTCTTTCAGCCGGACCTCTGCATCGTACAAATTATACTGCACGTTGCATTCCGAAATGCAAGTCATTCGACTTGTTTAATTAAGGAGAAGAAGACACAGTAGATTCATGTGTTCTTCTGTTCATTTTTTTCTGGAGCATGACCTGCTGCATGGGCAACGGAGGGTTTTTCTTGGTACTTTCCTCTCTCTCTCTGAAGAAAGCCTTTCGTGGAAGAAGCTTCTCCCAAGCAATCTCCAAGTTTTCGTGCACAGCCAGAGGTTATTGTGACATTAGGGTCTGATGGGTAAAACAGATGTCAAAAACGAGCACATGGGAAAGCCATCCAGAGGTGCCAAAACAGACTTCCAGCATTCCAGAAAGGAAAAGGCGTTCTGGCAACCCTAACTAGAGCTCAAGTTGTCATGAGGAATGAGATAAGGATCCAGTGGGATTTCTCTTGGGAAAGAAAGAATGGGGGGGGGGGAGGCAGGCGGGAGAGAGTATAGTCTGGTAATTCTGTGGTTGATGGAAACAATATAAGAACTGACCACACTTAATAGAAACAGTGAATGCACCAATCGCCCATCCAATATTGCCTACCCCTTGTTACCCTGTCCATGTTCACCTATGGCCATTTCAGAACCCAGTTAAGAACGCAAGGACTAAACCTTGTCTTATCACATTCTAACTACTCCCCCCCCCACCGCCCCCGGAACTTCATTCATTGGTTATAACTGCTATAAGTACAGTGGACCCTTGTATAACAAACAGTTTGTATAACATAAAATTTGTACAACATAAAAATTCCAGAGATAGGGGAAATTTGCTTAAGATAATTGCATATGGGGTAAATCCATACAACATAAAATGGGATTACTCTGCTTTCAATGCATTCCTATGGGAAATTTGTATAAAGGAAAATTTGCTTAACATAATTTCATTTGGAACAAATTATTTCCTTTATACAAGGCACCACTGTAATGTGCCCTCTAATTTTCTTCCCTCTGAGCAGGGTTCTGTTGTGACCCAAACAAAAAGAGTCACAACAGGTGTGTAGGGGTGGAAAAGCCCTGCAAAGGAGTCAGCCTTTTGGTACATCACTCATCACCTTTTCCTAGTTTGTGAAGAACCAGCTGTGTCTCCACCTTAGAGTTGTCCTATACCAGTGGTGGCGAACCTTAGGTACTCCAGATGTTTTGGACCACGACTCCCAGAATTCCAAGCCTGCATCGCTAATGACAAAGGACTGTGGGAGTTGTGGTCCAAAACATCTGGAGTGCCAAAGGCTTGCCACCACTGTCCTATACCATTTACTTGCTAATCAGAATATCACAGGACACTTCAAAAGCTTTGCTAAAGTCAAGAGATCTACAGCATTCCCACCATCTACCAGGGAGATTAACTGATGAAAAAATGAGACATGTCTAGCAGGATTTCTCCTTGATAAAAATCCATGTTGGCTACTAGTTTTCCTGTGGGTGTTTGTAGACTGACCATTTTATAATTTGCTCCAGAATTTTCCCTGGTATTGATGCCATGCTGACTGATCGGAAGTTCTCATGTTCATCTTTTCCCCCCTTTTGAAAATAGGAACAGTGCTAGGCCTCCTCCAGTCTCCTGACACACCACTCATCCTCCATGATTTTAAAAAGAAAATAGATAGTGGTTCTGGACTGAGAGGTCTTTAACCAGTTCCTCCAATATTAATCTAAATAATATAACATCACAACTTCACCTTGCTTTACCTTACTTTTTCAAATCACCATGTCCATGATAATAGATTATGGGACCTATTTGTATAAAAAATGCTGTATTTTTCCATGAATAAGACTATATATTTTTACTAGAATTGTTAGACTAAAATTTAGGCATGTCTTATACAAGGAAGTTAGCCAATGAGAGAAACACACAGTAGAGAAACTGGGCTGTAAAATTGGGGGTATCTTATACATGGGGGCATCTTATAGACAGAGAAATATGGTACCAAGCTTCATCTTAAATAAATATATATCTACAATGCATTAATTGCTCTAAACATGCACACAAACAAACCTTACAGCACGTAAGGCAAAGAAAACTGACACTTTATTCATTATTTTGTATTTCATTGTCTGCTCTTCAACCAAGGGTGGGCCTTGGAAGCAAAAGTATTTTAGGGCCTCCAATTCTCAGCCACTACAATGCTGTCCAAAGTATCTTTCAACCTACTTTCTCAGACTGTTATATCAGGATCTTCAACATAAGAACATAAGAACATAAGAAGAGCCATGCTGGATCAGGCCAAAGGCCCATCTAGTCCAGCTTCCTGTATCTCACAGTGGCCCCACCAGATGTGTTTGGGAGCGCATGAGACTAGATATCTGTCTCCTGATACCACTCCCCTGCATCTGGTCCTTGAAGTACCCTGGTTTTAAGCCTGGAGATGTGTAATCTCCCTCATGGTTTGTAACCTGTGATGGACTTTTCCTCCAGGAATCTGTCCAATCCCCTTTGGAAGGCATCCAGGCCAGATGCCATCTTCACATTCTGTGGCAGGGAGTTCCACAGACTAACAACGTGCTGGGTGAAAAAATATTTTCTTTTGTCTGTTCTTACTCTCCCAGCCCTCAATTTGAGTGTATGTCCCCTAGTTCTGGTATTTTGTGAGAGGGAGGAGAGTGTCCCTCTATCCACTTTACTCATGCCCTGCATTATTTTGTACGTCTCAATCATATTCCCCCTCAGGTGCCTTTTTTCCAGACTAAAGAGCCCCAAATGTTTTAGCCTTTCCTCATAAGGGAGGTGCCCCAGCCCAGTCATCATTTTAGTCGCTCTCTTCTGCACCTTTTCCAGATACATCTTTCTGGATTATATATCTGATAACAAGATTATATATCTGATGACAAGATTAATAAATAGCTTTCATTTTTGTTAACTTGTATGTATTTCCTTTTCCTTTTTCTAATACTCTAGCTGTACATGAGCCCACACACCCATCTCTCAGCAGAAACAGCAAACTTCTCTGGAAGAGTATCTTGTCTTCTAACAAACAGGGGGTGAACCATTTGGGCAGGTAGTCAATACTTAATCTGACGTCTGGCCTTTATGCAGTGTGTTTCTCATTTATTTGGAAACACAAGCCGGATAAAGAAAAGGGCAAGGGAGATTTGTGCCCTTCTTCCTCCCCCTGTTCTTCAGCAATCTGGAGAGAGGCTAACAGACAGGCAAACCGCTGTGCAGACACCGCCAACGGGTCAATGACAATAAAGAGACATAAATCAAGCAGCACAGCCCCAAGGCTTATGCACTTTCAAGACCTTGGATATGTTGTTCAATCCAGACCCTTGAAGAAGAATCTGCTTGCAACCACTTGGAAGATGAATTATTGATTCAAGAGGATCAAGATTCACTCACCTAACACATGGAACCATAAGTTAAGGAGGTCAATGCATCTCACAAGTTACATTTCCCCATTCCAGTTTACCTCCAATTATGGGTGTTTGCACTATAAGGCACTGAGGAGGGAAGGTGCCTAGCAGAAAAGCTGTGAACAGCCATGTAAAGGTAAAGGTAAGGTAAAGGTTCCCCCCGCACATGCGTGCCAGTCGTGTCCGAGTCTAGGGGTGGTGTTCATCTCTGTTTTCAAGCCAGTCTGTGGCCATGTGGCTGGCATGGTTGCAGGGAAGATTTTTACCTTTTATGGTGGTACATGTATTTATTTACTTGCATTTACATGCTTTTGAACTGCTAGGTTGGCAGGAGCTGGGGTGAACAGCAGGAGCTCACTCCGCTGTGTGGCACCCAGGATTTGAACCGCAGAGCTGCTGACTTTGCAGCCGACCGTTTCAGAGCTCTAGTCCGCTGAGCCACCACACCCCATGACCTCTGTTCAAGTCTTGCTTTGCCTGCAAACTTGAATGCCTTAGGCAAAAGACACTGATCTCACCCATCTACAGTATAAGGAGAACAAATGGCTCATAACAACACTCATGTTCCAGTCAGTTCCAGTCAGTTTTCCAAGGTACAGTAGGACTCCAGTATCCGCTGGGGATTGGCTCCAAGACTTCCCGTGGATAATGAAAACTGTGGATAAGAGAGAACGCCTAAATGTTCCCCAAAACTGCTGTTTTGTGATAGTAACTTACTTTACAGCTGCTGTTTTGCAACAGGAGCTTGCTTTACAGCTGCTGTTTGTGATGGTAGCTTGCTTTATGGCTGCTGTTTTATGACACTAGCTTGCTTTATAGCTGCTCTTTGTGACAGTAGCTTGCTTTGCGGCTGCTGAATTATTTATTTATTCTTCCTGTGCCAACCGTGTATAACTGAATCAGTGGATACGGGGGGTCTTACTGTACTGGGAAAGAAAGATTCAGTCCCCAGCATCTTTAGGCAGGCTTGGGAAAGAATTCTGCTTGAAAAGCTGGGCTAGAAATTCCTATGTAACGATGCCCCACTCCAGACATTTTTGGATTTCTGCTCCTGCAGCTCCTCACTATTGACTTGTTAGGGATAATGGAAGCTCTCCACCCCACCCCAAATTATCTAGAGGGCCATAGTTGCATCTGCTTCTTCTATAAACTGAATGAATTCCCATTCCACATTAATGCAAAGTTTACATTATGTTGCTTTTGGAAACAAGTACTGTAAGTGTATACATTTTCGGAGACATCTGTAGCACACCGGATCACACACCTTTGCATGCAACAGAATATGCCTATCTATGGTGATTTCTTAATTTATGGCAACTCGTGTCTAAAGGTTATGCAATTTGCATAACTGTGCACCAGATTCCAGCCATTGTTGGAGTCTCCAGCAAGGGATGCCTGCTGGTGTCTTTGTAGGGAACTTCCCATTTTAAAAGCCCACACAGGGTATTTGTACACAACCCCTAAACTCTGCCGCAAATGGCTCCCAGCTCCAGAGCTTAAAATTGTTTCCCCACCAGCTCTGGAGTTTACAGATAATTAAGTGCGACCACGCCCACCTAAGCCCATCCCAGCACACTTTTCAGGTACCTGCTCTCCGGAGGTGAAAATTCCTGATGCGGATATAACGTAGTTACTGCCGGGCTCTCCTTGCTTCTGTTTGTTCTTTTTTTGCCCCCCCCTGCCCCTTTAAGAAATCTGAATGCAGTGCCGGGACAGCAGAACGGAGGTGAGCGGCATTCTTTTCTTCCTTTTTTTTCTCCCTCCCCTCACGCAGCCAGCAGCCAGGAGTGTGGAGGGGGTGGGAACGCAGGAACAGTGACAAACCCCTAAGATCTCTGGTCCGAATTTAAGTGGCCAGCGGATCTTAGGGGTCGTGTGAAAAGGCTCACAGACAACAAGGCACTTTAAACAAGAACATTGGAACGTCCCCTGTTTAAATTTCTTGACACACTTGAGTTGAAAGCTACTTTTGCAGCATCCTCCAAAAGCCACTGCAAAACATCTAGCAAGCAGCCCTGATAATTCCACAAGTTGAATCCTGTTACTTAGAAACAACTCTGTTTTCACATGTGAGGCTAAAAATAAATAGTAGCTACATATATAAATGCACATGCAAGATACAGTTTTAGGAAGATACAGAGTGTACATTTTTAAAATTCTGCATTACAGTCTAGTATAATCTAAAGCATAAACCCACTGAGACCTTTGATATGGAAATGGGTATAGAAATGTATAGTCCCACGAGGAACTGTAATGTAAAAGTTGGGTTTTTCTTTTACCCATTTTAACAGCAGTTTTCTGGAATTGCTGCTTTCCAACAAGCCTAAACATTAATTAGGAAAAGTTATCCAGAAGCTCTTGATTGCCCTCTCCTGGAGGTATACCTCTATATTTTCTGATAACGAAGGTGAGATTTTCCCATCCTTTTGATATAATAAAAAAACAGATAAATGTTCCACCCACACATGCATGCCAGTCATGTCTGACTCTGAGGACAGTGCTCTTGTCTGTTTTTTAGCCAAAGACCCAGTGTTGTGCAAGTTCGTGGCCATGTGGCCGGCATTTCTGCACAAGGAAACACAGTTTTACCTTCCCGCTTTTTATCTATTTATCGACTTGCATTTACATGTTTTTCGAACTGCTAGGTTGGCAGGAGCTGGGGTTAACAGTGGGAGCTCACTCCACAGCGTTGCACCCAGGATTCGAACCGCTGAGCTGCCAAGTTTAATACAACTAGCTAAAACAAATCTGGTTTTCACCTTCTGCTGACCTCCAGAGGCGCTGAACGAGAGCTTTCATAACCTGTGAAAAATACTCAACACCGGCTTGTATCTTATAGGTGCTGGAGTCTAAAAGTCTGAAAGGCCTCAGGTTCCCTTATTAGCAACATTTCCGTGTTCAGTGTTCCATAAATGCAACATAATGATTTTCATGTGTATAGCAGATCCCATATCCAGTGTGGTAGTGAATAGAGTGGACTGAGCAGAATCTTCTGCTCAGTTATGGGTATGAACTTACCCTGAAAGCCCTCTGGTGGTGGTGGTGGCGGCGGCGGGGGGGGGTATAAGTCAATCCCAACTCTACAGAACAAAAAAAACAATAGAAGGGTCAACCACCACAAACAGTTTTTAGCAGTTCTAGAAAGGTCCATAGGATGACAAAGAAAATAGAGATATAGAGAATAGAGAATAGAGAATAGAGAAGGAGAAGAAGAAGAAGAAGAAGAAGAAGAAGAAGAAGAAGAAGAAGAAGAAGAAGAAGAAGAAGAAGAAGAAGAAGAAGAAGAAGAAGAAGAAGAAGAAATTTATAATTGCATGCACAGGGATCCTCCATTCCCTTTAAAAAAACTAAGTTAAGTGTATACTGGATTTAGACTAAACTTAATCCTCAGACGGTCACTGAGAAGGGCTTTAGGGCACACTGACAGGAACTGTCAGGAACTGCCCGACCAGCTGCAACACTATGAAAACAAGACTTCCTGCTGACCTATCACATTTGGACAGCTGGGCAGAGGAAGGTCTCTCTCTCTCTCTCTCTCTCTCTCTCTCTCTCTCTCTCTCCCCCACATCCCCTTTTAAAAAAATACTCTTAATAGTTCACTCCGTGCCCTTGAGAAGCTCTCTCTTATCTTTAGAACAGCACAACGCTAAGAGAAAATAAAAGGCCAAGACTTCAGGGTAAGAGACACAAGCAGTGATAGTAGAGGGGAAAACCTGGGGGGGGGCGGGCGGAATGACCCTTGGGACCTTTGTAAAACTGAGAGATTTATTTCAGCATGACTTTTCCCGGATTCTTTTTCCCCCCAGAGAGGTACATGTGTTTGTTGCTTTCAGCGACAACAAAAACGAAGCAAACAGTACTGCGCCACCTTTAGGACTCAGCAAAAAAAATAAAAAAATTCCCGGTGTGAGTATTTGCTGACATTAATCCCATTCTTCAGACTTCATCAAGTAGGACTCAAACTGAAAAAAAAATGTGTATAGATGCATTTTTAAGACCTTAGAGCTAACTTGGGCCTGAGGTGAGGTGCTCTGCTATAAAGGACCACTCAAGTCTCCACCATTTCCATTACCTGAACATTTTTTTTTAATTGCAACCTCAGGTAGCGTAAAACAGAATCAAGCCAGAAGAAGACTTGTCGTCACAATTATAGCAAATAAAAACAAGCAACACGAGACGAAGCAAAGCTGCTGACTTGCCTGATTGCCTGGCTCCTGGCTCACCTAGTACTGCACATGCTCTAAACAAATACTCATCATTTTGGCTAGAATCCAGAAATAAACCTGGATCCAAGAGACAGTTGCCCTTGGCAACCATCGCCACCTGTCCTCTCCCCCTCTTCCCATGGGTAATGGCTTTGTTGGTGGGGTTACCATACCAACTCAGCTTGGAGTGGCACCTCAGCGGCGTTAGGTGCAGCTGCTCTTTCTATCTGACCAGCACCCTGCTTCTTGTAAGTGCTGGAAATATCCTGAAGGTTCCCTTGATTTCTGTAAACATGAATGTCATCCTTTCCAGGTAGGAAGCAACAGGAGTGGGGGGAGGGAGAACATGTCAGAGATACTAATAATGCAGGGGAAAAAACACACTCCTTACCAAATTGAAATCAGCTAACATGTTACGGTGGAGCTCCTTTCCTTGCAAGCTTTTACAAAAATAACACACAATGTATACTGAAATTTCCTGGTAAGTTGTTGCGAAGATGCTTGTGAACTCCGCTTTCCCCCTCTTGTCTTGCGTTCTCTTTAATAAGAGAAACTAATACACTGTTGCCAGAAATATTTCTCCCTTTTCAGTTTAGACAAAATCTTGTTTTCAGAGATGCAGAAGTATCTATTCAGACATGAAGGCTGTTAGACCTTTTTAATTGTGGCACTGGTTCTTTTTGTCTGGCTCTCCGTTTTGCAATTTTTCTGCCTTATTTACAGAGCAATATCAGTGCTACACAATATGGCAATGATATAGTCAATAATAATGGACAAAGTGAGAGGGCTCTGCCCCAAGAGACTTGCCTAACTGATTTCTGTCTCAGAAGAAATTCAGAAAGAGGAAGTGGCTAGGAACAAGTAAAAGCACCAAACTATGGATTTTTTTTTTAAATTTACGAGTATTTTCACCCTGCCTTTCTCCTTGGAAAAAGATCCAAGGCAGCTTACAGTAATGAGGGACAATATACAGTCCAATACAATTAAGACATATTTAAGCTTAAGACCAGGGAATTGAGGGATATCTTACAGCATTAAAAGACATCATTAACGCTAAAAGAGAACATAAGCAGTTAAGAAAAGAGTATATACTCCATGTAATCATGTACGGTAGACCATCTAAAAGTTATGAGGGATGGAATTAACAATAGATAATATTGTGTCAATGTAATCCCACAAGGAGAGATACAGGCACAAAGTTATAAGTGGTTATAAACACAAGTCTGTGTAGCCATGTACGGTAGTCCATCATTCATGGAAAGCTTGCCTGAAGAGAAAGGTCTTTGCCTGTTTCCGGAAAGACAGCTTTCTGGATGTGAGTGAATATTGTACAGTTATGTGGGTTTATGTTCAAGGTAGCAACCATGGGGTTAGAAAAACAGATTTAAAGGTTGCTGTGGCAAAAGAAGTATTCAAAACCATGTTGTGGAACTTACATATGTTGGGGATGCAGACAGGTAAACAGAGGGGCACAGGGCGATATATTCATAACTAGCATGAAACATAATTTAGTGTATATGGGTTAGCTATATATGCCTATTTGGTGGCACCAGATAGCATGGGAAAATAGGGCAGTAGTGACAGCTAAGTTTGTACAGAGCTAGGGTTGTATGCTTCAGAGGCAGCAGATTGCTGTGATGCCACCATTACAACTTTCCACATCTAATGCATGAGTGATAATGTGGGACAGTGCTCACATAACAGGGGAACTATCCTAGGGTAGCCACACACCCTCTTTCATGGAGGATAGTCTTCCCTTTGCAGGGATGCTGAAGGAATATCCTTCAGTTGCCATCCATTTGAAGACCTCTCCAATCCCACATAAAGAATGAGAAGGAAAAAAGTAGGATGTGATGTATTGTAATTCATTTTAAATCATATGTTGACAATCCTAAAGGAGACACAAAGAAAGAAAGCAAAATATTCTGGCACATTTAAAGACTAATAATTTTATTTATGTGGTATACTTCGTGTTTTCATCCCAAAATGTTGAGGCCTGGAGGTGGAAGGATGCAATAAAGCACAGAAAAACAACACATTTTGCATCCTTTTCTAGAGATACCCACGTGAAGATGATGAACGATATTGTCACCAATGCAGAGAAATACTTCGGCAAATTCTGCAGTCTGATGGCTTCCTATACCCGCAAGACTGCAAAGCTCCGAGACAAGTCAGATGAGCTGGTCAAGCAACTAATGGACTATGGAAATACGGAGAATCCTGAGCTACGGACTGCTGTGAAGAACTTTGCTGAGGAATTGGCTAAGGTGCAGGACTACAGGCAAGCAGAGGTAAAAAGCTATCTAGATCAACAGGGTACACATAAACAAGGTGTGAGGGTTCAGACCTTGTCCAGACGTCCCACCCTTCCAACTTCAAAGAAGGCATCTCACGTAACAAGGAAACAGAACTTTTACTGTGCTCATCAACAATAAACGAAGTTTTTCTTCTAACTACAGTTTCAACATCTTTAACATCAGATATAAACGGGTTCTTTCCTCCATAGGTTGGGGTTACTAGAAAGTGATCAAGTTCCCCACCACCACCTGTGGGAATTCGGTTCCACTACGGTTCTCCTCCTCCCTCTCCGAAAGCCTCAGCCCCTCCACCTGTATCCCAGTCTCCTTCATGGAGGATTGGGGGGTTCCCACTTGTATCCCAACTTCCGAAGTGAATCTGGGACCACGGGGTCTCTGCCTGGGTGTACGTAAGGGGTAGTCGGGTCTCTTGGTCAAGTCCTCCCGGGGGTCCAAGGTCCCGGCCTCGATCTCCGTCCGGATCTTTACCAGCCATTTCTCCAACTCAAGATCCTTGCGAATCTCCTTCAGCTTACGGTTGTATTCTCTGTATTCTCTCTCACCCCAATAAGAGCACTTCTGGCGGTGTGCTCTGCGTCTGAAGCTTTCAGCTTCTTTATGTGGCATCATCATTTGTTCCCAGTCTCCCGTCCATGGGTTCTCCATCCACACCCATTCCCATCCCTCTGGAAGCTCTCGCTTTGCCCCCTTTTTACAAGTTCCAAACCCCACCTCCACTGGAGCGGATTGGTCCGCTTTTCCTGCCAAGTCTTTCTTTTTACTTCCTACTTGCCCCGGGTTCTCTTCCTTCTCCTTCTCCTTTAGGGCATCATAGTATCCCTTCAGCGCCATGAACCTCTCCACTGGTGTAAGGGTCATTAGGTTCTCTGGCTCCCTTGGCTTCTCCATCCTCTCAGCTGGATGTGCAGGGTTCCCTCTCTTCCCATCAGAGAAGTTTCCCTTACACAAGGAAATATAGGTTCCATGTGAAGATCATAGCCAAGATTAAAATGAAGGTTTGGAAAACACTTGGCTTCAATAAACATACCCTCTGAAATCAAGACTGTAGATGGCTTGAGTTGTGTTCTTCTTAATTTTAAGGAATAGAAAATGTCCCGTGCCTTTAACAACATCAACAACAAAAAGCAAACAAGGGCAATCTGTTTCATAATGAGCTAAGCATGTTTGGGAGAAGCAACATGATCACAGAATCATGGAGTTGGTAGTGGCCTTCAAATCAAACCTTCTCCTCCATGCAGGAATCCAAATCCAAGTAGTTTTGACAGGTGGGAAGTATCCTATGGTCTCTTGAATGCTTCCAACATTAGAGTGCTCACCACCTGCTGAAGTCATTGGTCCCATTGTTGTACCACTTTTACAGTTAAGAATTTGTTTCCCTAGATATTCAGTGTAAATCTGGCTTTATGTAGCTTGAGCCCATTCTTACATGTCCTGCACTTCACTACCAGCTAATATAAGCAAGTTTCATATCCTGAGCCATCACTGCACTCACTAAGGTGGTTACTTCACATCCATTTTGTCTCTGTTAGTGTTGTGCTTCGGACCGGTACAAAAAAAATCTTACTTCATGTCTGTCGCGCAACACCTGAAATTTGTTTCGACCATGCCCTGGAGTGGAATCAGAGCACGACAATACTGTACCTGGCGCTGGGTTGGGGTATTCTCTTGTCACGGTTTGTTCCCGGTTCCTGTTCCGCGACAAGGGACCGTGTGGTAACAACTGTCACGCAACGACCACTGTCCACCTAGTGGTCAGCGGCTGAAGCGGCATTCGACATTAGTCGAAACACCATGCAGCGCAAATGTTTATTAAAGAAAGTACTGAAAATTCTGTAGCATTGACGTGCAAATCCCGGCAGACCAGTAAATCGAAATATCAAAAAAGTTTTATTTACGATATTTAAAAAAGGGTTAAGAAAGCAAGACAAATTCAGAATTGTCACGGAACAAGAACGTGAAGTAACAGTCACGAGACATATTACCATGACCGTGAGAAAACGGAAACAGGGACTAAACAGGGACAAAACCACGTGATTGCGACCAACGCTGTCACGGTACAAAACTAGTTGCGGAACAAGGAAGGATGTGAAGTAACCGTCTAATGAGTTGCTTCAAGCTCAATTCCAGTCCAGTCCCTGAATTTGCCCCACTGTTGCCAGCATAGCTTTAATGCACCATCTACTTTTTAATTATGCTGCTCATGTTTTATCCCCCCCCCTTTCAGGTGGAGAGACTGGAGATGAAGGTCATTGAGCCTCTGAAAATGTATGGGATACTTATCAAACAAACCAAGGTAAACCATTGGATTCTATTTCCAAAAAAGAAAAAGAACCCCACCACCACTATGTTTGTAGCAGAATTACAGTGACTTCCCAAACTGAGATTTGAACCTAAGGAAGCGGTGAGGGTTATGGATGACTTCCTGTAGGGAAGCAGATGAGCCATTCGAGAACATCATCTGGCATCATCATTGCCAGTGATGCTAAAAGGTCAGAGGGAAGGAGGGAGAAGTACCAGGAAAAAAAATCCTTGCTCACTCTGTCAAGGGCCATTGAAATCCCAGGGTTCCCCATTTAAAACATGCTATATTTATCAGCAACACTTCCATTCACTCAGCAAAACAAAACATTTCTTATGTATTTCTCCCCATCCCTAATAAGCAACACATGAGATGACATAACTTTGTTTTTTTAAAAGCCTCCCCCTTTGGCTTGTCCCTGTTCTTTGTCTTCCCTGCTCCAGAGACCTGGGTTCAAATCCCATGGAAGCTCATTACGGGAGTGGAACTGGTACCACCATCCCTTAAATATCTCACATACCTGAGAAACCCTACTAAGGACACTGTAAATCAGTTCTGACATGATAATGCATAACAGCATTCTTTGCAAAAGAGTGCAGGATTTAACGAGTCTAGCATTCAGACTGTTATGCATTTCTGAGAGGGGGTGGATTGGTATTCTACTCTGCAACCAAAAGGCAAAAGGAAGAATGAAGGGGGCAGGGTGATGGGCAGCAAGGAGCAAGGGTTGAGGAAAGTAGCAGTTGTTTCTTCTTTAGCTGAGCCTCATCCTCACACCGGTTAGAGTGCCCTGCTTTCTCCCTGGGGGCAGTGGTCGAAGTACTGTACATAGAGATGGGATAACTTCTGGGGCTTGGGTCCTTATTTACAAGCGGGAAGCAAGGAAGAGGAAGGAAGGTATTTTTCACAAGACTGGAGTTTTTTTTAAAAAAAAGCAATCTACTGACAACCAGAACAAACCTTGTGTTTTAAGAAAATGAGTGCTGAAATCTGCTCTGTCTGTCTGTCTGTCTGTCTGTCTGTCTGTCTGTCTACTCTCCATTCCTTCACTATCCATCCATCCATCCATCCATCCATTCCCCCTTCCTTCACTATCTATCTATCTATCTATCTATCTATCTATCTATCTATCTATCTATCTATCTATCTATCTATCTATCTATCTATCTATCTATCTATCTATCTATCTTGCCCTCTACAATTGCAGCCTCACAAAATACACATCTTTTTGGCTATAGGACAAAGGTCTTTCTCTATACCATCCTAGGTAAAAGAGAGAGAAATCTGACCACTGTACTGTGAATTGGTCCATTGGCCCACATACCTGATGAAGTCTTCTTTGCCTGGGTAGGGGTCTCCAGGGTCAGGCAGAAGCCCTTCCCACCACCTTGATTATTTATTTTCATTTGAGTTACTGTAGATTGAACCTAAAGCCCTCTACATATATTCTCCCACCCAAGACCCTAGACCCATTCCCTTCCTTCAGATATCTCTTGCCACTCAAAACTGATATTACAGAGATGAGCACAGATGGAGTAGAGAGATTCAGAGCTGTTTTCAGTCCCTTTGGCAAACATAAGCTTGTGTTTCATTCAACAGGCTGAGATTAAGAAATTCAACAAGGACCGAAACCGTGAAATAAAGCAACTTGAGAAGCTCGAGAAGATCCGTCAGAAGTCACCATCTGACCGGCACATGATTGTATCCTTGCCAGCCTCTTAATGCTTCAACCTTTTCCCTTGCTCCTTCCAATTCATTTCTGGCTCCTTCATGTCGCGGGGTCCTGGCTTTCTAATGTAGCCAGCTCAGGAAACAGAGAGTTATGAGCTTCCACCATGGGAGGCTTGTGTTACAGTGAGGTTTCCTCCTCGGTGTTCCACAGTGCAGTGGAATTTTCAATGAAACCTATTGGAAACAGACGTACACAGGAAACCCATCTCCTCGAATAAGCGAAAGCAAAATGGATTGTTGCAGGCTAGCAGCCGGCTCTCCAGGGAGCTTGCAGGGCCTCAGATAAAATTATAAATAATATAATAATATTTAAATGACAAGCACAAGTCTCTCTCTCTCTCTCTCTCTCTCTCTCTCACACACACACACACACACACACACACACACACACACACACTTCTCTTCACAAAGCAGCAAGAATGGAATTGAGTTAAAAGGTAAGTAACACACTTTAACACTTAGAGATGAGCTTCAGCCAGGACATTAAAATAATTCCTCCGCCATTCCAAACCTCAGTCCTGGAAGGTCTTTACTTCACATGTACTGGGGGCCAATCATGTGGGATCAGAGAGGTAGATTCCTAGACTGGAGAAGAATCGCCAACTTTGATACTCCCTAAAGAATTCTTCTTTTAGAAAAATACAAGAAGAGTAGAGCAAAATCAAGTGAGTAGTGGTTTCAGTTCCCAAGGGCAATGATTTGTCATTTCTTTCTTTAATGGCTGATATTCCGACCAAAGTATCCCCAACAGGTTACTAGCTTCAGTGTGCTTGAAATTTAAGAGACAAGCGGGAGCCCTATTTCTTCACATTTCTTCACCCATGGGATGAGAAAGAACTCCGTTGGGGAAAGAGGCAGCACAGTAATCTAGGGAGGGATTCTTATATATACAGTAAATATAAAGTTCTCTCCTCTGTCTTTCTTCCCCATTGTAGCAAAGGAATTTTAATCATGAGCTTCAAAATTAAACAATATGTTTTTTCCCCAATGGGAGATGCTCTCAGCAGAAAATCCTCAGGCAATAATCTTTAGGGGAGCGTTTTGATGGTCTGTTAGTTCCTGCTGTGCTAAACACAACAGTTGGTGAGAGGGCAGCTATAAAATAACATGGAAACAGAAGGTTGCCCACGGCACCTCTGCTGGAATCATACAAGGTAGTGGCAGAAAAGTCATCTCTCCAAGAGACACAGAGAACAGTGTGTGGGACTGTGACGCCTTCGGGGCATTTACCACATGCCGCTTTCGCTGCCACCAAACACAAACCAATTTGGGACCTGCCACACCCCAGGATTATTCAAGAAGTTCCCTCAGTTTACACTAGCGACACAGCGTATTCTGGGAGGGTGAGCTTACTCCCGCCATGCCCCAGCTAAAAAGGGGAGTGTCTCCTCTGAAAAACCCTCAGTCCGGGAGCCTCAGAACTCCGAGTCCCATAGAGTTCAATAAAGAGAAACTTTCTTGCTCAAGTCAGTAGCATGTAGCCTTGGCTAAGGCTCTGGTTAATTAGCAATGACTTCCCTCTCAGGCACACACAGATTCCAGTTAAAAAGGTAAAGAAAAGAACTTTATTTAAAACAAACATCAAAACAGGAATCTCACTTTGTCAGCATCATTCTGGCAAGCGTTACAGATTCTTGGAGCAAAATTTCTAAGGCAAAACTTGAAGAGTAAATAGAAACCCAATTTCAGGAAGTAGAGTCAAATATAGCAACCCAAATGGAAAACAATAAATCTAGCTGATCTATCTAACACTCACATTATGAAAAGGAAAAGATTCTGCTGTTGTCTCTGGCGTTCAGCCAGCATCAATATGGAGATCACATGGCTGCGTAGTTCTGTGTAGAAGCTGTCTCTCTCTCTCTTGTTAGGGCAGACCATTCTTATAGACCTAAAATCTTTAGGACTTGCCTTTGTTCTTCAGAAATGTAGATTAAGCTCAGGGTAGTGTATAAATTAGCATAACTACGAGTAAAGACTTTCTCCTTTGATAGTGAACAAAAGGCTACGCATTCCTATTGATCTCAAGTGTTCAATCACCTGAATAGGATGTGTATTTGACAGGGAGATTCCTTAGTTGACAGCAGCAACCTGTTTGCCATCTGATGTCTACAGAGATTTCTTAATTGATAACAATCCAGTTCCAAAGCATATGCTATTTGCAAAACTGCCCAACAACAGGATGTCAGCACCAGAATCCCCCAGGGCAACGTAGCCAGCATGCTGGCTGGCTAGGGGATTCTGGAAACAGTTCCTAAAGTCTCTCAGTGGATGATGGAGTTTTGTAATCTAACACGCCTGCAAGTGCTAGTTGGGGGAGGCTGTCATAATAGACACCAAACTGATTTCTTTCAGACTTTCTTCTCCCCTTGTTGCAAAAAACTTCTGCAACATATTGATGGCTTTGATTGCTCTCTGGTGGCTATATAAAGCATTGCAACCTTTTAGTGCTTCAGTTGACAAAATCTGTTTCTAGGATGCTCCTCATTTGCCTTCCTTAACTCCTGTTCTTAGACACAGGTAAGGGATTTTTCTCTAGGGGTAAGATGCCAGTCATGTTTATAAAATGAAGGTCACGTCAACTGTGCTGGGACAAAGCAACTGTTTCTCATTAACTTCAAGAGAGACATCTAGCTAGGTAAGATCACTTGGATTGCATTCATGTTAATTTAGTAATGTTGTCTCTTGAAGCAACTTCTGGACACTCTATTCCCTAAAATGTAACCAGGAAGCAACTAGTTGCAGGTAAGAGCTTAGCTTTAACGTGTTGCTTTTGGGGCAACTAGCAATTTAACAGGTATTGTGACAGTAAAGAGTAATATAACAAGTTGAGACAAACTTGAGATTAGGTGTGTGTGTGTGTGTGTGTGTGTGTGTGTGTGAGAGAGAGAGAGAGAGAGAGAGAGAGAGAAGGCAAGATAAAATGTACCTGAAAAGAGGGCTGTACATCTCCGGCACATCTTGGATAGGAAAAGTGGAAGGGAAGAGGGAGCATTTTTTAAGAATTCTTTCTCTCTCCCCCAAGCAAACAGAGAGGAAACAGGTATTGGGCACGTGTGTGTGTGTGTGTGTGTGTGTGTGTGTGTGTGTGTGTGTGTGTGTGTGTGTGTGTGTGTGTGTGTGTGTGTGTGTGTGTGCATGTTTGTTGCAAAAGCTACTTTTGCTGTCAAATTCGAAACCAGCTTATAGGTACCCTAAAGGCCTTTCAAAGTCAGTGAAAAATAAAGGAGTAGTTTACCAGCATTACTCCCCAAGTGAATTTTAATGGGCAAGTGAGGTTTCTCCTTTCCCCATTGCCCTGTTTCTCTCACTGCTGCTGGAGCCAGCTAGAGTGGCTTTAAATGCAAGTGTTAACAAACTTTTCTGCATTGGCTCAAACAAAGCTGGTCCACCAGATCTTTCTGGACCACAACTCCCATTCAGCCATAGTCTGCATAGCCAATGATCAGGCATGATGGGAAGTTCAGCAATATCCATGGATCCACACCTTGGATGGGAGTACTGTACTTGGATGGGGGTTCCTGCATGGCAGGGGGTTGGATTGGATGGCCCTTGAGGTCTCTTCCAACTCTATGATTCCATGACCCTCTGTAAACCTCTTTGTCCTTCACCACCATTCTCTGCTCACTCCCAGATGCACTGACTTCCTGGATGAGTACTATGCAAATATAACGATTTTTCTGGGGTTCAGTCTCATAGAGATCATAGCCTCTTCTTTCCCTAGGCTGAATCTCAAGTCTACAAAGCCTCTGTGGATGCAAGCCGAAGCACTCGCCATCTTGAAGAGACCATAGATGAGTTTCAGAAGCAGAAACTGAAAGATATTCAGGTAATAAAGACGTTTTATTGTGCCGCTCAGTCATGTCCTTTGGGGTGCCTCATGCCATGATCCTGGGACAGTTTTAAGGCTGTTGTCTTTTTCATATGTTTGCTTGGGGAAAAGTTCCATCAGAGCTGGTGAGAGGCTTAGGGCCTAATCACATGGGGCATTTGATTCACTTTAATTCTTCATTTATACTGATATACCGTATACAGTAGCTGCCTAGATCCCCTAAGCCAGGGGTATCCAAAATTTGGCCCTCCAGATGTTTTGAACCACAACTTCCAGGATTCCAAGCCTGTATTGCCAATGACAAAGGACTGTGGGAGTTGTGGTCCAAAACATTTGGAGGGCCAAACTTTGGATACCCCTGCCATAAGCACATCTGATCTCGCCTGATTTCAGAAGCTAAGCAGGTTGGGCCTGGTTAGTACTTGGATGGGAGACCGCCAGGGAATACCAGGTGCTTAAGGTGCCTGGAGTAGGAACTGGCAAACCACTCCAATAATCCTGCCAAGAAAACTCCATGGACATGGGGTCACGAAGAGTCGGTCACGACTGTCATGACACAACACACACACACACAGTATACTGTGGCGCTTCTACTTACGAGTGGCTCTACTTACGAGCAATTTGACTTAAGAGCAGAAAACAGTTGGCGTTTTAACTGCTGCCTTATAAAATTTAGATGGGGTCTGCTCTACTTACATTTTTTCCAATTTTTTCATGTTTTAATTCATTTTTTCAGTTGTTTAGATATGGCTGCTCTACTTACAAGTTGTACGACTTATGAGCATGGATTCAGGATCGATTAAACTCATAAGTAGAAGTATCACTGTATTTATGTATAGTAACATGGTGTGTATCTATATCTATATCTATATCTATATCTATATCTATATCTATATCTATATCTATATTTATCTACAGTATATATATAGCCACATGGTCTGTGTGCTCTTAAAAGTGTCAGATCTACTGGATTGACTGGAATATATAACATGGAGGGAAACTTTTTTGCAATGTATTTCCTCCAGCTTTTGTGAAGTCTTCCAATCCAAATCTTACAACTGCTTCGAGCAGAAGTTCACAAACGTGCATCATTCTGGTCTGGACTTTGGAATTTTTATTAAAGAGCAGTACTTGAAGTTTTTTAAGAGAGGAAAGAAAGTGGATTTCCAAACTGGCCGTTCTGGGGAAGAGAAAAAAAGGACCCTTCATACACACTTGGAAGTCTGTCAAGATTCTTCCCTGAACAATGTGATTTCAGGGATTTTAAGGGGGTGGGGACAATAATTGAAAGACTCACATACCTACAAGTTTGTGTGATCTTCTTTCCTTACAGAGGATCTTCCTGGATTTTGTTACCATTGAGATGGTCTTCCATGCCAAAGCTCTGGAGGTGTATTCTAGCGCCTTCCAAAATCTTGAAAGCTACAATGCAGAAAAAGATCTCGAGGTACCACAAAGAGAAAACAAAACTGCATTTATTTTTAGTCTTTAGACCCACCACTGTACCCACAAAATTCACCCTCAAGGGAAAACAAGTCTTCACCTTGTCTCTTTCTAAAACACGCAGACAAGTATAGGCATTTGAAAGAAAGAAACAAATGCTCTATTTTATTTCCCTTCCCCCAACCATGTTTTTTCCCCTGTGGTAACTAGAATGTGTTCCTCACAGGGTGAAACAAAATGTTTCCCAAGCCTTGAAAGAAGATAAAAAGCCAGAAATAAATTGCCCACTTTTTAAAAAAAAATGAGGGAAACCAGAAACAGAAAACAACAATAATCATCTAATTTTTAAAATTCCAGTGTCCATGAACTTCAATAAAGGGTGACCAGCTCTCCAAGCAGGTATCCATTTGCACTTGCCACCTGTACACCACATGTTCAAAGGCTGAAATAGATGTATATGGTGGACAGCATTTGTCCCTCCAATGTTGATCATTTAGTCACTAGAACAATGTTGGCGAACCTATGGCACAGGTGGCAAAGGTGGCACTCAGAGCCCTTGCTGTGGGCACCCGACATTGCCCCTTAACAGCCGCCTGTATCCAGTTTAAATTGCTGTATGGGCACTTTACGAAAAATTAGTGGGTTTTGAATCACAATTTGGGCACTCGGTCTCTAAAAGTTTCGCCATCACTGCACTAGAAGGTTACATAAAATCCACAAATCTGCGACATTCAAAGATTGCTGCATTACACAAGCAATATCCATAATAACATATGCACATAGCCAGAGCACATATTTAAGCATAAGTGACAGAAGGCTGGATGACACCGCTTTTCTCTGCCATGCTAGCTTTTTGTGCAAAAAGGGAATTGCTAGCATTTGAATCTTCACGTGTAGCTCAGAAGAGAAAGAATGACAACCTTAGTGACAAAGTAAGATGCAGCAGCCGGGACCATTGGAATAAGTGCACCCTGAAGTCACCTCTTGACACCAAAACTAGCGATTTTCCATACCAAGAAAGCCACACAAACTGGACAAGTTTATTTTGATGTAGTATAATCACAGTTGCGTACATGATTTTCTTTATTATTGACAGCAGAACTGGCAAGCAGGTTACTGGTGTCTCACAACAATTATAATGCCTTATTAAATCACACATACATCCACTAACAGCTCTCAAAGTCAGAATGACAAATACAGATGGCATTTTCTTATAGCAAGTCAGTTTTTCTTATTTTCAGAGTATACTATAATTTTAGAGATGGGCACGAAACGAGCGATTTTTCATTTTTTTCGTTTTTTCGTTTCGTTATGCAACGAAAACAAAATGATTTTTTTAAAAAACAAAATGAAAACGAAAACGAAATGACCAAATTTTCCGTGTTTTTGTTTTCGTTGCAGCAGATGCATTGAACTAAAAAGAAAGCTAACGAAACAGCAATTTTTCATTTTTGTTTTTGTTTTTTCGTTTCGTTACCTAACGAAACGAAAATGAATTTTTTGCAAAAAAAAGTCACGAAAATGAAAACGAACCGAAACGGACCCCTAAACGACCAAACGACAAACGAAACACCATTTTTTTGAGTCGTGCCCATCTCTATACTATATTATTATTGTTTTATTGGTTGAGATGGTCATAGGACTAATCAATAAAAGGATTACTTACTTACTTACTTACTTACTTACTTACTTACTTACTTATCTCGCAGCGGATAGGAGGTTTTTATTTCAAAAAGACTTCTTTTTCAGTCACGTTATAGTGTGGCCAAAAAGGTGCTTTACCTGTCCTCTCGTCCTTAGTGATAAAAAGTGCCCTTTAATGCCCACAAGGAAGAGTCACTGTTTAAAGGTGCCTCTGTAAGCCTTGGAGAAAAGTACAGCCCCCAGCGGTGGTTCCAAGAAAAAGCGCTCAGAAGAGTGAAAGGGGATATGGTCGCCTCTTTCTGAATGAAAAGGCAACTAGCTATTAGGACATTAAAAAAAAGAGCGCCTATAACCACGGGAAAAAGTGCTCAAAAGCAAATGTGGGATGAAGGTTTCGAGAATACTTGGTCTTGGGGTTTTGTTGCTGTGGTCTGTCTGCCTGTCTATACTCAGAACAGCACCACGGAAGCTTATTCAGCCTCACCGTTCCCACTTCAGATAAAAAAAATAATAAATAAAATGATCAACTTGGTTAACATTCATTTTCTAGCTATGGTGTGCAAAATTTCCAGAATACAGTATGAACAGGTGCTTAAAAGTTATGAACAGGCAGCGCTGCCACAGTAGAAGTACACAATTGGCCCTAAGCCGGAGTACTTTGGGAGAACTGTCCCATCCAAGGACTTTGGTGGTTACTTCACGTCCTTCTTTGTTCCGTGACTAGTTTTGTACCGTGACAGCGTTGGCCGCGATCACATGGTTTTGTCCCTGTTTCAGTGTTCCCATGGTCGTGATAACTTGTCTCGTGACAAGTGTTACCTCACGGTCTTCTTGTACTGTGACAAACACTGAATTTGCCTAGCTTCCTTTTCCCTTTTTTTTGGGGGGGAGGGTCTTAAAATCCTTTTTCGATATTTCACTTCTGAAAAATCAAAATTAAAAAAAAAAACCCAGATGCAGTTTTCTGAGGGAAACGAATGTTTTGTTGCATGATAGTCATTACTACATGGTGTCTTGTCCCGGAACAGAAAGAGGGAACAAAGAGTGACAAGGGAAAACCCTATCCCAGCTCCAGGTACAGGATTGCCGCACCCGTTCTGGGGGTGTGGTCGACATAAATTTCAGTAGTTGCGCGACAGACGTGAAGTAACATTTTTTGTATCACTCTAAGCGTAACACTAACAGAGACAAAACGGATGTGAAGTAACTGCCTGTGTGTGTGTGTGTGTGTGTGTGTGTGTGTGTGTGTGTGTGTGTGTGTGTGTGTGTGTGTGTGTGTGTGTGTGTGTGTTCGTTCTTAGGATTTCAGAGAAAAAATGCGCACTGCTGCTGGGACCTTCCATGAAGCAAGGCCAGTCACATCAACAAGCCCATCTTCTACTGTCCAATGGTCTACAGGAACACAGGTGAGAAAAAGGGTAATCATAGTCATAACTGATCGTGATTTCAAAATCATGGCTCCTCCAAATTACAAAAATGATTGACGCAGTTGGTTACAGTTTGGTACAGATGACAACCGGCCTTCCCAGCGATCCTGTCCAAATCTCATTGCACAAAGCCGAATCTTTAATACACTTTCTCCTTAGGGCAGGCATGTCCAAATTTGGCCCTGGTGATGTTTTGGACCACAACTCCCAGAATTCTAAGCTTAGATTGCCAAAGGAAAAGGAGTGTGGGAGTTGCAGTCCAAAACATCTGGAGGGCTGAAGTTTGGATTTGCCAGCCTTAGGGGAATCCTCGGAATTCATTGACACATTGGCTGGAAATACACTTCCTTACTGGGGCTTTGTTTCTGGAGCTAATTTGCAATCGATACCGATTTAAAATGTTGCAATCTAATTTGAATCCACCTAGAAGCCTGTGAAATAGAAATGAACTTCCCAGAATCAACCCGACCAGCCTCGTTGGCACAGTGGTTAAATTGCTGTGATGCAGCCCAAACTGTGCTCTCGACCCGAGGTTCAATTCCAGGTAGCTGGCTCGTGGTTGACTCAACCTTCTATCCTTCTGAGGTTGGGGAAAATGACTACCCAGCTTGCTGGGGAAGGGGGGGGGGCAATGTGTAATGTGCACAATTAAAGTGTAAACCACTCAGAGAGTGCTTGAAGCACTGTGAAGCGGTGTATAAGCAGAAGATTTTGGTTTTTTGCTTCCAAGATGGATGATGGTATGGTGCTCATGACAGATGCTGGCTCACCCGGCAGGGTAGTAACAGCCTGTTTCCTTACGCCACTGGACAAAACACCCTGATCAAGGGACCCTTTGTTCTGGCCCAAATCAGATCGCTGCCCTCGGGTCGGCTGGAGGATGTTGGCTCATCGCCAAGACAGTGGAAGTACGGTTCAGCTTCCAGTCTATCTGACAGCTGTGGGATGAGGGCCGTCATTGTATCTTGGGCCTAAGGCAGCAAAAGGCCACGAGGTAACCCAGAGACGATGGGTTGCTGTGGGTTAAAGAGAGAAAAGCACTAACTGCAAAAGCGGTGAAGAAGGCCAATTCCATGCTAGGGATGATCAAAAAGGGGATTGAAAATAAAACCCAGCCAACATTATAATGCCATTGTACAAAACGATAGTGAGGCTGCACAATTCTGTACAATTCTGGTCACTGCATCTCAGAAAAAGACATGGAACTGGGAAAGGTGCAGAAGAGAGGGATTAAAATGATTACTGGGCTGGGGGATCTGCCTTATGAGAAAAGGCTAAAACATTTGGGGCTCTTTAGTCTGGAAAAAAAGGCACCTGAGGGGGGATATGATTGAGATGTACAAAATAATGCAGGGCATGAGTAAAGTGGATAGAGGGACGCTCTTCTCCCTCTCACAAAATACCAGAACTAGGGGACATCCGCTCAAATTGAGGGTTGGGAGAGTGAGAACAGACAAGAGAAATATTTTTCTACCCAGCATGTTGTTAGTCTGTGGAACTCCCTGCCACACGATGTAGGGATGGCATCTGGACTGGATGCCTTCCAAAGGGGATTGGACAGATTCCTGGAGGGAAAGGCCATCATAGGTTACAAACCATGATGGAGATGTGTAATATCCAGGCTTAAAACCAGGGTACTTCAAGGGCCAGATGCAGGGGAGTGGTATCAGGAGACAGGTATCTAGTCTCGTGTGCTCCCAGACGCATCTGGTGGGGCCACTGTGAGATACAGGAAGCTGGACTAGATGGGCCTTTGACCTGATTCAGCATGGCTCTTCTTATGTTGTTATGTTCTTATTAACTTTTCCTTTACAACAAAGCTTAGAAATATTCGTGATGCACAGGGAATTCAAGTAATTTTTTCAAAGTTCCAAAATAAAGCAACAATGAATTATGTACGTCATAATTTGCTGCTCTTTTACTCAACATCTCTTCTTGTGCCTAACGGTAAGGCCAGTTTTGGGGTCTGAGGTAAGGGGAAACTATTGATAGAATGGACTATACTTGGCTAGATGGATAAAGGGACACATTTCCTGAGACTTACAGAAGGCAAGTTCACCCAGCCATTTTCAAGGGCGTGAAATTCAGAAGCTTTCGTAATTTTTGAAGCATGAGGTAGTAACTGTTCCCACATGGTCAATCTCTGATAAAAATTTTGCCCTCAAAGTTGCGTTCATAGGGGCAATATCCAGAGGGTCAAAAATGACAAACACGTAGCATTTTTTTAGAAGGGGTGTTTCCCAAGTGGTGATAAAGGTGCATTTGTCACACAATATATTTTCCCTTGCTTCCCAAGGTGCTTCGTTTTGTATTTGGTCATTGGGCGGTAAACATGAGCTTACTTTGCAAATCTGATTGATGAGGAGTATTTCCATGAGGAAATCATTGCTGGAGATGAAAAGATATTAGTTGCAGAGAATGTGGCTTCCACTTAATCTCTATCTGGATGTTGAGTCATGGCAACTGGACTTCTTTTTCATGATTCCAGTTGCCGTGACTCAACTTCCAGATAAACTCACCTGGATGGCTGAGAATCTTCACAAACACTTAATCTCTAGTTTGAGCCTTAGGCTGGCTATGTGGATAACCAATGATTCACGCCTTTATTTTCAGAGCATCCAAAATACTCTTGAGAAGCTGACGCTAGTGGAGAGTGAGGAGGAGTCTGAAGAGAGTCAGCTGCAAGATTTAAACTACTCTACATACGCACAGAATCGAAAATCAGCTAGCAGAACTGCATGATTGCAACTGCCTTGATCTCTGATACTGGTTTGTGTTTCTTTCTGAGTTCCAGAATTAAGCTTTTGTTTTCATTCTGTTTTACTCCATCCAATCTCCCCAGGCCATAATCTTGAGATATAGTAAAATAAGAATGTGAATGTTCAAAATTTTGTTTCTAAATTCCAATGATCCTGCTCTCTTGATTTTTAGTGTTATGAATAATTTTTGCTACTTACTCTTAACTCATCCTGTCACTCACACTTGGGGGAAAGACTTCTTTGCACCGAAATAAGACTTCTTTGCACCGAAATAAGAGATGTCACATTGGTATTTGATTTAATAACCAGAAGAATGGTGAGCCATTCCCGTGTCTGTTAGAAGCTGGGTTGCACCTTGGTGCCGTTGAGCAGTTCCTCAGCATGCCTTACTGATATGCTTTCAAGTTATGTTTTAAATTGTGCCCTTTGTTTAATTCTGTTTTAATCCTTGTCACGTGTTTCCTGTATTCAAGGTATTACTCAATGATTTAATATTGCTGTGAATCTCTTTTGAAGGGGAAAGCTAGCATAGAAAGCCAATAAATGTGCCAACAAAGTTGTTGTTGTTCTTGCTGTTGTTTTTGTCGTCATTGTCATCATCATCATAATAAATAATAATTTATTGTCACAGTATACACATACAACAAAATTCAGACACCCAGAGACCATATTAAACACACACACACACACACTCACTCACACTCACACTCACACACACACACACACACACACACACACACACACACACACACACACACACACACACACACACACACACACACACACCCGAACACTCTCACACACATTAAAAAATCCCCTCAACACTCACACATAAAAAAATCCCTGAACACTCACATACCCCCCCAACCCCCTCCCCCCTCAAAAAAGACACAAGCATTTACACAACAGGCTGGGTAATGCTATCCAACTGCTCACTGCTGGTGGTCCTTGAGTTCATTATTAAGTGCAGTTATAGCTCTGGGATAAAAACTGTTCAGAAGACGTGTGGTCCGAGTTTTAATTGTTCTGTATCTTCTGCCAGAAGGCAACAGTTCGAAGAAATTGTGAGCAGGATAAGTAGCGTCCCTCAGAATGTTGTGTGACTTCCTCAAACAGCAAGATGTGAAGATGTCATCCAGGGTTGGTAGTTGGAGCCTTGTAACATTCTGGGCAATTTTAATTATTCTCTGTAGAGCTTTTTTGTCTGCTACAGAGCTGCTCCCATACCATGATAGAGGTGCTGTCAAAGAGTGAGTCTGGAGGCCATTCATGTGGCCCAAGTCCATTGACAGGGAGTTGGGTAGGGAGGCTAGCTGTCCTAAGTGGCCTACTCGAATTTGCCCCACCACGAATGTAGCCAAAGCCAAGTGTGCCAATGGGTGCTCACACAGGACAAGAAACGCACTGCCCCATTTCCTACCAAGTGGGTCCTTTTCCAAGGAGAAAGGTGGGGTAAAATACTCTAAATAAATAAATAAATAAAATTAGTTTTAGAAACTCTGTCTCTCCTTTCTGAATACACAAGAAACTAAACTAGGTAAGTGCTTAATTGAACGCGCCACCAAAGTTAGTTTTTCAGTTTAGCAGCCGTACCACGTAGCTGTTGAAGCCTTATTATGCTTTCCCCCCTGGACAAAAGCAGCACGATCTGTTCCTCTAAGCAGCAGATTCTCACCTGAGGGTAAACAAGCTGCAGTCCCCAACCCTCTGGTTATTTTCAAAAGTCGTTCTCTGTATGCAGTGTATCTGCAGTCCTCTGGCAAAGATGAGATACCCCCTCTGCCAGCTGCCGGTTTGACACAGTGCTAGCAAAAGGAGTACAGTGGTCCCCCGCCCCTTTGCAGTTCATATACTGCAGTCCTGCTATATCGCGGGACTGCAGTGTATGAAAAAAAATGTCCCTTAGGGTAAGGAGGGAATGTCCTGTTTCAAGCCTCCCATACTTACCCCAGGACTGGAGCTGCCCCAAACAGGCCTGTGAGGCCCTTTCTGTGAAACGGAAGTGACTTCCAGATCACTGAAAACCATTTCTCAGAGAGCCTTCCAGTTCACAGGGAGGCCCTTTTGGGGCCTCCAGAAACCCCGGGAAGGCTTTCACAAGCCCGTTCAGGGTAGGGCCAGGCAGGGGGTAAGTACAAGAGCCCCCAGCTAGGCCCCTCTAGGCCTGACTCAACCTGCATCTGCATATTGCGGATTTTCAATTATCGCAGGTCAGGTCAGGTCCCTAACCCCTGCAGTAGGCGGGGGATCACTGTATCAGAGAGAAAGAGAGGGGGAAAGGAACCGACAGAAAGAATAGTAGGAGGTTGGTCTCACCTGCTTTTGGCTTTCGCCTTGCCCCACCTGACTCACAACTGATGGGTTTTAAGAAAAAGTGTCCTGGGACACATAAGAAAGGTTTCAGAGAGGGTAGCCATGTTAGTCTTTCCAAGAATTGCAGACAAGAATCAAATCAAAGCAAAACAAAACAAAACAAAAGACACAAAACATGTGGCGCCTTAAAGACTAACTTTCATATTTTAATGTAACGTTTCGTGGACACGTCCACTTCTTCAGACATAGAGCAGAATCTTACTCTTGCTAATCTCCCAGCTTCTGTTCCAGCAACTGCGGGCAGAGACTATGAACGTGAGAGCATCCCTTGCAGGGACAACTGTGCAATTGATTCAACCAAATAGGAACCGAAGACCCAAAGGCGATGGTGCCAGGGGCAGGAAGTCCTTTGTAGACTGCAATTGAACTTACCCGACACAAAGGCACACAGGACATGTTGCGCTTGCCCATTTCTCCTTCCCACTGGACTTTTGCTTTATTAAGCTGAAACAGGGATGGGCAAAGCATGAGTTGTGGTTCTCATGCTGTCGAACCACATCTCACAGCGTTCTCCATCATTCACCATGCCGGCTATTCTCTCGCTGATGGGAGAAGCAGACCGATAACATTTGGAGGTCTGCATTTTACCTCACCTTGATCCAAGGACACGGCGTCTGCCTACTAGGGGAAAATAAAAATAAAATCTTCCAGCTGTCGTGACACACATGGGAATGCATGATACAACTGCTGGAATGGTTGTTTGGGGGCAGGGGGAGAAGAATACAGGAAGGAATGTCAGAGAAGCAAAGGGGAAAAAACAACAACACAGAACAATTAACCAACAACATGCTGGGTAAAAAAAAAAATTCTTTTGCCCAGCGTGTTGTTAGTTTGTGGAACTCCCTGCCAAAGGAGGTGGTGATGGCATCTGGCCTGGCAGCCTTCAAAAGGGGATTGGACAGATTCCTGGAGGAAAAGTCCATCACGAAATCCATAACCAGTGGGCTCTGGAAGCCATCTCGAGGTTCACTCTGCCTTCCATCCTTCTCAATTCTGTAAAATGAGTACCCCGCTCGCTACAAGGAGGGCAATATGTAGCTTATGTAGTTAAATTGTAAACCACCCAAGGAGTACTTTAAGTGCTACGAGGCAGCAGCAGCACATTTTAAGGAGGTTTGCCCCCTTAGCTTGTTAGATGCTTTTAAAGAATACCCCAAGTTACTTGAAAAAAAGGGGGATAACAAGGATAAACTTTTTTTAGCCTCTCTCTCCTCCCATCTCTTAATGAGAGTGAACTCAGGTATGGATTGGGCAGACAGAGAGAGACTCCTGGTTTATTTAAGCTTGTTGACACTCCTCCCCCAAATAACACTCTGGGATCCCCTACCCCATGGGGGCCACAAGGACCAGGTTGGGAACCCCTGCACTTGAGTTTGCAAAATATTTCTGGTGGGCAAGAAAGCTGAAGGAGTCTGAAAGCTGCAGTCAAAACAATTTTTTCCCCAAGCTCTTGAAGAGGTCTGGCCATCGGGCTGTTAGGACATCCTTTTAGTTCAAAGGCTAAAAATATTTAGCTGCAGGATTCTGATGATCTACGGGGAAAGATTTAGTTCCGACCCTGGTCTTGTTCAAGGTCACAGCTCCAGCTATCTAACTTTTTGTTCATCCAGGGACTGGACCACAACAGATGTTTCTTCTCCTTAACCTCTCCCTCACCTCCAAAAGCAGCAAGACAGCAAACAACTGGAACGAAGGGTGGACTTTCCTGTGGGTCTGGATCTCATTCCACTCGTTAGCAATCCAAAAATGTTCGCCAAGCACTCACGCAGGAAGCGTCTTCCTGATCTCCTGAACAAGCGGAGGGGGAGGAAAACAAAACAGACTCAAGCGAAAACAATTAACTGCATTTGAGGATTCCACGCCGGCTTATTGGATTCTTGGCCAAGGGCAAAGCTCAATCCCCTGGCTTTCCTTGCTTACGTGAGTTTATCACTCTCCAATATGAAACTGCTACGATGGGAAGCAAGCTGCTTCACAGAACGGGCACCTGCTGATTTCCCAGAAGTGCTCAGGGCCTTCTGGATGTGATTTACTAACATTAATTAAACAAGAGAGCATTGTGCAATAGCTGTGCCACATGCTATAGGTCACAGATCCTCATTTTATTTTTATTTTTGGAAGGAGAAACTTCCCACCTTCAAGATCACTTTGCTTCACCTACCTTGTTTCCCCGAAAATAAGGGCGCTTTTACACGACCCCTAAGATCCGCTGGTCCCTTAAATTCGGACCAGAGATCTTAGGGGTTTGTCGCTCTTCCTGCGTCCCCACCCCTCCACACTTCCTGGCTGCTGGCTGTGTGAGGGGAGGGAGAAAAAAAGGGACAAAAGAATAAAGGCTTACCTCCCGGTGCCGGTGGACGCTGCCCCATCGTTGTGATTCCTTCTCTTAAAGGGGCGGGAGGCAACAAACAACAACAAAAAGAAGCGAGGAGAGCCCGGCACATCCGCATCAAGATTTTTCACCCTCAGAGAGCAGGTACATGAAAAGTGCGCTGGGACACGCTTAGGTGGGCGTGGTCGCACTTAATTTTCAGTAAACTCTGCAGCTGGTGGGTAAACAATTTTAAGCTCCGGAGCTGGGAGCCATTTTCGGCGGAGTTTAGGGGTCGTGTAAAAAGGCCCTAAGACAGTTTCTTATATTAATTTTTGCTCCCCAAGATGTGCTAGGTCTTATTTTCAGGGAATGTGTTATTTTTCCATGAAGAAGAATACGGTACACATTTATTATCTTATTATCGGGGAGGCCTTATTTTTGGGGGGATGCCTTATATTTCAGCGAGAGGCAAAACAGTAAGTAGGTCTTATTTTCGGGGGATGTCTTATTTTCAGGAAAACAGGGTAGTGGCAAGCTCACGGCACCAGGAGTTCCATGTTCCAGGCGGCAAGGAACTAAGGATTTATTGCCTTAATTCTGCAATAGTGTGTTTGCAGCAACTGGGGTGGGGGGGGAGGCAAAGCAAAGAAACATGAAGACAATCACTTTCTGGCTACATTTTAAGCTAAAACCACAGCGTCTGAGCTGCAAAGCCATGATAAAAGGCTGACATTATGCTTTTATACCCATGTTTTACCATTTATAAGACCCCCCCCCCCTTTTCCATCCCAAAATTACAGTTTTGCAACCACGTGGCTCTCTCCTCGGCTTACTTCCATGTATAAGACGAGCCTCAATTTTTATTCTAACAATTTTAGATAAAAACATAGTCTTATGGATGGAAAAATTATGCAATTTTTCTGGCCTATCAGAGATATGTGAGGGGAACACTGATTGGCTAGCACTTCTCTTAGTTCTCACCAATGAGCAGTCCTTGTCCCTTACTCTACTCCCGCACCTCCAAGGATCTTAATTCGTATTCAGATTTCCAGTAGGTTTTTTTACAGATATGCGCTGATACCATACAAGGAGTAAGCAGAACCTGTTGCCAGTTCTTCATTTTGAAAGAGACTGAGGTTATTACTTTAAAATGTGTTTTCCATTTTTGGCTAGTTTGATTGTCACACACAGGACATGCCATTTCAGTGTGAGAAAACATTTTTTTAAAAAATTTCTTTTGCAGAATTGTGTTGTCGTTTGCTTGTCTGTTACTGATGCCGTCTCTTGTTCACTACCCATAGCAGCGCTTGGGCACTACATCAGGCAGCATAAAAATAAAATACAACAAAATAAAAACCTGGGAGTTGCGTCCTAGAAAGGAACTTTCCCTGCTTCCGGACATCTCGCTCTGTGAAAGCAATTACCTTCAACACAAATGCACATAACACATAGATAATGAAGCTGGTTTCTATTTGTCCCCCAGCAGCTGGCAGCATCACTTCCACAGCAGAAACCTGTTGACCCTGGGGAGAAACATTTTAAAATAGGAATAAGATGCCGAAGACGATTCCCTTCACATAATCCTTGATGGCGGGGTTTTCACATATCATCGTAGATTTTTAATTGGGTATTTGCTGCCCCAGCAGTATACCTTCAGGAGTACAACCTGGGATCACATAGGCAATTATTCTTGGCTTTTCCTGGAAAACACTACTGCAGCAAACACTCTGGCTAGACAAAAATACCATCTTTGCTATGGCAAGCCTGAAACCCACCTTTTTCCTTCCAGGAGCATAATTGCTTCAACACGCTGCATTTAAGCAATCAGATTGCAAAATGAAGCTCGTCTTTACCACCAGATGGCCAATCACAGGACCAAGGCAAGCTGATTTGCCACATGCCAAGGTAAGGAAGGCTGGTGCCAGGACACGCAGGCCTCTTTTACTTCTTGAGGGAGCACTGTTTCTAATGACGTGCTCGCTGTACCGGACACCCAAGACCACCAGGTCCATGCAGGAGAAACCCGGGCTTGAGAATTATTTACCTTGAAAACGATGAGCCAGTAAATCCCAATTCCAAGTGTGACCATGAAGAAGACATTTGCCAGAGATCCGGCCAAGTAAGCCATGAACTGCACAACAAGCTGCAAAATAAAACAAAGCAAACTAATTCCCCTCCAGATGGGAAAAACTTATTGAAGTAAGAAGAAACCACTGGTACTGCCCCAACTGTAGAATAGTTGTGTGTCTCTGCCTGTGTATTATGCTGCTGAGCCTAATCTGGTTTTATAGGCTGAAATGATTTATTCACTGCTCCTGATTATCATCCTGTTTATTTTATTCTACTTCATTTGCCATGGTTTCCAAGCATTGTTTTCTATACCAAAAAAAGGAAAAGGAGAGTCTTGTAGCACCTTTAGGAATACAGTGAAAGATTTATTTCAGCATGCTTTTCTTCCGTCTATTGCTATCGGCATCTGCAGGTACATGAAACTCTCCGAGGCATAGACAAGACGTTGAATTACCGTTTCGATTTATATTTTTAAACAGACTGCATGCCAACCACAGAATGCTGGCTCCTGGAGACTGATAAATGAATATACAAATAAAAAATGGACTCACAGAGTGGCACCACTGCTTACAATGCATAGGCATGCAGAAAAATAGAGATCACTTCTGTGTGATCAATTATCATTGTTCAATTTGAGGCATGACACAATTTGCATCAGGTTGTAAGTGGAAAGGAAAAGAGCACACATCCCTGACCATAAAATTTACATTTGGGAGTCGAGATCGGCGAGCCAAACTGCTTGTCTCCAGCAAAGCATAGAGGAGTGCCAGAAATCCCAGGACTCCAAATGCAATCTATCAAGAGGAAAGGAAGACATGGAGAAAAGAAATGTCCATTACTGGTACCAGAAAATGAAGGACACCTGTCTCCTGCCCTGAGGTTCAGGGCAGAAATGGAGGCAGTTTTGCAATTAGAAGTGGAGCTGCCTTAAGAAGGAAAGGAACTTTGTTTCTCCTTCCACCATATGTTACAACTCTGAAAGTTGCATGTTCACTTCAGTATTGGTCGCTGGAAGGTAAAACATGGGTCCTTTTACAAGCTGATTGTGGAGACATTAAACACCATAAAATATATCTTTTTGGAAGCACAACATATTAAAGCCTTGTAATTGTGCCAGATCTAACTAAGTATGTATGTCCAACTAAGCTGAGTAGTATATCTGAGGTGAAAAACATGGGGAAATAAAGGGAACATTTCATTCATAATACAGTCCTGGTCGAGATCAGGGCTGTTTCTCCCCCCCCCCCCATGAATTTGATTTAGACCCTGCTCTTGCTATTTTTATTATTTTTATTTTATTTCTTTAATCCTACTTTTCTCCCAAAAAAGGGGAGCCAAGGCAGCTTACATCATTCAAACACAATTATCAAATCAAAATCAGTGAATCAATCAGATATTAAACAAATGAATAACGTTATCTTAAGAATGCTAGAGAAGAGAAGACTCCTTGGAAAAGTCCCTGATGCTGGGAAAAATCGAAGGCAAAAGGAAAAGAGGACGACAGAGAATGAGAAGGTTGGACGGTGTCATCGATGCAACCAAAATGAATTTGAGAAAACTCCGGGAGGCAGTGGAGGATAGGAAGGCCTGGCGAGCTCTGGTCCATGGGGTCACGAAGAGTCGGACATGACTGAACGACTGAACAACAACAACAAAGAATGCTAGGTTAAAAAAAAAACTACTAAAAGACATTTAGAAGCAACAAAATGGAAACCATCTCCTTTTAAATAATCTCCTTGACAGCCTGCCCGAAGAGAAAGGTGTTTGCCTGCTTACAGAAGGACAGCAGTAATGGGGCCAATCTGGTTTCTCATGGGAGAGAGTTCCAGATCAGTTCAACTGGAAAGACTATTAATAGAGCAATAGTTGTTGAATTCTGGGGTCTTGCTGACCTAATGGCTTAGAAGTACAGTGGTCCCCCGCCCATTCACGGTTCATATACTGTGGTCCTGCTATATCATGGGACCACAGTATATGAAAATAGACCCCCTGGGGTAAGGGGGGAAAGGCCTGGGGTAAGCGGGGAGAGCCTGTTGGAGGCCTCAGAAATGACTTCCGGTTTGCAGGGAGGCTCTTTTGGGGCCTCCGAAAGACCAGGAAAGGCTCTCGCAGGCCCGTTTGGGGCAGTGCCAGGCTGGGGGGGGTAAGTACAAGAGCCCCCAGCTAGGCGCCCCAGGCCCAACCCGACCTGCCTCTGCATATCACGGATTTTCAATTATCGTGGGTTCGGTCGGGTCCCTAACCCCCGTGATAGGTGTGTGGGGGGTCACTGTATAGGTTCTTGTGGGTGGGGTAGTGAGGGTCACAAGATTTGTAAAATTGATAAGCAAAAGTAAATGAAAATCATGCAAACAAAGAGCTAAAAACCACACATTGTGATTTGCTTGGGACCCGTTCTGTCAGAGGGCTCTAGTTCTGTGCTGTAAGGCCACCCTTGCTGTGCACTATTTGGCACACAAAGGGCGTTTATACACGACCCCTAAACTCCGGGGCAAATGGCTCCCAGCTCTGGAGTTAACAGGAAATTAAGTGCGACCATGCCCACTTTAGCGCGTCCCAGCGCACCTTTCAAGTACCTGCTCTTTCGAAGTGAAAATTATTTGATCCGGTGTAACAATAGTGAGTGCGGGGCTCTCCTTGCTTCTGTTTGTTGTTTTTTGGCTCCCGCCCCTTTAAGAGCTACTTTTCCAGAGTCTCGAATGTTGCCGGCAGGAGCGAAAGGCAGAACGGAGGTGAGCGGCATGCTTTTCTTTCTCTTTTTCTCCCTCCCCTCACACAGCCAGCAGCCAGGAAGTGCGGAGGGGAGGGGACACAGGAAGAGCGAAGAACCCCTAAGATCTCTGCTCCGAATTTAAGTGGCCAGCAGATCTTAGGGGTCGTGTGAAAATGCCCAAAGTGCCCAAAGCCAATACAAGTCTCACCAGTGACTCACGTTCGTAGCTTCCTGAGCTGTTCCTGGATCATAAAGGTAAGAGACCGAGAACAACACCTGTGAAGAAGACAAGAGAAAGGCATCGAGGTGAAAAACAAGACATGTTACCTGCAGCTAACATCTCAGGTTGTATCACTCGCTGTCTATATAGCAAATCTATGCAGAACAGGGCTCCAGTTGCAAAGATGGGTGGTATACAAACCAAATCAAATCCATAAATAATACACACACCCCTTGGCATGTTGGGTCTGATTTTACTTTATTTTACTTTAGTGCCATGGCAGCAAAACTTGGGAAGCTGTGAGCATGGTCGAGCCTTCAACACACAGGATCTGTATCTAAGACAGTTACTTCACGTCCTTCCTCGTTCTGATTTGACGTTCGTTTCGTGATCACGTCGCTCAGGTCATGTGGTCTTGTCCCGGTACTGTCCTTGTTCCCGTGTACCCACAGGCGTGATTGATGGTACCGTGACAACTGTTACTGCACGTCCTTGTTTCGTGACAACATCTGAAATTCTCAGCCTTCGTTCTCGTTTTTTTTTTTGTCTTCCGTTTTCCAATCTTTCGAATCTCCTCAACTTTGCCTTCAATGCGTTACGGAGCTAAGTTTGAGGCATTTGTCTTTTAATCTCTCTGCACTGCATTGCTGACTCCATAGGGAATGTACTGACGAATCGCACTTCACACTCCTGCCACTAGATGGAGAATGGCACGTTGCGTGACAAGCCTTACCTCACGGGCTCTCATCTCAGAACGAGAACTGAGAGGAGCAGATTCCCGAGGCCAGGGAGGGGAATTGCTCATCCCACTTAAATCCCAGTTCTCAGGGAGTGTGGTCAGGACGAACTCCTGTCGTCACACAATGGATGTGCGGTAAGATTTCCTCGTACCGGTCCCAAGCGGGACCGCGAACAGCGATGAGAGGGACGTGAAGTAACAGCCTTAATCTCACCTGGTGATGTCAAGTCAGAGAGGCAGCTTCAAGGAAAGGGTCTGGCCAGCCAGGGCAGGTGGAACAGAAACCTTTGCTTTCAACCTTGACAATTATCCCGCTGCACAAATCCCAGCCCTAATTAACACCTGCCAAAGCAACAGCTGCTAGAGGCACAAAGGTAAGGAAACACCTGGAAGGGGACAATCGTGCGGTGCCGTTTTCAGCTGCTGCTGAACACACATCTTTTCTCTCCTACTCATTACCCAAGGAAGGGGGGGGGGAAGCAGCGGCACTTGCCTGGGTGACGCCTGAGTTGCTCTGTCTGGCATATTTCACCATCAACCGGAATGGAGAGTTGTCCCTGGGGTGATTGATTGGCAGAGATATGCTGCATGAAACAGAGAGGTATAAAGTGAACTGGAGGAGGAAGCAACCCATTATTTTAGGGGGACACATATGAGCTGCAAGAGAAAAGGGTGTTGATTCTGCAGAAAGAAACCAAGGTGGGTTACACATCTCAGGAGGCTGATAGGCCCAATGCAGGTGTCTTGAGATAGAAATGCAATATTAATTGCATGAAAACAATTAAGTTGCACTGTTTGTTTGTTTGTTTGTTTGTTTGTTTGTTTGTTTGTTTTGAGTAGTGTAGGTTGCACACAGACAACCGCTCAGGAAGCAATACCGCCCTTGGAACCTCAGAAAAACAAGGAGAAGGAACCTAACTCTCAAACACAGAACCCCATGATCCTTGTCCCACTGGGGTGGTTTGCAATTCCTGGGAAAACACTTATTTGTACTGACTGGTTATTTCCTCCTGATGCAAGCAGCAGCCTTATCCAGAAAAGAAGAGGTAAATGCCTTCTCCCTGCTGGTTGCAATTATCCTCCCTCCCCAAATGTTTTCTGCAGCTTATAATGACTGTGTGAAATACAAAAATGCAATTTATGTTATGTTAAGTCTGACGTGTGCTTTCTCGAAGCCGTAGTCTACCTTTGTTTTTTATTAGAGATTTGGAGAGTTGTTTTTTTGGACTACAGATCCCAGAATTCCCGAGGCAACAGCCATGCTCCCTGAGTTCTGGGAGTTGTAATTATGAAAACAGAAAGCAAAAAACCAGAAATTTGCACATCTCCATTACCTGTGCAGGACACTCAGGTTTAGATACCAAAGACACACATGAATTGGGATATTTGCAGCTGGTGACATCATTTTTGAAAGCTCCCGGTCTGCTTACTTAATTCATTGAAATACACAAATCATTTCACATGTCGGAGAAAAAGAGAAAGGGTATTTGATAGCTACTGTGAGTTTTTATGGCTGTTTGGCCATGTTCTGGAAGTTTTTCTTCCTGATGTTTCACCAGACTCTATGGCTGGCATCTTCAGAGGGCAAGGAGCTCAGGGAGCTAGGAGTTCTCTCTGTGCTCTGGGGTAGACATGGGCACGACTTGGCGAAATTGTCGTTTCCGTTTTCGGTTATCGTTTCTGTTACGTAACGGAAACGGTAATGATAATTAAGCCGTCAGAACTCGAATTCGAACCGAAGAAAGAAAAATTTGGTCGGGTTTTTCGTTTCTGTTTGTGGCATCGCGGCGATCGCGCAATGCGAAGCACAGAAAAAGTTTTTAAAAGTTTTTTTAAAAACCCCCGACTCCCGGCCAAAAAAACAGGCGAAAATATGCCTGCCTGAGGCTTTGCCACCTACCAGAGGGGTGGTTTCTGGGGGGTCCCCGGCCTTTCCCGCCCTCTTCTCCTGTCCTGGGCTGCTTGCACCATGCTGGGGGGGAGGTCATCCTCGTCGTCTCGCCATGCCATGCGGTGGGGGGGGGGTTCAAAATGGCGACCACAATTTTTCTTTTGAAATCGTGGTCAAAAAACGCACCAAATCACCACAGAAACATGTGAAATTTATTTATTTTAAATGACTGAATTTTAATAGTAGCAGCAGTGGGTTTTTAATAGCAATAAAACGTCGTATTGATTTTATTTTATTTTATTTTTTATTTTTTTAGACCTGCCCATTTGGGCTGGGCATGGGATGGGACCAAGCAATTTTTTTGAACCATTCCACCAATGGCATCGCCAGGTTTTTGACTGACACTTCTGGATGTCTCGGAGGGCATAAAAAGCCGAGGCACCTTCCAGAAACCACAGTCGGGTGTATGGATGTGGTTGAGGGAGGAGGGCTGGCTGCTGGTGCTGGTGTGATCCGATCGAGATTGAGGAGGGAGGCTGGAGGCTTTAGGATTTAAGTTAGGCAGGCAGGGAGGGAATTGAATTTAGAAAAAAATTTCTTTGATTCCCTGCAGCTTTGTCTGCTGAAGGAAATAGCAGTTTATTCTTTATTTCTTCTCTGGCAGTTTGTGAGTATTTTTTTCTGATATTGGATAAAGGGGGAGGTTTGACTGGGAGTGGGAGGTGTGGATTTATTTTAAAAATATATTATATACTGCCATTTATTTTCTCTTTTCCCAACTTCAATTTGCTTGCACACACACACATTTGGGGTGCAAGCCAAGAACAGAACCTCTATCCTAAGTGATATCCTAACTGCCCACTTGCCCGCCCGCGGCCACCACCCGCCCATGGCCCCCCGCCACCGCCACCTGCCTGCACCCCCCCGCCACCCGCCACCCCACCCCACCCGCCACCTAGGGCGCAAAAACACCTAGCGCCGGCCCAGATTGCGGGACGCCCCATGCTCTGGGAAGTCAAATCGCGCTAAATCGCGGTGGAAATAACAAATGACAAACGACAAACGGAAACGACAAATTTTTAAAAAATTTCACGACAAACGGAAACGACCCGAAACGGACGCATTCCGACAAGCGAAAACTCGAAACGTCATTTTTTTCTGGTCGTGCCCATGTCTACTCTGGGGTATAGAGTGAGTGAGACTGTGAGGTTTTAAAGTTGTGGGAAAGGGGAAACTTGACCTATGCAGGAGAATAGGTGTTAGTCATTGTATTGGGATAGAGAAAAGGTATTTGATTACAGAAGCACAATTTCGACCCATCATTTACCCTTTTTTGGTCTGCACGCCTATCCTGCTCAATAGCCATAGCTTTCTGGGTGGTCAAGAAAGCAAAGATTAAAATATTGAAAATCAGAAAAATAATTCAACCACGTTACATTCCTAACATACTCCCGGCACATCTGGACATTAATTTTGTTCATTTGCTTTGTATTACCTGAGGAGCAATTCTGCCGCAAGTGTAACAGATGCTGGCGCACTTGTCAAGTTTTCTTCTCTCCCAGAGACCCCATCAACCAGAAAGAATCTTCTGAGCTCCCGAGAATTCAGAACTGCTGAACAAAACAGGGGTGAAGGAGAGGGTTATCAATTGGTGGATCTGGTACTGTACTTGTGTCACCCAGAGAATGATGCAGCGCCTGATACAATCTGCAAGCAGTCCATCAAATGGCTTTCAGGTGAAGCAATTTCTATGTTACTGCATTCAGAAACACTCGCTGAGATTTTGGAGGGATTGGAAAGGTCTTTTTGGGGAATACAGATATGTAATCTAGTCAGTTCCGTCAATAAGGCTGCACTTGCAGTGACATGATTGCACCTCTTCCAGCCATTGGGCGAAATTTTCAAAGATGGCAGACAAAAACACTTTGAAACGGAACTATGACCGATGAATGATGTGAATTTGGTTTTACTGCCTATGGATCGGCACTGGGTCATACAGAGGAGACCAGGTTTGATACAAATATTTAGCCAAGAGAGGTTGTTTTATTTATTTGTTAGGTTTAGAAGATATTATTGGTGGTTTCAATAATTCCCATTATTGTGACATAATAATTTCATCCCATCCTCTTCTCTGTCTGTCTGCCTGCCTGCCTGCCTGCCTGCCTGTCGCACATGCTTTGACTTGCCTTAGAACTCTTCGTAAAAGAGTTTGGGAAAGGTCTTCCAGGAGCATTGTACTACAGCTTTGGTGTTCCTTGGTTCCTGTAAAGCAGTGTTCCCCAACCCCCGGTCCGCGGACCGGTGCCGGTCCGTGGATGAATCGGCACCGGGCCGCCGCCGCGCCACCCCTGCATTTGCCCCCGCCGCCGCCGCCATCGCCCCCGTCCCGCCGCCACCGCCGCGACCCCTCCACAATTGCCCCCGCTGCTGCTGCTGCTGCTGCTCCTCCGGCGGCGGCGGCGGGAGGAGGAGGAGGAACTGGAGCAGGAGCAGGCGGCGGCGGCTCGTCGGTGCCGTGAGGGTGCTTCCTTGCGCGGCCGGGCGGGTGCCGGGGCGCCGGGGCCGGGAGCCGCGCGTGGGTCTCGCTGCTGGCGCCCCGCTCACTTTCCCTGGCGGAGGAGGAGGTCCACGGCAGCGGCGGCGGCAGGAGCAGGAGCAAGCGCGGAGCCAGCAGCGAGACCCGCGCGGGGCTCCTGGCCCAGGCGCCCCGCACGCGGCACCCGCCCGGCCGCGCCGGGAAGCGCCCTCGCGGCACCGATGAGCCGCCGCCGCCTCCTCCTGCTCCTCCTCCGGTTCCTCCTCCTCCTCCTCCTCCTGCCGCTGCCGCCGGAGGAGCAGCAGCAGCCGAGGCCCGCTCACTTTCCCCGGCGGCGGAGGAGGAGGCGGGGGCCCGCCTGCCCAGGAGCCCCGGGTTCCCCCCCACCCCGCCCGTGTGTGTGTGTGGGGGAGTGGCACGGCCGACGCCCCCAGCCGGTGAGTGCCGCCGCCGCCGCTCTCGTGCCTCCCCCTCCTCCTTCCCTCCCATCCTTTGCTTTCACCCCCCCTTTTGCCTCCCCGCCGGACCCCCCTTTCGCATTCCTTTATCTCCCCCCTTCCCCACCCCCACCCCCCAGCTTCGGGCCACAGAAAAATTATCAAAAATTTCCCAGTCCGCGGGGATAAAAAGGTTGGGGAGCACTGCTGTAAAGAAAACAGGGACAAGCTGAGGCATCAAGAGATGCCCTGTCAATCAATCTTGCAGCCATTTATAATTCACATTGGGAATGACCTGGGTTTTACATCTGAATAGGCATTTAGGAATGAATGGGAGAGAATTCAAGCATTCAAGAATAACTGTAATTCTGAAGAGCCCAACACAATAGTAGGTGTTATTAAAAAGCAAATACTGTAGAACATTACATCTGACACTAAATTCTTCTTCTCCCTCCTCATTTCCTTGATTTTTAAATTTGTCCTCTCTGCCTAGCGAAGCAGGCAATTTTAATCAGACCAGCTGCCAAATTTCTATCTTTGCATACATAGCTGTGACAGCTACCTCAGTCAAGTTTTCTGCCAATTTGAAAGGCTCTGTTGCCGCCTTGTGGCAATTAAGAATTATGACACATTCCAAATCTCTCTGTATAGCAGTGGTGGTGAACGGTCGGCACTCCAGATGTTTTGGACCACAACTCCCAAAACTCCAAGCCTGAACTGCCAATGACAAAGGACTGTGGGAGATGTGGTCCAAAACATCTGGAGTGCCGAAGGATCGCCACCACTGCTATATAGCAAGGATGTGGGATGCAACAAGAATATTGTGGCACTTTCAAGAAATGATAAAGGGACACGAAGCCTCCCCAAAGAGTGGGAAAGCATATTGGGACATACGAGTATGTTAGTTAAGGGGGAATGCTTACGAACACAAAACATTTCCATTGCACACCCATTTCACACTTTATAAACATTTTAGAAAGTATGTATTTGCATGCCCAAACTTCGGCCCTCCTGATGTTTTGGACCACAACTCCCAGAATTCCAAGCATGTATTGCCAATGACAAAGGACTGTGGGAGTTGCAGTCCAAAACATCTGGAGTTGGACATGCCTGGTAAGAGCAGTGATGATGATGATGATGATGATGATGATGATGATGATGATGATGATGATGATAACTGTTGGTCTGAGAGGGGTTTTTAAATGGATCTGTTGCCCTCTGCTGTTTTAAATGTGTTCTGGTCTTGATTTTACCGTTTTTAATATAATACTTGTTTAATTCTTTTTAAAGATTTGCATACCATTCTTAGCTTTTAAAAATTCTCTTTTTAATAATATAAACCACCGCGGCCCCTTTTAAAAGAGAAAAGCAGAAGATTATTTTAATTAAAATGGTAAACGTTTAGGCCATCTGCTTCCTTTAAAAGGACTCAAGGCAGTTTACGTCATTAAAAGACAATATTCAAAAGCTAAAAATAGCGAGGATACATGCATTTGAAAAGAATCAACCAAATGCCACTCTAAAAATTGTAAACAGAATCATAAGCTAACTGCAAACTCTGCTACTTGGCAGAGTGAAGTAACATTTCCAGACGGAGGACATTGTGAGAAACATAACAACACTAGTGTTTCCATGCTAGCTTCCATTCATAATGGATTTTTTTTTCTTTTTGTTTGTTCTTGGCAGCTTAAATGTTACCTTTTAATGTTGTAAGGTGCCTCTTCTAATTCCCTATTCTTAACCTGAATATGTTTTGAATGTTCTGGGTTGTATATTGTCCCTCATTATTGTAAGCCCCCTTGGGTCCTTTTCCAAAAAGAAGGGTGGGGTAAAAATAGTCAAATAAAATAAAATAAAATAAAAAGATGTGTCGGCAGTTTACCTAGGACAGATGTGTACAGAGCTATTTCTCATGTTATCATGGGAATCCGCCCCACTGAAAGAACGCAAAATACCAAGAGAAACTTCTATGTAGTTCAATGGGACTTCTTGCATCCTTATCTATACTGAGTCGTGTCCCTAGGACAGTTCTATACAGTTCTGTTGAGAAATAAGCTGCATCACTGGACTGGAAGCAAAAATCAAAGAAACAAAACAAAAGAAAATATATAAACATGTTGCACCTTAAAGACTATTATATTTTAATGTAAGCTTTCGTGGACACCTCCACTTCTTCAGACAGCAGAATGAAGAATTACTGAATCTGGTTTATTTTGCACTGCCCGGGGGGGGGGTATTTGGACCACAACTCCCAGAATTCCAAGCCTATATTTCCAGTGGCAAAGGACTGTGGGAGTTGTAGTCCAAACCCTCTGGAGGGCCGATGTTTGGACATGCCTCTAGCCCATATGCTACTCTGGGCGGTTTACAACATGACGAAACAATACAAATAATACAAATAACAATAATAAATGCAATATATAAAATCAATTCAATATTAAATAAAACATAAAAGTAGGTAACGATAATGAAATATAATTATTAACAGAAATAAGATTATAACACCAATAATAAACCAGAATGGAACAGATAAGCATCAACAAGAGAAGGAGAGAAAGAAGTTGCCAGGCGGTATACTTTATAGCAGGCATGTCCAAAATTCTGCCCTCCTGATGTTTTGGACCACAACTCCCAGAATTCTAAGCTTAGATGGCCAATGACAAAGAACTGTGGGAATTATGGTCCAAAACATCTGGAGGGCCGAAGTTTAGACATGCCTGCTTTATAGAAATTAAGATTCCGGGGAAGCTAGCCTGTAAAAGAGCCAAGTTTTTAATTGGGTATAGAAATTCCTTGCTGGTTAGCTTTTTGTGAGAGTGCGTGTGGGGGGACTCCAACTCCCAGACGCCTCAGCCAGCGTCTCCGACACCAAGAGCTTATGGGAAGTGTAGTCCAACCCATGCAGGGAGCGGACTCACCCAGGCGCGACACACATCTCCGCCGGGGAGCCAATCATAAGCTTTCCTGCCCGCACGCACCTCCTCCGGGAGCCCCAACGTTCCAGAACACCCCCTCCCTCCCTCCCTCCCTTGGCCGCGAGCTCATTGGCCGCCAGGCTTCCGGTGTTTCCCCCTGCTGTCCAATCCGAGAGCGCCTGCCAGTGACGTCAGGGAAGAGAATCTCCCCGCCCGGGAAAGTTTGAAATTTTTGCCGCGGTGGACGGGCTGAGCGGTTGGGGCGACCCCTGGGCGGCGGCACCACCGCCACCACCAGGGATGGACGAGGCGGAGACGGGCACTGGGGCGGCTGTCGAGGAGACCCGTGAGACCCGAGTGGAGGCGACGGTGGAGGAGATGGTGGTGGTGGAGGAAGCAGCGTTGGACCCAGAAGACTCAGAAGGCAGCGGGCGGGAACAAAGAGCTTTGCCAGCTGTTCCAGGTGCCCCTGGTTCTGGACCAGGGGCGGGGATCGAAGATCCTGAAATGGGTAAGCACCCTTTGCTTTTTGCCTCGGGGGGTGGGGGAGATAGAAATCTCATTAATATCATTATCCCTTTGCAGTCCACCGACCACCGCTGGAAATTTCTGTATAAAAAAATAAAGGTTCCCACCCTCCCGCATCTGCGTGCTAGTCGTGTCCAACCCTAAGGGCGGTGTCTCATCTCCGTATTCAAGCCAAAGAGCCAGTGTTGTGCAAGTCCGTGCCCATGTGGCCGGCATGGCTGCAAGGAAACACTGTTTTACCTCTCCGCTTTTTACGGCGGTACCTACTTATTTTTAAAAAATTGTTTTGCTGTTTTATATTGTATATATATGTATTTGCTATGATGTATCTTTCTAAACCACCCAGAGTGGCCTTGTTGCTAGATGGCGCGGTATAGAAAACCAACTAATAATAATAATAATAATAATAATAATAATAATAATAATAATAATAATAATAATAATAATAATAATAATAATAATAATTGACCATATATTGAGTTGTTGCAAGAAAATTACTCAGACTGATTACAAAGTGTCATAATGTAGTTGTTCAAATGGTCCACTGGAATTTGTGTCAGAATTATAATCTGCCCTAGCAAATAACTGGTGGGATCACAAGCCTGAAAAAGTGATAGAAAATGAGCATGCAAAATGGGACTTCGAAATACAGACAGACAGGGTTTGGGAGCATAATACCCTGAATATTGTGAATGTGGAGAAGAAAAAAGTGTGGCTCATTGATATTGCTATACCAGTGATAGTAGAGTCACCGAGAAACAATGTGAAAATATTACCCGATATCAGGATCTGAAAACTGAACTTCAGAGACTCTGGCATAAACTGGTACAGGTGGTCCCAGTGGTAATCGGCACGCTGGGTGCAGTGCCTAAAGAGCTACGCAAGTAAAAACTGGAGTTGACAAAGTCACCATCAGTCAGCTGCAGAAAGCCACCTTACTGGGATCAGCTTGCATAATTTGCCGATACATCATGTAGTCCTAAATGCTTGGGAAGCGTTCAACTACTGATTTGTAATACAAAATCCAGCATAGTTATGTTGTCTGCTGTGTGATAATTTAATAATTATAATAAGTTTTCCTATAGATCAGTGGTTCTTGTATCTCAAGATGTTCTTGGAGTGGCAGGCTAGCTCAACCACTGATGGCGTCATGAAAACCACCAGAGCAAGGGTCTCCAACCTTACGTCCCCAGATGTTCTTCATCTACATCTCCCAGAAATCCTAGCCTGCGCAGCTAGTGGGGAAGGCTTCTGGGAGTTTTAGTCCAAGAACATCTAGCGATGCAAGGTTGGGAACCACTGTTGTTGAGGAAATGAACAGCCACAGAAGACAATGTTGCAACTGCAATGTTGCAATCGTGGTGTAGATTTGGAGGCCGTTCTGCAAAGAAGGAATTGTAGTTTGGTCCTAGCTCAGAGTAACCCTTAACACACTACAAGACTGCTGTATAAGTGATATGGAATGATCTTCTTTGATTTGAACTACAGCCCCCACAGTCTGCTGTTATGGGGTGGAGCTGATGTTAAATATAAGCCACAATTTTAAAGGAATTGAAGTAGCACCTCTCTCTGATATAGTCTGTGTTCAGCTACAAGTGCACGAGTTGCAGATGGCCTTGAGTAGGATTTGGTAGAAGAACATGAAGCTGTTCAGTTTTAAAGAAAATGATATATAAAGCAAAAAATGATATATAAAGCAAAGCAAAGCAAAAGTGTTCTGCTTATATATCGCGCCATAGCACCTCAAGCAATTTCCGGGTGATTACACAATTTAATTATGCAGGCCACACATTGCACCCCACCCCCAGCAAGCTGGGTACTCATTTTACCGACCTCGGAAGGATGGAAGGCTGAGTGAACCTTGAGCCTGCTACTTGGGATTGCACCCCAAGTTGTGAGCACAGTTTTAGCTGCAGTACAGGCTCCTATATAGGTGGTGCTGCAAGTAATGAGCTTTAATCAAATTGCTGGATGAATGTTTTTACTCCTTGATCTAAGACGAGGGTGAAGATGATGATGATGATGGTGAATACAGCAGTTCTAGCGATTATGGGAGTCACGACAAACCCGGGACTGCCTTGGAAAGCGTTGAGCCAGAGGGGAACGCACAGTTTCCACACATCTTCCAGACCAACAACCTTCTTTTTTATGAGCGGTTCAAGGCCTACCAGGATTATATGTTGGGTGAGTGACTTCTAGGACTTCTGAAACCATGTTCTTCACCCTAGTGTCATTCCACTTTAATGGATTTGCCTGTTGTCAAAATTGTATAGTGTATTGTGGGGCTGCAGACTCTTACCAGGCAAGCTCACTAAGCCATCAACTCTAAAGAAGTGTCCCATTTTAATAGATGGAGACATGCCACATGTCCTGCCATCAGGTGGAGGTGGGGTGGGCTGATTTCAGCAGTTCCCCAACAAATTATGGGCTGAGGACTCTCCTATAGTCATTCATTCAAGCCAGCTCTCCATTTGATTAAGAGGGGCAGAGAAAGAGAGAGAGGGGGGGGGAGGGAGGGAGGGAGAGAGAGAGGGAGAGAGAGAGAGAGGGAAAAGAGAGTGGTAGAAAGAGATAGAAAAGGGGTGAGCTTATCTGCTTTTAAATCAGGTTCAGTCCACCATTAGAGATATCAGACCTTGACGGATTAACAGCCCCTCCCCCGGATGTTCCTCAACATTTTTTTAAATCCCAGGCAAAAATCACAGAAAAATAAGACAAAGCAAAAGATACAAAACATGTGACACCTTAAAGACTAACCTTCCTATTTTAATGTAACGTTTCCTGGACGCGTCCACATCTTCAGACATATAGCAGCAGAATGAGGTGTGCAATATAATGTGTAATGGAATATATGTTTCATGCCAAATATTCATTGGCTGTTGTATGTAGATGCATTTGCATGCAACCCAGGTTGTAAATTCCCATAGAGACAAGAGCTGGGGTGAGTGTGGATGGGGGAGAGGGGGAGAGGAAGAGGGGAGCTGGTTTTGAAGGCAACTCTCAGGACCTTTCAAGGGACCATATGAAAACCTTATTCGTCATTCCAAATAATAATAATAATACAGGAGAGAGCCTTCTCTGTTGCTGCTCCCAGACTTTGCAACTCCCTCCCACAGGAGGCTAGGCTGGGTCCGTCTTTGATGTCCTTCCAAAGGCTGGCAGAGACCTTTCTCTTCAGGAAGACTTTTCCTCAGTGAATGGATCCTTGAGTGGGGTTTTTAAATGGACCTTGCTGATTTCAATGTCATTTAGAGTTGCTAATTTCTTTTTAGTACAGTGTCTCTCTGGAAGTTGAGTCATGGCTACTGGACTTCTTGTTTTGAGAGATAGAAACGTTTCGCTGTTCATCCAAACAGCTTCATCGGTCTGAACACAGCGAGTGCAAATCCTCCATCTTATAGGCAGCTTTTAGTACAGTGGTCCCCCGCCCATTCACGGTTCATATACAGTGGTCCTGCTATATTGTGGGACCACAGTATATGAAAAAAGACCCCCTGGGGTAAGGGGGGAAAGGCCTGGGATAAGGGGGGAGGGCCTGTCGGAGGCCACAGAAATGACTACCGGTTCGTAGGGAGGCCCCATTCGGGGCAAGTACAAGACCCCCCCCCCCCGGCTAGGCGGCCCAGGCCCAACCTGACCTGCATTTGCATATCGCAGATTTTCAATTATCACAGGTCGGGTTGGGTCGCTAACCCCTGCGATAAGCGGCGGGGTGTGTGTGTCACTGTATGGCATTTGTAATGTGTCTTAGTGATGTAAGCTGCCTCCAGTCGTTTTTAAGGAGACAGGTGGGGTAAAATATTTTAAATAAATAAATTCCTGGATCTGCTTTAGACTCAAATTGGGACTGCCAAAGTCCCTATGTGTATGAAAATAAATGGGGTGTGCCCCCCTTGTGACTGTCTACCCCCTTGTTTAGGGGGTCATTCTGTTGCTATTATAAGAGAAGTGAGAATCAGAAATATTTATGGGGCTGTTGTGCAGATGACCTTGAAATCTACAAGTAAATTCAGGCCAGGCATTTGTCCGAATACATTTATGTTTGAATAGCGTCCCTTTCTTTCCCCCAACTTGTGGTGCCCAGCGGACTGTAAGGCTTCAGAGGTGAAGGAATTCACCGCGGAATATTTGGAGAAGGTGCTGGAGCCATCGGGATGGCAGGCAATTTGGCACACCAACATATTCAAGGTGTTGGTTGTGGTAAGTGTTGTTGTGTTGCATTGCATGCCTGTTTGCTTAAGATCCGTAAGTGGATGATTCAGGTACATTAATGAACCAATGAAAGGCACCGTAATACTGTTGGGTGGATTAAGGTTGGTATACAGGAGATGCCCTAGGCCAGTGATGGCGAACCTATGGCATGGGTGCCAAAGGTGGTACTCGGAGCCCTTTCTGTGGGCACCCGACATCGCCCCTTCATAGCCACCTGTATTCAGGTTAAATTACTGTATTGGCAATTTGCAAAAAAATTACTGGGTTCTGAATTGAAATTTGGGCCCTCGGTCTCTAAAAGGTTCGCCATCACTGCCCTAGGCCTAAGCACATCCGATTTCGCCTGATTTTGGAAGCTAAGCAGGGTCAGACCTGGCTAGTACTTGGATGGGAGACCACCAGGGAATACCAGGTGCTGTAGGTGTCTGGAGTAGGAAATGGCAAGCCACTCCAATATTCCTGCCAAGAAAACTCCATGGACATGGGGTCACGAAGAGTTGGTCACGACTGTAATGACGCAACACACACACACACACACACACACACACACACACACACACACACACACACACACACACACACACACACACACAGGAGCTCCAACAACAGTTACGAGGCTGCTAACCATTGCTTCAGGAAGAATCTCAAGGGGAGCCTTACAATGGAACTGCAGCAATCCAGATCTACGGTTATGGAGGGTGAAATGTAAGGTGCATGAGCAGTACTTGCGCAGTTCTGATGGGTTTCCGAGAGGCACCTGTTTTGGCCAATATGCAAACAGAAAGCTGGCCCAGACATGCCTTTGGTCCATTCTGATGCAGCTGATTACATGTAGCGTATGTGTTTGGGGGATTCGCCAAATCCCCACTGATTGAGAAGGGGTCCTCTCACTGCAGTTTGCTACACTAAGCAGGATTTCAGTCCACAGATCTGTTGAAATAACCCCATTTTACAGAGGAATACTGAGGCTGAAGTATTAGCAATTTGCATGCGGCCAACCATTGCACCGATTGCTACTTTGTTGACATTAATGAGAGTCAGAGAAACTTGGAGAGCCATTGGAGTTCATCCAAAGGTCTACCAGTAGTTCTTCTCAATCTACGTTACACTCCTTTTGTAGTGCTGTGTATGTTGACCGCTTGCCTGAAAGTGCTGCTGTGCAAAAAACAGCTGCACCTCTTGGCTCATATCTAAAGCAGCTCCACTTCCTGCCAGTCAGCTATTGGGCACAATTCAAAGTGCTGACCTTGACCTACAAAGCACTGTACGACCTGGGTCCAAGCTAGCTCCAAGATTGAATCTCACAGTATGAACTGACTCAGGTGCTAAGGTCATCAGGAGAGGCCCTTCTCTCCATCCCGCCACCCTCACAGGTACGTTTTGCGGGAACCCATTGAAGGGCCTTCTCGGCTGCTGCACCCAGACTCTGGAACTCCCTCCCACTAGAGGCCAGGACTGCCCCATCTCTGCTGTCTTTTCGGAAACAAACAAAGACCTTTCTCTTCAGGCAAGCTTTCCCTGAATGACGGACTACCTACTGCGTCTTTATATGAATCTACCATACATGGCTACACAGACTTTGTGTTTATAACCACTTATAACTTTGTATTTTTATCTCTCGTTGTGTGATTGCATTGACGCTATGTTATCAATTGCTGGTTTTAATGTTGCCTTCTAACGCTGTAAGATGCCCCTCAATTCCCTCTTTCTCACACTGAATGTATCTTAATTGCAATGGACTGTATATTGTCTCTCCTTACTGTAAGCTGTCTTGGGTCCTTTTCCAAGGAGAAAGGTGGGGTAAAAAATACTCAAAAATAAAAATAAATGAATCTCTGCCTTCCCAGGTGGTTGATGTGGAATACGCCACCCTGAAAGCTGTGGTGCGCCTCTCGGAGCCTTTCCTGTGTGAGACCCGAGAAGGGACATTCACCCTGGAGCACATGCAAGAACTTCTTGAGCTGAAGGACTATCGGCTGCCGTTGCAAGAGCTGTGGGTCGTCTTTGACGAGTCAGGGGAATTTGACCAGACGGCCCTTGCTGTGGAGCATGTCAGGTAGAGTTGCGAAGTGGGTGAGGGTTGTGTGGGGAGACCCCCTAGATCAGTGGTTCTTAACCTGTGGGTCCCCAGATGTTCCTGGACTGCAACTCCCAGCAATCCTGGCCAGCTCAGCTCGTGATGAAGACTTCTGGGCGTTGCAGTCCAGGAACATCTGGGGACCCACCGGTTGAGAACCACTGCCCTAGAAGAAGAGAATGGAAAACTTGAATGTTCTTCATCTAGAAAACCATGAAAAGGGTTGCCTTATGTCAGAATGGACTTTATGGCACACAATTAAAATTATAGATCATCAGAGTCTTGTGCTCAAGAGGTTCTTCACTTCTGCACCAACTTCTCAGATTTCCTACATGGACAGAGCCCTTGGTCTATTTGCACAGTGGTGGTTCACCTGGATCAGTGGTTCTCAACCTGTGGGTGGGTCCCCAGATGTTCCTGGACTGCAACTCCCAGAATTCCTGACCAGCTCAACTAGTGATGAAGACTTCTGGGTGTTGCAGTCCAGGAACATCTGGGGACCCATAGGTTGAGAACCACTGGCCTAGATCCTATCCTAGAGCCTAGCACAATGGCTCCTCCCATTCTGCCGGGACAACACAAGTAATTCTGTCCGCAACAATTGGACGCACTGACTGTTGTCTTTATTGCCCAATTTCTTTGGCTCACAATCTTACCTAAGCAAAACGTAACTGCGTAAGCACTTCACAGACGGAAGGTCATGTGAGGATATTTACTTAATATCCTCACATGACCTTGTTGAGGATGTTAAGCCGTGAAGCATGTCAGGTAGATTTGAGAAGTGGGTGAGGGTTGTGTGGGGAGGCCCCCTAGATCAGTGGTTCTCATCCTGTGGTTCCCCAGATGTTCCTGGACCGCAACTCCCAGAAATCCTGGCCAGCTCAGCTCGTGATGAAGGCTTCTGGGAGTTGCAGTCCAGGAACATCTGGGGACCCCATAGGTTGACAACCACTGATCTAGATCCTGGCAGAACGGCTCCTCCCGCAAAGAATTTTCCACATCACTGGTTCCTCTTATCAGCTGGGGGGGCACCAGGGGGTGTCGACCCCGAGAGAACCTCAGGAGGCTGAAACGAGAGACTTGGCCTTCTCGGTGGCAGCCCCTCGTTTGTGGAAATGGCTGCATCCAAAGATCAGTCTGTTCCCTTCACTAGGAGGTTTTAAACTCCAGTTAAAAACTTGGCTGTTCAAACAAGCTTTCCCCTAGGACATTTTTTTTACCGCTCGACCATCTGCACTTTTTCTGCACTGATTCCGCCTTTGCCTTGATCTCTTTTCCGTTGCAATATGATTTGTTTAATGTTTATTGCCCTTCTTATGATTTTAAAATTGTTCGTTCACTCCGGATATTATTTATTCGGTTTCTAAACTGCCCAGAGTGGCTATTAGGTAGATGGACGGTATGAAAGTTCAAGAAGTAATTAAATAATAAATAGACGGTGGCTGACGCAAGGCTCAATGTAGTGACGTTTTTGGAGCGTAGTGAGACATTCAAAATAATGCAGGGCATGAGTAAAGTGGATAGAGGGATGCTCTTCTCCCACTCACGAAATACCAGAACTCGGGGACATACACTCAAATTGAGGACTGGGATAGTAAGAACAGACAAAAGAAAAAACATTTTTCACCCAGCGTGTTACGTCTGTGGAACTCCCTGCCACAGGATGTGGTGATGGCATCTGGCCTGGATGCCTTCAAAAGGGGATGGGACAGATTCCTGGAGGAAAAGTCCATCACAGGTTACAAACCATGATGGAGATGTGTCATCTCCAGTCTTAAAACCGTGGTACTTCAAGGACCAGATGCAGGGGAATGGTGTCAGGAGACAGATACCTAGTCTCATGCGCTCCCAGACACATTTAGTAGGGCCACTGTGAGATACAGGAAGCTGGACTAGATGGGCCTTTGGCCTGATCCAGCATGGCTCTTCTTATGTTCTTATGACTCTGGTAGGCATGGTAGCAAGTGGCCATCCCGGTTAGGTGAGTTCTGGGAGTCGTAGTCCCAACTTAGTACTTCTTCTGGGATGGACAAGTCACATTGGACCACATTTCAGTTCCATTGAATGGAAGGGGCTGGTGGCGGAAACATCCAGGAAGCTGCTTAGTTGAGCAGTGCGGTTTGTAGTGGCTTCTCGTGACTAATTCTTCCTCAACCCCTCTGTGGATTTTTTTTTTCCAAGCACACATTTGTCTAGTGGGTTGGAGCACATGCCTCCAATCCAAATAGGGGGTTCTTAATTGCCATGGAGAAGCTTCACTGAATTACACCATTTGGGCGTTGTGTTCTGAATCTTGTCCTCTGTTTTCAGTGTCTGGCTTAGCTTGCTTTTTCTTTTTTCTTTCTTTCTTTTTGGTTCTGAAGGTTTTTCTACAAGCACATATGGCGGATCTGGGATGAGGAAGACGATGATGACTTTGATTATTTTGTCAGATCCGTTGAGCCTCGACTCAGACTGTAAGTGCCTGTCGATGATACCTTTGAGCTTCGGGACTAGCCCTTGTAGCATGGTTCTTGGTGCAGCTTCAGGAAATGATTTCATGTGGTTTGGTTGTGCTTACATCTTAGGTCTGATGTAGATGAGCTGTCCCGGCTTGGAATATTTCTCTGCTCAGACAACAAAGTTGTGTAGTCTGTGGCAGGGATGTGCGATTCATTTTCGTGTGAATCTAGTGCTTAGAAACCTTCGGAAATTCCCCAGGCAGGATTCCAGCCTACAGACCCACATGTCTAGGCACCTAGGGAGTGCGGAAGAGACTGGTTTAGAGATGGGGCAGGGGAAAAGAGGAAACCATCTCACGAAAAAGGAGACAAGCGCTGACACAATGACAAACATGCGAGATACAGTTGAGGAAAGAAAGAATCAAGGAGAATGTAGATCCACGGAAAAGCCATACACAAGGCCTTAAGACAGAGAGATTGATCCACCAAAGGGATCAGGGGGTGGGGTGGGAAAGAGAAGGATTTGGGGAGAACACTGGCCTAGCCAATGGTTAAAGATGGCAGCCGTCTCCTGTGCTAACTCTAAAAGAGGAACCAGCATTGAAAACTGTGCCTGGGCATAGGGATGAGTTGGGCACCTTGATCTCAACCGTTCTGTCTTTGGGGGTTCTGATTTTATTAAAATCAGTGGATTTGGTTTTCTAAGTTGTGTTACTTTTCAGTTTTCCAAAACCTGTAGCTGACGTCTTGGCAGGAGAGTCCGATCTGCCCAGATTGTCATTCCTTAACCCTACCAGGTTAAGGAATGTCAAACCAAAGGTTACAAACCATGATGGAAATGTGTCATCTCCAGGCTTTAAACCGGGGTCCTTCAAGGACCAGATGCAGGGGAGTTGTATCAGGAGATAGATATTTAGTCTTGTGCATTCCCGGTCGCATTTGGTGGGGCCACTGTGAGATACAGGAAGCTGGACTAGATGGGCCTTTGGCCTGATCCAGCATGGCTATTCTTATGTTCTTATGTACCATGGTTCCAGTGTGCCTCTAGATGTCACTACAGTACAGATCCTGAATTTAAGGGATAAAAAAAGAAAACCCCTTTTCAGTTCAGGGAATTCCGGCCAGGTAGATTGGATTCCTATGCCTCTGTGGCCCCCCCCCCCCGAGAGCGAAAGTCTATCAGCTGCTGCAGTAGGACCCGATGCAGGAAAGCTTTGCCGTTCCAAACACTTGGGACTCCGGCCACCATCGTCCTTGGACCGGGTAGTTGGGGACCATGGATTTCGTACCTCCTAACATTCCGGACTGAAACCCTAGGCCTGTTTCAGGGAGGGAGTTTGTTTCTCCTCCTTCCTAACTACTCCCTGGCTTTGGATTTCTAGGAACTATGATATTGCTGAGGACCGGGTCCCTTCCGCGCTGGTGACAGAGTACCACAACCGTCTTGCCCAGTGCGAGGAGCAGTACCGGGCGTTTGTGGACTTGAGGAACAGGCTTTCTGGCGGCGATTCGGACACCGAAGCTGAAAACATCTGTGTAGCGGAAGGGATGAAGCTCTACGAAAGGATAGAGCACCTGAAGCAAAAGCTGAAACTCATCGAAAACCCTCTGTTGAGGTAGAGCAGAGATCTTTTTTATTGCAAGTATTTTTTTTAGATTGCATTTGGATGTAGAGATCTAAGGACCTAGCTGTGTCTAGTGGAGAAATTCAAAGCCAAAATGCAAAGTGTTCTGTTTTTATAGAACGCCCCATAGCACCAAAAGCACACTCTGGGCGGTTTATAATTAAATGATGCGGCCATAATTCAATTATGCACACACAGCCCCTCCACCAGCAAGATGGGTCCTCATTTTATTGACCTCACAAGGATGGAGGTCTGAGTGAACCTTGAGCCTGCTAGCTGGGATTGAACCTCAGGTTGTGAGCACAGTTTTAGCTGCATGGCAGAGCTTTGCTACGGCATGCTTGGAAGTTATGATCTCCCAAAACAACTGTTCCAAACTTGGATATGTGTTGTTCATTCATTTGAAATATTTCACCCCACCTTTCTCCTTTAAAAAGGACTGAAAGCGTCCACGAATTACAACAGCAAATCTATAGGTAGTTATTTATTCATTTTTGAGTAATTTTTTTTACCTCGTCTTTCTCCTTGGAAAAGGACCCAAGGCGGCTTACAGTAATGAGGGATAATAAAATGAAGCAAATGCCACATTGCAAGCCCCAACAACAAACGCAACACCAAAAATACATTCCAAGCAGTAATCCATGTCAAAACCCTTGCTCAGGAAGTGGTCTGTTAAGCGAATGCTTGCTTGCAGAGAAAGGTTTTTGCCTGCTTGCAGACGGACAGCAGAGATGGGGCCAGGCTGGCCTCTGGTGGGAGGGAGTTCCGAAGTCTGGGAGCCGGAACAGAGATCTAGGAATTGTTCCTGCCTCCACCTGGGAAGAGACGTTTGTGTAATCCACCATTCCTTTTGAAGGTACGTGTTTGGTTACCAGAAGCATGCTGGTCTCCGAGCGAAAGGCGTGCGCTCCTCCGGCACCACCATCACCCACGTGGTATCTTCCACGATGACGTCCAGCCTCTTAGAGTGTCTGGTCAGGGACAAGCTTTCTCCAGCGCCGTCTCAAGAAGAACTGCAAATCCAGGTACAGTACAGGGGTCCTTTCTCTTTTCCTAGCCGTTTTCTTGCCCCCGTCCAAAAGTTAAATAAATAAATCAGTTTCTGTGATTTTAATCATAATAACAATCACTGAACTGCAGAGCTGCAGGGGATCCCGTGGACTGAACCCAGACCCTGTCCAGGAGGCCCGGTAGGGAATAGAACCCCCAGCTTCTGGCTCGGCGGCCAGTTGCCTAAACCACTGAGCTGTGCCTTTCTCTGATCAATGTCTCATCTGCCTAAGACTGGCGGGAACTGGATTCCATCAGCCAACTGGTTTCCTAAAGCGTGATGGCAGCCACAGAGGGTCTATCTCAGTGGTTCTCAACCGGTGGGTCCCCAGATGTTCCTGGGCTGCAAACTCCCAGAAATCCTGGCCAGCTCCACTAGTGACAAAGACTTTTGGGAGTTGCAGTCCAGGAACATCTGGGGACCCACCGGTTGAGAACCACTGGTCTATCTGTTGGATAAATAGTTGCTAAGAGAAGCCATATGCTGGCCAGATGGCTCAGCGGTTGAGGTGTCTGGCTGCACAGTCAGAGTTTGATTCTTCACTCTGCCCCCTGCAAGCAAGCCTGGGTGGCCTTGGGCAAGCTGCAGAGTCCCAGGGCATCCCGGGCGAAGGCAATAGAAATCCACTTCCGAGTCTTCTATAACCTGGAAAACCCCGAACACAGTCGCCAGACGTCACAGTTGGCTTGACAGCATATCAAACCACATTCCAGAGGAGCAGGGCCGCTGCTGAATAGAATTACGCTTTTGGTGGCTCCCAATCTGTTAGCTCTTAGTGCCAACAAACCTGAGAGCAGAGCTCCTGATGCTGATCCTCAAGCTTGGGGCAGGTTGGTTATAAGTGTAGGTCACCCTCTTGGGCTGGAGTGGTCACTTGGTTGCATGGAAGCTGGAGGCTTCAGCTTTTCCTCATTCCTCTCCCTTCGTTTTTCTTTTATTGTCTCTGTCTCTGTCTTCTTTCTTTTCCTTCTCCCTTTCCAGTTCCACCACGATCTCCAATCTGCGGTGGATGCATGCTATGAAGGAGACAGAATCATCATTTGCCCAGGACATTACACCATAGAGGGCAGCCTCTGCATTGCAGACTCGGTTGCCTTGGAAGGTAGGAGCTTGTCCGTACATGCCATCACATTCCTTCGGAGTTGAAACCCATGGAAGCTTTGGGCCCCAAGTTGGACGACTTCCGTGTTTTAAAGCACAGGAGGGGGTAGTTACGCCTAAGAACATAAGAAGAGCCATGCTGGATCAGGCCAAAGGCCCATCTAGTCCAGCTTCCTGTATCTCACAGTGGCCCCACCAGATGCGTCCGGGAGAGCACTAGACTAGATCTCTGTCTCCTGATGACACATCCCCATCATGGTTTGTAACCTGTGAGGGACGTTTCCTCTAGGAATCTGTCCAATCCCCCTTTGAAAGCATCCAGGCCAGATGCCATCACCACCTGCTGTGGCACGGAGTTCCACAGACTTACAACGCGTTGGGTGGAAAAAAATATTTTCTTTTGTCAGTTCTTACTCTTCCAGACCTCAATTTGCGTGGATGTCCCCTAGTTCTGGTATTTTGTGAGAGGGAGGAGAGTGTCCCTCTATCCACTTTACTCATGCCCTGCATTATTTTGTACGTCTCAATCATATCACCCTTTCCAGACTAAAAACCCCAAAATGTTTTAGTCTTTCCTCATAAGGGAGATCCCCCAGCCCGGTAATCATTTTAGTCGCTCTCTTCTGCACCTTTTCCAGTTCCACTATGTCTGTATAAGAACAGACATAGAGCAGTACATAAGACATAGAACAGACATAGAACAGTACAAAAGAACATATGAACACCTGTGTTCCTTTTACATATATCTGAGCTTTGGAAATTCTGACAGTCCCCAAGTCAAGAAGCTGTAGTCCAAGCCACGTCATATTTCTAGGCTCTACATCTTGTCAAAGGCTAGCTCCCATCACGGTCCCCCACACACTGGTTGTCCTGGTTGGGAATGAAGGATGTTGGAGTCCAATGATAAATGGAAAATCTGAGTTCCCTAAGATGCTTTTAAAACTGCGCTCACGACCTGGGGTTCAATCCTCCTGAGGTTGTTAAAATGAGTACGCAGCTTGCTGGGGGAGGGCAATGTTTAGCCTGCATACTTAAATTGTAAACCGTCCAGAGAGTGCTTTAAGTGCTATGGGGTGGTATATATGCAGAACACTTTGCTTAACTTTAAAATGTTGGATTTCCCCAACCTAGGGCCCTGGAAAGTTACTGGATGACAATGCCCATTGTCCCCAACATTCCTTTTGTTGTGCTTCAGTGTGGTGCTTTTATACTGAACTGTAGAGGAGTGACTCAGATATAAGACCCTTCTTATGAGCCTCTTGGCACAGTGGTTACATGCCTGCACTGCAGGTTAAAGTGCTCCCAACCTGGGGTACAATCCCAGGTAGCAAGCTCACGGTTCACTCAGCCTTCCATCCTTCCAAGTGTCAGTCAAATGAGTACCCAGCTTGCTGGGGGGGGGCAATGTGTAGCCTGCATACTGTAATTAAACTGAAAATCAGGGGTACCCAAACTTCGGCCCTCCAGATGTTTTGGACCGCAACTCCCAGAATTCTAAGCCTAGATTGCCAATGACAAAGAACTGTGGGAGTTGTGGTCCAAAACATCTGGAGGGCCAGAGTTTGGACACCACTGCTGTAAACCACCCAGAGACTACTTGGAGTGGTATGGGGCGGTATATAAACAGACCAATTTGCTTTCTGTTTTGCTGAAAATGCCCTTTTATGCTTCTGCACAGCTCTCCCGGTGGCACAGTCACTACTCAGTGATGGCGAACCTTCGGCACTCCAGATGTTTTGGTCCACAACTCCCACAGTCCTTTGTCATTGGCAACCTAGGCTTGGAATTCTGGGGGTTGTGGTCCAAAACATCTGGAGGGCCGAAGGTTCGCCTCCACTGGGTGGTGCTGTGCCGGTGAAGTTTTCACAAAGGAACCCCAGGCTTCCCATTCAGCTATGAATATCATAGGTCAGGCATGTCCAAAGTCAGGCCTGGGGGCCCAATGCGACTCGTTTACAAATTACGAGTAGCCCGTGGCCTCTTCTCTCCACCAGCTCAGCCTGTTATGCATCCCCACCAGCTGGCCCTTCCCCATACAGGATGGAGGCATCAACTTACAGTTTTATGTTTTGTCTGCCCTCCCTGCCTCTGTCCACCACCATCCAGCCACCTTCCCAGCCTACCCACCCCCAGCTCCGTTGCTGCAGCATCCTCCCTTCCTCCTTGCATGTTATAGAGACTTGTCTAAAGTCTGGCCCGGGGGCCAAATGCCGCTGAATGGTTGGCCCCCACACATTTTCACCTCACCAAATCTGGCTCTCCTTGCAAAAAGTTTGGACACCCCTGCCATAGGCCATGTTTTGCTGCAGACCGGCCATTGTGCTCCACAAATGGTTGGTTTTGCAGTCTTGATCTGTATCGTGTCAAAACTCCTTAATGGAAAGAGAGCCGAAGGTTTAATTTCCTGCTGTTTCGGCTGGCTTCGTCCCTGCTGACTTCCTCTGTTTTATTTATTTTTATTATGGTGATTTCCTTTTTTCTTTTTCTTTCTTTTCTTTTTTTGCTGCTTCTTCCTCTCCGTCTCCCGAATGGGTTTTGATTTATACAGATAGCCACGCTCCTAGGCAATACCCCTGCAGGATATCAGGTTTCAATAGATTTATTTTATCAGTAGGAGCACGGATAAGATGGTTTGGCCACGCGGGGTGGTATTTATGACAAATCCCATGCCATCAGAGAGGTCAGGGGAATGTGAGCAAGCAAATTAAAGCGAACGAGGCCAGGGATTGCCACCAGCTTCTAAGGAACAAAAGCTTACATTTTGTTTATTCGTGGAGTGGATTCGATCACTGAACAAGTGCCAAGAAGTCTTATCGCTTCTGGGTTTCCATAAATGGTTCCCTCCCCCCTTTCACCGCTACACCACCCTGTTGAAAACCTTGGAAGCTAGGGAAATGCTGTAAAAGCAGTGGGTGACACTTGGATGGCATGGGCTATTAATTAGGTGGGATGGGTGTTAATGAGGTGGGAAGTATGTGCGAAGGAAGAGACTGAACCGAACTAGGATGCCTGCAATATGTGTTCGTTGGTTCAGTAGGGAGAGGTCTATCCATAATAAATCGTAAAGCTGCAAAGCTGGGAGGGATCCCATCAAGTCTTGGCCCTGTCGAAAAGGCACAGAGGGGAACTGAATTCTCAACTGCAGCCAATTCGCTGGACCACTGAACTGTCCAGCAGTTCGTTTATAGCTGTTAAAACTCCGTCGGTTTGTCACTTGCCAGACATGGGCCCAACTCCTAGTTATGCTGTTGTAGCACAAAAGGTGCAACTTTTAGGGGAGAGTAAGAACAGACGGAAGAAAATATTTTTTTCACCCATCACGTTGTTAGTCTGTGGAATTCCCTGCCACAGGAGGTGGTGATGGCGTCTGGTCTGAACCATCCTTGGGCCAAATGGAGCATCTTCAATGGACTGGAATAGGCCCCGTATGCCAGGCATGTCCAAACTTCAGCCTTCCTGATGTTTTGGGCCACAACTCCCATTAGCTTGCCAATGACAAAGGACAATGGGAGTTGCGGTCCAAAACATCTGGAGGGCCAAAGTTTGGACATGCCTGACCTAGACCCTCAGTTAAGTTTCTGCTTTTGCAATGAAAGAAAGGGAGAGGAATGCTGGAGGAGGGCGAGTCCGTTTTTCCATATCCTGGCTGTACCATTGGTTGCAAAATTGGCGACACTTCCAAGAACCATGCTTGGGCCAAATGGAGCATCTTCAATGGACTGGAATAGGCCCCGTATGCCAGGCATGTCCAAACTTCAGCCTTCCTGATGTTTTGGGCCACAACTCCCATTAGCTTGCCAATGACAAAGGACTGTGGGAGTTGTGGTCCAAAACATCTGGAGGGCCGAAGTGTGGACATGCCTGCCGTCGGCCAAAGACGTTCTCATATCCTGGTTGCCTGCCAAATCTAAGAGGGGTCCTGGATTTGTACTGAACTCATTGCTCGCTTCTCAGGGCGGGCTTGTCCCTTTCACTTTCGCCTTACTCAGGCTCATTTTGACGCAACGCTTCCTTGCTGGATCTGCTTTTTGAGCGAGAGCTCGTCAGCACTTAAAAAAACATTCCAGAAAGATCTTGCGGCTGTAATGGTGTCTGTATTTTCGCCCGCCTGATCATTATTCTTGCTAGCGACAAGCCATAAAATCTTTACACGCTTGTAAATTTCTCTAAGTGGTTCAGAGTAAACAATTGTGGATGGCTTACTTAACTCGGCATTAGAGCCTTTAAAAAGAAGAAGAAGAAAAGGTGCTTGCTGCATTCACCCAAATGCCGCAGGACTTCTGGAGAAGTTCCCCGCAAAGGTAGAAGGGTGATGCAACTACTGCAGTGTAGAACGCCCCTCCCTACTTTCGCCTTTTTTATACGGAAGAAGTAGCATTTCCGGTCTTCCAAAATGGATCCTGAATTGCAGCTGGCTGGGCGATTCTGCAAGTGGTAACCCAGAAAGACAATCCTCAAAACAAACAAACAAAACACCTAGAAATCAGGGGAGAGGGGAGGGCTGTGTTGAAAGTTTCCAATGTCTGTGTCATCATCGATAACCTGTAGACGTTGATCCTTTGGGGCACAAATGCACTTGGAGTGTCTTGTGTATGACGTTCTGCCCTTATTAATTGTAGTCCAGCATTTGGCATTTGCCAAATCAGTGGACTACAATTAATAAGTCAGTGGCTCTGATGTTCCGCTTTGCTCTTAGAGAAGGGCCCAGGAGAGCAGGGTTTCACAGAGGCCTTAAGAGAGTTCCATTAGCTCCTAAACCGTAGTAACCCACGTCTGGTTTTATTCATGCCGTTTTCTCCGAAGGCTACGGGCTGCCAGATGACACTGTGATAGAAGAACGGGGCAGAGCCGATGCGTTTGTCGAATGTACGGGAGCGGATGTGAAAATCTCCAGTTTGAAGCTCGTTCAGCACGATGCAGTGGAGGGCATCTTGAGTAAGTTCCTTGACACGGTTTCAGGCCTTCCAGATCAGAGGGCGCTTGGCACAAGGGGCAGAGGGTTAAAGATACCTGGTCAGCATCGTGCACCCACTCATTCCCATGGGACCAAACCGTATTAGTTGCCTCTTTCAGGGTAGCTAGTATGGGGTTTTTGGTTGGATTAGCATCCATGTCTCGTTGAGTCTCTAGTCATCCTTTTCAAAGTGAGCTTCTACCTCGTGACTTGTGGGAGGATCCTGATGAAAGAAGACTCGAGTCCAGTTGTTCGACCAGTGGAGCCATCACGCCCCTTGCCATTGGCACGTTTTATTACATATCATTTACATCTGAGAGTATGCACAACATCAGTGATTGGTCACAAGGGTAAAGGTGGCATATGCTGGTTGGATGCTCTATAGAGAATCACCTTATGAACAGAGCATGCTTTGCACAGTTACTGATTACAATAACACATGTCCCAGCTGTTTACAGACGGAAGGTGAGTTAATGAGAAGTAGACAAGAACAGCTAGAGGTAAATGAAAAGTAAGCAGAATTAGCCCAGTAACCAAGAGTAAATAAATGGAAGATGAACAGAGCAGAGTCAGAGTGAGTGAACAAGCTGAGTAAATGAAAAGTAAATAATAGGTAACCCGAACTGGTTTAGAGGGGTTCCAAGGTCTGGAACATGTGGATTGAGGCAAAGTTCATCAGGAGAGTTTTCTCTCTCGTGAAATGCCCTCTAGGCCTCATCCCAATTGTCTGAATCAGGCTCCATCAGTGGTTCCCTGTGGCTTCCACACAGTGGAATGGTTCATCCCAAAGTGAGACCAGCGTTCAAAATGAAGAGGTCCTTGATTTCTGAAAAAGCTCCCCTTGGCCATGATGTTGTTAGGTGCGGCATATACAATGTGACTTTGTACAAGACATGTGGAACGTTTAGGAAAACTAGAGGTTTTGGCCATGCTGCCTGGGAGATGCTCGTCACCGCAGCCTAACATTTGGACGCCTTGAATTGGAAGAGTCTCTTTATGGCTCTGTCCGCCCACTAGGGCTCCCAAACTAATGTGCGAGGAATGCCAGCAGATTAAAAACAATTTTTAAAAGTCAGCAGTTGCGGGGCTGACTCTGCTGAGGAATGACCCACACCATGATACAGGCCGTGAATCATCTTTATTAGTTACACAGGTACCCTGCTTTCCCTCCACTGTGCTCAAAATCATCCTTTCTACCACTTCCTCTCTTCCTCCCCCACCACCAAAAAATAACCCAGACAGGCACATGAGGATAACAGTAGAAGTGAGTGGCCCCAGGTTATGTTTCACCACTTATTAGACTTTTGAACTCAGATCTTCCCAGGCATGCATCACACCAGTTCTCAAATTATTCAGAATTCTTAATGGCGCCTTCAAAAAAGCACTTAAAACACTGTTTTATCGGGAGGCATTTGGCGACCTTTATTTTAATTTAATTGAATTGAATTGAATTTAATTTTTTCTCTTTCTCTTTGATGCTACTTGCTGATGATTTTCTCCTATTATTGTATTGTCTCCTCCCCTTACCCCCCTTTTTAAAATATTTTCTTTGATTTTTGCTGTTGTTACTTTGTGTTTTATTGGTCTTTTAACCATTATTGTTAACCGGCCGAAGTTCCCAGGGAAGACGGGCGGTATAAAAATAAAATGAAATAAATAAATAAATTTAGAGGCAGGAAGTAGAGAGTAATACTGCAGGGGAGGGGGTGCCCTTATGCTGAATGCAGACCTGGACTTCTGTCCTAAATTTCTGTCCTGAAAACATCCGGAAGTTGAGTCACGGCAACGGGACTTCTTTTGTGAGATTGAAACATTTCGCTACTCATCCAGGTAGCTCCGTCAGAGTCACCAGAAAAGAGGTCCAGTTGCCATGACTCAACTTCCGGATAACCTCACCTGGATGATTGGGAATCTTCACAGACATTCTGAAAGCACTATTGCTACTTGTTGCTTACTGTGATTATCCCCCCCCCCCCAATTATGGCCCTTGAAGAAAGAACTTTGCTAACGATCTGATCCTCCAACATTTTACATTTTCTTTAATATTCCTACTAACAATCATCATTGCCATCATCATTATGTGCCATCAAGTCAATTCTGACTCATGGCAACCCTTTATAATGCTCACTGAAACATCCTAATGTGGCAGCCTTTCAGGGCATTTGTTCTCAAAAATATTTTTTTAAATCCCCCCTCCTCTTCTCCTTGCTCCCCCTCTCCCCCTTTTCACGATTAGAATTTAACAATAATCTTGTTGGCCGTGTCCTGCCTTTTGGATTAGGTGCTAATTAACACTTCTTCATTGAGAGGTAGATTTGAATAACAAATGTTACATGGGCGAACAAAACTTATTTCGGCACCTTTTAATGTGAAAATATATTCGCACACACCCTAGCCGAGAAGGGCTCTTGGGTCACTGTCGGAGGAAAGTGACTAATTAAGTGTCCCCCCAAAATATTCCTAGAATAACTTTGTTTTGGCACAAATGTTGTCCTTGCATAAAAGTGTTCGGTGTGGGAAGTGTGCCTTCTAGCCATGTATAGTTAAATTGGACATGGAAAGTAGAAGAACGAGATGAGTGGAGAAGGTCCCAGGGGATCCAGTTGGATATGGTTAAAGTGGCCTTTGCTATCAGTTATTGCTATTTTTCTTGAGAACTTTAAGGCAGGCATGTCCAAACTTCGGCCCTCCTGATGTTTTGGACCACAACTCCCAGAATTCTAAGCTTGGATTGTCAATGACAAAGGACTATGGGAGTTGTGGTCCAAAACATTTGGAGAGCCGAAGTTTGGACATGCCTGCTTTAAGGAAAAACCATCTTCCACAAAAGCTGCTGCTGGCCTTTTATCATTGAGCAATTGAGAGGGTGCTTACTTGCGGGTTATGTGTATGGTATGGACGTTGTACCCATTGGGATAGGACAGTGTTGCACAAAATCATAAGAATTGCGGAGAGTATTGTGGGCTGTTCACTCCCCACCCTAGAACAAATTTATACTACCAGGTGCCACTGAAAAGCATTAGATATATTAAGAGATCCATCACATCCTGGTCATCGCCTCTTTGAGTTGCTGCCATCGGGACGGAGATATAGAGTACTGAGGGCGAGAACAAACCGTCTCAAAAATAGCTTCTTTTTTCGAGCAATATTGGCCTTAAATGAACATTCTGGACTTTGAAGTCAGCTTATTTTATACGTCATATTTTATGTGTTGTAGCTGTTTTTAAATCTATGTGGAATGTTTTATATGAGTTCAATATAGCAACTGTGAAATGCCAAATGCTGGGCTACAATTAATAAGGGCAGAGAGGGTGGTGGAGTCTCCTTCTTTGGAGGTTTTTAAGCAGAGGCTGGATGGCCACCTGTTGGAAATACTGTGATGGGGGTTCCTGCATGGCAGGAGGTTGGACTGGATGGCCGTTGAGGTCTCTTCCAACTCTATGATCCTATGATTCTAATAAGATATTGGCCCATATGGTCAGGTGTGTGTGTGTGTGTGTGTGTGTGTGTGTGTATTTTTGGGGGGGAGGGGGAGGGGAGAGGGTTGTCTCCTTCTCCAGCCTGTGGTTCCCACTCATCCCTTGACGAGCACCTAAGAACCTTCCTGAAATTGGTGTCAGAAGAGGGCCCCCTTCCTCAGGACAGGCTTTTCATCCAACACAGCATGGTTCTGCCACTCTATCGTTTTTGTCTAATGGCCAGATCCATTGCACTTCATTGCACCTTCTCATGTGCACCCCAAATATGCCTTTAGTCCAGTGGTTCCCAACCTGGGGGTCGGGACCCTTTGGGGGGTCAAACAATCATTTCACAGGGGGGGCGCCATGAGCCATTGAAGAAAAAGACACAAAGGGCTTGGGTCTGAAGGAGGAGGGGGGAAGAGTGAGTTACAGCTTGATAGGTTGGAGGGGATGTCAGTCAATGGCAATGGAGGCTGCGATTGGCTGAGGGTGCCTAGAAGGAAGTTCTCTATGGCACCTGTGGCAGTGGCCTGCCAAAGGGGGCTGGTGGCCTCTTCCAACCGGGGCAAGGGGGCACCACAACATGAACTTTCTTAAAGGGTTGCGGCATTAGGAAGGTTGAGAACCACTGCTTTAGTCAGTGGTGGGTTGAATGATGATCTTTCATTCCTGTGTTGCAAGCGGAGCTGTGCAGCTGGATTTTAGCCATTTTGCCCCACCCAAAATCCATCTGACGGCTCTTGTGACTCCCAAAGTATGATACTTTTATTTCTGCAGGTATTCACCGAGGGAAGACGACACTGGAGAACTGTGTGTTACAGTGTGAAACCACAGGGGTTGCTGTCCGAACGTCCGCTGAGTTTTTCATGAAAAATTCTGACTTGTATGGTGCAAAGGTAAAAACTAATAATGCATATTTGATCACTTAATGCAACACTTTCCGTATTCACACACAGAAGCAACGTCTTCTTTCTTCCAGTGAGTTCCCTTCAACTTGTATTAGAAATTCAGACCCAATAAGGCAGTGACGATGAACCTTTGAGATACTGGGTGCCCAAATTGCGATTCAAAACCCACTAATTTTTTTAGCAAAGTGCCAATACATCAGTTTAACTTGACTACAGGTGACTGTGAAGGGGCGATGTCAGGTGCCCACAGAAAGGGCTCCGAATGTCACCTTTGGCACTGTAATGATAATTATGTGCCATTACTCTGATTCTGAAATGTCATTTTGAAGGGTTTCCTAGGTATAAGCTTGCATATAAACAGTGGCTAGCCTACTTGAATGTATTTGTTCTTTGAGTAGCTCATTCTTCTATGCCATTGCATAAAGTACTTTTGACATCTTTACGTTTTGGAAGCTTCTTGCCATAAAACAGATGGGCAGGTGTATTTATTTTTCCAAAAGGTAATCGTGGGGACACTATTGTCCACCTGTTGTCCCAAAGTATTTGACGGCCTTCCCAAAAAAAGTCATTTTCCACATGTTTTTAAGAACAGATGAGCATCAGTTTCTCGCTTCTAAAATTTTTTTAGGGTGCCGGTGTGGAAGTCTATCCAGGTGGGACATGCACCTTGATCGGAAACGGCATACACCATTGCAAAGAAGGAATCCTCATAAAAGTGAGTTCTGTCTTGAACGGTGGGGAAAGTATGCCATTAGCTGTCGGGCGCTTTGGACCATTGTTTCATGCACTGTGTAAGGCTCTAATAGTTGAAGATATGAGCTTTCTTTACCACATTTTCTTAAGATTTGGAAGTGAAGTGTGGCTGATCACATGACCCTTGCAACATCACGGAAGAAAAGCATTCAGGCCAAGAATGAACCTCTAAGGCCCATCTCATAAGATGTTTGGTTGAGCAGGGATCCACTTGCTTATTATTTCCCAAATGGAGGGTTACTCTCTCTTGAGGATTAAGGGGGCAAAGCAAAGCAAAGTGTTCTGCTTATATACAGCCCCATACCACTTCAAGTAGTCTCTGGGCGGTTTACAGTTTAATTATGCAGGGTACCCATTGTCCTCCCAAGCAAGCTGGGGAATCAATTAACCGACCTCAGAAGGATGGAAGTCCGAGTCAACCATGAGCCAGTTACTGGGGGATTGAACCCCAGGTCGTGAGCACACTTTTACCTGCAGGACAGGTATTTAACCACTGCGCCATGAAGCTCTAACAGAGAGTCTTTCAGGTGGAGGGCTTGATTCATACTCAGAAGCATTTGGGAGGGATTGCATTCTGATGAGGGATTAGAGAAAGGGTCCTCAAAGTTTTCAAACAGCGGGCCGGTCCACCACGTCCCAGACACCACTGGGGGCCGGACCACAGTAAAAAAAAAAAAATGCTGACATGGAAAAAAGGGGGGAGGGAGGAGCAAGTGGACGGAGCCCCCCATGATTGACCCATGATAATTGTGTCTGCAGGGCCCCAGCAATGCCTCCTGCTCTAGATCACCACCCTGAGGGGACAGCGCTGGGATCCCTCTGCTGCACCTCTTCCTCCTCCTCCTACAGTGGCAACGGCTGGAGCGGCTCTCCTTCCTTCCTTCCTTCATTGTGCTGGGAAGGAGGAGGCAGCCCAGGCAAACTCAAGCCCCTCAGGCCGTAGCCCTCCCACTCTGAATGCCCCACTAGCCAGCATGCTGATCATCTGGGCGGTAGTTGGGGGGAGTGGGAGAAGTGACATAGCCCACTGCTTTGAACTGCTTCAGCAATAGAAGCAGCTGTGGAGGATGGCTTGTGGGTAGGTGGGGGGGTTGCAATTGGTCCCGGGGGCCGGATTCAGGACCTTCGGGGGCCGGATTCAGGACCTTCGGGGGCCGCATCCGGCCCCGGGGCCTTAGGTTGAGGACCCCTGGACTAGAGAAAGGGGTAGAAAATCAGTAGATATTCTCTTAAAGCTCTTTCTGCCAGCTATAACTAATGCTTAAGAAGAGAGGTTCAGCCTTCAGAACTGGAAGAAAACGGTATGAAAATTGGAAAAAAAAGAAACAATAGTACAGTGGTACCTTGTATAAAGGAACTAAGTACGGTAATTGTATACATTTCCTTTATACAAATTTCCCATAGGAATGCATTGAAAATAGAGTAGTCCCTAATCACGACCGTTTTTATGTTGTACGGATTCGCCCCATAGGCAATTCTATTAAGCAAATTTCCCCTATCTCTGGAATGTTTTTATGTTGTACAGATTTTATGTGATACAAACCGTTGGTTATACGAAGGTCCACTGTATTATGAAAAAGACGGGGTGATCTTCTGGGTAGTCCCAGAGGGGAAAACATTTAACTCCAGGGCCTATAGTTACCAGGTATTGCCTTCTGCTCCTTTTAAATTAAATGTGTTAGGATGATTTTGAGTTTGAGGATGTGGCTGCTTTTCTCAAACACGTTCCTGCATGCTTTATGGATAACCAGTTTTTGTGCTAGAGCAGGAGGAGCCAGTATAGTGAAGAACTGGAGAAGAATTTCTCTGGACTCTTATTCTTACAAAGACCAGGTGGAAGTGGATTGGGTCCAGTGTCAATAAAATGGAAGTGGATTGGGCCCGGTGTCAAATAAGATGGTTACATAATCAGTGGTCCTCACTTATTCTGGCTTGGCTTTCAGGACTTCTTAGATGAGCGCTATGAAACTCCTAAAATAACGATGGTGAACAATGTGATCCATAACAATGAAGGGTATGGAGTTGTGCTGGTGAAACCGACCGCCTGTTTCGATGGGAAGGAGAATGTTCCGGAAAACGCAGAAGGTACAATCTGTGTGAGCATGACCGAAAGATCAAAGCCGCCCCCATGTTTTTTTCTGTTATGTGCTGTCACATTGGAACTTAAATCTGGGAGGGTTCTAAAAAAAATAATAATCCAGAAATACAGTACTTATTTCCCTGTTGTAGTTTTCAGAGCTGGCCAGAAGAGGGAGACAGAGACCGTGCTGTGCATAGAGTTTGCTTTCCCAAGGATTGGGGGGCGGGGGTTTACATCCCATCCCCGAGGGTTCTCCTTTACGCATCAAGCCAGTTTCTTATAAGGAACTAATTGAATGCAATTGCTTTTAACTCAGGACCAATGAAGGATACGCAGCCGGCTGCCGATGCTGCCAGCATGAGGTGTGAAAACCTACCCAGGCAGGCGGGCGGCGAATCAGACCCCTGGGGAAGAAAGCCCACGGAGGACAATTCTGAAATCGCCCATGAACTTTCGTCTGCCTCTTTGAAGAAGAGTCAGCAACGCAAAAAACGGCTGAGCAACCTGGGGATCACGGAAGCAGACGACAAGCTGATGTCTCAAGAAATGTTTGTGTCCATCGTGGGCAACCAGTTCAAGAGGAACGGAAAAGGGAGTTTTGGTACATTTCTCTACTGACCTGATGGACTGGCATTGAAATCGCTGTATTTTTGTTTGGTTACATTTCTGGCTTCAGTGTGATTCGAGTGTGTGTGTGTGTGTGTGTGTGTGTGTGTGTGTGTGTGTGTGTGTTGCATGAAATCTCTGCTTGTCAGAGCAAATCTTGAACCCAGGACTAGAAATCGGCACGAATGGATTCAGCTCGGATCAGTACAATTTGTTTCTCACCCCCCACCGTCCCACCTGGGTCGTGCTCTCGTGACCATCGTGAAAAACTTTCCCTGGAGGAGGGCCCCGGCCTGCGTACATAGACTTGTGTGAGTAGGGCAGCCACCCAAGTGGAGGGGATGTGGGTCGCCTGTGGTGATGTGCTGATGAATCTCACTGATTCAGTTCGAATCCGATTCGTGCCCATCTCCAGTCCTGGGTCCAAGAGCAAAACAAAAAAAGAGCCTTCTCCATTGGAGTCCTCTGAAGAGATAACCTTTCCTACTATGTAGATCACTTTTTAAATTATAGTATTTATCTTAGTTATAAAGCACCCCTTTTTAAAACTAAAAAAAGCAAAAGCAAAACCAAGTTGTTGGCACAAAGAGACCGAACCATGGAACCTTTTCATATCTTGTGATCACAAGTAAAAGAAACATTTGTGTGTGTGTGACTACGTGTACTAATTTCAGATGTGTTCAATAAACATTTTTTTATATTTAGCAAACTGTTTTCATATGTACATGTCTTGGCAGAGAAATCTGATCCTAGGGGATGAAGAGCACACAGAGAGAAGGGAATTTGTAGTTCCCTGACCTCCTTTGCCTTCTGAAGACACCAGCCACAGAGTCTGGTGAAATGTCAGGAAGAAAAACTTCCAGAACACAGCCAAACAGCCTGAAAAACTCACAACAACTATCAAATCCCGGCCATGAAAGCCTTTGAGAGTACATCACATACAGTCTTGGACTGCCATTACAACAGATACAAGATTTAATAAAAACCCTAAGTATCAGTTAAATATTGGTGCAACATGGATCCTTTTCCTAATGACATTTTTTTTTTGCAGCTCTGATGGTGTTTCAGATATCTGCAGCAGGTTATGTTTTATAAAATTATGCTCTGATATGAGAACTGATATGTATTTCATCCATGTTATGGTGATGGTGATGGTGCTGCTGCTACTACTACTACTACTACTACTACTACTACTACTACTAGCAGTTATTGAATTGCTGGTGCACAGGAGTTGGACCAAAAGGTCAAGCGTAAGACCTTGCCATTATTATTATTATTATTATTATTATTATTATTATTATTATTATTATTATTATTATTATTACTAACTACAAATTAATGAAGTTCATCAAGTCTTGTGCTGGGTTTTCTTCTATTCCTGAGACTGAAAAGGCATGGCATTTTGTGCACGTTTCAATGCTGGCAAGCGTTTTAACATCAAAGCTGGCACGGAATTCTATTCTTTCTGTATGCCAAGCCACTTTCCCTTTTGTATTTCAAATTCTCTTTCATAGTTTTGGTACTGCTAACTTTTGAAGTTTTATTCCCCCCAAAGATTTGAGGGATGAGGAGCTGTGAACATCAGTCTCCTAATAGATATCGGTGGAGTTTTTTTTTTTTTAAATGGGGAATGGTTTGTAAAGGATCTCTACTTCAGAAAAGCAGCAAAGATGATGCTTTGAGGTTCTTCTATGGTTATAGAAAAGTTGAATTGTAAGGGGCCTGTAAGGCTATGGAGTCCAATCGCCTGCCGAAGGCAGGAATACAAATCAAAGGATATCTGACAGGTGGCTGTCCAAATTTCTCTTGAATTATTTATTTATTTTTATACCGCCCGTCTTCCCAAAGGAACTCCGGGCAGTTAACAAAGAAGGGTAAAAGAGTCAATATAAAATCAGTAGAATAGTCAAGACCCACATGCACACGCACTCAAAAAAGAAAGAATCATTGGCAAGACGGCATCTCAGATGCCTCCATTGTTGTACTACTCTAACCGTTAGGAAGCTTTTCTTGATATTCAGCCTATATTGGGCTTTTTCCCAGACTGTATATACTTTAAAACCTATAGCAATCCTGCCCCTCCTCTGTGTGTGTGTGTGTGTTGCGTCGTTACAGTCATGACCAACTCTTTGTGACCCCCATATCAATGGATTTTTCTTGGCAGGAATACTGGAGTGGTTTGCCAGTTCCTACTCCAGGCGCCTACAGCACCTGGTATTCCCTAGTGGTCTCCCATCCAAGTACTAGCCAGGGCTGACCCTGCTTAGCTTCCGAAATCAGGTGAGATAGGGCGTGCTTAGGGCATCTAGGCAGCCTCTGTATGACAGCCTTTTCAAGTATTTGCAAAGTCCTATTGTATCTCCTTTCAGTCTTCCCTCAAGGCTAAACATGCCCAGTCTTTCCTCGTAGGGTTCCCAACCTCCTCGTAGGGTTCCCAACCTCTTTCTTTCCTCTGAATTTGCTCGTTTGTTGGCAATCCGTCTCAAAGTTCGATGTCCAGCAATGGACACAGTGCTTGCTCTAGAGGAGGCTGAATAGAGGGACAGTAGCACCTCACAGGGTTTGGAGACTCTACTTCTGCAAACGCATCTAATCCACCTGTTTCATGGACTGGTATCTTAACTTCCCGTGTCTCTGACAGCAGCGTGGACTTCCCAGAAATGTCTGGATTAGAATAACGAGTCATGTCGAACAAACAAAAATGGACAGCAGACATCGCAAGCCCTGCCGCAGAAATGAGATGGAACATGCAAAGCAAGGAAACGTGGAGAATTAAAAGCAATAACATTTGAAATCTTTTCCCATTATTGCTACCTTTTCACTTACTTCCTGCAGGGCAAAGAGATGAGGAGGCTTGGCTTTCCCGTTTCTCCACCTTCCTTTGTTCACAGTTCCATCCCACGACAAGCTCTTGCCTCAAACCTGACATCGAAATCAGAGATTGCTGGTCCAAAGTACAGTGATAGCTTGTATAAAGGAATTAATTCGTTCCAAATGAAATTATGTTAAGCAAATTTTCCTTTATACACTTCCCATAGGAATGCATTGAAAACAAGGTAATCCCTAATCGTGACCATTTTTATGTTGTACGGATTTGCCCCATAGGCGATTCTGTTAAGCAAATTTCCCCTATCTCCAGAATTTTTTATGTTGTAGAGATTTTATGTTATACAAACTGTTATACGAGGGTCCACTGTAGAGTCAACTCATGGAGTCATTGGCTGGGCTATAGGTTGACTCTTCCATAAATCCCTTTGATGCGATGAGTCTACTCTAGTTGGCAAGTACCCGATTGGATCTTGTCCAGCAGTTTAGGTAAATGAATTTTAAAAACAAAGCATCTGAGTGCAGAGAAGGTAATTTTGGTGATGAAAGGAGCAGTGCTTCCCAGCTCAAAAGAAGCGTTTGGAATGCTTAACGCTAGGGATGAACTAGTGCCCTGTTATTACGGAACAAGCCGAAACCCCATCTTTCCTCTCGGAAGGCAGAAAGGCCATGGACCTTTGCGCTGCCCCTGAGCTTTTATTCATCCCAGTGGACTTCTCGAGAACGCAGACACTTGTCTAACTAAGCGCTGATATTTAGATGTCTTTATCTTGGTCAATAAAGTGGAATGTAAAATACTTTCCCCGCGCAACTACCTGTGGGCCTCGGGAGCTTATGAATGGCCTTTCGCAGCAAATCGATCGTTCCAGGAGCTGCTGCTCTGAAAACTTTGATAAATGATTAATAAGGCGAGTTAAAAGCGATCGATGCCTAGATAGATTGTCACCTCCTCGTTTACTCCGGAGTATTCTGCTTTTCTGAAAGAGATGGAAAGGGGTGAGAAATGCATTTGAGTTCTACGTTCCTCTCCCCCCACCACCAAACTATCTTGCGAGATGTGTTTCTAAAACAGAACTTGACAGGCTGTTTTTAAAGGAGGTAAGGACGTTTGGACTGCTTTTACTGTTTTTCTTGATATTCTGCCTACCCTACAGCTTAACTGGGATAAGTTTCTTTCGTATCCCAACTTTAAAGCAGCCCAGAGTCTGTTGAAGTTACAGTGTTGCCTGCCTTCCTGGCTTTAGCTGTATTGCAGGTAAAACTGTGCTCAATCCCTGGTAGCTGATTCATGGTTGACTCAGCCTTCCATCCTTCCGAAGTCGGTAAAATGAGTACGTAGCTCGCTGGGGTGGGGCAATTTGTACCCTGCATAATTAACATTGTAAACCGCCCAGGGAGTGCTTTTAAGTGTGATGGGGCAGAATATGAGCAGAACACTTTGCTTTGCTTTTGGCTTTCACATTTCCCCTTTCTCTGTGGCAATCGGTGCCTTCATATTTTCTCTCTGTCTCAGAGTTGGCAGGGTTAGGGTTAGGGTTAGGGTTAGGGTTAGGGTTAGAAATTGGGCTCATTCCCAGTGTTTGAGGGCATCAAGAATGGTCCATCTTAGACCGTTCTTCTAAGTCAGTTGTGTCCAAACGTTGGCCCTCCAGATGTTTTGGACCACAATTCCCATAGTCCTTTGACATTGATAATACAGGCTTGGAATTCTGGGCATTGTGGTCCAAAACATCGGGAGGACTGAAGTTTGGACACTCCTGTTCTAAGTAGTGTTACTGCTAAGTGCCTTCAGCGTTCTTTCTGGTTGTGGGTGGATGAGTAGGACAGTATTGATCAAGTATATAAACCTCATCCTTGTAGAAAAATAAATGCTTTGTTTCAAATGTGGTGTTGGAGGGGAGCTTCGTGGACGCCATGAACTGCCAGAAAGATGGAGTGGAGCCTAGAGCAAATCTTGCTGGAACTCTCACTGGAGGTATATTGTAATGACAGGACTTGCATTAAGAAGATGGAAATGCCAGGGAAATCAGAAGGCAACTGCAAAAAAGGACAACCCTGAGATGGACTGACTTGAATGTGCAGAGCTGGTGATGACTACATTTCTTGGTAGTCTGATTCATAGGGCTGACATAGGTTGCAAGCAACTTGAGGCCACATAACAGATCCTCTTAGCAAGACAATAGACAGACAGCATATTTGATGGACGGTCTCTGTATGGTTTAGGAGTATGATGGCTCAGTGGGCTAGAGCATTGAAACTGTCGGCTGCACAGTTGGCAGCTCGGCGGTTCGAATCCCGGGTACCGTGCAGCGGAGTGAGCTTCCGCTATTAACCCCAGCGCCTGCCAACCTAGCAGTTCGAAAGCATGTAAATGCAGGTAGATAAATAGGTACCTCTGTAAAAAGCAGGAAGGTAAAGCAGTGTTCCGTGTTCAGAAATGAGTTCAGCCATGCTGGCCACATGGCCACGGACTTTGGCTTGAAAACGGAGATGAGCACCACCCTTAGAGTTGGACACGAAGCCTGCTGGCAGCAGTCCCAATGCAACTCGATTTATGACCCCAACAATACTAAGCATAAAGGCAGGCTGTCTCAACATGAAACTTTAAAACCGTTGCTTGATCTCTCTTGTCAGAAGTGATAATTAAGCATTATAATACAGCCAGCATGCCAGTAACGGTTGTAAACGTCCCCCCACCCCCACCCCCTTGTAGGGCAAAGGGAGTGTTGCCTGCTGGCTAAGCGTCTCAAATGGAAATTATTTCCAATCACTTCTAATTAGGAGAAGGTACGTGTAAGATCCTTGGCAAATACCCATGTCTTGGTGTGAAGATACTTGCCAGTGTATCCAAAATGCTGCTCTGCTTACCTGACCTACAGAATGTCGTTGTGAAGTGTAGAGAACAGAGTGGCTTAAGAACAGCAGTTCTTTCTACTCCCATGTATGTCTATCTCGTCATCACCTATTTCATTGGCATACTTTGTGCCCTTCACCTGCACATCGTTGCTTCATCTATGGCTGCTATCGGTTGCTTCCAAAATTGTTTCTGCATCTCAGATGGAAAGTTCCATGAAGGTGAAGATCCAGATATCTAAGATACATCTGCCACTTAACACAGTGATGGATTAACTTGCCATCTTATTTGCTGGGTCTACAGAGTTCCTTATTTTTTGGCACCGATAATGAAATAGTGTTTTTTTTTTAACGTGCTCACTGATTAGATAGTCTCATCCGTCAACTCTGGGCCATCTCGTGCTAAGTTCTCAAACTTGTAATGCATACTAATGGCACAATTTGTTTGCATCCCCCTCCACTCCCCCATTTTGCTTCATTCAAATCACCTGCCACAAAATTTGCAACATTTGTACACACCTTCTGTGCTGCTCCCACCAAACAAATCAAGATGATAGTTACGGCTGGTTACAACCTGGTGCTATGTGGACACAGGTTCTTCTTGCTTATCCTAAATGGAGCCTCTGTACAACTAAGATATGATCAGCATTTGGTAAGCTATTTTTTAAAAAAAACTAAAGTTCCCAATGACCCTGCTAGCTGGGGATTCTGGGATTTGCAGTCCAAAGAAGTAACCTCAGCAGCTCTGAATATGAGCAATGACCCCTGGCCTATGAAGGTGCCACTATTCTATATTACCCAGTCCTTTATTTCCCTCGAGTTCAATGGCTTGTGAAAAGCAAGGGGCAAGAGATGGCTTATCAAGATCTGTATGAAGGTAGGTGGGGAAAACTTTGGTCGTCTCTTTGAATCTGCATTACATTTGGAGACAGTTACTATATTCTGGCTATCTGAAATAAGAAATGAATCCACCCCCACCCCCCGAAATACATATTTATATGTATTTCTAGGGTGTATTTCCTAGAATTGGTGATTGGAGGAGCCATTTATTTATTTATTTATTTATTTATTTATTTATTTATTTATTTATTTATTTAGAATATTTTTACCCCACCTTTCTCCTTGGAAAAGGACTCGAGGTGGCTTACAATAATGAGGGACAATATACAGCCCAATATACACGAAAGCTACAAAGAGCATGCAAAAAGAAAAGAAAAATCCCATTATGAGGGGTGAAAACGAACATGGAAAACACAGGAGTTCTTATGAAATCAGTCCATGCAATCATGCATGATAGATAATCCATCTAAAAGTCACATAGGAAGTAGTTCCTCATTCAGGGAAAGCTTGCCTGAAGAGGAAGGTTTCTGCCTGCTTCCGGAAAGACAACAGAGATGGGGCAGTCCTGGCTCCAGTGGGAGGGAGTTCCAAAGTCTGGGAGCAGCAACAGAGAAGGCCCTTTCATGTATTCTTATGAAATGAAATGTGTAGTGTTTGATGTGTCTGCATTATTATTTTTTTGGCAACTGCGGTGGGGCTTGGAACCTATCCCCCACAATGCCACAGTCCTACTGTACAAAACAACAAGAAATTATGGATAGGAGCAGTACTATGAAGCTGTAGCAGTACATTGACATTTCCCGAGGGTAAGTACATTCTTCTGCTCGAGGCATCCGGTCCAGTCTTTGGCATCTCTTTTCAGCAGGCAATGCAAATCGGATAATCTCCTCTAGAAGCAAGAGGGAGAATTCGGCAGTTCTAGTGTCCAGGAAATCGAAATGTTAAGATCTGGGAATCATGGGTTATTTGCTGAACAGTTATTATGTAGCTGTCATTGTGCTTTGTCATTCAGCTTGCAATTCAAACAGAAGACAGACTGACAGACAGACAAAAACACACGCGCACATGCACGCACGCGCACACACACACACACACATTATTTCAGTAGAAAAACGATGCAGTCGGAGGGGGGGGTTCACAACACCCTGATGAAAACTGAGTAGCCTCTATGGCCACCAAATGCCATCTGGCTGTGAGGAAAACGGAGAAGTGAGTGATAGGGTGAACAAAACAGAGCATCCTGAATCAGAGTAGTCAATGCTGTGAATTTTTGTTGCAGTCCCTTCTTATGAACAGCAGATGACAGACCTGTCTCTGTGAACCTGCCTAATGGCATTTTTAACGCTATCTAAGCCAATTATGGACAATCATATCCTGGGGGAGTTCCATAAGTTAATTATGCATTTGGACAATACAAACGCTTTCTTTGCCCTGGTGAGCTTTCTTTCTTTCTTTCTTTCTTTCTTTCTTTCTTTCTTTCTTTCTTTCTTTCTTTCTTTCTTTCTTTCTTTCTTTCTTTCTTTCTTTCTTTCTTTCTTTCTTTTGCATTTCTAGACCACACCAATTTTCCCATAGGAACCTACAGGTTGAGACCACGAAAGGAAAGGGTTTAAATAAGAACATCTGAATGGCTGACTCCAAACAGAAGGCATGCAAGAAGAGAATGCTGGTTGCACACGGAGACATCCGCACACGCAGAAAGAGGCAGCTGCACAGCACTAGAGAAGCAGAATTCTGAATTTATACAGGAGACAGGATAGAGAGGAACACTCTGAGGTTCATTTTAGCTGGTAGCTCCTTCTCATGTGGGTGCCCAGGTCTGTTAATTAGCTCCGCTTTCTTGATAACCTTTGCCGGTACATGGGCTAACTGCATCAAATTTCTAGGAATGAATTAACCCTTAGGTGCACCTTTCGTGATGTGATCTACGTGTTATTCCTGTTGCGACAAAAAGATCAATTGCAGTGTCAAGAAAAGGTGGGTGTCGAGGCCAAGAGAGGCTTCGCGCAACCTGACGGGCAGACATTAAGGCAGGGCAGTGGGAGGAGGAGGAGGAGCAGCAGCAGCAGCAGCAACCGTCTCCATCACTTCGAAGTTACTCTTCCTTTCGGTTGCTGTGTAGGACTTAAAAAGGAAGAAGAAAATAAAATGGTACATTTAGCGTTGCTTTTTCCTTGGGATCGATAAAGGTTTAGCAAGGGGAAATAATCACAAAAGGCAAACATTGATTTTGTTTTTCATTAGGCGCATAAAATACCTGCACTGATTGTGCTATAACGATAATTCAATCTCAAGATTTATTTATTTATTTATTTATTTTTTAAAAAGGAGTTTGCTTCCGTTCAGAATGCTACAGACTATTCGACGAAAGCCAGAATGAAGCTTGAAGGAGTTAGACCAGTGGTTGTCAGCCAGTAGGTCCCCAGATGTTTCTGGACTGCAAGTTCCAGAAGCCTCCACTGCTCACTGTGCTGGAAGGGATTTCTGGGAATTGCAGTTCAGGAACATCTGGAAACCTACAGGTTGAGAACCACTGGATTACAAGTCCCAGAATCCATCAATAGTGATGATGAGACTTGTCCCTAAAGTAACTTTTGTGAGGGAACACTACTTCTGGAAGGGCCACCACCCCTTCTTTTGATCTAGCCAAGTTGGAAAAGCCCATTAGGCTGCTAGAGATGGAGATAAGTAGGCTTTTTGCACAAGGTCAGGAACAGGAAGAGCAGGACAGCTGTTTATTCCTGTTCCGACAGGTTGTCGGAACAGGAATCAAAGCTAGCAGGAGAAAGAATCATCATCCCTGTTGGGGATCTTTGTTGGATCGGTTGTTGCAGATGATTTTTAGTTGCTCTAATGAGAGAGACACCTCTTGTGTTACTATATGAAAAAAGACTATTTAACTAGAAGGGAAGGTACACAGGAGGTTTCTAACTATAACTATTCTAACAGCCATCTTGCTAAGCCAGGAGCATGCTTCTCTTCTCTAAGAATACAAGGCACACACACTCTAACTAGACTTCTACCAGAGCATTCCAGGTGGGGTGGTCTCAACAACCAATAGGCTTTGCTCTTCACATTAAATCCAGCCCATAATACTCTACATTCACATTAACCCTGTAATGGCTGAAATGTAAATCTTGCCAAATATTCCAACAATCTCCCCCCATTTTTCTACCATTAGGATTACAAGTGAATTCTGCCCAATTCCCACAGGCAGATGATGCCATTTTCCACCGTAATCAAAAGCCCAGAAAAGTCCCTCCCACTCACTCAAACTATAGGCAGCATGCAAGGTTGTAAATAAAACCTCCAAGAGTAACTAGCGTGGGGTAACAAATGCTTTGTTAAGGGCACCAAAATTTAGAGGGTGCCAGAAATAAATGGCAATTCTATTGGTAAGTGTTAGGAAAATAAATGACCAACACCCCCAACCCTATTCCATTTCCTTTAAAAAAAATACTAGTAACAATTTGTGTTCCTTGAAGGATGTAGTAGAAACCAAAAAGGCCAGTCAAGCCTGAGCTGCTGAATATTAAGTCTTTGTCATCGTGAATATATTAGCAGTTGGAACAGATATTATCTTTCTCTGTTTTGCAGTTACTCATAATTATGCATAGCTTGTAAAGCCTTTGCATTTTTAATGATCATCTGGAATTTTCAGTAAAAAGTAGTTTAAAACCAATATGTTATCTCCCCAACCCTGTTTTCACCAGATAACACTAGCCAGGAAATATGATATGACGTGGTTTTGCTGCTGTTTGCTTTCACTTTGCAGATAATAATTTAAGTTTGTTAGTTGCTTGTTTTTCTCCACTTGTTAAGCCTGGGGAACTTCCGCTTTTCTGATGAGTCTGCCATTATTTATTTATTTATTTATTTATTTATTTATTTATTTATTTATTTATTTTGCCCTCTCTGTTCACCACCTGGAGTTCCTTCAGGAAGACGGGCAGTATAAAAATGAACGAACGAATGAACGAACAAACTATTTATTTATTTATTTATTTATTTATTTATTTATTTATTTATTTATTTATATGCTGCAAACTGATTTTCCTCGAACGGCAACTAATTTCCTCAAACAAGAACCAATTATAAACATCCTAGTGCTGCAATATGTTTTAAAGTGAGCCAAGCCCGTGGCCTGTGTCGGAGTTTAGGAAATGCCCATTTTGAAATTCGATTGTGATTTTGCCTGACATTCTGCGCTTGTTTTGTTTTAAAACTAGCATGCCTTTTTGTGATATTTACATTCTTCGCAGTTATGGACGGGACTTGGCTTAAATGATTAGATATGGAATTAACACTCCACAAAGGACCGGGCAGGACAAATCAGTGTGATGTTTCCTCTCTGCCTCTCATTCTTTTGCATAGGAACATACTCGTTATGCAAACTATAGTTTGTTTCTGATTGTGGTTGCTCAGTTTTTTTTTAAAATCTTGTGGGTTGATGCTGGTGGGATAGAGCATTGTTGTCAGCAAAGTCAGCAGCTTGACGCTTCAAATCCCGGGTGCCACGCAGCGGAGCGAGCTCCCGCTGATAACCCCAGCTTTTGCCAACCTAGCAGTTTGAAAGCATGTACATGCAAGTCGATAAATAGGTACCGCCATAATAAACAGGGAGGTAAAACAGTGTTTCCTTGCAGCCATGCTGGCCATGTGGCCATGGACTTGCACAACACTGGCTCTTTGGCTTGAATATGGAGATGAGCACCGCCCCCTAGAGTTGGACGCAACTAGCACGCATGTGCGGGGGGAACCTTTACCTTTACCTAATGTGCTAGAGCAGAACATTCAAGGACACTGCTCTGCCCCACAAAAGTCTCTCTTCACTACGTTCCTATGAGTTCTTGAACTCATCACTCTCAGCGGACCAGCAAACCATAACGTATCTGATGGGAAGTCTTGCCTGCAGTCTGCTCTGGGACCTTATGGGGTTGACCACAGAACTGGAATAATGACACAATTGAGGCACAAGGTGCTAGCTGGCTAGTGGAGCCTGTGCTTGGCATACCAAAGGTCTCCAGTTCAGTCTGTGCCATCTCCTGGTGGTTGTGGTAGGACTCGAACCCAATGTCCAGGAAAACTGCTGCCACTTAGGACGAGAAGTGGGTAGCTTTACAGTTAGAAAAGGAGCTGGCTTAAACAGTGAAGCATGTGCGATTTCCCACCAGTGGGGCCATTCACATCCCCTTTTTAATCACCACCATTTTAGGAGCTTTTCTCAGGTTCCAGGGTCCCCAGTGAAACAAACAGATATCTTTCAGAAGCTTCTCGCGCATTTCAGTCTGTGGGGGGGGGCGATTCAAATGTGCCAACTCCCTGACCCCCGGTTGCATATGGTGCCCGTTGAGAATGTCTGCTCTAGTGCCCCCATTCCCAACTTTCGGTCCTCAAGTGTTCTTAGACTAACACCTCCAGGAGCCTTCCCCACAGGCTGTGACGGCTGGGATTTCTGTGAGTCCACAAACATTTGGGAACCAAGGAAGGGGATCATTGCTCTAGTGGTTTTCACAACAATCTCAGTGGAGACATAAGCTGCCTTGGTTGGGTGATGAGTCCTTAGAAAGAGACAACCAGCTGTGTCTCTGCTCTGTGTGCATGGAGAAGTCTTGAAGACTCATCTGACCTGCTTTTTGGTCTTCAGGGTTGGCAGAATTAAGCTAGATATAGACCTATGGTCTGATTTACGGTGGGAACCCTTCCAGTGCCCTTAATCATCAGCTCCCATTCAAGCAAGGGAAGCAGCCATCCCATGCTTCAAAGGCCATTACTTCACATCCGTTTTGTCTCTGTTAGTGTTGCGCTTAGGAGCGATACCAAAAAATGTTACTTCACGTCCGTTGCGCAACTACTGAAATGTGTCTCTACCATGCCCCCGGAACGGGTGCTAAGCGCGACAATACTGTACCTGTATTTTTCCCTTGCCACTCTTTGTTCCCGCTTTCTGTTCCAAGATAAGACACTGTGTAGTAACAACTGTCACGCAACCAAACATTCTCTTGGGAAAATGTCTGATTTTTTATTTTGACTTTTCAGAAGCGAAATATCAAAAAATAATTTTAAGCCCCCCCCCCCAAGGAAAAAGGAAGCTGGACAAATTCAGTTTTTGACATGGCACAAGACTGTGAGGTAACCCTTGTCATGAGACAAGTTATCACAACCATGGGAACACTGAAACATGGGACAAAAGCACATGATTGCGACCAACGCTGTCACGGGACAAAACTAGTCGCGGAACGAAGAAGGACGTGAAGTTACTGCCAAACAAGTAAGCGTCTCACGGAACCTTAAAGGCTTCTCTTATTTGGCGCGACTTTCTGCAGAGTGCAACCTCCTTCATCAGTCGCAGCTCCTGGTGGCCTTTGCTGCAAACGAGCGCAGATCATCAAGGCTCTTCCTTTGCGACAAAAAAAGCATCCGTCTTGCTGTTCTGACGGAACCATCAATACTGGCTCAACAGGCGGAGGCGTTTCACAGCGCTGTTGCTAAAATGAATCCACTCTCCAACAAGCAGTTGAGTCCCAAAAGCTCACTTATTACAGAGACTTCTATTTTTTTTTTTTTGTATTTGAGGGGGATAAAAACACCAAACCGGATGTAAAGGGGACCATATTGCTCATCTTTATGCGCTGAGCCGCCTGCCCCCTCCTTTTTCCTTTAGCAGAACATTCTTCGGTGCTTGCATCCTTGCATGCTAAACTATTTAAGATTTAAATCCAACTTTGCAACTTTATAGCTGAAGATGACTCCTGCTGTGGGGAAGGGAATGGGACAGATGGCATGAGATATTACTGTAATTTTACTGACAAAGCACTAAGTAAACCACAGAAGTAGTTCAAAACCCATCCATCTATTTCCCAGTAGAAGGTAGTTTAGCCGTCACCAGAGCACAGTCTTGATAAACGTTGCGGGTGGGTGGGATGAGAAGGAAAATTAGCTCTGTGAAAGGGGGCAATTCAAATATTTGGTTTGTTTGTAACTCCCTCCCCACCCCAGCAATTCTATTAAAAACAAATGCTGTGTTTAATTTTTTCAGATTTATCGCGATAAACTGCAGCAGAACATAGGGGCCCCAGAAAATCGGACCCTTATCTGTCCACCACATGGCTCTTATTAATTTAGCTCAACCCAAATGTGGAACAATCTGCAGGTTGAGGAAATAGGGGACATTAAGTTAGATGGGGGTGGGGGAAGCAGCAACTACTTCCAAAGCCCTACTGAAATGGTTTCCAATATATATCTGTGAAGATTCTCGGTTATCCAGGTGAGGTTATCCGAAAGCTGAGTCATGGCAACTGGAGTTAGTCTTGTCAATGATTAGAGGACTGGAAAGTTGTCTATTGACTTGACTGATCTCTCATTACTTTGTCGTGTAATGACCCTTAGAAATGAAAAGACAGTATGAACAGAGGTTCTTTTAAGACTATGACCAAGCTCAATACATGCTTAATGTCGGAACTTGATAAGAGAGAAATGATTTGGATCAGGTGAAGGTGTGCCAGCCTTCAATCATACGTTCTTCCAACCGCCCCAAAGGATATGTAAGTGAGCCCAGACGTTTTTTTGGTGCTCTGCGTCTCATTACTATTGACAAAGCATAAATTTATGCATTCAGAGCGGCATGTGGCAAAATGTGTGCTGGGGTTTTATGAAAATCCTCCATTAGCTTTTTCATATTTTCTGGAGCTATTCAAATGTCACTTGGGGTAAATAATACGTGATAATGTACCTGATAAATCTCACCTGCTTTTGTTCGCTGTCTCAAACTAGTTTGGTAATCATTCATGCCCTGGATGGCTTCAGTGGCAGGAGCTCCGGTGCCATAAAGAAACCCAAGCGTTATGACTGTAATTTCAATTTCATCAAAACCAATTCAGTTTCTTTGAAATGTCACGCGACGAGAATTTAAGCAGCATCCTTCCTGCGCTAACTGTGATGAATCATATGCTTCTGTTTTAACCAATCTTTAATTTACCTTGGTTATGGATGAACTGTGTTTCTGGCTGATAACAGAGTCACCAACTCTGCAGGCACTGGTTGGCGGCGTGGCATACGGCCGTGGCAGGTTGGCGATAAGGTAAATTCAATCATTTCATCCGTTTCCCCATCACTTAGCTTTTAAATGTAATGTTTATTGGACACAAACCATCCCGAACACAGAGAGGAACAAACCCAAACACCGCACCAACATTCCCCAAAACTCAATAAAAGTGTGACACTTAAAAAAAAATATGCAGGAAAAGATGACCAAACGGCTAGATAAATATTCAGAGCAAAGTGGTCTTTATTTGATGCATTTCAATATTGAAAGACTGGAATGTCCCTAAACTATTATACAGTACATGAGAAGATGGTCATTCAAAGTTCCAGCTTTCCAATAGTAGCGCATTTAGCCATCGTAATGATAGGAAGAATCCATTTCATGGGCAAATGTTTCTAAAATACTTTCAGATGCAATGTATAATTAATTGTTTTTAATATAGTATTTATGAAATTGTTAACTGTTGTATAGGTTTTGCTATTGTGGGCCAGCTTGGGTCCCCCATGAGGAGAAGGGCAGCATGTGCATAATGTAGATACATAATCAATAGCTGGCAAAATTAAATGTGTTGGAGACCAGTTTTATTGGCTGTGGTTTGCAAAAGAGAACACCGAGCAAACCTGAGTAATAGAATAATAAACTTCATTGGTTCCAAAAGCAAAGAATCACCGATGCACACCCAACTGAGCATGTGCAGGAATGCATTGATAACATGTCTACTGAAAAGCAATGACAATTCTAACTGGTTTGAGTGGTTGTTCCTTCCAAAAGCATGAATCTTTAAGGGTCCTCAAAGTCAGGCAGTCCGAAAGCCTCCAGCTATGTACAGTAAAACCAGTTATTTGATGGAATGTTTACAAGTTCCCATGCTGCGGCCAGACAGGTGTCGCTGGGAAGAGCCTTTTTGGGGTGAGTATCATCAACCTACCGAATGCTAACCAATTGTCCCTTAACCAGTATTGCCTCTGAATTCAAAGGGAGCTCTGCCTCTCTGCTGGATATTCCTTTTCGTTCTCTTGAGTCTGTTGAACTGTTTGTTGTTTGTTTGCTGTTGATCTGTTCACATTGATTGCTTTATCTGATTTATGTACTACTGACCTAACCAATGGCTAATCTCCTTTTATGAGTCTGCTCAGGTGTTAAGATCATAAGGAGAGGCCTTTCTCTCAGTCAACCTCTGTCGCAGGTGCATTTGAAGGGGGTCCAGGAGAGGGATTTCTCTGTTGCTGCCCCTAGACTTTGGAACTCCTTCCCACATGAGGCCAGGCTGGTCCCATCTTTGTTGTTCTTCCTCAAGGAGGCAAAAATCTTTTTCTTCAGGCAAGTGTTTCCTCAGTGACTCACTGTCTGTTAAACGTACTGTTGTGACTTACTAATTTGAATGTGTTTTTGTTTTTGTTTACAGCATTGTAGTATAGTATTTGACCCTTACCAATACTTTCATACTTATTGTTTGAAATATTGCTTTTTGATGATGTCAGCCACCCTGGGTCCTTCTGAAGGAGAAAGGCAGGGCAAATTTAAATAAATAAATAAATAAATAAATAAATAAATAAATAAATAAATAAAATTTTGAAGGGTCTTCCATTCAAGAAAAACTTATTTCCCCAGAAAAGTGGTTCCATTTTTAAACTATGCATACCCCAGAGAAGTTTCTTTTAAAGCTTATTTGAAATCTACCCTTCTCTGGCTTGAACTCCTCAGATCTAATCTTGCTATCTTATTGACAGCTGTTTAAGTGTTTGAAGATGGTTATCATATCTTTCCTCTTCCTGAAATTTCTTAGCACACCCTCTTAGGATGTGGAAAGAAAAGTTATCTTAGCTTGAAACCGCTGATTCTATACCTTGCAAACCAGCTTGCTTTTGTTTTCTGTTTGGTTGCCTAGAAATAAAAATGGGCTTCATTTGCAAGACTAACTGCTCAGGCGAGGAGCTTTGAAGGAATTGCATGACTAGAGGGGAAAAAAGAATAATACTGAGACACAGTTCCTTTGATGATTTGATCCTCAAGTGTTTCTTCAGTCCTGAAACATCCAGTTCCTCTCAGCTTTCCCTCTAAGAATTATTTTCCACACCATCACTATTTTTATCACCTTCCGAATCAATCTGTTCCAATATTCTCAGCCTAGAATCGAATATACTGTACTTCTCAATATGTGGTCTAACGAGTGTAGAATAATGCAGAAGTGTTATGTTCAAGACTTGGAGATTATGGGTGCTATTACTCTCACCACATAATTGAAATACTTGCATAGCTAGTCTCTTCTCTTCTTTCTTTTCTGGATTTATTTTCTTGTAAGAAAAAAATATGCAAAAAGAAAAAAAGGAAGCATGGGAGGGCTGCAAATTGAAAATATTGTCTAGAACTCGTGTAAACGTCCATGAATGCAATTTACAGTGCAGTTCAATTGCAAAGTAAAAGCCTCATCTGAGCATATCCTATGATTCTATTTGTGTAGCTTTGAAATCGTATTGCCCTTTTCGTCCCCAGCCTCATGACCCTGCTGACTTAGGGCGCTTTTACACGACCCCTAAGATCCGCTGGTCACTTAAATGCGGATCAGAGATCTTAGGGGTTTGTCGCTCTTCGTGCGTTCCCACCCCTTCGCATTTCCTGGCTGCTGGCTGCGTGAGGGGAGGGAGAAAAAAAGGGACAAAAGAATAAAGGCTTACCTCCCGGTGCCGGTGGAAGCTGCCGGGAGCCCCGTCACTTCCTGGTTCCTTCTCTTAAAGGGGCGGGAGGCAAAAAACAACAACAAAAAGAAGCGAGGAAAGCTCGGCACATCCACATCAAGATTTTTCACGCTTGGAGAGCAGGTACAAGAAAAGTGCGCTGGGACCCGCTTAGGTGGGCGTGGTCGCACTTAATTTTCAGTAAACTCCGGAGCTGGTGGGTAAACAATTTTAAGCTCCGGAGCTGGGAGCCATTTGTGGCGGAGTTTAGGGGTCGTGTAAAAAGGCCCTTATTTTCAGACTTTGATTCACTTTAATTCAGATTTTTTTTTCAACACCAGTAGTCAGGAGATCAATGAGAAGTCGCAGGGCCCCACAATATCTTAAGGATTACGTGTGCTGTGCCCACCGGGGGGGGGGGGAGGGGTGTTGTGTATTGATCTGTATTCCTATATCCTATTATCTGTAATGGCTTATGTTGAAGTAACTGCATTCCTGTTCCTAAAGGGAACAGGTCTATTGGTTATTTCTAGTTGCTGCATTTGGATCCTCAATCCTATTGGCTCCCGCTAAAAGGCAGCTTTTTGATTGCTTGTAATTTTTCCTCCAAAATGTATCTTTTCCTAGCCTGTCCTTGTTCCTATAAATGTAGCTCCCTCTCCCCAGTCCCTCAATCTTGTTCTCTCCCTGAATAAAGAGTTGTTACAATAGAAGCTGTCTCCAGCCTACTATGTCACAGAGCTGAAATCACTTGCTGAAATAACTAAACCTCACGCTTTTACACCATCCAATACTTGTATATTTGATTTTTTTCCTGAGTGCATCTAAATAAAAAAAAGTTACAATTGCCTCTATCATATTTCATTTTATTGGTTTTGGCTCACAATTCCATCATTTCAAGGTTATTTTGAATGTTGTTAATATCTTCTGAGGTTTATGCATGTATCATTTGTTGCCAAGTTTTGAATTTCTGGTAAAATTATATTTTTGTGACACAGTAGAAGTACAGAGATCCATAGAGGAGAAGAGATACAAGCTACTGGCATTTAAAGTCTCAGCCGTTCACTCTGACACATCTGCAGGTGAAGGGATTAAAAATGTTTCTACTGAGAGGCGGGTCTCTCTTTGAATTTCAAAAGCTGGGACAAAAATGATTGGTTAGTTCTGGACAGATAGACAATCACCAACTTAGAAATGTCCTCTTCCAGCCACTCAAATGATAGACAGCATTTGAGGTTGCAAATAAAATTGTAAATGTAATCAATTACAATTGAGAACAAGGAACACATCACGCCGATTGTGTATAACCATCATTGGTTACCAGTTACTGCCCGAGCCCAATTCAAAGTGCTTTTTTTGACATATAAAGTCCTAAATGGCTTAAGGACCTAGATACCTGAAGGACCACCTCCTTCCATATGAACCTACCCGGCAATTAAGATCTAGCCAGGGAGCCCTCCTGAAAGAGCCATCCCTCAAGGAGGTGAAAGAGATGGCTTATAGGAACAGGGCCTTTTTGGCAGCTGCCCCCAGATTATGGAATGCCCTCCCAAGCGAGACCCGCCTGGTGCCAATGTTGATGACGTTCCAGCGCCAGGTAAAAACATTCCTGTTCCAGAAGTTTTTAAACTGATTATTGTGGGTCCTGATGGCGATTTTAGTGTAGTATTTTAATATATTGCATTTATTGTATTTAAATGTTTTATTGTTTTAATTTTATTGCAATTTTGATGTTTTAATTGTCTGAATTGTTTATTTTGATTGTGAGCCACCCAGAGACCTTTGGGTAGTGGGGGGCATACATGCTATATAAATAAAATAATAAATAAATAAACAGAAATGTGTAGGTTTTACCTTCCCTCTCCTTCCTTGGCCATTATTTCTCTAAGCATTTTGTCTTGTGTCGGAGTTCTTAGCTTACCGTCTAACCCAGTTCCTTTGGGATTTCCCTTTTGTTATTCTACCTGCTTCCTAGGAGCTTCCAAGCCTTCACACTGCTTTATTAGAGCACACAAACTTTCCTGTTTCTCAGCCCAGTGTGGGGATTTTCTTTTAGTCCAACTGGACCTGCAATTTCCTGAGAAAAATGGGATTACTTGCCAACGTCCTGTTGCTAACATTTCCACCTCCCTGGAGCAATTAAAACGCTTCCAACAGTCCATGAAGGTGCATTTCTTGTCAGCAGTTCGCAGGGACTCGGTGATAGGTAGCAAGATCATATTATAGCCTGTTAGACATTCAGGAGCACTCAAGGTAACAACAGTTGGGCTGCTTGTTTCTCTGGTATGGTTTTCAGTGCAAAGATAGAACTTTAAGAGCGAAGCTTGCCAAGGCTGTTTGGAGAAGGATGAATGGAAAAAGTCAGCCACAACTGGGCGGTGATAAGATGACACTCTGGACACCAGAGCTTTAACCTATAGCTGAACAGTTGTGGTTGATTTGGGCATGTTGTTCTATCTAGCCATCTTCAGAACAATTTGACACATTTTGTTTGGACGAATTCAGGGATATTTCCCCAAATGCCTTGCGTAGGAGATCAAAGAAATATAAGAACATAAGAACAGCCTTGCTGGAACAGGCCACAGACCATCCAGTCCAGCATTCTGTCTCACACAGCAGTTCACCATTTGCTTCAGGGTATTCCCAACCAGATGTCTTCACCTGCTTAGGATTCCCTGCAAATGGTATTGGGAGATATCCTATCTCTCCAACCCGGAGGTTGTCCTATAGGCATCCATAATGATAGCCATTAGAGATGGGCATGGAACGAACTTTTTTTCCGTTTCCGTTACCGTTTGTCATTTCAGTTACGTAATGAAACGACAAACGAAAATTGTGATGAAAATGAAACGAAATGAACAGAACCACGAAAATTGTGGTCGTTACGTTTCGTTTCTGTTAATGGCGATGCGCGATGAAATGAGCTGTTTTAAATGTTAAAAAACGCCCTGGACATCCATAAAAACGCAGCAATAATTATTTATATTGTCTGATAATACCTACCAGGAGGGTTGGGGTCCTTAAAACGTTTGTTTTTGTCTTCTCCCATCGCGATATATTTTTCTTTTCCCTTTAAAATGGATGTCGCCACCAGCCACAATATGGAGGCAAGCCATGTGATGTGGGATCATGTTCAACCAATAGCATGCCCAGGTTGCAGACTGGGCAGGCAGGTCTGGCAGCCACAGAGGGCATAAAAAGCTCTGGCAGCCCCCGTCCTCCTTGCAGTCTCTAGTGGGAGTTAGGGTGGGATTGCTGTCTCTGCGACTCTAGCTTCAGTCCTGCAGCCTCCCTGTGTGCATGCGTGCTGCGTACCTCTCGGTGAGTACCCTCCCCTGCCCCACAGTGCAGTCACTCTGCGGCTGCCTTGCACCCTGGGCAACGCCGCTGCCTTTGCAGCCTCCCTGCGTACCTAGTCTATACTGTGTCTCTGCCAGCTTCCATTTTTTTTAGTGTTTTCCCTCTGGTCTGGGGCGTTGGGGGATGCCTGCGTACGGAAATGCTTTAAAAATCGCGCAAAAAGCGGGTAGAAACGATAAACGAAAAAATGAAAAACGGTAACGAAATTTTAAAAAAAATTCCTGACAAACAGAAACGAACCGAAACAGACATCTCAATGACAAACGAAAACTGAAACGCCATTTTTTTGTTTCGTACCCATCTCTAATAGCCATTGATACCCTTGTTCTCCATGAACGTGTCTAATCCTTTCTTAAAGCTGTCAAGGCTGACAGCTGTCACCTCTTCTTCTGGCAGGGAGTTCCACAGACCAGTGATTCTCTGGGTGAAAAAGTACTTCCTCTTTTTTGTTTGAGATCTAGCCCACAAAAGTTTCATGGAGTGCCCCCTAGTTCTAGTAGGCTCATATTTCCATCCCCTATGTATTTAAGCCCCTTTTTTTGTTGCTGATATGGGCTCTTATGCCAGGGAATACCAGGTGCTGTAGGCGCCTGGAGTAGGAACTGGCAAACCACTCCAGTATTCCTGCCAAGAAAACTCCATGGACATGGAGTCACGAAGAGTCGGTCACGACTGTAACGACACAACACATGGGCTCTTTTGGGGTTCCAAGAGTGATCCCAGCCAATCAGGGATCATATCTTGAATGCGATGATACCCACATGCTTACATCTGCTGGTAGGCTGGTGCTGCTGAATTTGAATGAAGCTGGTTTAGAGGGAAGGCAGTGCTTCCCGGCTCGATCATATGAATTGTTCACACAGCATGAAAATCATTTGGTGAACTACTTACTACTGGGAGTAGACACCTGTGGAGACAAGCAAGAACTGTTTGGGTCAATAATTCAGGTGAGTCTTTTGCATGCTAAGCGCAGCTATGCAGCTCTGGGGGAAAACATCACAAATTGTGAGTGTGTTTTTTGGCTGATAAAAATGTTTGCGACTGTTGTCTTCCTCCCTCATTTCAAGCACAGACTTCATGCTGACTGTCCATCCTTTTTATAGGCAACATTCAACCCTGACGCTCTGAAATATACCCTGATCTACATTTATCCTTCAATGCCGTCTGCTGTTAGAAATCCAAATGAAAAATAAAATAAAATAAAATAAATGTTTGAAGGACAAACATAAACCATCTTGCTCTTTTCAAGGCAAAACTGAAATATTTTAATTGATTTTTTTTTTAAAAAAAGAAAAAAGCCAGGGACCTCGTTTCCTGTTGGCAGCTATTAAAATTAATTAACAAAATGAAAATATTAATGCTAAAAGATGAAATGCAGATACTGTACATATTTTTTTTTAAAAAAAGGAACAATCATAAAAATGAGACACATAAATGGGAACATGGAAAGATAAGTTAGATAAGGGATAGGCATCCTACCGCCCTCCAGATGTTTGAATTGAAACCTCCCTACGGCCCAACCAACATGTCTAATGGACAGAGTTTATGGAAGCTATAGTTTAAAAAATTGTCTGGAAGGCACATGATTAGATACTTTTTAGCTGCTTAGATGAAGTAATTTCTTTGCAAAGTTGCTATGACTTTGAGAGAGTTGCTTTGACCGCATGACTGTTTGAATAATACAGGCTTGGCTCAGCAATGCATCCATTGACTGGGATCAGGCTGCAGTTATATGACCAAGATTGTAACTGCACTGCATATGAGAACCATCAGTTAAATGTTTTTGGTTTGTCACATGAGTGGAGCTGGTTGTTTTTTTTAAAGTCCAGTGGTACCTTGTATAAAAGAATTAATTTGTTCCAAATGAAATTCTGTTAAGCAAATTTTCCTTTATACAAATTTCCCATAGGAATGCATTGAAACCAGAGTAATCCCTAATTGTGACCATTTTTATGTTGTACGGATTCGCCCCATAGGCGATTCTGTTAAGCAAATTTCCCCTATCTCCGGAATTTTTTATGCTGCACAGATTTTATGTTATGCAAACCATTTGTTATACAAGGGTCCACTGAACAGTATTTTGTGCAGTAAACAGAATTGGCTGCTTGAGGGAGCCAGTAACAATTTTCATGTATTTCCCAAAGTATCCTGCCAACAAAGAACAATAGCATTACTTTTGCAGAAGAGTTAATATATATAAAATAAATATCATCTATCTATCTATCTATCTATCTATCTATCTATCTATCTATCTATCTATCATCTATCTATCTATCTATCTATCTATCTATCTATCTATCTATCTATCTATCTATCTATCTATCTATCTATCTATCTATCTATCTGCAAATGTTCCTCCTTACATATTGGTTAAGATCTACTTTTTAATGATTGTCTTGTGTTTGGGAACAGAGAAGTCTCATCTCAGAGGCTTGCCAACTAGCTGTGCGATCAACTAGGGGGAAAAATCTTACAGGAGGCATAGATTAAAAATGCAAATGCACCAAGTGTTTACAACGGCATTCATGCTCCATTGCCATGTTTTGCTGTGATTCTGTTTAAGCACATTAAAATCCACATGATGAAAGTACAGTTGTGTATTCCCTGAGGCAGGCAGATTTATCTCTCTGAAAGTTTCCCAAGTGTTATCTTGACTGCAGTGGAAAAGCTTGGTTTTATTTTTTTGATCTTACTTAGTACAACCAGGTCCTCGTTTATTGTGATTAACTTTTCTATCTGTTCACAGAGCTTTGAACAGAGGTGTGTGTGTGTGTGTGTGTGTGTGTGTGTGTGTGTGTGTGTGTGTGTGTGTGTGTGTGTGTGTGTGTGTCTGTTTGTCCGTTTGTCTGTCTGTCTGTCTGTCCATTTTGTACTACAGATTGGCTGGGGGTTCTGGGAAATGCAGTTCAAAAGCGCAATACCCTCCCACACAAGCTTTGCATTTTTTGATACTACCTATCTTCTTGTCTAATATGTGTACATCCTCAACTTTGAATGAGTGCCTTTTGTCCTTCAAGTGGAGGTGTACTGCTGATACTGGCCCTGAACTGTTGCCCCTTCCTATGTTGGGTCATCCTCCTGTTTAATGGCTGTTTTGTTTCTCCATTGTAGAGGTCTGCACACTCCTCACTGCATTGGACCATGTATATTATATTGCTCCTTTTGTGTTTTGGTATTGGGTCCTTCGGGTGGACGATTCTCTGCCTTAGTGTGTTTGTGGCTTTGAAATAAACAGGGATGTGGTGTTTGCCAAAAACATATTAGACAGTGAAGATAGGTGATTTGAAAGAGGGGTCAGGGAAGCCATTCATGTGAGCAATGAAAACCCCTCTCTCAACAGAGGTGGGGGGGCTCAGGCACAGTCTATCTGCTACTTTTTAGGCAGTGGTTTCAACAATACCAAGACAAATAAAAAATACTTCACACCTCCACCACCAAGGCCATAGCTAATGACCCATACTTTATGGGTGTTAGCACCATAGGCCATTGTTCACCTAATGGTCTATGGAGACTATTGTCCACCTAATAAGCCTACTCAGGCCATTGTTCATCTTATGAGCCTATTTCAGACCAGGGTGACAAGAGGTCAAAGCTGACTGTAAAATGGAGGACTCGCAACCAGCTTTCTTCAGACTGCTGAAGCTGTTTGGATGAGCAGCGAAATGTTTAAATCTCTCAAGAAAAGAAGTCCAGTTGCCATGACTCAACTTCCAGATAAACTCACCTGGATGACTGAGCATCTTCACAGACATATCTGTCACAATAATTTAACAAAATCTGCTGCCGCCACCCTTTTCTCCACTGACATGCGTGTGACATTGTCTGCAACAACATCTCCAATCATAGTTGCCTAAAGTTGATGTAGGAGAAACTGGAAGTGACAGAGGGGTCCATCTAGATCAGTGGTTCTCAACCTGTGGGTCCCCAGATGTTCCTGGACTGCAACTCCCAGAAGCCTCCACCACTCGCTGTGCTGGAAGGGATTTCTGGGAGTTGCAGTTCAGGAACATCTAGAGACCCACAGGTTGAGAACCACTGATCTAGATCAACATAGTCAACACAAACAAATTATTTGATAAAGTACAAATCAAGCCATGATTATTGAGTCTGGGCATTTAAGTGGGCAACCATGGCTTAATTCAGCACTACAATGACATCAATATTGGTGATGGTTGGATTCCCAAGGAGAGGACCATCCAGAAACAGGTTCTTACTAGTGTCCTAGTGTCTTACTTTCAGTAGTGGGATGTGGAGGATATACTGCAACAGATCTCAGCTGTTGAGAAAATGACATACAGGGAGGTTGGGAATGACTCTCATCTCTCACGCCCACCATCCCAGGTGGTTTCCTGCCCCTAAATCCCAATATTAGTAACCGGATTGTCCACATTTACCACTACTTTATATATACAATTCAGGTGATGTCCAAAATCTTCTCATTTCTGAATTGCAGTTGAAGTATAAGGCTTATCAGGCCAATTAAATAAATACAGCTGTATATACAAATAGGGACCACATAGATACACCACAACCCCCCGAGTGAAAAGGTGGTTATTGAAGGGGAAAGGTTTTAAACTGGAAAGTCAAGGAAGGCAGAAAGACTGAGGGTGTTTATACACGACCCCTAGCTCTGCCGCAAATGGCTGCAAGCTCCGGACCTTAAAAATGTTTCCCCACCAGCTCCGGAGTTTGCAGACAATTAAGTGCGACCCCGCCCACCTAAGCGCGACCCAGCGCACTTTTCTTGTACCTGCTCTTTGATGGTGAAAAATATTTGATGCGGAGAGTGCCTGAGCTCTCCTCGCTTCTCTCTGTTGTTTTTCTTTTGCCTCCGCCCCTTAAAGAGGAACCAGGAAGTAAATGGAGGTTGGAGCAACTTCCACCGGCACCGGAGGTAAGGCTTTATTCTTTTGTCCCTGTCTAAGGCTTTTTTCCCCTCCCTCCCCTCACGCAGACAGAACAAAGAAGTGCGGAGCGGGTGGGGATGGAGGAACAGCAACGAACCCTCAAGATCTCTGGTCCGAATTTAAGGGACCAGCGGATCTTAGGGGTCGTGTAAAAAGGCCCTGAGAAAATTAAGATAAGAAGGCAACATGAAGACACCGGCAAATTCAATCAGGGCCAGGAAAAAGATCCATTTGCTTCCAGCAGACACGGACATCTTTACTGTTCTGACAGCTCATCACTGGGGACATGTTTTATTCATGGATTTTCTGGCCCCTTGTGCACAGGAGGTATTTAGATGTGTCACTGGTAATTAGTGTCACACGAGCAACAGGGAATGCCCTTTCCTCCCCACTTTCCCCAAGTCTCCTGGCTGTATGTTCCCCCACTCCTGGTTTTGCAACAAAAGACCTACCAGGGGTTACAAAACATCCCAGCAGGTACAGTTGCTGCTGAGCAGAAGGAGGCACCACCGTCCCTCTGCCTTGGAAGGCGATTCCAACTGAAGCCATTTCACATGGAAATCGGGTCACTTCATTTACCTGTTCAGGGATGCTAAGGCTCAATGACTGAATGAGCCATAAAAAAAGGTAAAGTTCCCCCCCGCACATGCGTGCTAGTCGTGTCCGACACCAGGGGGCAGTGCTCATCTCCATATTCAAGCCGAAAAGCGTCGTCTTCAGAACTGGACGTAGTTGTGTAGATGAGGCCTAACCATTGCTGAATTGAGAGGGACCAGCACCTCATTGGACTTGGAGAGCATACTTCTGTTACTACCTCCTAAGATCACATTTGCCATTTTTGCATCCACGGCACACTGTTGGTTCATATTCCGCTTGTGATCTACAACAATTCCTAGAGTCTTCACACTCATGCCATGTTTTTGCTGAAGCCACAAAGGGAGGGGGTTGGATCTACACTGTTTCCACACAGATCAGTATCAGTATATGTAGGAGGAGAATAGGAAAACTGCTGAGCAAAAGAAAGCTGGGAGGTTGCAGGGGGGTGGATAAGGTTCTTGTCTGGAGGGCCTCCATTTATGAGCGCATCTCTTTGAAACAGCAGCCACTATAGAGCAAGGTTTAGCTGCTATCTAGCAACTATATAGTAGCCCCAACCCTGCATTCTCGTGTGTTGGCTTTGACATCTGTTGGGTCTTCCTGAGGTGTGCCAGATGGCTAATGAAGCCGATCTGTCACAAAGGGTCGAAATGGCCAAAGCTTTGAATAATAACAAAATGAAACAGGTTGTACTCCTGTGTGTGTGTGTGTGTGTGTGTGTGTGTGTGTGTGTGTGTGTGTGTGTGTGTGTGTGTGTGTGTGTGTGTGTGTGTGTGTGTGTGTGTCGGGGGAGGGTTTCCTGCATTCGTCTTTGGCAGGAGCTCAACACCACTAATGTATTGCTAAACCTGACCCGAACGGCACACTCACATTGCAGTGAGTTAGAGATAATATCTTTGTAATGGGGCATTAATGCTGGCTTTCCTGACATTGGGATGGTCTCCCTCCCAGAGGGAATATAGCCAGGTGGGTCTCTGCCTGATCTCGTGAGCTGCCAGAGCTTTTAAAACATTGCTCTCAGCTTAAAAGCATTAACTAAGCCCCATGCCTTTTGATGTTTTGAAATGGATTCACTGAATAGAGGTAATGCTTTCCGAGACAAGGTGATGTAAACCTACAAACAACCAAACCTTGCTAGATAGAGGCTGCTGTACCAAAGGGATGCACACATACTGTAAGTGGAGGTCCTCCAGCCAATGAGCAGATCTTTCCTGTGACCTCCCAGCTTCCTTACTCTTTCTTTTTTAATTTAAAAATTTATTGACAATCCATAAAAAGTAACATAAGTGATCATTTTCCAACACCTTCATATTCTGTTCCATGTTGGCTCTGTCAATACAATTCCATCTTTATCCCACAACTCATTGTACATTTTTCCACAATTTGTTATAAACTTAATAAACAGCTGACCAGTATAATGATGGATTCCTTATTAATGATTGCTAATGATGGATTCCCCAGCTTCCTTACTCAACAATTTTCCCATTCTCCTCCTGTCTGGAAGTTGAATCATGGCTACTGGACTTCTTTTTTCTTGAGAGATAGAAACGTTTTGCTGCTCATCCAAACAGCTTCATCATCTGTACTTTAGTGGCGATAAAGAATTAGAAGCGTAAGACTTTGAAGAGGTGGCTTTACCACCGTCAGTAGCAGCCATCATCACCGCTGCTGGTGAATTGGTCCTCAGTCAGAGAAGCTCAAAGAGACAGTGAAGGAAAAGCCAGAGCCCATATTCAGAAGCCAGTTGTCCATGGCAGCTACTCTATTATCATCACGCCTGGCTCTGAGGGGTCCACGGAGCCAAGACATTATGGGACACAGGAGCTGGGAAATCATTGGTGCCACATCTAGATACCTCTTCTACCTTGTTGTGGGTCTAAAGCAATGGTTCTCAACCTGTGGGTCCCCAGATGTTCCTGGACTGCAACTCCCAGAAACCCCTTCCAGCATAGCGAGTGGTGGAGGATTGGTCAATCCTGGCTTGATCTTGGTGATAAGACAAGGCTTTCTTTTTTGGCCTGGATTAAATCTTTTTCTTCCCTGGATGTTGTCAGCTGGATGTGGATGGTCATCTTCAAGCTTCCCTGGATGTGGAGGTCATCTTCAAGCTGTGGTTCCCAAGCCTGAGTTCCCAGATAGAGATGAGCACGAACTGAATAACGAACCAGGAAAAAAATGACGAACTGGTTCGTGACCTGGCAGTGCTCACTGCCCAGCTGATAGGAAGGAGTGGCAGTGTGACGGGAGCTGATAGGCTCCCCTGTAGCAGTCAAGAACTGGAAACAGAACAGCAAACTGGCTCAAATTTCCAGTTGGTTGTGGTGGGTCATGGCGAACTACGAACCATCATGGACCATCCTTTTGCAGGTTCATGCCCATCTCAGTTCCTACAGTTGGACTACAGTTCCCCCAAATCCTGACCATTGCTTCTATACTGCCCCATACCACTTCAAGTAGTCTTTGGTTGATTTACAGTTTTAATTATGGTAATTAAACCATTTTACCGACCTCAGAATGATGGAAGGCTGAGTCAACCATGAGCCTGTTACTTGGGGTAGAGTGTCTGGAATTTGTAATCCAACAGCATCTGAGGATTTAAGTTTGGGAACCAGACATATAAACAAATAGGAATCATTTTTTTCTGATTTGGGGAGCATTCCATGTAATCTTCCATACAGGCATAATGCAAGCTGTCAACTGGGGCCTTTGGTTGTCTACTTAGCTATCTTAGGGATGGAAGCAAAATGTGTGCGAACTATGTCCCTTCCCAAGGGATCTATCTATCTATCTATCTATCTATCTATCTATCTATCTATCTATCTATCTATCTATCTATCTATCTATATCTATATCTATCTATCTATCTATCTATCTATCTATCTATCTATCTATCTATCTATCTATCTAATCTATATCTATCTATCTATCTATCTATCTATCTATCTATCTATCTATCTATCTATATCTATATCTATCTATCTATCTATCTATCTATCTATCTATCTATCTATCTATCTATCTATATCTATATCTATCTATCTATCTATCTATCTATCTATCTATCTATCTATCTATCTATCTATCTATCTATCTATCTATAAAGCTACGCAGTGCCATATGTACTAGTACACATGTCAAATACAAAATGTGAACCAAGGAACTGCTAATACATTATCCTCAAGAAAAATCACACACTCTAATTTATGTCCAGTGAGAGGCACTGCGTAGCTTTAATTCGTCCACCGAATGCCTTTACTTCTTCAGTCCCCCTTTCTTCATTTAATTCTTTGTTACTGTAGCTACTTTAATCTAATTCTGAATCTTTTGATATTTTTCTATCACACCTTCTTTACCTGTTTCACAGGGCTGTTGGGAATCATTCCTTGGCTTCCCTCCTCCCTCTCCCAAAGGACTTGAAAGGCAAGACGTAAGTGCCAAGTGCTATTATGAATACATTTTCTCTTTTTCTCCTCTTAATGGTCACTCGAGTTTCAAAGGGAGCGTCGCAAAAAGCTCTCCGTGTTTCAGATCTGGCTCACGTTTCAAGGCATCCCAAAACATGCCCTAAGTATGTCGCACATTCCTCTTTGCAAAGTGTACTGGCTGCATATAACTTAAAACAGCGATGTTTTTGCCCGTCTGGGTCAGCTGAATATGGGGAAAGAGTTCTGATAGATATGACTTACCTTTCCTGTTCAATAATGGACGAACGGTACTTAGGACTGTTTTCCAGTCTTTCTCCAAACATGTACTTGGATGCAAGTACTGGCTTATCTTGAGGTCACTCATGAGAAACATCTGAGAGTTACCCACTGCTTATAGTTTCTTCCTATTTAATTTTCCAACACATCCATTTGTTTTTAAATTATGCAATGGGCCATAGACATACAAATGTCCCTGGTTCATTCCTCAGCATCATTAGGTAGGATAGAGATCAACCGATACCCAGAAGGATGGAGACTCATAGGTAGGGAATGGACAACACTGGTTGTGGACTCAGTAATAAGGTGGCTTTATAGGTTTTTAGACTTCTAGAGAGGATATAAGTTAGGGGTAGAATCTCAAGCTAGGTTGAGGGAGTCTTCCCTCTGAAATTCTGAACATTCGGAGTCTTAGAAACCCTCTGAAACACTGTGACTGGCTGAAGGCTGGAGGAGGGAAACCAGAGCCCACCAGATGCCATCGGACTATAACTCTCCCATTAGGCAATGGCAAGGAATTAAGGAGATCTGTGGCCCAAACAAATCTAGAAGGTCATAGTTGCCAAGTTTGCCAAATGGGCAAGTAATGCTCCAAATGGGCCAATGGTCCAGACAATAATGGTCCAAATGGTCCAGTGGTCCAGCTTGGGATAAAGTGGCTTCCTAGATGCTGATGAATTGCGGAGTTGGGCCACATCTGTGCCTTCACGGATAGGAGGCGTCATTGATGAATAGAGATGGGCACAAAATGAGCAATTTTTCATTTTTGTTTTCATTTTTTTGTTTTGTTATGTAACGAAACGAAAAATGAATTTTGTCTCCAAAATGAAACAAAATGAACCGAAACAACAGAAATCTTGTCGTGCGTTTCGTTTTTGTTGTGGCAAATACATTGAACTGAAATGAATGCTAACGAAACAGCAATTTTTCGTTTTCATTTTCATTTTTTCATTTCGTTACGTAACTAAACGAAAATGAATTTTTTTGCAAAAAAATCACGAAAAACAAAAACGAACCGAAACGGACCCCCTAAACGACAAACAACAAACAAAACACCATTTTTTGAGTCGTGCCCATCTCTATTGATGAAATATGTATCCAACCAGTGTGGAGGAAGAACCTTCTCATATGTAACAATTCAAAGCAAAACAAAGCAAAGTGTTCTGCTTCTATAGTGCCCCATACCACTTCAAGTAGTCTCTGGGCGGTTTACAGTTTTAATTACAGTAATGCAGGCTATACATTGCCCCCCCAGCAAGCTGGGTACTCCTTTTACCGACCTCGGTAGGATGGAAGGCTGAGTCAACCATGAGCCGGCTACCTGGGATTGAACCCCAGGTCGTGAGCACAGTTCTACCTGCAGGACAGGTATTTAACCACTGCGCTACGGGGCAGTTGACAAATCTCGGGCTTTTTGGGTCCGTTGTCCATTTCTTAAGTTTTGGGTCTGAAATCCCAGAAGATGGGATGTTACTCGTTGACCAAACCTAGATTCCAGGGTTCATTTACATGGTTTCTGAACAAACCAAGGAGACATGCTCAGAAGCATTCTTTTCGTTACAAGATTGCCATCTTGGGTGCTCCATGCTGCAGTCTGCATGTTGACTTTTCATGTCACCTCCATCTGTCTCCACAATGACGTTCCGTCACACACACATCATTCTACGGTTGTTGCTGAAGCACCCACCCCTTGTGATATCATCATGATGCCCCTCCTGCAACATCTCTACAGCCTGCCTCTAATTCTCTAGTGAGGGCTCTAAAATAATTGGAAATAGGATCGTGGAAGCAGAACTTGCTAGCACAACTCCTGGTCATCTAGGTAGCATTTGGAGGGAACTGATTAGAACTCCGGATGGGAAAGGGCATGTCTGAATGCATGCCCCAAAATCTAGATCTGAGCCCTAGCCTGTCGGTGGGAAGGGATTTGCTAGCTCTGCACAGAGCTCTTTCTACCTTTGCTGTGATACTATGTACAGATAACCATCCTTCCGTAATTTATTTTGTCTGCAAAGCGACCGGAGAGTCATTTTCCTTCCTCACTTTTTTTTAATGAGCTCAATTCATTTTGGGGGAATTTCATGTGACTAAAGAGGCATCAAATTAGGATGATTTAGAGGCAAGCTGCCAATGGATCCTTGGGCTCCACTTTCTCCAACACCTTGGGGCTTCAGGCTGCATCCTTAAAAAGGCATGTTGACAGCAGAGACCAAAGCCAAGGACAACAGCGTGAGACATTATAATGATGCAGAACAAAGGTTTCCTTTCCTTTTGTGCGTACCCCTCTCCCAGTCATCCTGAAACGGTGTGCCAGGGAAACCTGATGCAAATTTGTTTGGGGAAATTACATTAGCCGAAGGATTCCAGCAGGGGGGGGCATGGGGAGCTTCTCAGCCAAAAGTATCCCCCTTGTTTGGGAAGCCCATGGAACGGTCATTCTGAATGCTTTTTGTTAGTGTATGGAGAACTGCACTGTAGGATCTTGGCTCAGACCAAGGCGTGCCACATTAGGCTTGGAAAAGCAAAGATGCACACTGTTTTTGATTGCTTGTTTCTTGGCTAGTTTTTAAAAACACCAGCGAGGAACGCCTCCTTGTTTTCCATTTGGGAGCGAGGGAATGGTAAGGCCGACCATGAGCCTGCTTGGTGGACAATAGCCCCCAAATCCTCCGAGCATGCTCACTGCCAGATTAAAAGCTCCAGAGTCCCCAAACTATCCAGAAGTTTGGGGACCCCCCCTCCCCACTGCGCCTGTCGCCTCTGCCTACCTGTGCCTGCCGCTGCAGGTACCATCTAGGGATGGGCACAAAACAGAAAAAAATGGTGTTTCGTTTTGTTCTGTTTCACCCCCCCCGCATTTCGTTTAGTTTCATCTCATGAATGTTTACAAAAGAAAATTAGTACGAAATGAATCAAAAACAAAATGTTTTGTTACTTTGCGGTGACTCCCTCCAAAGGCTCCAGCAGTGGTTCCAAAGTTTCTGGCTGGCGGGGCTCTGGCGGTGGCTACGATCACTCCAGTGGCGGCGGTAGGCCTAGGCCGGCCAGCTGGCTGCTCACGTTCTTCTGCTGCTGCGGCGGTGGCTCCGGTGGCAGGCCTAGGCTGGCCTGCCAGCCACTTCCCCTCTCTGGCCTGGCTCGGCAGCAGTGTTGGCGGTGGAACACCCGCATGTCAGTGATCATTTTACAGAACGAAATAGTTCATTTTAATGAAAAAGCAACCGTTTTGTTTTAATCTGTAACGAAATGCTGATTCATTGTTTCATTTCGTTTCGTTTCGTTATGTAACGAAACAACGAAACAGCATTTCATTTTTCATTTCGTGCCCATCCCTAGTACCATCCTTAGACCCAACAGCCCTGGCTTCCCTGCCTGGAACCAGGCTCTGCCTATGAGCATAGGCCTACCTATCAGCTGGGTGGCAGGCACACGTGCAGAAGTCTCACCCAACTTTGGGGAACTAGGCCACTGCTTCTGTGTCTGTGTCCACCGTCCAGCTGATAGACGAGCTAAGAGGCAGTGGCTGTCTTCCCTGCCACACCAACACCCCAGGTAGGAACCAGAAAATGCACTGCAAATGATGTCATTTTTTCTGGGGGGTTCCTTCTGGTTTATGGATAGACATGAACCACAAAACCATCACACACACCCAGACCTACATCACACTCATCTCTACGCATGGATGAACAGCACACTCCAGTTTTTTTATCGTGCTGACCCATGTGCATCCAAAAGGACACCATGTGCACATGAGATGGAACTGGAAGTGGCCGCTGCCTCAGTAAACCCCCAGGATTTGCAGAAGTATAACAAGGGGAGATCCCCCTGTGGCACACATCTGCCCCCCCTCCAACTACCCCACTGATGTTAGAGCAGGTCTAAGGGGCTCCTGGCAAATGTCCACATTGCCGCTGAAAGTGGATATGCAGCATAGAGACGATCTCAGACTTGACTGTCAATTGAAAGAGAAGCCACCCAGCAAAGCTAACCGTGGTATCCATGTCAATGTGATTAAGAATTCTTATCTTCCTGCAGAATTCAAGTTCTCTGTCACACTGCCACAGAAGCCGCCGGATTCATTACTCACAAACGCTGATGACAAGTAATAATCAAGGCTGGGTGTTCGATTCCCCACTGGGGCCTCCTCAGCAGGGGCTGTACTCGACCTATAGCAGTCTTGGCAAACCTATGGCACGGGTGCCAAAAGTAGACCTCGGAGCCCTTTCTGTGGGTACCCGACATCACCCCTTCACAGCCAACTGTATTCAGGATAAATTGCTGTATTGGCACTTTGCGAAAAATTAGTGGGTTTTGAATCACAGTTTGGGCAATCGGTCTCTCAAAGGTTAGCCATTAGAGATGGGCACGAAACGAGCACTTTTTCGTTTTTGTTTTCATTTTTTCGTTTCGTTACGTAACGAACCGAAAACCGAATTTTGTCTCCAAAATGAAACAAAATGAACCGAAACAACAGAAATTTTGTCGTGCGTTTCGTTTTTGTTGCGGCAAATACATTGAACTGTAATGAATGCTAACGAAACAGCAATTTTTCATTTTTGCTTTCATTTTTTTTCATTTGTTACGTAATGAAACGAAAATGATTTTTTTTGCAAAAAAATCACAAAAAATGAAAACGAACCGAATTGGACCCCCTAAATGACAAACAACAAATGACACACCATTTTTTTGAGTCGTGCCCATCTCTGTTAGCCATCACTGATCTATAGGGTCCCCCCTGCTCTGCAGTTCTAAGACTTATTATTATATAAAATTTCTGCTCAATATTTTGTCTGGATGGTCTTGTTGCTTTGTAAAGAGGTGGACCCCCCCCACCCCGCGCAGGCCTCTTTAACCACTAGAAGGCACTCTGGTACAATGTTTTTCTAGTACTTCTTTTTTACTCAACTATCTTATAGCTATTCCAATCTCGCCCCCCCCCCGAAAAAAAGAAAAGATTAAAAAAAGCAGAGAAAGAAGTCAAAACAAACAAGACACGCCTGTCTTTAAGATGCCTAATTACATAGATAATTGTGTCCTTTTCTCACTGAAAGCCTGTCTCTCAGACTTGGGCTGCGTCGCTGCCTGGCGGGGAGACCCAAACAAGTGTTCCCTATTGATTTCAAGAACAGCTTGGGAAGTCAAGATGCAGGTTGCGTTGGGTTGGCCAGTGCTACCTTTGATGACCCTTGGGCACAGCTCAGCCATGGACGGGGGAGTTCAGAAGGAGCCAGTCTCACTCCCCAACAATCTCTGGTAATGAGCTGCTGAAATATCTAGATCCCCTTATGTTTATAAAGTGCCTGGATTTTGTTTTGTTTTCTTCCTTAAAATCTGGTGCTGGGAATGGAGACATCCATGCTGCTTAGATGAGTTGCATGATCTCTTCTGCAGAAGGTTGAAAGAGCATCCTTGGCCTACAGTGATGGTGAACCTTTTAGAGACAGGGTGCCCAAACTGCAATTCAAAACCCACTAATGTTTTTTGCAAAATGCCAATACAGTAATTTAATCTGTATACAGGTGGCTATGAAGGAGTGATGTCGGTTGCCCACAGAAAGGGCTCCGAGTGCCACCTTTGGCACCCGTGCCATAGGTTCGCCATCACTGGCCAAGGATAAACATGTCAAATAGGATGCAGAGAAAAGAATGTTATTTGCCTTTGCTTTTTTAAAGAGAGGCCCAGGTGCCTGAAAGTAAATTTGCAAAGAGATGCTGTTAGGCAGGGCTCCCTTCCCTGCCACTGCTGTAGCTGGGTTTACAAAGGCAGATCTCTCAGTATAGACATCCATTAATTAAACATAATACTAGTTTACATAATCTCTTTCCAAACATATTATCTTCAAGCAGCTCCGCTGCTGTCACTTTCATTTAATTCCTAGGGATCATTTAGCAAAGATAGTACAGGGAAGTTGGGAAATCTAAGCATTTGTGAAAGGGTAGGATTGATTAGACTCTTCTGGCATTTAAAATATGAGAAACAACCTCACACTCTTATAGAAAAATCACACCTGAATTGCAAAAGACAGTTTATGCAAACTACAAGGCATCGGTGCCTAGAAAGCTTGTCTACCAGGAGAGGGCTCAGATGACCTTTTTTTCCCCTTGGTGGACTAACTTTCAATATGCAAGGAGGGCTTGCTTAACAGTGAATATTCAATCGTGGAATTCGTTCCACTGCTTCAATCAAATGTTAGAGTCCAGGGAGAAACTTTGGAATATTATACTGCTGTGTGAACAAGGTGCCTCCAACAGACACCTCCACAATGTATAGAGTATAATGATCCTTACAACAGCCAGTAGTGTCAGTGTTGTAGGAGGATGGAGATTGTATTCCAGCATATCCAGGTGGCACCAGATAGAAAAAGGTACTGTGAACCAGCTTGACTTGGCACTGATGGCGATCTTGGCCAGGCAGTAGATTATTTCTTCTTCTTCTTCTTTTCCTCCTCCTCCTCCTCCTCCTCCTCCTCCTCCTCCTCCTCCTCCTCCTCCTCCTCCTCCTCCTTCTTCTTCTTCTTCTTCTTCTTCTTCTTCTTCTTCTTCTTCTTCTTCTTCTTCTTCTTCTTCTTCTTCCTTCCTTCCTTCCTTCCTTCCTTCCTTCCTTCCTCCTTTGGCTTCTACTGTTTAGAGCAGGGGTCCTCAAAGTTTTCAAACAGCGGGCCAGTCCACCACCACTCAGACACCACTGGGGGCCGGATCACAGTCCAAAAGCAGCTGTGGAGGCTTGCTTGCTCACAAAACAGGGGGTAGGTGGGGGGGGTTGCAATTGGTCCCAGGGGCCGGATTCAGGACCTTGAGGGGCCGCATCCGGCCCCGGGGCCTTAGGTTGAGGACCCCTGGTTTAGAGTAACGTTGCTGCCCAATGCGCGGTATAAACATCCAATAAATAAATAAATAGTTCATGGAAGGAAATGTTGGGATTCGGTCCTGTCCATGTAGTTTTAGGTGGCAACTAGGGTTGCTTTTATATTGCATTAATTATTATATTAATTATTATATATTAATTTACATCTTTCTTTAGTGTTTCCATTCTGAGTTTTCCAGACCTTTTTCCTGCTAGGGGTCTATTGTGTCAGAACCTTCCTGCAGTTTCATTTCTCTCACTGTCCCCCTTTTCTGCATTTTATTGACGCACATCAGAAAGATGGGAAAAGAAAGCAAACGTCAACTTTCGCCGGAGGGGTGAAAGCAAGTCCGAGCTGCACAGGTCCATTTTGCAACCTTATATTTGCAAAATGTTCTTCCGGAAGCAGGGGTTCAGAGACGCCATTGACAAAGAGGAAGATCCTGGAAGCGCCTATCGAGAGAAACTCCCATGAAAAGATAAGAGAATGTATCGAAATTGACAGACTCTCTGGATGTTTGAAAGGAGACTACGAAGAGATCTCCAAACGAAGATGGCAAGAAGTAGTAAATTTACTAGTAATCTATGTTATCAGATTTCGACATGTATAATCGTTATTTTTGACTTGATAGATTCAATGTAACTTTTTATATTGTATTCCTCATCCCCCTTTCCCCCCTTCCCCCTTCCTTTTCCCTTTAAAATCAATAAAATTCTTTAATAATAATAATAATAATAATAATAATAATAATAATAATAATAATAATAATAATAATAATAATAATAATAATAATAATAATAAGGCAAAGAGGAAGATCCCAAGATTATGAGAGAAATACTCTCCTCTGAAGATCTTTCCAGACTGACCGTTATTATTAGTATGGACAACAGCATTCCCCCCTCCCAGCGTGGCTTCTTCTCATTGAAAAACTCAACCCTGGTGCAGGTACAACAGAGGGGAAGGAAGGCCCTCCCTTTCAATCATTCATTCCCCTTGCTTCCAGTGGTGTCACGCAGCACGCTGGCACACAGAGAGAGCCGTAATCTTCCATGTTCAATTGATGAGTGGATGGCAGCAGGGGCAGTAGTCCCTCGAGCTCATTAACTCTACCGAAGAGACACAGTAGGGGGCCAGCAGAGGAGATGAGCATTATGTTTCCTCGCATCTTCTTTGTTACGGGTGAGGAAGGGAGAGGGGAGCAGCAGGAGGAAGGTGCTGGGAGGGCGATGAAAAACGATACAGTCTCTCTCCTCCTTCCACAGCTGGGAGGTTGATCAAACGAGGTTTTGCCGTGACAGGGGGCGATTTAAAGCACAAACCTATGCTTCCCTCCTCATAATGACTGTTCTTCCTTCCTAACAGAGAGGATGTCCATTCATCAAAACTGAACTTCTTCTATCTGCCTAGCAGATGGCTATGCATCACCTTAGAACTTGCTCAAGTGATGCATAGCCATCTGGTGGTCAGAATGGACCGCTTTGTCACAGCTGTGCAGATGGTGTGTGGAGCGTATCTGGGTTGTGTGGATGTTAATCAGCTTGTGAGGACTAAAGCAAACATTTTGGGGGAAAATGCATATTTCTTGCATTTGCATTGTTTCCCCTGCAGTGCAAGGAGGCAATATCCTTTGTTACACATGTCTCTGCAAAGGAAGGCGGTGTTTACATTCCATGCTCCTGCTTTTAATATTTTTACAATTAGACATCTTTTGCCACTGAGGGAGCACTGTTTCCAGATCAGGGATGATTTCATAACTAGTAATGCTCTGAGATTGTCACTGGCGGTTCTCCTCCGCAATAACTATGCAAGTAGTCAGAGACTAGACCTTCTTGGTCATGGAAATTGAGCTCTGGATTTACTTTCTTCGGAGTGACTCCATTAAGCAGAAAGAGCATCTCATCCTCCTCCATTGCATTGTTTTTACTTGCTACAAAGCCAGGCCTAACTTATGGTGACACTATCAGTTAATGACCACCAGCAAAGCAAAGGCTGTGGCCTCCTTCGTAAAGATCCTGATTGCTGCATTTTCTTAATGCATTCATTTGTATTTAAAAAGGCTGGGGAGAAATAGATGACCAGCTCAAGTCCCCCTCCCTTGTTTTCACTGCTCTCTGCTGCCAAAGAGATCAGCTCCTTTAAAAAGCATGGCTTGCCTCTTTCTCAGTGGGAACTGCTGCATCAGGGACCAAACTACAAGAGACCTACAGCTCAGCATTTAGAGGCAAAGTACCCTTCAATGCATAACCACCAGCTTTTTCTCACCTCCACTTTTTGCAAGCCAGCAGGCTTGGTTTTGAGATTGGTCCTTGGGCAGGTGGGAGGCACAAGCTTGATTTGCAAGTCTCATTGTTCAGGCGCTAGGGGTCCGAGGGAGAAAAATTGCGCTATCAGCACCTCATTCAGAACTCAGCATCTTGTATAGCTGGACCTTGTAAAACAAGGCCAAAGTCTCCAGCTGAAAGAACGGGCCTGTTTGATCATAGAATGGACCTTTGCATCATAGCTTCTATTTCTCTAGCAACAAACTAAGGTGCATGAAGGAATTCATCTCCGATGTGTGTGTGTGTGTGTGTGTGTGTAGATAGACAGATAGACACATTTTATTTCTAACATGTAGGAAAAAGCCCAACACATATACAGAATTGATGGCGGGTGATGTTGAATAGAGATGGGCACGGAACGAACATTTTTTCATTTCCGTTATTCGTTAGTCGTTCCGTTACGTAACAAAACAACAAACAAAAATTGTGAGGAAAATGCAATGAAACGAACAGAACCACGAAAATTGTGGTCGTTACGTTTCGTTTCCGTTAATGGTGACGCACAATGAAATGAGCTGTTTTAAATGTTAAAAAACACCCTGGACATCCGTAAAAACACAGCGATAATTATTTATATTGTCTGATAATACCTACCAGGGGGCTGGGGTCCTTAAAATGTTTGTGTTTGTCTTCTCCCATCGCAATGTATTTTTCTTTTCCCTTTAAAATGGATGTCGCCACCAGCCACAAAATGGAGGCAAGCCATGTGATGGGATCATGTTCAACCAATAGCATGCCCAGGTTGCAGACTGGGCGGGCAGGTCTGGCAGCCACAGAGGGCATAAAAAGCTCTGGCAGCCCCTGTCCTCCTTGCAGTCTCTGGTGGGAGTTAGGGTGGGATTGCTGTCTCTGCGACTCTAGCTTCAGTCCTGCAGCCTCCCTGTGTGCGTGCGTGCTGCGTACCTCTCAGTGAGTACCCTCCCTTGCTCCAAAGTGCAGTCACTCTGCGGCTGCCTTGCACCCTGGGCAACGCCCGCCGCTGCCTTTGCTGCCTCTCTGCGTACCTAGTCTATACTATGTCTCTGCCAGCATCCATTTTTTTTTAGTGTTTTCCCTCTGGTCTGGGGTGCTGGGGGATGCCTGTGCATGGAAATGCTTTAAAATCTCGCAAAAAGCGGGTAGAAACGACAAATGAAAAAACAAAAACGGTAACAAAATTTTTCCAAAAATTCACGACAAATGAAAACGAACCGAAACAGACCCTTCAACGACAAACGAAAAACCAAAACACCATTTTTTGTTTCGTGCCCATCTCTAATGTTGATCTATCTATCTATCTATCTATCTATCTATCTATCTATCTATCTATCTATCTATCTATCTATCTATCTATCTATCTATCTATCTATCTATCTATCTATCCAACCATTCCTTCCTTCCTTCCTTCACTCTCTCTCTCTCTCTCTCCAACCATTCCTTCCTTCCTTTGCTATCATCTATCTATCTATCTATCTATCTATCTATCTATCTATCTATCTATCTATCTATCTATCCAACCATTCCTTCCTTCCTTCCTTCACTCTCACTCTCTCTCTCCAACCATTCCTTCCTTCCTTTGCTATCTATCTATCTATCTATCTAATCTATCTATCTATCTATCTATCTATCTATCTATCTATCTATCTATCTATCTATCTATCTACATGCATACATACATACACACACATACGTACTCATGTGGGCATGTACATTCATGTACACCATGTATCTCTGTGTGTATTTTTGCCTTCTGCTTATCTGAAATGAAATGTTTTTGTGTTCCAGACATTTGGGGGGGGTAATGATCAGGGAGAGGGGAGCACAGGAAGGAATGAACTGGGAGGGCAATGAAATGATACAAGCTCTCCTCCTTCCACAGCTTGGAGGTTGATCAAACAACGTTTGCCATGACAGAGCCCCCCGGCAAGCCAGCATCCTCTCATTTTCTCTTCCACTTTGCGGCACTTAAGTCCTCCAGCCCCCATCTCTGCTTGGTCGCATTTGAAGCCAATTTAAAAGAAAAAAGAAAAAGAAAGGAAGACGCACCCGCCATGTATTACCTCATTACTGCCACTATGTTAATGAGTGAGGACGAGGGATGGAGATCAGATTCGGAGGAGGCTCCCCTGTCTCTGCTCTGATAAAAATTGCAGGAGCCTTCCCTGGTGAAATGTCCCTTCCCTTTCATGTACTCGCTTCTCTTTCTGCCAGATTTATCAGCATTTGGGTTCATTAGTCAAAGATGAGGACTCTGGTGAGAGTTGCCATAAAAAACATGAAAAAAAACTTCTCTCTATTACAAATAGAGATGGGCACGACTCATCGAAATTTTCGTTTTTGTTTTCATTTTTTCGTTTCGTTTCGCAACGAAAATGAAAACGAAAAATCTTTCAGAAGCAAAACGACAACGGAAACGAAACGAAAAATTTCGCCGTGTTTTTCGTTTTCGTTATGGCAGACACATTGCATTGAAAAGAATGCTAACAAAATGAAAATTTTTCGTTTCTGTTTTTGTTTTTTCGTTTCATTTTGTAATGAAAACGAAAACAAAAATGTGCAAAAACCCCCCGAAAAACGAAAATGAACTGAAACGGACCCCTAAACGAAAAGCGAAAAACGAAAAATTATTTTTTTGAGTCGTGCCCATCTCTAATTACAAAAGGTTGGGAACTGTCTTGCTGCACAGTTCTTCTTAAAGCACTGGCTATTCCTGGGGATGGTTGGTGCTGTTTTATTTTTTGTTTGTTTTAAATACAGTGGACCCTCATATAACAAACGGTTTGTATAACATAAAATCTGTACATCATAAAAAATTCCGGAGATAGGGGAAATTTGCTGAACAGAATCGCCTAGGGGGCGAATCCACACAACATAAAAATGGTTGCGATTACTCTGTTTTCAATGCATTCTCATGGGAAATTTGTAAAAAGCAAAATTTGCTTAACATAGTTTCATTTGGAAGGAATTAATTCCTTTATACAAGGTACCACTGTATTTTATTTTTATTTCCCCCCTAGCGCCACTCAGCCGGCCTGCGGGCCGGTTGGGGCATTTTAATTTTTTTAAAAAAATTCTCCTTAGCTCCCAGCAGCTGTCCCTGAGGCTGGTCGGCCATTTTGTTTTATTTTTATTTTTAATTCCCTCTGTGCCTGCTTGAAGCAGGTTAGGTCCGTGGGGACATAACAGAAGCAGAGCAGAATCCAAGGGACGGGGCAACTGGGAACCCACATCTTCAATCAGGTGATCAGTTAAGGACAAAACCAGAGTTTCCCATTCCCCGCATCTTCCCATTCATGTGATAGCGCCTAGGCAACCCTCCCCTTGTTGCCCCTTGGTCACCATCCCAGCCTCTCTGGTACTTGCCCTCCCCGGGTTGGGAAAGCAAATTGCTCCCATGCTGCATTTTGGGCGCCAAAGGAGCATCCTTTCACACACAGCTTCCTTACTCTCCTGATTCCTGCAGTCTTATATCAGTGGATAAGGAGTCATTGAGTCATTGCTGTTGTTAAGCCACAGAGAACCACGCCTCTCGCAAAACATCTGGACGCTTGCCATTAGAGTGGACCCTTGTATAACAGTTTTTATAACATAAAATCTGTACAGCATAAAATATTCCGGAGATAGGGGAAATTTGCTTAACAGAATCGCCTATGGGGCAAATCCATACAACATAAAAACGGGATTACTCCGTTTTCCATGCATTCCTATGGGAAATTTGTATAAAGGAAAATTTGCTTAACAGAATTTTTTTTGGAACGAATTAATCCCTTTATGCGAGGTACCATTGTATATTCCAACCACCTTCCTACCCTCATCAGCCCAGAGGGTCCATCCTGCCTCCAGTGCCAGGGGTTGATGTTATGTCCCTCAAATGTTGCCTACTAATGTTTGAACAAGGCTCTGAGATCCAGCCAAGCACTGATTGCAGGCAGGAGGACAAGCACACCAGCCCATGAGGTTGACAAGCCAGACCCCGGGGGATGTTGTTATTTGCCACGTTAAAGCTGTGGCACCTGGAAGCAGAGGCCTGCTGTTGTCTGAACAGGCTAGTAAAACTGTTACCCCGTTTGCAAGGCCGATCCATCATAGGTACAGAAATAACATTCTTTACGATACTTATAAATGCAGACGGCATGGCCATTCACCAAGGATCCATTACATTTATGGAGGCGGCCGTGAGGCTTCATTTCTTCCTGATTTATGCATCAGATTGAGTAATAAGAACACAAGGCTGATGATCCAATAATAGGCTGTTTCCTAACTGGCAAACCCCAGCTGTCTGCTTGCCCCCCCTCCCTGTCCCTCCCTCCCTTCCTTGTCTAATAAGGTCCAAAGGAGAGTGACTAAAATGATGACTGGGCTGGGGATAGAGATGGGCACGAAATGCCAAAATGGCGTTTCTTGTTCGTTATTCGGGCCCTGGGGCCCGCTTCGTTCCATTTCTGTTTTTCGGGTGCGGCAAGCTGCAGCCGCAGGGAGCCCTCCCAGGGCCGGGGCAAGCCTCCTGGGAGAGCCATCCCGCAGCCGTGGGGAGCCCAGGGCCACTTCTCCAGTCACCACCCACAACAGGCTACCACCCCCGGAGCACCGCTGACCACCGCCCTACCTTGGGCCCCCTCCCCAAGGACTGATCCGCCGTTCTGTCTGCCACCCCCATTGGGTCGCTAGCTACCCCCGGAGCCCCACGCAGCGCCGCCCTAACTGGGGCCCTTCTCCCCAGGAACCACTCCGCCCCAGGAGCCGCCACCCCAGCAGACCACCGCCCCGCACCCCCCCCAGGCCTAAACCCGGGAAACCTCACCGCCCTCCGCTGCTCCATTTTTCATGGCGTGAGCGGCGCGGCACCAGTAATGGAAACGAACCAAACTGAAGAAAATTTTCTTGGTTCTGTTCGGTTTGAGCCTGCCCCATCGCAATGGTCGTTATTCGTACCGTTATGTAACGGAACGAATAACGGAGAACGGTAATGAAAAAATGGTCGTTTCGTGCCCATCTCTAGCTGGGGGGCCTCCCTTATGAGGAAAGGCTGAAACATTTGGGGCTCTTTAGTCTGGAAAAAAGGTGCCCTGAGGGCGGGGGGGGGGATAATGATTGAGACGTACAAAATGAGGCAGGGCATGAGTCAAGTGGACAGAGAGACACTCTTCTCCCTCTCACGAAATACCAGAACTAGGGGACATCCACTCAAACTGAGGGCTGGGAGAGTAAGAACAAACAAACCTGAGATTTTTCTTCTCTGAAAGAGCATAAAGCAGGCATGTCCAAAGTCAGGCCCAGGGAGGGGCCAAATGTGGCCCGTTTACAAATTTTGAGTGGCCCAAGGCCTCTTTTCTTCACCAGCTCAACCTGTCATGCACCCCTGGATGAAGGCATCAGCTTGCAGTTTTATGTTTTGCCCGCCCTCCCTGCCTCTGTCCACCACTACCCAACCACCTTCCCAGCCTACCCGTCTCCGGCTGCATTGCTGCAGCATCCTCCCTTCCTCCTTGCATGTTATAGAGACTTGTCCAAAGTCCACCCTGGTGGCCAAATACGGCTGAATGGTCGGCCCCCACACATTTTCACCTCACCAAATCTGGCTCTCCTTGCAAAAAGTTTGGACACCCCTGGCATAAAGGTTTCCCAGGATTTCAGCCAGCACTCTAAAACCTATTAACCCTAATGTGGCCATGTAGAAAACAAGCAGCATTTGAAAAGCAAAGCATTTTGGATAAACCTTGTGGTAAGTTAGAAAAAGAGTTCAAATGCAGGCTGATGGAGAAGTGTGCCAAAGTGTGCTGTTTATATAAGTGTGCTCATATACCGCCCCATAGCACTTGAAGCACTCTCTGGGCTGTTCACAAGTAATTATGCAGGCTACATATATAGAATAATATTCTATATGTGTATTCTATATTCTACACATATAGAATATGATGTAGAATAATAAATAAATAAATAAATAAATAAATAAATAAATAAATAAATAAATAACCATCCATCCATCCATCCATCCATCCATCCATCCAACCTGGGGTGGTGAACTTGTGGCTTCTCCTTCATTTTCTACAGTGTGGTATTTGTTTCATGAGCTGGTTTTGAGACCAAACTATTACCCATTTTGACTGTAAATGAAAATCTCAGAAGAATATAGCCAAACAATCTATTAAGTAATTAATTTTCATTGGAGCAAAATCTCCTAAGCTGTTTTATCGCATTAAAGTGATGGCATTAGCCTTCCTCCCCCTTCTCTGCCCAAATGGGCTATTGCTAAAATATTGCTGAAGTGCTTTTACCAGCTTAGACTTCTTGAGCATTTCAATAAAGTGACTTTATTATTATTAGTGGCTTTTACACCCTCTTATTATATAGACTCCTCTGGAAATTTTCTTAAGTGTGTGAATTCTCTGTCTCTCCCCCCTGCCCCTTGTCTTTCTTTCAGTATTAGAATATTAAAACATCTTGATGATGAGCATGGTATAAATGCCTGGGAAGATTTTATCCTCTCCTGGCATGCCAATAAACCTCTGAGTCAGATTCTTGCTTAAATTGCTACCATCATAAAAGACATTTAAAAGAAGTAATAATGCTTGCTGTATAAAAGGCCTAGTCTAGGGAAATCACTTCCTGGCTACGTGCTAAGCAGCATCCCGATGCATGTATGAATGTCCCATCGCACATGAGATCTCACAAGGCAGAGTCATATCCTATCAGTGCTTCCCAAGCGTGGGTCTCCAGATATTCTTGGGCTAAAACTCCCAGATGCCTTTGCCACTAGTTGTGCTGCCCAGGATTTCTGGGAGTTGTCCAAGAACATCTGGAGACCCCAAGTTGGGAATCACTGCCCTAAAAAAAATCATACCACAGGATTCATGCTTGCTTACTGCCTTATCCATCCAACTGCTGTAGGACCCCTGTATCCACTGATTCATTATCCACTGATTCACAGTTGGCAGAGGAAAAAGAAATAAATAATTCAGCCGCCGCAAAGCAAGCTACTGCCACAAAGAGCAGCTGTAAAGCAAGCTACTGTCATAAAACTGCAACCGTAAAGCAAGCTACCGTCACAAACAGCAGCTGTAAAGCAAGCTACTGTTGCAAAACAGCAGCTGTAAAGCAAGTTACTACCACAAACCAGCAGTTATGGGGACATTTTGGCGTTCTCTCTTATCCACAGTTTTCATTTTTCACGGGAAGGCTTGGAACCAATCCCCAGCGGATACTGGGGTCATACTGTATGCTTGGAACCCTCATTGTATCTCTCAGTATGGTACAGACCTTGGAAAAGTTCCGTTTGGGACTACAACTTCCAGCTGGATTTCCTGGTAGGGGGATGCTGGGGTTTTTAGTCCGAAAAAAAGCCATTCCCCTTGACACGTTGGATGTGTCTGAGGTAGATTGATCTCTGTGCTCAGTGGAGAAAACCATTGCACACTAGGGAAAGCAGGTGTATAACTAAATAAGAATTAGGTAAGCTCGACCTGCAGTTTCATGTCAAAACCTTGCCAATTTTTTCCTTCTATCAGAGTCATTCACTCATTTCTGTCACACGATGTTCGCACTGGCTCACCTTATGCTCCTTGTTGTACGATCCCATATTAGATCGTAGTGACTTACTTCTGGCAAGGCTTGTCTTTGAACGGTGCTCAGACACGGTAAGCATTACAGACTGGAGAAGCCGGAGATCTGACAGCAGAGTGTGTTTCACGCCATGTATTTTATGCACCACAAAATGTCTTGCATAATGACATAGCAGAGCCAGGGTGTTAAGGGCTGAAAAGCTGGTACTTTTGAGCTAGCAGCTAGCACATCATCCGCATCCTCCTGTCTTCCAGTTTCTCTGTTCCCACTCCGTTCAGCTGCAGTCTTTCCATTGTTGGGGGATACTGTTCCCCAGTAACACTATTTTGGTAGACTAAATGCTTTGACAGGGCTTTGTTCTGAATGGGAAATTATGACCCATCACATTTGTAAGTTGTTCCTGGTGAAAATGCAGCACACTTAGATTGTAGTATTGAGATATATCAAGACAGCTGCCTGTGTATTCTTTGGAGCAGTCTCTCTCTCTCTCTCTCTCTCTCTCTCTCTCTCTCTCTCTCTCTCTCTCTCTGTGTGTGTGTGTGTGTGTGTGTGTGTGTGTGTGAAAAAGAGAGAGAGAGAGAGAGAGAGCAGTATGTGAACTGTCTCTTCACTTCCTGAGTGGACGAGGTCCCAGTAGTAACAAACCAGCTATGAATTGATGAGCCAGGCGAGGAAAAGCCAGGGAATGAAGCTGAGGTCCAGAGTGACCTTTGGTCAGATGGTGCGGTATATAAATCAAATAAATAGTAAATAAGGTCAAGAGGCAAACAGAGTCCTCTGAGAGAATAATATAAGCTAACAGGAGAGATTCCAAAGCCAAATTTCGAGGGTCTAACTACTCCGGCTATAAACAGCGTGGTGGCTCAGCGGACTAAGGCTCCGAAACTATTGACTGCAAAGTCGGCAGCTCGACGGTTCGAATCCCGGGTGCCATGCAGCGGAGCGAGCTCCCGCTGTTAACCCCCGCTCCTGCCCACCTAGCAGTTCGAAAGCATGGAAATGCAAGTTGATAAATAGGTACCGCCATAAAAAGCGGGAAGGTAAAGCAGTTTTCCCTTGCAGCCATGCTGGCCACGTGGCCATGGACTTGCACAACACTGGCTCTTCGGCTTGAATACTGAGATGAGCACCACCCCTAGAGTCGGACACGACTAGCCAATTTTATTTTTTAACAAAGAAAACATCTAGGAGAATTGCAGCTACCTGATAGCAATTTCTTTTAGACTCTTAATATTGCACAATTTCTTAAGAATACCAACAGGCAGCTACGATGATGGGCTGTCCAACTCTTGAGTAGGTAGCAGTCTGAATACACCCCCTTTTTTCCTGACTTCGGAAGCCAAGCAGGGTCCAGTGTGATTAATTCTTCAATCGGAAGCCAGCAAAGCAAAATATGAAACCTGCAGGCAGAGCTAGGGAAGAATCCCTTTGAGCTGCTGCTAGTCAGAGTCGACGATACTGGACAAGATGGATCAATCATAGGACTCAGCAAAAGGGAGCTTCCCCTGCAGATTAGATTTGGTATGTAGAATGCCTTGAAAAAGACCATTAGGACAGTAATCACATGCCTGCTTACTTGGAAGTACATTCTGCTAAATGCAGAGCGGCTTACTTCTGAGAAGTTATACACCAGGTTAAATTGCAAATTTCTCTCTCCCTCTGCCTATCCCTTGTGGTTTAAAATGGCACGTATGTGATTAATTTTGACTTAAGAGCAACTCAATGCTAAACAAACAATCCTGTTTAATACTGTTTCAGCCATCCTAAAGAATGCTGGCCTATACTGGGACTTGATGGCACAGCTGAGCATTGCTGTTTGGAGACCTTCACAGAACTAAAATTTTATAGCTTCTTTGGTGAGAAAGAAGGAACCAGAATAAACCAGTTTATCGTCTGAGATATGATCCCTATGTTGTTGGCAGCAGCACAAGGGCTGCTCCCTTAAGGTATACTGTATCCCGTACTTGGTTTGGACAGGTTTCTCTGTGGCATTGCTACATCTAAGACAGAGAGACCATTGCCTACCCAGACCGTGCTTTGACTGTCACAGCAGAATCACCCAGATGAATCGCAAACTTAGCAAAAGTTACATTCTAGGACTACGACTCCCAGAATCCCACAGCTAAACATGCTGGCTGGAAAGTCACGGAGTTGTAGCTCAGAAAGGAACTTCTCTCTTATCGCTAGCTTTGACGTCTGCAGTTCTAAACGCTGGGCGAGAGAGGCCAAGGAGTAATGAGCCTCATTGAGAGGGGCCAGGGATGCTCGGAAGAGATATCACACTAGACATGTTGGTTCATCAATAGCTGCAATTGCACATTCGAAAAAAGAAAACCCAACAAAAACATCTGGAGCCTCCCCTTCTACTGAGCATCAGTCTTCTTGATTAGCATTTACATGGGAAGAAAGTGAAATGTTGGCAGGTGAGGGAGGGAGACTAATTTGAATATCAAAGCTCCTTCCGCATAAATGGGATAAATTACAGGTGCGCTGCTTGCCACCCCTTTCATGATAACTCTTAATATTGCACAGACAGTGACAGCCTGGGCTGGTCCCCAGACAATGAACTGCTTCAGTGTGCCACCATAGGTCCTTTTTGTTTTGATGGGTTCCTTCTGAATCGAGATTCTTCGGTGGGGAGAGGAGGGAAAGGGAATCTCTATGGTTAGGCCTGGCCATGGTCTTCAAAGAGCCTTTTCACACGACCCCTAAGATCCGCTGGCCACTTAAATTCGGACCAGAGATCTTAGGGGTTTGTCGCTGTTCCTGTGTTCCCACCCCCTCCGCACTCCTGGCTGCTGTCTGGTGAGGGGAGGGAGAAAAAAAGGAAGAAAAGAATCCCGCTCACCTCCATTCTGCCATCCCGGCACTGCATTCAGATCTCTTAAAGGGGTGGGGGGCAAAAAAAGAACAAACAGAAGCAAGGAGAGCCAGGCAGTCACTACGTTATATCAGCATCAGGAATTTTCACCTCCAGAGAGCAGGTACCTGAAAAGTGCACTGGGATGCGCTTAGGTGGGCGTGGTCGCACTTAATTATCTGTAAACTCTGGAGCTGGTGGGGAAACAATTTTAAGCTCCGGAGCTGGGAGCCATTTGCGGCGGAGTTTAGGGGTCGTGTACAAAGGGCCAAAGACTTCCTTTCATACCAAGGCCCTTTAACCCAATCCTGATTTACTGCAAAGAGAATTCTGGCTCCGACTGCATAAGGTTATCGGTGATCTCCCATGCGACTGCAATAGTCAAAGTGGTTTTCAAGGAGAGTCCTTTGCCTCCCCGCCTCCCATTTTAACGTCATGATGGTAGAATGCAGTTTGTTTGTTGTCTAACAAGTAATCAGCACACCTGTTTATACAATGTCTGTCCATACGATGACAGACGTTGCTCCTGTGCACTGGGTGGCGTCAAATCACTCTCCCATGTGCTTCTGTACTGTCCATTTTATGATCATTTTTGTAAAAAATTCCTTGATCCATTACTTACGAATAAGAGGCTTTGTTCAGACACTCACAATTTGAGGTTTCTTCTGTCTTCAAGAGAGTCTATTGGGATAGAAAGTGTGGCAACTTTTTTTAGCCCATTTGGTCATGACCCGCAGCCAGAGATGCACTGAGCTGTTACTTTTGTAATGCAATTATTTTAAAATTTGTATTCGTTCTGTAATTACCTTTTAAATCTGCACTGAAACTGTGATGTTTACTCTTTTTGTATGCCAATAAAGGCTGATTGATTGATTGATTGATTGGTAGAATGAATCCCAAATTAACTGGTGATTCCTTACAACTGGATTTGTTCTATACGTCCAGAAAAGTTTACAGTGACACCCCCCACACACTATAGTGGGGATTAGGGACCTGACCCAACCCACGATAATTGAAAATCTGTGATATGGGAATGCAGGTCGGGTCGGGCCTGGTGGGGGGCTAGTTGGCAGCCCTTGTACTTACCTCCATCCGAGAATTTGGCAAGCATTCCCCTGCATTGGAGAGTGAGAACAGACAAAAGAATTTTTTTTTACCCAGCATGTTGTTAGTCTGTGCAACTCTCTGCCACAGGAGGTGGTGATGGCATCTGGCCTGGATGCCTTCAAAAGGGGTTGGAGGAAAAGTCCATCACAGGTTACAAACCATGCTGGAGATGTGTCATCTCCAGGCTTAAAAAAAAAAAAAAACAGGATATTTCAAAGGCCGGATGCAGGGGAGTGGTTTCAGGAGACAGAGATCCCAGATGCATTTGGTGGGGCCACTCTGAGATATAGGAAGCTGGACTAGAAGGGCCTTGGGCCTGATCCAGCATGGCTCTTCTTATGTTCTTACGTTCATTGTCCAAGTCATTGATACCTTGTACCCAGAATTCCAAGTTATTTTGCTTAAGAGCAACAGGTGTTTAAAAACTTTTGAGTTTAACTGCAACAGGATGACAATACCAGGAAATCACAGTTAGTTTCTGTTGAATCTCCATGTAAATGGACCATTTGAGCAGAAGGATAAAGAACAAGTGTAGTTATTGATAATTCCATTTTAAAAAGACCTTACTAACGCAGAGCTCTGCTGAATAAAACTAAGCAATGTTTTACATCGACTGCCCTTTAAATGTTCATGTTTGATTTGTTAAACATGTTTCCTGCCCTTTATCAGAGATGCTGGCATAATTTTCCCATTAACCAGTCAGAGAATTATGGAGAGACCTGGACACAAAGAATATGCCTTTTCGTCATTAAAATATACCACTTTGGTGCATCATAGTTACATAGTTTACAAGCTATGCCTGCACTTACAAAGTGACACAAATCACTGTACTTGCCATTAAGAATGTTTTTTTAAAGAAATGAAGGCTATAATTAAAACATGGCACCTTAAACAGCCTATATTCCCTGATCCAGTGAGATTATATAAAAATCAAAGACAAATACATTTACCTTGGGGCTCGTATTCTGTGCAGCTGTGAGTAGACCACGGGTTTTATCTTGGGTGCATTTTTAGCATGGGCGCTTTACCTTTTCCTGGATAGTTTTTATGGGATCTTGGAAATGGACACTCTAAAGTTTAGAGTCTAAACCAGTGGTGTCCAAACTTCGGCCCTCCAGATGTTTTAGACCACAACTCCCACAGTCCTTTGTCATTGGCAATACAGGTTTGGAATTCTGGGAGTTGTGGTCCAAAACATCTGGAGGGCCAAAGTTTGGACACCCCCTGGTCTAAACCAAAGGACAGAATCATGCTGTCTATGAAACTATGTGCAAATCCCCCACCCATTTGGGCACCCTAACCTGGAATAAGGGCATGGCTTAGTTCCTTGCCATGGGCAGGGCAACAATAAAGGCTGGTTCGGCTCACCGTTCCTAACAAAATAAGGATTAGTCCTCTTATGTTTCCCACTTGGGCTGTGCTTCCCAACATTGTGTGCACTCTCAGGTGCTCCCAAACACAGCCGGGGGACTCTGTGACCTCCTCAGAAGTACTTCCATGGAATGGGCAGAAGTACTGCTCAAGCCAGGCTCCTCCCTGCCTTCTCCCCAGCCCCCAACCAAAGTATGACATTGGGGGAGTCAAGACCAATGTCCAGTAAGTCAAAGGAGTTGGTTGTCTCCAACATTTGAGAACCACTTAATTAGGGTTCTCCCTCTCCCAACCCTCAGTTTGAGTGGATCTCTTTAAGACGTGGTCTAACACTGGAGACATTGAAGTAGAGATGGGCACGAATAAAAAAAATGGTGTTTCGTTTGTCGTTTGTCATTTAGGGGGTCCGTTTCGTTTCGTTTCTGTTTTCTGCAAATTTTTGCAAAAAATTCATTTTCATTTTTGTTTGTTTGTTACTGTTTCGTTACCATTTATTTCAATTTTTTGTGATTTTTTTTTAGCATTTAAAGCAGTTCAATGTATTGCCGTAACGAAAACGAAACGGACGACAAAATTTCTGGTGTTTCTGTTCGTTTCGTTTCATTTTAGAGACAAAATTCGTTTGTCGTTTCGTTATGTAACAAAATGAAAAAATGAAAACAGAAACGAAAAATTGTTCATTTCGTGCCCATCTCTACATTGAAGACAAATTTAAGCAACCACCTTGCAGGTATCCTTTGATTTGTATTGAGCATTTGATACATTTGGTTGTTGATGGCCCCACAGGCTCCTTCCAACTTCACTCTTCTATGATCCTATGGTTCTTGTGATCTGAGCCATTAGAAAGCCAGGCACTAGGAAGATATATTAATAATTGTACAGCTGCAGACTTGGAAAGAACCCTATGGATCACTGAGGCCACCTCCTGTCATGGAGGCACTTTGGGCAATCAAACTCCCAACCAGACTACTGAGCTATCTAGCAGATAGGTAAGCTGGATGTGCTTCTTCTTTTCTTATCGACTTGTTGATTGGCACAACATTTAGATTGATGGCCATTTAGATGAGCAAAAGGCACCCTGAGTTGAATAAAGTTGCACTCGGTAATTCATGTGTACAGACGGACATTTAGAGACGAAGCTGTGAATGCACATGCATGGGGTATTTTCTCTCTAGCAGTCAACATACAATGCTCTGGTGGTCTTAACTTGACACCATTTGGGGGAAATTCAGTCTATAAGGCCATGGAAAATACAAGCAAAGGAATGTGTGTGTGTTGTGTTGTTACAGTTGTGACCGACTATTCGTGACCCCATATCCATGGAGTTTTCTTGGCAGGAATACTGGAGTGCTTTGCTGGTTCCTACTCCAGGTGCCTTCGGCACCTGGTATTCCCTGGTGGTCTCCCATCCAAGTACTAACCAAGGCTGACCCTACTTAGCTTCCGAAATCAAGCGAGATCGGATGTGTTTAGGACATCTAGGCAACTCAAGCAAAGGAATACCAGGATGTTAAAGCAACTGCAGCCTTTTATCTTCTAAACACACAAGGTGTTCCCAGTTCCCAGTTAAATATTCATAAGGAGAAATTAATAAGCAGCAAAGCGTGAAATGATGTTCATTTCCTTGCTTGCGATATGCAAATCAAAGCTCAGTAGATTTTTGTTCAGTGTCTCTGGGTTTGTGGAAGGAGTGGGGTAGCCAGAGGTCGCCAGAGAAATATGTTCAAACTATAGTAGGAACATATTTCTGCACAGTCCCAAGTAGAACCAATCAGGCTTTAATGGAGAGATGCTGACATGTGGCATTGCTGAACTCAATATCTGTGCCATGTAGGTACTATCTAGCACTATCAGTTAATGGGTGGCAGAGGTTCTCAACAGAAATTGGCATGAACTGGTTTGTTCCAGTTCGTCCAGGCTTGTCCTCCTCTGTCTTCTCTGTCTTCTCTGGTTCAAACAGCCACTTACCAGGCCCAGTTTGCTATGTTTCAGCCCTTCCCTAGACAGAAGAGGGTAGAGCAGAGAAGCCTGTGCTCCTGCTTTTGACTGGGAGATTAGCCACTGATTTGGAAAAAGGCATGCAAACTGGGCCTGGAGAGCGGCTAGATCAGCTGAGGAGGTGGTGGAGGGGAGCAGTGGAACTGGGACAAATCAACATTTCCTATGATACATGTGGGGATTCCATAGTTCTGAACCCCAAAAGTGGCCAGCACACAGAAGGCAGCTGAAGGCCTGGAAGGCCTGCATGGCCTGGATTTCCCAGCAATCCCCAGGGCTGAGCAGGAACCCTGTGTATGCTGATCTAAGCATAGGTCAGGAGGCCAGAAAACAGGATATCAGGATACCTCAAGGCCATCTGCTCTGTGACCCTTGGCCCCATAGGTTCCTTTCCTTGATCCTCATCAATAACAAGCAAATATGTCCCTCCAGATAAACATGCATTTCCCTCCCACCGATGGAATGTCTTTCCTCTGTCTATTGTTCTGCTGTTATCAATAAAGAACAGGTCTCTGGTCCTGGGCAGTGTATGCAAGCACACAGATACAGACACAGACACTCACTCACAGAGACTCACAGGCATACACGAACGCATGCCGCTGATGCAAACCCAGAGAGACACGCAGACCCTCCAGCACAGAAACGCTGCCTGAGGACCAGAGATGATTGCACCCCAAAACTCTGTGTGTGCTTAATCCATAACGCTACAGATATGTCTTTGCCATATGCCATATACTCTATCTAAGAACTGGAGACATATTCTAAAAGGAAAAAATAGGTCTCTCCTCCCAATCCTCTGCTTCCTCTGGGCTCTGCCTCTGAGTGGGCGTGCAAGAGTGGAGGCAGAGCAGGAAAGCTGGGGCGCCCAGGGAACAGCTCTGCAGCCAAAATGTTGAACCGTGCCCAACTGCCGAACCACGGTTCACGCCCATTTCTACCGTAAAAGAATTATATAGCTGAAATCTGGAGAAAGTGCAACTTCATGAAGAAGGCTCCAGCTTCTTGTGGAGGTGTAGTCAGTGTCATGAGCAATCCCCAGGACACAGAGTAAGTGGTAGTCTCTTTAGATCAGTGGTTCTCAACTTGTGGGTCCCGATATGTTCCTGGAATACAACTCCCAGAAATCTTGGACAGCTCAGCTAGTGATGAAGGCTTCTGGGAGTTGCAGTTCAGGAACATCTGGGGACCCACAGGTTGAGAACCACTGCTTTAGATACATCTTAAGAAGATAGAAGTAAAGTTTACTTACAGTTATAAGTTATAGTTACAATCAGAAGGAAAGTAAACCAAGGAAAGGGTAGAGGTTTAGAATGAAGAAAGGTTCAAAGTTTGCCTGTCAAAAGGCAATCAAGGAAGAAGAGGCAAACAGCAGCAGCAGCAGCAGCAGCAACAGCAGCAGCAGCAGCAGCAGCAGCAGCAGCAGCAGCAGCAGCAGCAGCAGCAGCAGCAACAACAACAACAACAACAACAACAACAACAACAACAAGGGAAGCAGGAAAGTAACAAGAAGAACAAGACATCTCAATCATATTGACAGGAAAAACTTGAAATTAAATCAGTAGCGAGTAATAAAAACAGTATTTCCTTTTCCATGGAGGCTCATTGTTAAATTATGCAAGACTGCAATTTTCTCAACAGACAATATCAAGTTGGAAGGTCTGATCTTGTGATTCCAAATCAAGCAGACATCAGCGGCTCAGCACCCTGCAACGAAAGCAGCCTTTTAAACCACAGCCTTGTGAGGTGCCATAAAACAAGGCACAGTGTGGAAGATGACAAAGGCATGTACACAGCCGTGAATCTCTTTTATTATTACTAAAAGCAGCTGAGCAGGCCGTAGTCGATATTTGTGGCTTTGAGCTGCTTGCAGGAGAACATTTTCCATTAACACCGGGCTGTTACTGAGTAAACTGCAGTGATAAATGGATCATTTCTTTCTTCCTTTTAAGCAATGCCGTTTTGTTTTCCAATGGATCAGTTTCATACCAGGTACAAATGCTTAGATATAAGTCTACTGAGCTACGGTCCAAAGTGCTTTGACCTCGGAACAGGTCCCACGGAACTCATTGGAACTTACTTGAGTAATGGAGGTTGCACCTTACGAAATTTTGCCTTTGTGGCTTTTGGAAAGAAACACCGAGAAAGAGATTTATGGTAGTTTTCACTCAAGTTTTTCATATACATTTTGGTTCTGCTGCTAAATGCCTCATTTTTGCCGGGTGGTCCTGGGTACCTTAAAATGGAGCTCCAATCGTTGTGCAAGAATTTCAAAATTCAATATTTTATTATACATTTGTTGAATTTATATATTTACAGAGGATAATACAGAAGCCGTATCCTATTTATATATGATGCATGACTGTTGCACACATGATTGATTCACTTGAGGCTGGAAGTCCACTGCAGTGTCTTTGGCAGTTACGTCACGTCCCGTTCGTCCCTCCTTGCTGTTCCACTTTGGACCGGTACAACCCCCCCCCCTTACAGTACTTCATGTCCATAGCGTGACAGCAAAAAGTTGTCTCGACCACGCCCCCGGAACTAGGAACGGAGCGTGACAAGCCGTACCTGCCCCTGGACTGGGGAATTCTTTTGTCTCTGTTCCTGTTCTGGGACAATGTCCCTTGAGGTAACCACTGTCATGCAACAAAGGCAATCTTCTGCTCGTGAACTTGCATCCGTCCATTTCTCTCATACTTTTGAGTGCTGTGGATCGACATTTCAAATAGACAACGCACAGGTTGTGTGGTATGCCCTTTATTTTTATGGGTCCCCCCCCCAAAAAAGCAGATCTTGTCACGAAACAAGGCTGTAAAGTAACACTTGTCACGAGACACATTATCACGACCGTGAGTAAATGGAAACAGGGACTGAACAGGGGCAAAACCACGTGACAGTGAACAACGCTGTCACGGTACAAACGTAATCGCGGAAGAAGGTAGGATGTGAAGTAAGCGCCCTTGTCTCCATGACACCAAGACAGCATTCAACATCTTTAGTTGCCAGCCAGCATTCTGTATCATAGAGTGCAACAAGCCATATGATGGTGCGATAGATCCTTTACCTCAAATGGTCTCTGATCTTTTTATCACATATGACACTTGACGCGATATGACATTTACATCATATACATTATTTATTTATATCTGGAAGTGTCAGACTTTGTCAGACTGATGAGACTGCTTGGATGAGCAGTGAAACGTTTCAATCTCTCAAGAAAAAGAAGTCCAGTTGCCATGACTCCACTTCCAGATAACCTCACCTGGATGACTGAGAATCTTCACAGACATTATTTACGTATATGTTTATTATAATTATATATTTATAGAGGATAATGCAGAAACAGTGCCCTATTTATATGCGATGCAGGCCAGGGGTGGGAAAATTCCCCTCTATCATAGGTTGCAGTATACTTGTTCTCATTTAGCTCCATCTACTAATATGTTGCTGATGCTGATGGGAATGGTAGTTGACGAAAATGTAGATCGTTCCCTCAGTGTTGATTAGTACTTTTCCTGTAGATCAGGAGTAGTAAAGTACTTGAGTACCGATATCTACATATCTCTAGGCAAAGATGTCTTCAGTCGTGCACCTTCACACATTGAGCAGTGACACAATCAAAGCAACAAGAATGTCTTCTTGTTGTGAACCTGAGGCTTACAGTGCGGAGTTCATTCATAAGACCGCCTCATTTGGTTTCCCCTGTGCCACACCCTTTCATTTCCATGATTTACGAGGCTTCCTGGGTTCATAGTGGAACTGCTAAAGGTGCAGAAGAGAGCGACTAAAATGATGACTGGGCTGCGGGACCTCCCTTATGAGGAAAGGCTAAAACATTTGGGGCTCTTTACTCTGGAAAAAAGTCACCTGAGGGGAGATATGATTGAGACGTACAAAATGAGGCAGGGCATGAGTCAAGTGGATAGAGGGACGCTCTTCTCCCTCTCACAAAATACCAGAACTAGGGGACATTCACTCAAATGGAGGGCTGGGAGAGTGAGAACAGACAAAAGAAAATATCTTTTTACCCAGCGTGTTGTTAGTCTGTGGAACTCCCTGCCACAAGATGTGGTGAGGGCATCTGGCCCGGATGCCTTTAAAAGGGGATTGGACAGATTCCTGGAGGAAAAGGCCATCACAGGTTACAAACCATGATGGTGCTGTGTAATCTCCAGGTTTAAAACCGGGGTACTTCAAGGGCCAGATGCAGGGGAGTGGTATCAGGAGACAGAGATCTAGTCTCAGGCACTCCCAGATGCATTTGGCGGGGCCACTGTGAGATACAGGAAGCTGGACTAGATGGGCCTTTGGTCTGATCCAGCATGATGGCTCTTCTTAGGTTCTTATGTTCATGGAATATGAGGAAGGGACTGTGTTTGGGACCTCCAGAATATTCTGGTGTATATTTATTCAATTTGGGGGTTAACCCATCTTGAAGAAGATCTTCAAGTAATGGTCTCCCATCCAAGCATAGACCAGGCCTAAGCCTGCTTAACTTTAGCAGAGGTAGCATCATTTGCCCTCACGCCATACTCTCGGAATTGTTCTCTTGGGATTAAAAACAAAACAAAACTTCATAATGAAGAATAATGTCAGGTGTTTTGTTTTGGAAAAAATCTCATGGCAGCAACCCCTCTCTTACTGCTCTTTGTTCATTCTCTTAAAGGAACTGACATCTTGGAAAAATGAAAACACACTTGATAATTCTGCAGAAAGCACATTCATGGTAATTAGCCAATAATAGATGATTGACATGGAATATAAATTCCCATTATAGATCAAGGTTGCTTTGTCATTGTCAAACTGACTGCCATCTCAGATCATATGTGAGTGCAATACAGTTGATGAAGCTGGCGCCTGGACCAGAACACCCACAAGTTTTTGTTTGTTTGGTGCCTCCTTTTTGATGGATAGAAAATGTTCTTTTTAAAAATAATAATATTTTATTGAATTTTCTAAACCTAAACAAATATATTATTTGCATCTTGCCGTGTTAGATAGTTGAAATACAAATATTTTCCCAGTATTTCAGCCCAAGTGTTTGAAATATTCAAAATTTACATATTTCTTTTCCATCATTAATATTCATCGTTACTTACCTCTAGCTTCATCTATTTTATTTATTTTATTTATTTTATTTATTTATTCAACTTATATGCCGCCCACTACCCAAAGGTCTCTGGGCGGCTTACAATCAAAGAATTAAAACAATTTAAAATAGTTATAAATAAAATATCAATAAATCATCAAACAGTAATAAAAACCTTCTTTAAAATAATCATCCTAAAATTGTCATCAGTGGACCCACAATCTATATTGTATCAATTAAAAACCTTCTGGAACAGGAAGGTTTTTACCTGGCGCCGAAATGTAATCAGTGTTGGCGCCAGGCGGATCTCAATAGGGAGGGCATTCCATAACTTGGGAGCAGCTGCCGAGAAGGCCCTTTGTCTACAAGCCATCCCTCTCACCTCCTTGAGGGATGGCTCTTTCAAAAGCCCCCCCTGGCTCGATCTTAATCGCCGGGTAGGTTCGTATGGAAGGAGGCGGTCCTTCAGGTATCAGGTATCTAGTACAGGGAATAAAAAAAAGCAGAGTACAATATTAAGCTAGCCTACTGAATCTTAACCACGTCAATACAGTAGGACCCTGGTATCCGTTGGGGATTGGTTCCAGGCCTTCTCGTGGATAATGAAAACCGTGGATAAGAGAGAACGCCTGCCCACCCACCCCCAAACTGCTGTTTCCTGACAGTTGCTTGCTTTATGACTGCTGTTTTGAGACAGTAGCTTGCTTTATGGCTGCTCTTTGTGACAGTAGCTTGCTTTACAGATGCTGTTTGTGACAATAGCTTGCTTTGTGGCTGCTGAATTATTTAATTTTTTTCCTCTGCCAACCGTGGATAATGAATCAGTGGATACGGGGGTCCTACTGTAATTCTTCATTTTATTAAGCAGCTTAAAATCTATTTGCTTAGCTCAATATACGATAAGCGCACATTTATATCTGTTTTCATCTAATACAAAAAGTGAAGATAGCAACTTTGACTTTTAAGATATCCTGTCTAATCTACAAAAATTAGTAAATAATGGGCATCATCAACCAATTATATTTTATCCATTCTGTTCTTGTACACCACTTTTAATTCCTAGATTCCTCCCCACTCCCAGTAATTACTACATAAATTGGTATTCCATCCCCTCCGCTGGCTTATCTTAATTTGAAGTAGATTAACCTTTTCTCTGGATGAAGATCCATGCTGGACTGGTCCTATTGTTAAAAAGGGTGATGTAGAGAGTCTATCTTTTATGCAAACACTAGGTGGGGAGAATATTCATTTTAGGACAGTGAACTGTTCATCATTTACATTTATTATTACATTTCTTCCAGCATGGCTGTGTTTGTCACTATTTAAGCCTTTGGCTCTAGGCATCAAGATATATTGGTTTGTCTCTGTGTTTAATACCAGTAAATGGGCCTCGGAATATCCCAAGTTAGAAACCTGGACCTCTACCCTGTCTTCCAACCTGTCTGGCAACCCTGTGAATGAGTGACCTTCAAAATGTCCTATTATTAACAGCCCCACTCAGCTCTTGCAAACTCAAAGCTGTGGCTTCTTATTATTGAGTCAATCACTTTCATGTTTGGTTTGCTTCTTTTCCTTTTGCCAACAGCTTTTTGCAGGATTATTTTCTATTTGAGTCCATCTTGTCCTCTTGTGATGTACCCCAAACACTATAGCCTTAGCTTGGTCATTTTTGCGCCTAGAAGAACTTGGTGGACAGCAGATGAACTATTTAGTATAGAGATGGAGGAAATTGTAAAGGTAAAGGTTCCCCCTGCACATGCGTGCTAGTCATGTCCTACTCTGGGGGCGGTGTGCATCTCCATATTCAAGCCGAAGTGCCAGTGTCGTGCAAGTCCATGGCCACGTGGCCGGCATGGCTGCAAGGAAACACTGTTTTACCTTCCCGCTTTTTACAGCGGTACCTGTTTATCGACTTGCATTTACATGCTTTCGAACTGCTAGGTTGGCAGGGACTGGGGTTATCAGCGGGAGCTCGCTCCGCTGCGTGGCACCCGGGATTCGAACTGCCAAGCTGCCAACTTTGTAGCCAACAGTTTTCGGAGCCTTAGTCCGCTGAGCCACTGGCAGAGTATTAAATTTAGACGCTCAGGCTCTCATGGTGACATTGCCCATGGCCAGTTATCTTATACAAATACGATTAAAAAATACCTACCCATAACTAAAGAGCCAATCTGTTGTTAAATTAATGGCTTTTAAATGCCTGTTCTTGAATACATACTTTGAGTGGAATCCTATCAGTTCCGTATATCAGAACAAGCACATATGGGATATGCAGCACTGAAATATTGCTGGTAGAAAACTAGTCATTGCTGGTATTCATTATTGTACCAGTCACGTGAGTTCGTGTGTGACAAAGGATGCATGCAGCAACTTCTTAACTCATGGAAAGTTGCTAGCATAATTTATACCATGTTACTTATATTCACATAGCTAACCAATAGAATTCTGGCTGCTGTCAAAACAGACCGTTCAATGTATTTTGTTTTTAATGCCACTTCCGATCTTGCCTGATTTCGGAAGCTAAGCAGGGTCGGTCCTGGTTAGTACTTGGATGGGAGACCACCAGGGAATTCCAGGTGCTGTAGGCACCTGGAGTAGGAACTGGCAAACCACTCCAGTATCCCTGCCAAAAAAACTCCATGGACACAAAGGGTCACAAAGAGTCGGTCACGACTGTAACGATGCAACTCTCTCTCTCTCTCTCTCTCTCTCTCTCTCTCTCTCACACACACACACACACACACACACACACACACACAGGCTTATTGGCAAGAAAGCTCATTAAATCAATGATACTTGCTTCCAAGTTGATATGGCAAAGTGGGTTGGATGTAATGGGGTTCCCAAACCCAAACTAAACATGTTTAAATCATGCTTTCACCTTGCAACAAGAAAGGAAGGGTGATTCCAGTTTTTTATTTTGTTTTTCTAAGACAAGACTTGTCATTTTTACAAAGAAACTAAAATTGTATCTACAGTATATTTTTAAGAGCCTGGAGGAAAATGGATTGGATTTGTAAACAGACTTTCATATCTGATGCCAAGGGGTCAAATCCTGCTGTTATTGGGGGGGGGGGAACTCCCTGTGGTGTAAGTGAGGTCAGAAACTGACTCAAGCTCAATTGGAACAAAGTCGAGGGATGATGATTGAAGAAAGTACCCTGGTTTATGGGTCACCGAGCGGGCTGTAATTAATTTATGAGATTGACACATTCTGCCTCAAACAGCTGTCTCTGTCTCTCTCCGCTAAGTGGCATGAAGGGTAAAATCCAATCTATGGCTGCTGATTCAGGATTTAAGACTGCTCGCTGAGAGGCTCCAAAGGATTTTGAATGCAACTTTACTGTATCCAAGGTCTGAGCCAAGGTCCCACTCAGGGCAGTTCCCAAACATAGGCCTGATTGATCATTTGTAACATTAACATTTGGAAACCAGACAATGTGGCAATAGCCTCAGTAGCTTCATAGCTTTGCAGTGGAAAGGAGAAGAGCGCTCCTCCCCCCTCTCCCACTGTACTGAGCTTGTATTTGTATGTACAGTTTTTCTGCTGGAGATGTTTTACAGCCTTGCATTGTATTTTTTTTTAAAAAACAAAACACTTAAAGCTATGCACACATTTGCAAAGAGACAAGGAAAATGAACAGTTCTTTAAGGTAAATAGGAGAGAGGGGAATGGAGGAAACCCAACCTCAGAGGTTGCATTAAAACCATTGATAATGGTAAGTGTCACAAGAATTTAAATTCTGACAATTGGATGACCCTCCCAGGTTGTGCTGTGTTCTCTATAGTTGCAGGAGAGAAGAAATAATAGTGAGAAATTTGTTTTTTTTTTTAAAAAGATTTAGAAAGGCATGGAAATCTTCATTTGGTCCACACTTTTCCCCGGTCTTGTCTTGCAATGATCTGGATCATTAAATGCTGCAGTTTATGAATATAGATCACAAGTAACTGTCTTTCGCATCTTAAGTACTGAGAATGCTTGTTTGTCACAGCAGGACAGTATTGCGCTCCCTTTAGTTTGCAAATCAAGTTGCTTGTTGTTTTATGGTGATGCTAGAAGTCAGCATGGCTTTGCTTGCAAACAACTTTCCATCTATGGTGTGTGTGCCCGCATGTGCAGAGCTTCATTTGGGCTGCACATGGGCTGCCAGTTAGTTTACTTCCCATTATGGATGAAGCCCTGCCCTTCTGCATGCCATAGAATCATAGAATCATAGAGTTGGAAGAGACCTCAAGGACCATCTAGTCCAACCCCCTGCCATGCAGGAACCCCCATTATAGGACTTGCGACAGATGGCCAGCCAGCCTCTGTTTAAAAACCTCCAGAGAAGGAGACTCCACCATCCTCTGTGGCAGCATATTCCGTTGCCGAACAGCTCTGTCATGAAATTCTTCCTAATGTTTAAATTGAATATCTTTTCCTGTAGTTGGAGACCATTGCCCCATGTCCTAGTCTCTGAAGGCATGGAAAACAAAACAGTCCCTTCTTCAATGTGACATCCTTTCAAATATTTAAACATAGCTATCATATCCCCTCTCAATCTTCTTTTTGAAAGGCGAGACATTCCCAGTTTCCTAAGCCGTTCCTCGAAAGACATTTCTTCCAGACCCTCAATCATCCTGGTCGCCCTCCTCTGTACCCGCTCAAGGTTATCAACATCCTTTTTAAATTGGGGTGCACAGAACTGGACACAGTACTCCAGGTGGGGTCTGCCCATGCAGTGGGAAGGGAAGAAGAGGAAAGGTTGACTACAAGCATGGATTACAAGTGTTTAATGGGGGGGGCATCTATAATGCCCAGTTTAGACCAAACCCAGCAACTGTGACTGCTAATTCTGGCTGTAAACTTCAAAGTTAACTTTGCAGAGAGAGAGAGAGAGAGAGAGAGAGAGAGAGAGAGAGAGAGAGAGAGAGAGAGAGAGAGAGAGAGAATTCCTGTGCATTCGTAAAGGATTTCTCCTTCCCTGTCCGCGTATCATCCAGAAATTTTGTGACGCCTCCTTGCATGCAGTGGACAAATTCTACAACTGTAGAAATGTCATTCTGATCAACCTTAACCAGCTCCTCCGATAATGGAGGCTGGCGAAAGACTCCAGTGTTTGCAAGGGAGCAGAAAAAGTTTGCATCCAGTCCAAACTTGATAGGAGCTGTCCAAAGTTCTGAATCCAAGTGCCCAAATAGGCTTTGCAGACATTTCCTTTGATGTTCAGATCAAAGGGCAGGGTGAATTCATTAGCCCCACCGTGCTGGAGTCACTGACTTCTCAATTAAAACACCCAAACATTTATCCCTGTCAATAAGTGTGTCCCTTTCCCAGTGTGTCTGACGTCATCCGGCCATAGAGGTTCTGGTTTGAAGATACGGGATTGGCTTCTTTCTAGTCTGCGCTGGGGCCTTCCGACGGTCAGAGAGAGACCCGCGTGCAACTCGACTGTTGTTATTTGGGTGGAAATGAAGCTGCTGCCTTCCCACAGCCGGTGTTCAAAGATGGCAATCCAATCTTCCAGATGTCAAAGATGGCAGCCATAATGAAAAAGTAAGAGGAAAAAAGAGAAGAAGAAAAAAACCCTAGAAGAGATGTGGGAACCTCACGGTCATCTTAAACCTCTTAAATGACAAACCTATAATCTGTGGGAGAAAAAAAATGATTCCCTGAATACATGTTATAGCTCCCAGTCCCAAATTGCGGTGTTCTTATAGAAATTGGTTTCTGCCCAGGAGGAGATAATGTCAATCAAGACTCTTGCGTTCCTTGGTGCCTCTGAGGAATGAAAGTGGTCGATGGGGAGGGGAAGATGAAGGGGGACAGGAGAAGGAGTCTTTCCATTCATGAAATGGCACTTGTTGGGAAGCTAAACATTAAATTCAATTTCAGCTCCTGGGGTTTCACCAGCTCTTCAGAACACTGAACTTAGGTTGCAGGAAGGCTGTGACTTTTGGCAGCCAGAACGTGGCATCAGATTTGGGTGTCCAAACTCATTTTATCAACCTCAGAAGAATGGAAGGCTGAGTCAACCATGAGCCGGCTACCTGGGATTGAACCCCAGGTCATGAGCACAGTTTTACCTGCAGTACAGGCATTTAACCACTGCGCCATGAGGCATTTAGCCACTGCACCAAAGAAGAAGAAGAAGAAGAAGAAGAAGAAGAAGAAGAAGAAGAAGAAGAAGAAGAAGAAGAAGAAGAAGAAGAAGAAGAAGAAGAAGAAGAAGAAGAAGAAGAAGAAGAAGAAGAAGAAGAAGCAGTAGCTAAACATTAAATTCAATTTCAGCTCCTTCGCTGGGGTTTCACTGATGGTCACTTCCAGAGATGGCCCAAGATATTTCACTGCCTTATTTCAAGGACCAGGAGAGGACCATCATTTTGGTCAGTATCTGGACACTGAAACTGATTGGATGGACAATTGAACTGAACTTGACTTCACCCCTTGTGATTGGGTTAGTATCTTCTTTATGATAGCTAGTAGGCTTATTCATCGATCCCCAGGCCAATCAGAAGCACTTCACACCTCCACCAGGAAGGCCACTGCTAAGGACCCATGATTGATATGTGTTGGGAAGGGTTGCATAGGTGGGACTTTTACATGTCCCAAGCCATTGTATGTCTTATGAGCCTATTCAGGCCACTGTCCACCTTAATGAGCCCATTCAGGCCAGGGGTGTGTGAAACCAAGGTGGACTATCAATTGGGGTCCTTGCACCAACCTTCCTCAGAATGATGAAGCCGCTTGGATGTGTAGCGAACTATTTCAATCTCACAAGAAAAGAAGTCCAGTTGCCATGACTCAACTTCCAGATAGCTAGGAGGCTAGTTTTGCAGGGCTCAACACAGATTGTGTAGTGTAAATTCTATCCTTTAGTGGTCAAACTACCATTAAGGAGAATATACATTTTAAGCCTTTCTACAATATTTCATCAGAGATACATGCCTTGGTGATCAGATCCTCAAATTAAGACCACACTTATATGTTCCAGTGATCAATCCTGAGCATGTTGAGAGCAAGGCACAGAGGTGAGGAAAATCACGGATCATGCCAAAGAGATGTCTTTCACCACTCGAGGGAGCACCTCTTTCGACTACATGTTCAGTGTATCATCTACTTAGACCCAGACTATAGAAACATTTGGATGGCGTATGAGAAGGCTCACTTCTGGGATGCTACCACTGCTGCTCCTCTAAGCACATGTTGCCTCAGGTGATTCTCTCTCTCTCTGTCTCATGGAACAGCCAATTTGGCAGGACACATATGGCACATAGATTGCAATCTTCCCAGTTGTTCTATAACCACTATACCGTAACACCCAGCATGCACATCACATTTTTTCCTTGTTTCCCATGCCAAACAATGGCAGACTTATGTTGGAAGTGAACCTTACGCTACTAACAATTTTTTACCTGCCTCAAAGTTTTTTCCCAGCATCGCCACCTGAATTTAGATAGTAGGCTTCTGTTTACTCCATAGGACTTCTGTTCAGCCCGCAAAAATGATGGATTTTCATCACTGTATTCTCTCAGAAGTGTCCAACATGAGAAGTAAATTGACCTTTGGGAATGAGGGGGAAGGAACACCCTTGCAAAATCTGAACACACCCCATTTTTATGGCTAAGTGATGAAAGCCTTATGGAAAATGGCACCACATTTGGGGAGAATGCATAATGACAAAGCTTGCGCTCAGCTGCACAGATAAGATTATGGAGACATGTTGCATACAAACCAGGCAGCTTTGCATTGAATCTCTGAATCCTTTAGACTTCATTGGTAGCCACTTGTGGCCAGGCAGATGTCGCTGGAATTTAAGCTGGCCCTTCTTGACCTTGTAGGGTAAGGCTGATGTGAGTTGTTGTGAGAGAATACCTATGGGGGATGGGGGGCGGGGGAGGAGAGGGCTCTTATGCCTTCCCCCTAATTCTCATTCTTGAGTAGAAGAAGAAGAAGAAGAAGAAGAAGAAGAAGAAGAAGAAGAAGAAGAAGAAGAAGAAGAAGAAGAAGAAGAAGAAGAAGAAGAATTCGCTGGAAAGCTAAAATATTTCACTGCCTGATTTCAAGGACCAGGAGAGAACCATTATTTGGGTCAGTATCTGGACACTGAAACTGATTGGATGGACAATTGAACTGAACTTGACTTCACCCCTTGTGATGGGTTAGTATCTTCCTTATGATAACTAGTAGGCTTATCATGCGGCCCTTTTATTGATCCCCAGGCCAATCAGAAGCACTTCACACCTCCACCAGGAAGGCCACAGCTAAGGACCCATGCTTAATGGGTGTTGGGAAGGGTTGCATAAGTGGGACTCTCCTTCCCTGAATTGCTATACAGAACGATCTCTTAAGCGATATAGGATGGGCTCTTAAAGTAGTATCTCTCTGCTGTCATGAAAACCACAGCTTGCTTGGACTACAACTCTTCATGTTTGCTGGGGATTTAATATGTATTAATATATAGAAATGTTGTATTTGTTACGAATGAGAGAGGAGAATTATAGTCCATAGGGGAAAAAAATAACTTTTACAAGCAAGGCTGAAAAAACACATTTATTTTCTATGTGCGTCTTCAGGACTATCAGCCTTACCAGTGGCCTTTAGTGATATTAGTGTAACATTTTCTGGAACAACAGTGACTGAAATCCTGTTGCACACCTACACTGGCAGAAGGCAAGTGGTGTAACATTCGGTCACTTCCAGCTGGCAATTAAAGAGTTGTACCTGTAATTCTTGGGGGAAGGGGTTTCTATCTATCTATTGGCTTGCCATGAGCTCAAGAATCCCAGTGGGGACTCTATGAATACCAGCTGGAAGGGAGTGAGTGTTATGACATTTGCCTTCTGCCTGTGTGAAAAAGGAACTGGATTTCAGCCAGCATTTATTGCTTTGACTGTATTCTGTTGACGATTGTGCTTGCAAACGATGCTGCAGCTCTCCTCTCCCATTCATAAAAAGTTATTTTCCAAAACGGATCAGTAAATATCAGTCTGATGTTTGTGCTGGGATTACAGAGACATGCTTTTTGGATAAGACCAAGTGTCAGCATATTAAATTTGTGCAAGGAAACTAGTAATGATCCCCAGATCAAGGGGGGGGATAGCAGTCTTAATTTCAGTTTCAGTGGCTATAATTGTTACTGTTGCCTCAGCGCAAAGTGGCAATGAATTAAACGCACAGTGGAACACCCTAATATTCCACAGAGCTGTCTGACTGGAGTAATAGGGCTATATTTTTGGGGAAGTGTGGATTAGTGATGGCTGTACGCTTCTTTCTCGACTAATAAGCAAACCAGTTGTTAAGATATATAATTGGCGTGTCGGCTGCCCTTGAAAATCTTCTGCACTTTGGGGAGTGAGCGCTTGAGGCAACAAGAGGGACGAGCATTGAGGGAGTTAAAGGGAGCACAACAATCAGATATAAAAATTTTAATGAGCTCTTTTTTGACACCACAATTTGTCTTTGCGAGTTACTCTAGCGAGCAAGGCCAGAAGCCATATGTAGATGAGATTGTCTCAGCGACTGGTGCTTGCAAGCCTGCTGGAGCTGCGAGGGAATATTTGGGTGATGAAATGATATTGCACATAATGGGGTTGAAGAAGGCAACAAGTCATTTCCTTCAGGGAAACACACTGGGCTCATTTTTTTAAAAGAACGGGCTCGTGCTGAGAGTTGGAGGTTCAGAATATATATATATATATATTTTAATGTTGCAGAATCTAATTGAGTTTCAGGGAACAAAAACAAATAATGATACTGGATTTTCCCCTTGGCGGTTGCATTACATTTTCTTCTTGTTGTTATTAAATGATGACTGCTTGCCACTTTGGAGGAAGATCACAGGGTAGGAACCAAGCAGTGGCTATCTATCTATCTATCTATCTATCTATCTATCTATCTATCTATCTATCTATCTATCTATCTATCTATCTATCTATCTATCTATCTATCTATCTATCTATCTATCCAGCCATTCCCCCTTCATCTATCTATCTATCTATCTATCTATCTACAGTGGTACCTCGACGTATGAATTTAATCCATCCCGAATGCATGCTCTTAAGTCGAACTACTCTTAAGTCAGGGTACCTATCTAAAAAATTGAAAAAATAAATTAAAAAATCAGAAAAAAATATTTGTAAGTCGAACAGACCATATCTAACATTTGTAAGGCGGCAGTTATATCTAAAATTTGTAAGGCGTCAGTAAAATGCCAACAGTTTTCCTCTCTTAAGTCGAATTGCTCTTAAGTCGAGCTGCTGTTAAGCCAGGGTACCACACTATCTATCTATCTATCTATCTATCTATCTATCTATCTATCTATCTATCTATCTATCTATCTATCTATCTATCTATCTATCCTTCCTTCGTTTGCTATCTATCTATCTATCTATCTATCTATCTATCTATCTATCTATCTATCTATCTATCTATCTATCTATCTATCTATCTATCTATCTATCTATCTATCTTCCAAAGTTCTGATTCCAATTAGAAATATTTTTTCCTAAGGGCACCCCTTTTGGAGCTTCATAACTCAGCTCCCTGACATCCAAACCTTTCTAAATTTGGGAAGTCTTCCAGGAAAGGGATTGAGCTCCCTGCCATTGATTCCTCTAGGATGAATTGTTTCATTCTAGAGGGGGAAATGGTGTTTTGTGACAAAACAAAACATGTCCTACCATTTCGTTAGGTAATGAAATAATTTGTTACCAAATGAAACCATGAAGCAGCATTGCATTTTTGTTTGTTTCATGCCCATCTCTAATCAATACCATCTGTACTGTTCATTTACATGGCAAAGCTGCTTGGGTGGTTAGTAAACCGTTTCGCCCTCACAACAAAAGAGGTCCAATTACTATGACTCAACTTCCAGATAACCTCACCTGAATGACTGAGAATCTTCACAGGTATACATCAGCAGAGTTTTTATCTCTGCAACAATGGTCTGTAATAATGCATCATAATTATCCAGTTTGAGAGAAACCAAGTCACCCCACAATATTTTGCAGCGTTGGTGTATAATAAATTGCTGCATGGAAAGTATCACACACCCAACCAACTGGGAGAATCGCAGCTAATTGCTGAGGATGATGGGCAATGACATATCTATAAGTCAGGATCAGAACAATACTTGTGATGTGCCTGTGGTATCTCAGCACTCAGATAGCCAGATTTAGATGGGCCAAAGAGATGAGCTCCCCTGTGGAAGAAGGACTATCTAGAGCAGTGTTTCTCAACCAGTGGGTCCCCAGATGTTCCTGGACTGCAACTCCCAGAAATACTGGCCAGCTTAGCTAGTTATAGAGACTTCTGGGAGTTGCAGTCCAGGAACATCTGGGGATCCACAGGTTGAGAAACACTGGTCTAGAGGTTGAAAATATTTTAAGTTCAGAAACCTGTGCCTGCTTGCTGTGTTAGGATCCTGGGTCTTTTTGGGGAGAGTATTATGGGCTACCGCTCTACGAAATCCTCCTTGATTATCCAGTTTCCAGGATAATCACTATTAACCAGTGGTATTCTGTCTGCTTCCCATCCAAACTGGTATGTGTACTGGTTTCATTTTCATCTAAATTAACTCAGTCAACCTCTTCCTTACTTGAATGAATAATTTAAGGGAAAAGAGGTTAATAGTAGTGACAGATAAAGCACAGCAAAGTGCAGGGCACACACGTATACCAAGATTAAATAGCACTTGTCTAGAAGAGAAATACCTTGAAGCCATGAACCGTAAGACATGTGATAAAGAAAGCCTGATAAGGTTATTGAAATCTAAGAGGTGCCTGTAAATCATTATGATCATTATGTTCTGCACAACTTATTATAATGCACTGGGGTTGTTGTAATAGGTATGGAGATACTGCATGATAAGAAACTTGGCTTGGAGGCGTTCAAGAGAAATTTAGACAACCCCCTGGCACCCTTCCAGCATCATTATTTTTCATTATATGATTCTAAGTCTGTGTCATAGCTCTTCCCATGCTTACAAATATGTGACCAAAGATGTAAGTCCTACTGTGCAGGGTTACAGTTGGAATCCCAAACAGAATGGCATGAATCCTACAAGGGATGGTACTCATTTTGAACTGTATGACTCTGTATGGTTTATGAGCAGAACATGGGTGGTACCATAACATTTGGGGATGAGGTAGTGCCTTGCTTGTATGCTGCCTAGATGCCCTGAGCACATCCGATCTCGCCTGATTTCGGAAGCTAAGCAGGGTCAGCCCTGGTTAGTACTTGGATGGGAGACCACCAGGGAATACCACGTGCTGTAGGCGCCTGGAGGAGTAACTGGCAAAACCACTCCAGTATTCTTGCCAAGAAAACTCCGTGGACATGGGGTCACAGAGAGTCGGCCACAAGAGGAATGATACAACAACCACTGCCTTGCTTAGTCCTCTTGCTTGGTTCTTGCTTGGTGTGTGTGTGTGTGTGTGTGTGTGTGTGTGTGTGTGTGTGTGTGTGTGTGTGTGTGTGTGTGTGTGTGTGTGTGTGTGTGTGAAACATTAGCCTTTACTGATTATTTTGTTATTTTCTTATTTATTATTGTTGAATTATTGATGTAAACCGCCTGAAGTTCCTTCGGAAGACGGGCGGTACAAACATAAATAAATAAATAAATAAATAAATAAATAAATAAATAAATAAATACCCCTCTTTGGGCCTTTTTACACGACCCCGAAGATCCGCTGGCTACTTAAATTCGGATCTTAGGGGTTTGTCGCTCTTCTGTGTCTCCACCTCTCCCTACTTCCTGGCTGCTGGCTGCGTGAGGGGAGGGAGGAAAAAAAGGGACAAAAGAATAAAACCTTACCTCCCGGTGTTGGTGGACGCTGCCGGGGGAGCCCCGGTTACTTCCTGGTTCCTCTTAAAGGGGTGGGAGGCAAAAAACAAAAACAAAAAGAAGTGAGGAGAGCCCGGCACATCCACATCAAATAGTTTTCACCTCCAGAGAGAAGGTACAAGAAAAGTGCGCTGGGTCGCGCTAAAGTGGGCGGGGTCTCACTTAATTGTCTGCAAACTCCGGAGCTGGTGGGGAAACATTTTAAAGCTCCGGAGCTTGCAGCCATTTGCGGCGGAGCTTAGGGGTCGTGTATAAATGCCCTTTGACATCAAGACACTGCTGGTTTCCTACATTTTCTCACCATTATCGTCTTACTGGATCAGATAAACATTTGTATGAATGTTCTTTTTTTTTACCTTCTGTCCTTCCAATTTTAGAGCCAGACATCAATTCATGCATTTCATTGTTTTCTTATTTATGGTTATCCTTCCGAATTGGAGTTTATGTATTTCTTGCTCCCTTCCTGATTGCTGGCTCTGATTCACCCACTCCTTCTGCTTCGTCTTATATTGTATGAATAAATTTCACCTGATAGGCTTCCTTTAAGCTGCACACAGATTGTTATGGGCAGATTCTTGTTTGAGTGAGCTTTTTTGGTGGAGGAAATAAAACCCAAGATACTTCATAATGTGCCTCGTTCATCTTTGGGGGATGCAAACCAGGTATCGCTTCTTTAAGGATGGATAAGAACATCTGATCTTAGTCAAAATTCCCAATAAAATCTTTTGTTTTGCACTCTAAGGATGCAAATAATTACCCCCAGGTGGGACAAAGTTTCGTGGTTGATGGCCAGATACCCTTTAAACGAACATATCATGCTATTTTATGTTCTGGTGTACCACCATTTGTTCTACATTTTTAGCACCGGTGTAATTTTAATTGGGCACATTCTCCTTGGCCATATACTCTTTGAAATTCCTTCCAGAAAATGAGGAAAGTCCTGACAAATGAGGACTTATCTATCAGATTTCGTACTCAAATACTTTGATCCTATGTATTCAGCATACTACTCTATGGTGTTGAAACTTGGACCCTTGCAGACACATTAGGCAAGAAGCTGGAAGCATTCAAAATGTGGATGTACAGATGGATTCTGAAGATACCTTGGACAGCCAGACTCACTAATGTGGCTGTATTACAGTGCATGGATAAAAAGTTAGTAATCCTCAAGACTGTAAAGAGAAGAGAACTGCAGTATTTCGGACACATAATGCACAATAAGAAATACCATCTGCTGCAAGTTGTCCTTCAAGGAAAAATAGATGGGAAGTGTGGCCCGTGACATAGGAGAACATTCTGGCTTAAGAACTTAAACCAATGGTCCACAGTTAGCACAGCTGCTCTGTTTAGAATAGCCTTCGATAGAAACCAGTTCAGGCTACTGATGGCCAATGTTCTATGAGGACATGGCACTTGAAGAAGAAGATATACTCCTTATCTATGTGAATATTGTTGCTTGGATGTAAGAGCTGCCTGGATAGCTCTGTGGTTTAGGTATCCGGTTGAGACTTCAATTCTCCACTGTGCCTCTTGAGAGGAGACCCAGACAGTAGGGTCTTGGGCAAGCTACGTGGTCTCCCTGGGAACCCCCAGAAGAAGGGAATGGGAAACCATTTCTACCAGGAAACCCCCCAAAAGGGTTGCCCTAACTCAAAACTGACTTGATAGCATGCTAGTATTATAATTACTACTACTACTACAACCACCACCACCACCACCACCACCACCACCACCACCACCACCACCACCACCACCACCACCACCACCACCACCATGTTTTCAGTAGTTCTTTGAAGTTGGAGGAAGAGTAAAAACCAGTTTCTTTACTTACAGTTGTGAACTGATCAAACAGCAGATTGATAGGACATGGCTGCTTGCTTTCAGCAATGGCCTCCACAGTTTTAGTTGACCTTCAACAGACTGTTTTGTTTCATATAGCAAAACCTTGGTCCTTTGTGAGCTTATACATGCGGTACAATGTTCCTGCTAATTTTCTAGATTACTTGACGGGGAGCCCACCCTATGTGTGGGAAGTTCTAACCACAAATGGAAGCAAATGGGTAGTCCTAATCCACCGCTGGATGGCCCCAATCCAGCACAGCATGGATGCGCAGCTTGGAGGGAATTTGACCCTGGGCCTATCTTGTTCCAGGACAGAGAAATTTACCAAGTTTTGCAGAGTTTTTTGAAGTGATAATTTTTCCTCCAGTTGAATCAACAATGATGATGATGAAAGCTAATGTGACTGTTATCTGTTTGCACATTTCCTCCGAGAAGATCCATTTTGTATTAAAGGCGTTGGGGTTTCATTCTATCAAATCTCTTTGCTGTATCAAATTGAAAGCTATCACTGTATCCCAGCTCGACAGGAGATGTTAATCCTGCCATCCCTAAATGTACCTGTAATATTTTCTGTTTGAACAGATCTTTATTCCAAATTGACAAATTCCTCTGCATTTAGAAAGTCCCCCCCCCCAAATCCTCCCTCCACATTGAGATAATATTTCAAGCTATCAGCAGCTTTTCCATTCTTCTTTTATTGTATCCAAATGCCTCATTTGGAAGCTATTGTGAGCAATTTCGTACAGATAATTTAAGATTGTGGGATGTGGTGATTTGCATTTTCTACAGGGATGTGAGTGAAGTATTTAATATCTGAGGGGCTGAGAAGGTAAAGATCAAATTATCATTTAACTTGATCCTTGGTATTCTACTTAAAAATGCATTTTATGTGTAGGCGTATTGACAGGGCAGGATCTTTGATTTCATAAGCATACAATCTAAAGTATAACACACAAAGTTGTTGGACGCATAGAGGGAGATATGATACAAAGTAGAGATGGGCACGAAATGAACAATTTTTTGTTTCTGTTTCTGTTTTTTCGTTTTGTTACGTAATGAAACGGCAAACGAATTTTGTCTCTAAAATGAAACGAAACAAACAGAAACACCAGATATTTTGTCATCCGTTTCGTTTTCGTTATGGCAATACACTGAACTGCTTTAAATGCTAAAAAAAAATCACAAAAATGAAATAAATGGTAACAAAACGGTAATGAAATGAACGAAAATGAAAATGAACTTTTTGCAAAAATTTGCGAAAAATGGAAACGAACCGAAGCGGACCCCCTAAACGACAAGCGACAAACGAAACACCATTTTTTTTATTCGTGCCCATCTCTAATACAAAGTTAGGAAAGAGGAATGTTTATCATATCAATGATGAACCCTGAACAAATGGGAAAGGGAAGATGGTACTTCCTGGTCAGCAGAGATGGGAACTCAGCAGGGTGTGCTGTCAATTCAGCCTTAAGGTCATACCAGTCACTTGATTTGCTTTTCCCTGTTCCAATGACACAGACTGGACTCGTGATGCAAAATCATCACCCTCCTTTGTTTTTAGTAGGGGGGCTTAGGATCCAGGACTTGATACCAAAGATGCAGATTTGGTTTTTGATACCAAAGATTCAGACTTGATCTTGGAACTCAAGGACTTGCCAACTTTAAGTTAAGTGGCCTCGAGCAATTTATCCAACGTTCCCCAGGACCAATGTCCAGTTCCAATTTGCAGCTGCTGTATGATGGCCACATGCCATGCTCTGAAGGCTATGGGACAAACATACCCAAACCAACTGCTCGGTCATAGCCAGGCAAAAGTTTCTGATTTGGGAACTAGCCATGGTAGCACTACTGAAGGATTAGAATAGTAACAAAAGGCATAGAGTGAAAAAGTGGGTGGAGAAGGTGCAGTGGACCGTTGTATAACAAACAGCTTGTATAACATAAAATCTGTACAACATAAAAAATTCCGGAGATAGGGGAAATTTGCTTAACAGAATACAACATAAAATGTGATTACTCCGGTTTCAATGCATTCCAATGGGAATTTGTATAAAGGAAAATTTGATTAACATAATTTCATTTGGAACGAATTAATTCCTTTATACAAGGTAACACTGTACTGAGGAGTCTGAAATGTTTAGACAACAATGTGGAGGGCAGTGTGTGCCTGATTGACTAGTAGCAGGGGGAGATATTATGGGTTGCAGTCCCGAAAGATAGCCAAGTGGCAGAGGGTGGACAATGACTCCTGTTTTGCTTCAGAGCCTACATTTTGGTGATTTGGATGTGGCACTAATTTGCTCCGGACGTTGTTGTTCAGTCGTTCAGTCGTATCCGACTCTTCGTGACCCCATGGACCAGAGCTCCCCAGGCCTTCCTATCTTCCACTCTGGACATTATCTGAATTTAATTCAAGCTTATCTGATCCAATTCAAAGCTGATCCAGATACGTCCAAATCGGCTTGATCTGCTTCAGGTTTCGGTATGTGACAAAATCAACACAGCCAAATCACTCTCCTTATGTCTACCTAACACTATCATAAGCTTATTCAGGCCGTTGTCCATCTTATGAACCTATTTCAGACCAGGGTGACAAGAGGTCAAAGCGGACTATAAGATGGAGGACTCGCAACTAGCTTTATTCAGACTGACGAAGCTGTTTGGATGAGCAGCAAAATATTTCTGTCTCTCAAGAAAAAGAAGTCCAGCTGCCATGACTCAACTTCCAGACACTCTTCTTGTGCTTGACTTGCACACTTAGAGGGAGCTGGCACGTGAGGAGTCTTTTTAAGTACTAATTTCAGAAATGGGCCAGAAGGGACTTTTGAATGATTTTTCTTTTAATGTGTGTGTGTGTGTTGTGTCGTTACAGTCGTGACCGACTCTTCGTAACTCCATGTCCATGGAGCTTTCTTGGCAGGAGTACTGGAGTGGCTTGCCAGTTCCTACTCCAGGCGCTTACAGCACTTGGTCTACCCTGGTGGTCGCCCATCCAAGAACTAACCCGGGCTGACCCTGCTTAGCTTCCGAAATCAAGTGAGATTGGATGTGCTTACCAACATGCTAAAAGTTAGAACTGATACCAAAATAAAGAAGCACAATTATAACCCCTCTCCCTTGCATCTGTTTTGAAATGCTTTATTGATGTTGTGGGGGTGGGCGGAAGCTTGGGAAATATTGTTACACATAACTCTGGAGTAAATAACATGATTTCTACATTTCTATTTCATTTCTAATTCATGCTTCCCTTCCTTACATTTAGATGAAAATGCCTCTCCTTCGTTAAAATTGGCAGCCTTTTAAAATTATGCTCCTTTGACAAGTACATCTAAGCAATGACCTTTCTTCATTGGAAATACAATTTTTTAAAACAAGGAAAGGGAAGGAAAGAAAGAAAGGGTGTTTTTGTACAATGCAGGCAGACTCCAGGGATGGATCCTGTAATGTTCTGAATATTGCTTTCAAAGTATACTAATTAACTAGGGCCTTTTCACACGACCCCTAAACTCCACGGCAAATGGCTCCCAGCTCCAGAGCTTAAAATTGTTTCCCCACCAGCTCTGGAGTTTACAGAAAATTAAGTGCGACCACGCCCACCTAAGCGCGTCCCAGCGCACTTTTCAGGTACCTGCTCTCCAGGGGTGAAAATCTCTGATGCAGATGTAAAGGAGTAAGTGCCGGGCTCTCCTTGCTTCTGTTTGTTGTTGTTTTTGCCCCCCGCCCCCTTTAAGAGACAGGAATCAGGATGACGACGGGGCTCAGGGCGGCTTCGACCGGCAGACGGAGGTGAGCCTGCATTTTTTCCTCTCTTTTTTTCTCCCTCCCCTCACGCAGACAGGAGCAAGGAAGTGCAGAGGGGGTGGGAACACAGGAGGAGCAACGAACCCCCAAGATCTCTGGTCCGAATTTAACTGGCCAGCGGATCTTAGGGGTCGTGTGAAAAGGCTCTAAATTAATAATGGCTTTCCTTTCCTTTTATCACCTATGAGACTAGTGTGAATTTCTCTCCAAAGGAATGAAAAAGCGATCTCATTCTGATATTCCCCCCCATTCCTTGTAACTTTTTTTTTGGAAACATGGAATCCAAGGTCACCTGTTTGGCTGTAGACCCTTTAGTTTGTGAGGGCAGTACAGGAGCATGTGTAGTGCGCCAATGAAGCACACTGAGCCTTGTGGCATAGTTGTTAAACTGCTGTACTGCAGCCAAAACTGTGCTCATGACCTGGGGGACCAATCCCATGTAGTCAGCTCAAGGTTCACTCAGCCTTCCATCCTTCCAAGTCAGTAAAACGAGTACCCAGCTTGCTGGGGGGGGAGGGGCAATGTGTAGAGACTACTTGAAGTGATATGGGGTGGTATATAAGTAGAACACTTAGTTTGCTCTGCTTTGGAAATTCTTGGTGTTAGGTGGTCGTCTTCTACACAGTTATGCCCAACACCCCTTCGCTTGAAAAAGGTCCTGTTTTAATGTCCCAATGGGGTTTCTCTGTGTTGTGTCATTATAGTCGTGACCGACCCTTCATGACTCCACATCCATGGAGTTTTCTTGGCAGGAATACTGGAGTGGTTTTCCAGTTCCTACTCCAGGCGCCTACAGCACCTGGTATTCCCTGGTGGTCTCCCATCCAAGTACTAACCAAGCCTGACCCTGCTTAGCTTCCGAGATCAGGCAAGAACAAAGTTTATACCAGGCAAATTGCTATATACATTAATGTATTGATACAGAGGCGCAGGTCACAGTTCCCAACTGGGTTCTCTGTTGTGTACCCTAAGGTTGAGGGTGTTTACCACTAGGTTCACCTTAAGGCTATGGATACTATTGTCTCCTAATGAGCCTATTCAGGCCATTGTTCATCTTATGAGCCTAATTCATTTTTTTTCTAGTTGGTTTCTTAAGGTCCTTTTCTCCAGAACTGTGTTGGATTATACGTCGGTTGTATCCCTTTCCCTTTTAGTAGTACATAATCTATAAATTTCCCCCAAATATCATAAAAAAATCCTTTCTCATTTCCCCTTGCAAAACTTTTATATTGCTGGACAATTTATCATTTAAAGCTATATCTCACACTTCCTTATACCAGTCAGCAATTTTAAAATCTAATTTCAGTTTCCAATTTTTAGCTATAATCAGTCTTGCTGCTGTCATAAGATTTGCAATTAATTATTTTGTTTTCATATCATATTCATTAATAGGTGGTAATGATAACAATGCAATTTCCGGTTCACATTTAATATCAGTTTGTAGTATTTCTCTTGTCTCACCGAAAACCTGTTGCCAAAACTTTTGAACTATTTCACATTCCCACCGAAGATGAATATAGGTGCCTACCTTTTTTCACATTTCCAGCAGAGCTTAGAATATCTTGGGTTTATTCTATTCAGTCTGACTGGTGTCATATACCATCTTAAAACTAGTTTAAAGTAATTTTCTTTTATTCTGACTGATAATGATCGTAAAATCTTCAAATTCCAAATTCTTTTCCATTTGTCTTTATTTATTTCTTTATCTATGTCTTGTTTTCAAACCTCTCTTATTGTGCCTAGCTCCCTTTCCTCAAGTGAATCCTGGATTATTTTATATATTTTACCTACTGCTCCTTTCCCTGTATTTCCTTTCTCTGGTTCATATGTTAACAAGAATTGCTCAAACTTTGTATATTCTCTGAGTTGTATATTTCTCCTTGTCCATTCTTTCGTCCAACTTTCTAATTGGGCATATTTCAACCAAGATAAATCCTTGGCTTGCAGTATGCGCTTAATTTCCTGCTTTGTTCTCATCTTTTTAATCCACTCTTTTAATCTTGCCACTTTCATTGTTTTAAATAATTCTCCATATTTCTTCATATTCGTGGGGAAATTTATGTGATCAATCACCAAACCGAGAGGGGATCCTTCCGGTGCTAGTTTCCTTCCTTACTTTTTCCAAGTGGTTAATAGGGTACTCAGGAGCGGGTTTTTAATTGGATATCTTTTTTGGGGGAAACTGAACAAGTAATTATTTATATCTCCATTTAACTCATCTGATTCAAGTTCCCACCATATTAATTTTTTGGGTTTAAATAATATTTCCCTCACACAAGTAAGCTGGTTAGTTTTCTTGGTATTCATTTTTAGACCATTTCCATTTCTTGCTTCATTGACTTTGTTGCCTGACCTTTATAAATCATCTCAGTTGTCGGCAAGTAACCCTGCACTGTCTGCATATCATAGGTTTTTGATCACCTCTCCAGTGACATTCATGCTGTCATTTGTAACAGCAAGTGCTTCTCTAAAAGTATTTTCAGAGACTTGGGGGCTTGTTTCCTGACTCCCTTTGTATGTTGCGTACAAAATCTCTCTCTTGCTACCAGCTATTATAGTTGAATTCCATCTACATCTGCTGAGTCAAAATGATCTTTCACATTCTTCTGCCAAACATAGAAAGATGCAGAAATGCTAATATATATAAAACCACCACTTTATCCAATTACAATGACTCTAAGATCTTGGCTTGTTCACCCTTTCATTGTAAACGCTAACAGTTCCTATAAGTGGGCACATCATTACATTCTCTCTGACTTTTTCTTTTGGTCGTTAAAATGACCAGCTTCTCATCCCTAGATTTTTTCAAATGAGATAGAATATGCTGTATAAGTAAGAGTAGTTCTCTGACCCCAGAAGCATTCAGTGGAAAAATAATCCATCTCTCTTTTCAGAATCAGCTAAAGGGATTTGGAAAGTACTTTATATACCAAAATTAATATATCTGACATATTTGGCAAAGCCTGGAAACAAGGCTAATAGTATTAGGAGCTGCCATGAAAGTTGGAATCAATTTTTAATATAAATATCAAGTATTAAAAGTATAGCTTCACAGTTTTGCATACAGAAATTATGATGCGAATGGTTTATGAAAATGTAAGTACAATGAAATATAAATATTGGTGTACCTGCCTGCCTGCCTGCTTATCTATCTATCTATCTATCTATCTATCTATCTATCTATCTATCTATCTATCTATCTATCTATCTATCTATCTATCTCTGAAACAATATAAATTGGCAACTGCTAATGAATTAATCTTGCTTGTATACTTTAAGGGGCAGATGAAAGATGGGTCAGAAGTAGAGTCTTCCTCATCCCCCCCACCTGCAAGCTTTGTGTGTTATTAATGTGAAAGTCTGCATTATGTGATGCAGATTAATTTGTTGCACTCCATCTGGTAGCTGAGGAGAGAAAGAAAATTAGTCAGGAACTTTATTAATCACTTGGGGATCAGATGAGTAGGGCAATTAGCGTGGAATGGCATTTCTAAAATGTTGCAGATAGTGTACAGTAAATCGACCCCATCTTAGTAAATCAGAGCTTTCTGGGAAACTTGACTTCTTAAAGTTGATAAGCATGGACCATGTTGACTCACTGGAGTCACTGCTGTTTAGGTGGAGGGCCAGGAGGACTTCCATGAAGGATCTAAAGGGCCCAGGAGAGCTGAATCCTTAATGACTTGAACTGGAATCGAGTCCTGGAACTGAATAGCTCCATATCATTCTATACACATTTGATTTTTTCACCCAGTGCGTTGTTAGTCTGTGGAACTCTGCCACAGGAGGTGGTGATGGCATCTGCCCTGGATGCCTTCCAAAGGGGATTGGACAGATTCCTGGAGGAAAAGTCCATCACAGGTTACAAACCATGAGGGAGATGTATCATCTCCAAGCTTAAAACCAGGGTACCACAAGGACCAGATGCAGGGGAGTGGTACCAGGAGACAGATATCTAGTTTCGTCCGCTCCCAGACGCATCTGGTGGGGCCATTGTGAGATACAGGAAGCCTTTGGCCTGATTCAGCATGGCTCTTCCTATATTCTTATGTTCTTAACTTGTCTGATTTTGTAGGTGAAACATGATCAGGCCTAGTTAGTACAGTGGTACCTTGTATAAAGGAATTAATTTGTTCCAAATGAAATTATGTTAGGCAAATTTTCCTTTATACAAATTCCCATAGGAATGCATTGAAAATGGAGTAATCCCATTTTTAGGTTGTACAGATTTTCCCCATAGGTGATTATGTTAAGCAATTTCCCCTATCTCCAGAATTTTTTATGTTGTACAGATTTTATGTTATACAAGCTGTTTGTTATATGAGGGTCCACTGTACCTGGAACGGAGGCAAGCAAGGGATTATGGAGATTTTCGAACAGTTAGGAAAGAACTTCCTGCAATCTTTGAGAACAACTCCTGGCCACAGTTGACATAGCTGTTCATCATCTTATCCAGGCTGAGTCAACCATGAGATGGTTACCTGGGACGGAACCCCAGGTCGTGAGCACAGTTTTACCTACAGTACTGGCATTTAACCACCGTGCCACGGGGGCTCCTGACAAGGGGTTTGAGAAAGAATTGATTCTCTTTACTGTCTGTACTACTAAATTGCACCCAGGGCATGGAAATACTGCTCATTTGGACTGCAATTTCCAGAACCCCTCCGCTGGCAAGAAAAGTGGCTTTTTAGGCTCAGGGTATAAAAACAGTCGAGTCAGTTCTAACTTCTGGAGAGTAGAGAGTCCACAAAAGTGGTTTGCCATTCCTTTGCAGAAGGCACAGTAAAGAATCAAACTCCCCATCTCTGGGTCTGCAGCCAAATGCCATTGATTATACCCCTTTCCCCCAATACACGATTCACCTGCCTGAATTGTTGGTGCCTCCAAATCCTGTTTATTGTGGAAAGGAAGGAAATAATTTTTTTTAGATCCACAATCCAGGCAAGGTATACAGAGATTAATCTTGTTTATAAGGGGAAGGATATCGGTTATCTCAGAAAGAACATGTGGGAGAAGCATGCCACTGCAACGGCGAGTTGTCATCGTGCCACTGTTTGCTTAATTGCTTTACCGCTGCTCTTATAATTAGTGCCATTAACTTGCCACGTATTGATAACAGGGATGACCCCCAACATTAGCAGAAAGACGAAAGTCTTCTAGAGGTCTGCTTTTTATTTTGTATGGCTGCTGTGTTAATTCCTTTTTTTGCTTCTGGTGTGGTGACGCCGGAGATAAGAGCAGAAGAGATGGAGAGAAAATGCTGGTGTGTCACTAAGAGCAGGACAGATATTCGTATGTGAGGATACTGTGTGATGAGCAACGCAGAGAGCAGGTTTGGTGGAGGCTGGAGTTAAAATTGCCCTGGAAGAAAATCCAACAGACCTATTTTAGGGATATGATCACTTAACCCGTGCAGAAAAACCACCACACAAATACACATGAAGGGAATGGAAAGCAAAACCTGTCAGTAAGACTTTTTTTAAACAGCTAACAACTGGACGAGGTAAGAGCAGGAAAGACCTATTTGCAGCTTATTAGACAGTTCCATGCCCCCTACAGGGCTCCAATGGAGCTGCAAACAAAGCTTTCCTCCTGCCTCCTTGTGTGGCACTTATTGTGAACATGCCTAAGGAAACCCAAACTCCCAGATGTAACTTCACAGTGAGTGAAGGCATAAAAATACATAAAAAGCAAAACAAAAAAGTGTTCTGCTTATATACCACCCCATACCACTTCAAGTAGTCTCTGGGTGGTTTACAGTTTTAATTACTGTATGCAGGCTACAATCCCCCCCCCCCCCGCATGCTGGATGCTCATTTTACTGGCCTCAGGAGGATGGAAGGCTGAGTCACTTGTAAAATGGCATGGGAGTGTCTTTGTTCACACTACTACATTCCTACAGTTGCAGGCTATCACTAAATGCATTGGTGTAATGAATACAACAGCACCCCTATCCACAGGATCCATATCTGCTGATTCACTTATCTGCGGGTTGAAAATAATAAAACAAAACAAAACAAAACAAGAATTACTTATTATATTTCCTGAATGTATTTACAAGAACCAGTGAACAGAGGGAGCCAAAGACCATGCAATGGATAGGCCCACCAGAGGTTTGAACCCTCAGCCCCAGGATCAAAGCCAGATCCTCCAACCCACTGAGCTATACTGCCCCACCATAAATTTCCTCCTCCTCTTGCATCTTAGCAACTTCTGGACCTCAGTTACCCTTTCCCCTTCTCAGTTGGCAAGACTGACCTTAAAGTGAGAGACATCCAACGATGAGTCAGTTAAGACCCATCTCCCCCGGTATATAATTACAGTAAAATTGCAGGCATGAGGCACTGATTGCAGTTGTTTTGCTAGCGGAGAAGTGAATTTGAATTTGAATTTCAAAATGCATTACCCTGGAGGGTTCTTGCTGTGAAGGCAGAGGGAAGACTGCTACTCTTCCACGCCATTTCTTAGAACGAACTGGAGATCTTCTCACTAAAATCACTTAAAGAAACTCCTAGGGCAGTGGTGGCAAACCTTTGGCACTCCAGATGCTTTGGATCACCACTCCCACAGTCCTTTGTCATTGGCAAGCTAGGGTCGGAATTCGGGGAGTTGTGGTCCAAAACATCTGGAGTGCTGAAGGTTCACCACCACTGTCCTAGGGTATGCTGTTGTCTTGCGTAGCTGTCTGGATAGCTTGGGGAGTCAGGTATGAGAGTTCAGTTCCTTAGGAGGAAAACCAGCCTGGGTAGCCTTGGGCAAGCAGCACACATAAATGTGTGATGCACAAGCAACTGCTGGAGGATAAGGAACAGGGAGGCTGGCACATCTTTGGGTCTGAGTGCCAAGTCCAGATCTAAGTCTTCCAACTCACAAGCCCTGAGCCCATGTCCCTATTTAAAATAAGTCAAGTCTGAGTCACTGGTGGGGGGGGGAATCTGAGTCAAGTGAGAACATAAGAACATAAGAAGAGCCATGCTGGATCAGGCCAAAGGCACATCTAGTCCAGCTTCCTGTATCTCAAAGTGGCCCTGCCAAATGCATCTGGGAGGGCATGAGACTAGATCTCTGTCTCCTGATACTACTCCCCTGCGTCTGGCCCTTGAAGGACCCTGGTTTTAAGCCTGGAGATGACACATCTCCATCATGGTTTGTAACCTGTGATGGACTTTTCCTCCAAGAATCTGTCCAATCCCCTTTAGAAGGCATCCAGGCCAGATGCCATCACCACCTCCTGTGGCAGGGAGTTCCACAGTCTGTGTTGATAGTGGGTTCTGTGGTTCAAGTCCCAGTCCTGGGTAAAGGAAAGGTTTAAGAACTGTTTTCAAGAATCATGTGACTGAATAGGTGAGTGGTATGGCGAGTCTGTGTATAGAACATCACTTCCAACAGCTATTAAATGCTAGGGCTGTGTCCTGGCTTTAGTTGGAACCCAAAGTGAGAATCTATCCAGCTTGATTCAAGCCAGTTTGAGATTACAGGTGGATTTGGGTCTAGAGCACCAATTTGGCACAATTTGTTCCTTCATTTCTAAAATTAAAAAAGCAAATTTGAAAAGGGCCTGGTATACAAACTCCTGAAGCCAGCACTCTGAGAGGCAGCAGAAAGGTATACATTTAGCACGTAGAGTGTTGTCCTTATAACAGGATGACACGAGAGAGAGAGAGAGAGAGAGAGAGAGAGAGAGAGAGAGAGAGAGAGAGAGAGAGAGAGAGAGAGAGAGAGAGAAATAGATTATTGCAGTTGTACTAATTAAATAGGACTTCAGAGCACAAGGTTTGAAGGTAACAGATGTGTTTTCATACACCAGCAGTTTTGCTGACTTACGGTTTGACACTTGGTCCAGCCACCGGGTGTTATCTGTAGGCATTTGGAATTCACACTGTTTGAGGGACTAATTAATTTGACTTAGTCCCTCCACTCCCCGGCATGGGTGCTTGGGATACACAGAGAGGTCACACTTACATCACAGCTGCTACAATATTGCCTAGTTAATCAGATAGGACTGGCAGCCTGTCTCTCATCCTGTGAGGTGTGGCTTCTTTATATGAAGGCTGGCTCTTTGGCAAGAGATATGTTCCTGTTATGGAAGGCATGCCCCCCCCAAATAGTAACACCCCCCCACACACACACCCCAACAGAAAGATGCATGCAAAGTTGGGACCAATTCCCCTTTAGGACTATATATAGAATCCCCAGAGACCATGGTACTTATGGTATTTTGGGCATTTTGGGTGAACCAACCAACCAACCAACCAACCAACCAACCAACCAACCAACCAACCAACCAACCAATCAAATCTTTATTATGGTCATTGACCAGCAGCTTTTGGTGAATCGTGTGTGTGTGTGTGTGTGTGTGTGTGTGTGTGTGTGTGTGTGTGTGTGTGTGTGTGTGTGTGTGTGTGTGTGTGTGTGTGTGTTATTAGTTTTAAATATTTGGATACTTACCATTGTTGGCTTTAAATATTGCCTCTTCATGATCTAAGCTGCTTGGGTGATTTTTAAGAAGAGAAGCAAGGTAGAAATATTTTGAATCAATAAAATAAACATTCGGTCCAAAAGTAATTTTTATCAGGTGGGGGAAACTGATCGGATAAGCTAATTAGATTGTTGTGCTCATTAATAATTAATCCGGTCGTTAAATATCTTCTACCAGCTTTCCCATCTCTGGTTCCTCCTCTGTCCTGCGACAAGTATTTGTGGTTCTGTTTTGGTTCCATAAAGAGGTTGGGGGAATTTAGCTTTGTGTTTTCAATCATCCTTGCCACATTCACACTAAATGTGTACGTGCCGGATATGTCTTAGTATGGACACACTTGTTTGTTTTACTTTAAATGTTTTTCAGTGATGTAAGTTGCCTTGAGCCCTAAGGGGAAAATGTAGGGTAAAATTACAGTGGTACCTCTGCTTTCAAGTTTAATCCGGTCTGAATGCATGCTCATAAGTCAAGCATGTTATTTATTTTATTTATTTACAAGATTTTTTTAGTTGCCCCACTACCAAGAGGTCTTAATATCATGGATTAAGTATGGACTGATTTCTTGATCTCCATTTCCATCTATAACCCAGCACTAGGGAATACGGGTCCCATCAGACGTAGCTGGAGAGCATACCTGTCAAGTTTTCTCCAGCCCCAGCCAGGACAGGAGGGGGGACCTGTAATGTTTGTGTGCACGTTAGTCAGTGTGCGTGCAAACAAAAACACATGTACAAAAACACAAAGTGCCCCTCCCCCTCCCCACCCCTTCCCCCATCACAAAAAACCCCAAACAAAGCACCCCTTCTCCCTCCCCTCCCCCTCTGGCATGGGGCTCTCGATCGCAAAAACAAACAAACAAACAAATGAAAGACACAAAGGCAAGTTTCAGATTTGAAAATAAGGGATTGTGATCACAGTATCCCCACCCCACCACTTATTGAGCATGCTTGATGAATCAAGCATGCTCAATAGCTGCCCCCAACATGGTGGCGCCCATTCAGCAACCCCTAACATGGCCACTGCTGCCCACGCCATTCAGAAGATTTTTTAAAAATTATAAAATCCTGGAGATTTACAGGAAAATACTATTATGGGACGGTGGTAAAGATGGCTAAAAATGGGATTTCCTGGCTAATACAAGCCACTTGACTGGTATGCTAGAGACCGACTTCTATCAGCCCTGTTGGTAAATCCAAGAAAAAGGGATTAAAAGGGGAAAAGGGAGTTGCAGTCCAACCAGGCACAGAAGGCAGGCAACCCATTCTTTTATCCCTGCCTTAGAAAGAGCCATCAAAGTGTAGAATGAGGAGATGTTCTCAAGCTGAACCATCCTTTCTCTAACCGAAAGTGTTAAGCTGCACCTTAGAGCTGTTTCCTTTTCCTGCTGCATAGAGTGAAATGACTGGAGGGCCTGCTCATTCCGAATCCAGTTGAAGAAGAAAATAACAGAGGAACGCATGGCAATCCTTCTGGCGCTGCATCTGCGCCGCAGTTGTGCTCCCTTCAATGTGTAAGGTTGAGAAACAGCCACAGCAGTTGACATGCCTGGAGGTCTCTCTCTTTCTCTGTGGTGTGTGGCAGTAAAGCCAAACAGAAAATGTGTTCGGTAACGAAATAATTGGCCAACCCTACATTTTGACACACTCTATCACTCTCCTCTAATTATGGTATCATTTGTTCAGGGGAGGGAAAAAAAAAGACATTCTGGTTTTCACAGTGTCCTCTTCTCGTGAGGCAAATAGAGGAGGAAATGGTTTGAGTGAAATTACTGGAGGCTTCGCAGATTTCAAATCCAGTGGAAGAGGGAAATAGATGAATGGACCAAGTCACTTCCTGTCATATGCTAGGTCTGTCTTGGCTGTGAGTAGGAATGGAACAACTTGACAGGAACCTCTGAGGGCCTTTTCACACGACCCCTAAGATCTGCTGGCCACTTAAATTCGGACCAGAGATCTTAGGGGTTTGTCGCTGTTCCTGCGTTCCCACCCCCTCCGCACCCCTGGCTGTTGGCTGTGTGAGGGGAGAGAGAAAAAAAGGAAGAAAAGAATGCCACTCACCTCCGTTCTGCCGTCCCTGCACTGCATTCAGATCTCTTAAAGGGGCGGGGGGCAAAAAAAAGAACAAACAGAAGCAAGGAGAGCCGGGCAGTCACTACGTTATATCCGCATAAGGAATTTTCACTTCCAGAGAGCAGGTACCTGAAAAGTGCGCTGGGACGTGCTTAGGTGGGCGTGGTCGCACTTAATTATCTGTAGACTTCGGAGCTGGTGGGGAAACAATTTTAAGCTCCGGAGCTGGGAGCCATTTGCCGCGGAGTTTAGGGGTCATGTACAAAGGGCCAGAGAGACTCAGTTGGTGGCTACATGAGGCTGAGCTTTCAACAACTGTGGGTTTCCCTTAGATGGAAAGTTAGGCTGCCTCCATCTTTGTCAAGTTTCTGAGAAGCCGTCGAAGCTGTCTTGTCTAAAAAAGAATTGTTCACATTATAATAATACACTCAGCGGTTCTTTCAGAATCATGTACTATCAAGTTAATTTTAACTTATGGCAATTGTTTTCAGGGCTTCCTAGGTAGAGAGTAGGGATGGCTAACTTATGAAAAAGAAACACTGTTTTGTCATTTTGTAAGCTTATGAATCATTTTTTTACAAAACGAAACACCATTTTTTTCAATTTTAAAATGAACTGTTTCATTATTCTATAAAAAGGCTCCCCTGGGTCCTAGAAGCACCAAATTTGGAGCCTCTGGGACTCAGGGGAGCCATATTATAGAGTAATGGATTGTTTCATTATTGTTTTGTTTTGTTACAACTTTTTTTTGCAAAAAATCATTTAAAAATGAAACGAAATGAAACACAGGGGGAAACGGAATGAAACTCTATTTTCCCGTTCCGTGCCCATCCCTAGTAGAGAGTATTCAGAAGCGGTGTAACATTCGCTTCTTCTGGGGTGGGGCATCCTGGGATTGCACAACTTTACCAAAGCTTCACAAGGCTGGCCCTTCCTCTAGACTAGGCACAGCAGGGAATCGAACTCCTAAATACTTGCTCTGTTTTCATATACTTGACTCATGTAGCCAACTTCTTTTGTTTCTCCTGGATTTCTTTTCTTTTTTTTAAACCCTGAGTTATAAAGGATGTCTGGATCTGATTTTAGAAGGATTTTAAAAATCTCTTTTTAATAATTTGAACATAATTTTAATTGTCCAGTGCTTTTGCTGTGACAAAGGTTTCTCAACCTTAGAACTGTGCTCCTCCCCCATTCCTTTCTGTACCGCCAAGGATAGTGGGCACTGAACGCATCAATGCCACAATTCTACCCAGCCAGTTGGATCTGGAAATGTGATGTGTCCAAAGCAATAGTTGGAAAATAGTGTTTTCTAGCTGTGATACTTCAAGAAAAATATGGAATCGTTTTGGCTTTAGTGTTCTAAATCAAGTGTATTTTTCCCCTGTAGAAAAAAATGAGGTTGCTGATTAACCTTCCAGAGTCTGTATGCATAGCCGGTCCTAAGATTTTATTTGCACACAAAGTTAGTTACAGCTAATACCTTTTGACTTTGCATGTAGTGCATTCGTAAAAGAATCTTTAAAATGTAGCATTAATCACCAGTGACAAAGCGTTAACCTTTTTGTAGCTTCTTTTAATTAAGGAAAATAAAGAGCTATGGAACGGTAAATTGCCTAAATTAATAGTATTGACCGAGTGCTGATCTATCACCTTCATTTTGTTTATACTATTATACAGCCGAAAGTTTAAGGAAATTATTAGGGGCTTTGAAAATTAAAGCCCCAGTTTTCCCTCCACGTTGCTCCTTTTCGTAAAGAACCACCTGACTGTTTGCCCATTGTGTATGACCTTCTGTGCTTTATATGCGTCCTCCTATGAGATCCATATGGAACTAAGGTGGCACTCTTTAAGGTCAGTAAGCTGGGGAAGTAGCCTGAACATTGTTTATAGACTATCAGCAAAATCCAAATAAACAAAACAAAAAGGCAACAATATGTGGCACCTTAATTACTCGCTAATACAGTGGAACCTCAATTTACGAATTTAACCTCTTCCGAATGCATGCTCTTAAGTGGAACTACTCTTAAGTTGGGGTACCTATCTAAAAAATTGAAAAAATAAGTTACAAAATCCTAAAAATGAAAAAAAAATGTAAGTCGAACAGACCATATCTAACATTTGTAAGGCAGCAGTTAAAACACCAACAGTTTTCCACTCTTAAGTCAAAATTTTCTTAAGTCGAGATGCTCTTAACTCGGGGCACCACTGTATATTTTAAACTAGACTTTTGTAGACATGTCCACTGCATTCGATATATGGAAAGAGTATGAAGTGTAGCATGAGATATCAGTTCATGAGCATAATATTTCTAAATATTCATTGGGTCTTGGGTAATGACTCTATAAGCAATTAGTTAGCCTTTAGGGTGCAACATGTCTTTGTCTTGTCTTGCTTTGCTTTGCTTCATTTTATTGGATTTTGTCTGAAATGTTGTGCTGTACAGCACAGCGTGATGGGCAGCAAAAATGGATATAGAGAGCTGCCTCCATGCCATGGAAATGCCTATGATCCATTGGATATTATTGATCTCCCTACTCAACCATGTCACAAACAATGACATCTGACAGCAACTGGGTGTAGTATCAATAATAGAGAAGATGAGAGAAATTGGGCTCCACTGGTATGGGCACATCCTGAGAGCAGTGCCTTCCACCATCGCCCAAACTGCGTACCACCTGAAAACCAATGGCGACTGGCCATGTGGGCAACCAAAACAGAGATGGCAGGGCATGGTCAATAAGAACAGGTGAATCATTGGCCTGCACCATTTCAGGATTCGAAAAGCAGACCCCACAGTTGCAGGAGAACACTAGGAAGGAGGAGGAGGAGGAGGAGGAGGAGGAGGAGGAGGAGGAGGAGGAGGAGGAGGAGGAGGAGGAGAAGAAGAAGAAGAAGAAGAAGAAGAAGAAGCTTGCACAGATTCACATGGCTACCTCCTCCAAAACTGTTTATTGAAGTATGTCAAATGCCAATTGAGAAGGGTGATGAACACATCTCAGTGGTCTTCTGGAATTTCCCCCTTTTTCTTGCTTCATTCTACTTGGTTGTGCAGGAGTTATCTGTCACCCAATTGGAGTTTGGAAAGCCATTTCTTTGAACATTGCATCTCTCCAAGATGTACTAAAATCCCATTTTAATAAAAAATGGGGGGGGGACCTACACTTCCCTACTGAACCTTCCATTTTAGAATGATTTGGTGTGAGTGTGTGTTTATAACTCACTTAAAATCGAAGCTAGGATATAAGAGAAAGCAATCATGCTTTCCACTCCTTCATGATCAAGCCAATCTGCTTGTTGGTACAGTATGCCACGTCCCCTTCTGAAGCTCCCACACAACAGGTAGGAGGAGGAAATGTTTGTTTTTGTCTTCTCCCATCGCGATGTATTTTTTCTTTTCCCTTTAAAATGGATGTTGCCACCAGCCACAAAATGGAGGCAAGCCATGTGTTGTGGGATCATGTTCAACCAATAGCATGCCCAGGTTGCAGACTGGGCGGGCAGGTCTGGCAGCCACAGAGGGCATAAAAAGCTCTGGCAGCCCCCGTCTTCCTTGCAGTCTCTGGTGGGAGTTAGAGTGGGATTGCTGTCTCTGTGACTCTAGCTTCAGTTCTGCAGCCTCCCTGTGTGCGTGCATGCTGCGTACCTTTCGGTGAGTACCCTCCCCTGCCCCACAGTGCAGTCACTCTGCGGCTGCCTTGCACCCTGGGCAACGGCCGCTGCTGCCTTTGCAGCCTCCCTGCATACCTAGTCTATACTGTGTCTCTGCCAGCATCCATTTTTTTTAGCGTTTTCCCTCTGGTCTGGGGCGTTGGAGGATGCCTGCGCACGGAAATGCTTTAAAAATCGCGCAAAAAGCGGGTAGAAATGACAAACGAAAAAACAAAAAATGGTAACGAAATTTTTCAAAAATTTCATGACAAATGGAAACGAACTGAAACAGACCTCTCAATGACAAATGAAAAACCGAAATGCCATTTTTCTGTTTCGTGCCCATCTCAAGTTGTCAATACTAATTTCAGCACAACTTCAGAGCTGCCTGAAGCCTAATGCCCTTTTCTGCTTTGCATTCGGTCCAGATTTGCTCCTGAGTATCGATCACACACACACACACACACACACACACACACACACACAAAGGGTCACATGCTTCAGTTCGACTCATTTTTTCCTCTTTACCTTCATACATCAAATTTTCATATCTCTTCCCTTTTCTTGGAGGAATCTCATTATCCTTCTTCTTTGCCTAGATCGGGGTTGCCCAATAGGAACTGATTATCTGTGTAATGAAGTTCAGCAGGGGTGCCTGGTGTAATCTATTCTTTGAAACACTATCTTACCCTAATGATTTCTATGTCCTTATTTACTGCAATCGCTCTTGCCTCACTGGCTGCACCTTTGCATAATAATCCAAACATTCTCTAAGAGAGAATGAGTGTGAGAGATAAAGAGCGCCAACTGATTTTCTCTTTTCATTATGTTTGTATTTATAGGTATACATCGCTATAACCACACCCTAGATTAGATAAATACAAACACGAGAAGACGTATCTGAACTGCGGAAAGCAAATGATCCTTTCTCCATTTCTTCTTATGGGGTTCGGATGGATTTCGAAATGCAAGGCCCTAAGTCTCAAAACCTTGAAGAAGTTTCCTGTTTTACGACAGCTATTCCCAGAATCTCTCAGGCAGAATGTCCAGCAGCCTTGTTACTTGGGGAATCTGGGAGGTGTAGTAAAAAAAAATTATTCCAAGCTTTCTGCTGGATCTCCACCCCAATATCCTAGGGACAGCTCAGTCGCCATGGAGAAGATTGGCACTATCAAGAAAAGAGTATGTCTGTGAAGATTCTCAGTCGTCCAGGTGAGTTTATCTGGAAGTTGAGTCATGGCAACTGGAGTTCTTTTTCTTGAGAGACTGAAATGTCTCGCTGCTCATCCAAACAGCTTCGTCGGTCTGAGGAAAGCTAGACAAGGGTACTTGTGATAGCTCCAGATTATGGCTTAGTGGTGCCCGCAGAAATGACTGCGCCTGCAACAAAGAGACCAGGGGTTTGGGCGAGCTCACTTATATAAGCGAGCCTCTCCAGAGCCTTTCAAGCCACCATCCCTGGGTCTACTGAAGCTTTCACGTGCCCGGGCAGATGGGCAAATCGCTCCCATGCCATATTTTGGAACAAAGGAGCCATATGTATGTACCCAAATGAGAAGAGACCTTGGAGGAGGGGCACCAGAATGGATCACAGTGAACAAGTGAGGTGGAGATCAGAAGCAGAGTTTGTGAGACATCCCTGTTGTGGGATGCTAGGCTCAGGGATGGGAACACCCCCCCCCCCCCGAGCCCAATGGGTTGCGAACAGTTTGGGAAGTCCCCATGATGAACACCTCTTAAGGACCTTTGGACTTGATTGACTATTGGAACAAAATGTGACCTGTTTAAGATTTTGCTGGACCTACGGAAGCAGTTGTGGGGAAGCCTACACCAGTGGTGGTGAGCCTTCAGCCCTCCAGATGTTTTGGACCCCAACTCCCAGAATTCTGAGCCTGGATGGCCAATGACAAAGGACTGTGGGAGTTGTGGTCAAAAACATCTGGAGGGCCAAAGGTTCGCCACCACTGGCCTACACCGTCATAGTTAAAGAAAGCATTTACTACTTCACACCTGACTCCCGTATTTCACGGGCCACCTCTTATGGAATCGCCTCAGCTGAAACATGAGCCCTCACCATACCTAAACCATAGAGCAGTGGTGGTCAAACTTTGGCACTCTTGATGTTTTGGACCACATCTCTCAGAATCCCAAGTCTGTATTGCCAATGACAAAGGACTGTGGGAGTGCCAAAGTTTGGCCACCACTGCCATAGAGCAATGCTTTCACTCATTTCTTACATTGCTAATTGTTTTCCAGTGTTGTGGGAAGGAAGGGAGATATTAAATTTTGGTCCTTCACCATGCAACACATGTCCTCCATGGAGTTGGAGTCTCTTCTTTCAAGTACCCTTCATTAAATAAATAAATAAACTCAGGCCAAGCTACCCACTTCGCTCAAGAAGCTTCTGTTTAAGCATCTGTGGTGTCAAGAAGACAACGAACAGAACAGCTTCTCTGGGTACCTTCTCCAAGAATCAAAAAGGATAATAAGGACAAGAGTGCTCCCAACACTCCACTTAGCATGAAATAATTCTGCCAAGCACCCAGCTTTACCCTTGATATTATGACACTTTAAAGTCAAGCGCTGATTACAAAACTTGCATTGCTGATAAATGACACAACAGGGAACCCTTTTTAGTGCTGTTGCCTAATTAGTGATTATAAAGTGTTCTCTGATTTCAGTGCCAAATTACTTTCCCAACAAAATGGCAGCATCTCCAGCCTGGGTGTGCAGCATCAGAGGGTTTGGCCGAAGCGTCCACAAATGTTGCTTCGGAGTCAATGTTCTGATTGACCTTGAGCTTTTGACCTGGACAGCAACACCAAAGGGGGAAAAATGTGGGAAGTTGGAATAGGTTGGCAAACTGAATTTATGAACATCTTGAGCTTTTTGTGATGCACTAGACTTCTGAAAAGAGAATGATCTTGCATTCACCCACTCATCATAAACAAATTTCCTCTAAAGTAAATTTTATTGATTCTTCTTGAGGTAGCTTTAAGGCAACGTGTACTTGAGTCTTACTTCAATCTTTAGCTTATTACAGATGTGTGTGTGTGTGTGTGTGTGTGTGTGTGTGTGTGTGTGTGTGTGTGTGTGTGTGTGTGTGTGTGTGTTTAAATTGCCACCTCTGGAATTCACCAAGCACTATGACTGCCTCTTGAATTATGGGTGTTGTATACCAAAAAACACAACCTGCACACCTATAGTTTGATATGCCATTTTTAGATGAAGGTATTATGAATTCATTGTATTCTAGTTGCTAGTTGCGGGCAGGACCAGAACAAAGGTAAGGATGGCTACATCATATACGTTCTCCCACTCACACATCATCCTATCTCAACGCTTCAATTGTCTTTCTATCACTTTCATTTCCTCCCTCTTCATCCCACGGTCTCTTCCCACCCCACAGAGTTGTCCCTCCAGATACACAGTTCCTTTAAACCTTTATGTTTGAGCAATTGTACTTGCAGATGAAGCTTTTGTTAGAAAAAAACATAATGCTGATTCCCTTGACAGAACTGTGTTGTAAACTCTCTCTCTCTCTCTCTCTCTCTCTCTCTCTCTCTCTCTCTCTCTCTCTCCCTCACCCCTTTCCCCTTCTCTCTCTCCATCCCCCCCCCAACATACCCAAACAGATAGCATGCATATGTGTGTAAAAGTGGATGAACCTTGCTTCTGGCAATATATACTTTTTTAAGAGAGAGGATTAAAATGCTACTGACCTCATGCTGAGAATGTCAGCCTTCTATTTTAAAACAGCTCTTCCTAAATATTACGCATGATCCACATTTTTGCTTGTTATTCTTAACAAGTGCATTTGAATAACAAGATATTTCTTTCTCAAGAGTTCATCAACTCCTGCTGTTTCCCCCTCTGCTTAGAGTTATTATCCTCTCTCTGCAAATGACATGCAGTAATTGGTTGCTACAGAAGTCATAATGAGGTCAAAAAAGAACGATTAAGATGATGACAGGTAAGGAATGTCAAGCAAGAATGGAGAGTGACCCTCTGCTGATTTCAATAAAGGCCAACATACTGGGGCACCAGATGCAGTCAGTAGAATCAAATGACACACTTTTTCCTGGACTGCACCACTCCTGTGGGTTGTGTTCCATGTTTGAATGCTTGCTCCCAAATAAAATTCCCCTAGCTCAGAAAACGAACAAGTGAGTTTTTCATCTTCCTGTCCTTTCTTAGTTTCTTACTATGCGGTTGCACTAGCTACGAGGTACTTTGGAAGGGTTGGGTTTGATTAGATGTATAGATCATTTTGCTCAGCTGTTCCAAAGCCAATACAGTGGTCCCCCGCCGATGTGCAGTTCATATACTGTGGTCCTGCTATATCGCGAGACCACAGTATATGAAAAAAGACCCCTGGGGTAAGGGGGGAAAGGCCTGGGGTAAGCGGGGAGGGCCTGTCGGAGGCCTCAGAAATGACTTCCGGTTCCCAAGGAGGCCCTTTTGGGGCCTCCAAAAGACCAGGAAAGGCTCTCGCAGGCCCGTTTGGGGCAGTGCCAGGCTGGGGGTAAGTACAAGAGCCCCCAGCTAGGTGCCCCAGGTCCAACCCGACCTGCATCCGCATATCGCGGATTTTCAATTATCGCTGGTCAGGTCATGTCCCTAACCCCCGCAATAGGCGGGGGGGGGTCACTGTATTGTGAAGTTGTCTAATAAGCAAGCCATTTCTGGATATTGGCAAATTAATCATTTCTCCTTCTCAGCACAAGGGAAGAGAAAGATGTATGTGTCCATGAAAGCTTACATCAAAATAGAAGAGTTAGTCTTTAAGGTGCCACATTTTTTTTTGTTCAGTTGTTTTTTAATTAAAGAATTTTATTGATTTTAAAGGAAGAAGGGGAGGGGAAAAGGGGGAAAGGAATGGGAAATACAATATAAAAGGTTACAATGAATATATCAAGTCAAAGATAATGATTATACATGTCGAAATCAGATAACATATCAGATTGCTAGTAAATTTACTACTTCTTGCCATTTTCTTTTGGAGATCTCTTCATAATCTCCTTTCAAGTATCCGGAGAGTCTGTCTATTTCAATACATTATCTTATCTTATCACAGAAGTTTCTCTCGGTGGGCGCTTCAGGTTGTTTCCAAAATTTTGCATACAATATCCTTGCTGCAACTATTACATAATGGAGTACATATTTTTGATCATAAGAAATATTTATATCCACTATATTCAATAAAACAAGTTCTGGTCTAAGCTCTATCTTAATCTTCAGAGATCTCTCTATGAATAGTTTTACCATTCTCCAATATACATTGGCCTCTTTTCACATCCACCACATATGGTAGAAAGTACTTTTTTGTCCAGTTGTATATCTTTGGATTTTGCCTGATAAACTCCCATGGAGTTGACCTCTTGGACTGGAAAGTTTCTTGTGCGGATGTGCTTTCCTGTGATTCCCCAGGAAGAAAGCTATTTAAAGGCAACCATTTGTGCCCGAGATAGAAGCTTCAACTCTATTTCTCCATCTCCTGGGAAGTAATCTCCCTGAACGGAGAACCTCTGGCAAAAATGTCATGTCAATTTCATGTCTAGGATGAGGGCTCTTCTCCGTGACTTGTCTTCTGGCCACGACGCCTCTTGTAATTACAAAGAGCTGTCAGAAGGAAAACAATGATAAAGAAGGAAAAGAAAAGGCAGGGAGAGTTTGATGCCCCCCCCCCCCCCAGATAGAGAGCAAGAAAAGAGATAAAAAATTCATGAAGAAAATCATAGGTTTGAAGTTCCTCTGTGGTCCCACTTCCAACGTAAATGAAGATCAAGCAGTATGATGAATGCTAATCGAATATTTTGGTTGTTCTCAACTAGCGGGCAGGTTGTGGTTATAATGCGCAAAGGGGAAACAGGTGCTGACATGCACAAAAGGCATTTTATTTTACTTTTTTGGTTTCTCTTTTACATTGCAATCCTTTGTACCTCTACTCAGAAGTACATTCCATTAAGATAAACAAGATTTCCTCCTCGTTGAATACAAGACAGCTCTTTTATACAGACGGCAGAAGTCACTCATTACAAATGATGAGGCGTGATTAATCCCCCTGGTTACATGGATGCAACTACAGTGGACCCTCGTATAACAAACAGTGTGTATAACATAAAATCTGTACAACATAAAAAAATCCAGAGATAGGGGAAATTTGCTTAACAGAATAGTCTAGGGGGCAAATCCATACAACCTAAAAATGGTCGCAATTTGTTTTTAATTTATTCTTATGGGAAATTTTTATAATGGAAAATTTGCTTAACATAATTTCATTTGGAATAAATTAATTCCTTTATACAAGGTACCACTGTATATTATATTACAAAGTGTTCTGCTTACATACTGCCCTGTAGCGATTTAAGCACTCTCTGAGTGGTTTACAAGTAATTATACTGACTACACATTGCCCTCCCCCCCCCCCGCAAGTTAAAATACTCATTTTCCCAACCTCGGAAGGATGAAAGGCTGAGTGAACCTTGAGCTTACTACCTGGAATTGAACCCCAGGCTGTAAGCACAGCTGCAGTAAAGCATTTTAACTACTACTCCCTTATATTATATATACGGCTCCCTTATATTATATATAACCCTTGTATTATCATTGTGAGCAACTACAGAGACCTCAACCCTTTCTATGGTAAAACTATTTAAGCCACTTTTATAGCTTTATGGATGTGGTCTCAATAACCAATGGAGGGTTCCATCACATGGTTGAGGCTTGTGGTCTCTTTTGGGTGTTGAGGCGATTGATGGTTTGTAGAACTCATTTTTTAAAAAGCAACTCAAAGTAACCATTTTCTTTTCCTTTGGGAAATGGGAAAACCGGAATTATACTAAAAATTACTTTTAGGAAGTGTTGGAATCATACATGCAACGTATTACCTTGAGAAAGTAGATTTGTGGGTTCTGGCCTTGTGCAGTTATTACTCAATGGTCTTCATGAAAATCAAGAGGAATGCTTGTTTGTACATGCTAGAAATGTGACCATTGCAAGGAATGTTTTGAGAAAAATTATTACTTCTAAATGCTTCCCAAATATTGCAATATAAACTCTGTGCCTGGTAAACATAGTGAGGCATCATTTAGACTTTCTGGGTCAATTTGCTTTTGTTTAAGTTTTAATCTGAGAAAGCAAGTAATGACAAGACCAACTAATGGAGTTTCCAGTACAGGCAAGAGACCATGAAAAAAGATACATAGAAGTAAATAAAGTTGAAAGCTATATCGTGCAGAAACGGTGTTTAAAAGTCAGAACCTTGCTGGATCAGACCAAAGATCTATCTAATTTTCATCCTTCTTGTTTTAAGAAGCAAAGAGCCAGATCTTTTACGGCAGTGGTTTCCCAACCTTCCTAATGTTGTGACCCTTTAATAGAGTTCCTCATGTTGTGGTGACCCCTTGCCCTGCTTGGAAGAGGCCACAAGCCCCCTTTGGCAGGTCACTGCTCCAGGTGCCATAGAGAACTTCCCTCTACAGGCACCCTCAGCCTGTACTTCTCTACTTCTCTGGTAGGTCTTGGAATTTAACCTTGCTTAAGGGGGCGTTACCGGGGTTTCTTTTTCTTCCCCCCCCAAAAAAGCCCAGTGGCCATGGGGATTACATTTTTGGACAAGGTTTATCTTCAAATTTGATCTACATTTAAAGGGACGTGGCATAGAGCCCTAATTGGCAGTTTCAAAAATGTAACTTTCCCCAGCTCTGCCTCCCATTCATCTTTAAGCCCTTTTACATGACCCCTAAAATCTGCTGCAAAACACTTGCAGATCCGGAGCATAACATTGTTTTCCCACCAGCAGCGGATTTTTTTTTAAAAAAGTACGCCCATGCCCACTTAAGTGTGCCCCAGCGCACTTTACAATTACCTGGTCTCCGGAGGTAAAAAAAATTCTGATGCGGATTGTAAAGCTGTGGATGCTGGACTCTCCTTGCCTTCTGTTTGTTTTTGTTGTCCTTGCCACCCCTTTAACAGACAGGAATCCCTATGGGGCTGCTCCGATGGCAGACGGAGGTGAGCGGAGGTGAGCCTGCATTTTTTCTCCCTTTTTTTCTCCCTCCCCTCACCGCAGACAAAAGCAACAGAATGAGGAAGGGTGGGAACACAGGAAGAGGAAAAAAACCCACATGATATCTGGCTGGGGAATCTGAATTTAAGCTACCAGCAGATCTTAGAGATCATTTGAAAGCAGCCTTTGTTTTGCTGGTCAAAACAAAGCCGTATGCGGTGTGGGCATGGAAGCCAGGCCCATCATCTCTAGCAAATGGCGAGCACATGCTTGCTGATCGCCTTTGATGGGGACTCAACCGAAGAGCCGGTTCAGTTCTCCGTCGGCGACAAGGTCACCTGCTCCATATGTCTGCCTTCGTTGTCAATAACATGCTCGCATTTCACAGAAAACATTAGAGTAAATTAACCTAATTATGTCTGACAGCTAATTTTGAGTGGGAAGGAAGTGTTGAGGGACTCGAGATCTCCTAACACATCCCATTCTACTCTGAACTTGTACCTGGAGAGCCAAATAGGTCAGCCTGTAGAGAGCATTCACATCAGTAACTGGCATGAGACACGTTAGGGAAGGTGACTGAGTAGAGATGGGCACGACCAGAAAAAAATGACGTTTCGAATTGTCGTTTGTCAGGGCGGGTCCGTTTCGGGTCGTTTTGTTTGTCGCGATAATTTTCAAAAAATTGTCGTTTCCGTTTGTCGTTTGTCGTTTGGGTTGGGGTTGGGGTAAGTGGTCTCTGGGAGGCACCTCTCTGGGTGCCTCTGACGTCTGACCCACTAAGAAGGGAAGGGAAGGGAAGCGTAACATGAAGCCGCCACGTACCATACATTATTTACATTATGTTAGGGTGGGGGGTAAGTGGCAGAGACACCTCTATCTCTGGGTGCCTCTGACTCACTAAGAAGGGGAGTGTACTAGCGTACTGATGGGCCTTTCATTGCACTTTGGCATCTGGAACGATGACCGTGTCATGCTAAGCTTCCATTTTTCTTTTTAGTGCTGTTCAATATTGGTCCATTTAGAGGGTCCATTGCTGGCAACAATGATTTTCTATAGGTTTAGAAAGGGTTCTTTTCCAGTTCCACCTGGAAATGCCTGCCTGTTCCTACTGGTCTCCCATCCAATCAGGCTCATAACACAACATAAGAACATGAGAAGAGCCATGCTGGATCAGGCCAAAGGCCCATCTAGTCCAGCTTCCTGTATCTCACAGGGGCCTCACCAGATGCATCTGGGAGCACACGAGACTATATATCTGTCTCCTGATACCACTCCCCTGCATCTGACCCTTGAAGTACCCTAGTTTTAAGCCTGGAGATGACACATCTCCATCATGGTTTGTAACCTGTAATGGACTTTTCCTCCAGGAATCTGTCCAGTCCAGGCCAGATGCCATCACCACCTCCTGTGGCAGGGGGTTCCACAGACTAACAACGTGCTGGATGAAATAATATTTTCTTTTGTCTTCTTACTCTCCCAGCCCTCAATTTGAGTGGATGTCCCCTAGTTCTGGTATTTTGTGAGAGGGAGAAGAGTGTCCCTCTATCCACTTTACTCATGCCCTGCATTATTGTGTACGTCTCAACCAATCTTGTTTAATTTGCAATATATGTCAAGGTCAGATATGTTCACCTGTTTCTTTTTCATGACTTACAATTTTAAGTGTCTCACTCTGCCTAATAATAGGGCTGGCTTTGCTCAGTCTACGTTTCTCTCAGCTTTGAGAAGTGATGTATTTTACCTTAACTGCACAAGTTAGATATATGTTACATAGCTTCCTTTTCTTCACCATTTTCATCTACCATTGTAGTAAGTTGCTTTTCCACCACTGGCGATGTGTACAAAACCTGAATCCCAAAGTTCTGCTACTGCTTACAGAATGTGGATTTAAAATACTCGCAAGCCTTCAGCGATACCACGTGATCCATCTCTGTCAGGTTCCAGGTCTGTTTTCTCCATTTTCATTTGCTTTGAAAACCTGATTTGATAAACATGCTCACATCTTTTTTTTCTCTCCAATTACTTTGGAATAATTTGACAGCATTGCCCTGCTTAATTCTGTCTTTTTAAAAATAAATACACCTGAGCATTTTCATTCCCTGAATTACTGCCAGTTAGGAATTTTAGATTTCTAGTTTAATACGGGTGGGGGGGAATCTAAATATTTACACAATAACTGGCTATGCATCTTAAGAAGCAATTTAAAATTATGCATTCATTTGAAGTGGAATAATTTAGTGGGGGAGAAAACATGTTTGCACTGATATTTACTGTGATTTAGGTATATTTTGAAAAATGTTAATGTTAGATGTCGTTTTCCTTGGTTAACACTCATATGAGCCCAATCCCTGGATTTGCTAGGGAAGAAAGAAAGAATTTCTGATTGTCATTCATTCTGAAAAATAAATAGACAAAGGGCAATATCCATAAAAGACAGAGAAAACTATAATTGGGACATAGTCAAGACTGGTTGCAACAGTCACATAGATATATTACATCAGTGGTTCCCAACCTGGGGGTCGGGACCCCTTTGGGGGTCGAATGACCGTTTCACAGGGGTCGCCATGAGCCAGTGAAGAAAAAGGCACAAACGACTTGGGACTGGAGGAGGAGGGGGAGGAAGGGTGAAAAAGAGTGAGTTGCAGCTTGATAGGCTGGAGGGGATGTCAGCCAATGGCACCGGAGGCTGCGATTGGCTGAGGATGCCTGTAGAGAGAAGTTCTCTATGGCACCTGTGGCAGTGGCTTGCCAAAGGGGGCTTGTGGCCTCCTCCAAGTAGGGAAAGGGGGTCACCACAACAGGAGGAAGTGCCTTAAAGGGCTGCGGAATTAGGAAGGTTGAGAACAATTGTATTACATGATATTATGCTACTTTTGAGGAGGTAAGAGTGTCAGTCTTTTGCAGATCAAATAATGACCTAGTGGCACTTAAAATAACTCCTGACACATCTTAACTAGGATCAAAGCTTTTGGATTGGCGCCCACTTCATCCAATGCATAGAGTGTTGCCAACCAGGAAGAAGTCACCTGATGCCATCTGTCCTTCTCCTTGGCTCTGGCCAGTCAGACAGGGAGGTGGGATGGTGCTTTTCGCTGCACAGATCCCGACTGGCTTGCACCAGGGAGAAGGACAGATGATGCCAGGAAACTTCTTCCTGGTTGGAGTTTAACCCGATACGACCATTCGGAACGTGCTGCTCCCTACTATAAACCCCAAAATGCATCAGCCAGCAAGACCACTACTTATGGTGTCTGGTGTATTCCAGGATTTCCCTTGTTTCCAAGCCAAATTCTAACAACAACTAATCTGCAGTTGTCTACAAAATATGGATTATATAAGTATATAATTAAAATATTCATTCAGACTCTTCACAATGTAATATTGGAGATTGTTTTATATACAGGAGCCTTGTGATGCAGTGGTTAAATTGCAGTATTGCAGCCAAAATTCTGCTCACAAATCGGATTCAATTCCAGGCTGCTGGCTCAAGGTTGACTCAGCCTTTCATCCTTCTGAGGTTGGTAAATTGAGTACTCAACTCATTGTGGTGGTGGAGGTGGCAATGTGTAGCCTGCATCATTAAGTTGTAAACCACCCATAGAGTGCTTTAAGTGCTATGGGATGGTATACAAGCAGCACATTTTTAATAGGTTATTCTCTTTTCAGCCACCTGCAAGTGGGTGATTGTACGAGAAGCTGCTTGAGTGAAATGGGAATTATTGAATGTTTTGGGGTGGGTGGTGAAAAGATTCACTTTTAATAAGTTATTCTCTTTTCAGCCACATGCAAGTGGGTGATTGTACGAGAAGCTGCTTGAGTGAAATGGGAATTATTGAATGCTTTGGGGTGGGTGGTGAAGAGATTCACCAGCTGTTTTTAATTCTTGTACCTAATTATATTAGTACATGTGGCGGGTACAGTATTTACATACAATTTGGTAGCAAACCAGGAAATCAGATATCTAGGTTTCGTCATTTGTATCCCAATATTGTATATATCTACAAGTAAGATGTCTTCAAAACTTGGCCCATGCTTTCCATCAGTTAAATGGCAGTAAATTTGAAACACTACATTTCTCTCTTTCTACATTTGGGAGGACAGATTGGTGACACATGAATCTTGACAGGTAATTTATCTGTTATGTAAACACTGTCGATCATAATCACTCCCAGACTTTTAATTATGCACAGACAGGTTAGCAGAAACAGAATGAGGAAACATTTGAATTAAATGCCATGGCACTATTGATCAACCCCACCAACCCCACAAGTGCTGGCTGGCAATCCTCTCCTGACATTGGCAGGGGCCTCAAGCCAAACAATTGTGGAACAGAAGACAGCTCAAAAGAAACAGAAAGTGAAGCAAAAGTAAAATTAGTTTATAAGTAGCAAGAGGAGTTCCGTCTGTGTCAAGTCAAGAAGAAAAACTTGATATCCAGCCCAGGGTGGTGTGAAACCGGGGTGACGAAAAAGTAAAATTGTAAGCCTTTCACTGACCTTCCTCAGAATGAAGAAGCTACTTGGATGAGTAGCAAAACACTTTGATCCCATGATAAAAGAATTCCAGGTGCCATGACTCAGATTCCAGATTGCCTCATGTGGTTGACACAGAATCTCCAAAGATTTAGGACTGCACTCTTGGGTTGAACTGCTACAGGCACTTGCTGAGGAGTGAGACTCATTTGAATCCATTTGGTAGGTGTGTATAGGATAGTGCCTGAAGTTACAGTGGTACCCAGACCTAAGAGCAGTTCGACGTAAGAGCAATTCAACTTAAGAGCGGAAACTGTTGGCCTTTTATCTGCCGCCTTACAAATTTTAGATATGATCTGCTCTACTTACAATTTTTTTTTCATTTTTCAACTTATTTTCTCAATTTTTTTTAGATAGGTACCCTGATTTAAGAGTAGTTCAACTTGAGAGCATGCATCTGGAACATATTAAATTCGTAAGTCGAGGTACCGCTGTATTTTCATTCTGCCACATGCAACTTATCCAGGGAGCCAACCTCTCGGGATGTTATATGCAAAGAAATGACAAGCTGAAAGAGCCCTGCCTTGTTCCCTGTCATCCAGGCAACCTTCTGTAAATTAGGTACTGTGCCTACAGAGAAAATCGCTGCTGTTTTCAGACAGCAGGAGACGTGCTCCGAACACTCTCCTTCTCTGCAATTACTCCTCTGAAGTGCAATCTCGTACCCACCCACCCACCCCCCGCCGCCCAGGCTGTGCTTGGTTATCTTGCAATGACACCCAAACAGGGGTAACACTTGTCACTTCACATTGGGGTGTCCTGGAAGAGGCTGCTTGGGAATCCTCACCCTGCTCTCCTTTCAATATCAGTTGAAGATTTTTTTTAAAATTAAGCATGTTTTGTCTCCAGTTTCCTTATGTTTAGTTTTCATTTGGTCAATTTTCATTGTCTTCGGTTAAATGTGTGTGCCTGTGTTAATTAATTTTAAAGAGGTTCAATTTTATCTGTATTTTACTCAGATAATGAAATGTAATCCAGTTTTAATCTTTAATCTTTTAATCTTTGCTTTAATTTTGTCTGTTATTGTTTTAAATTGTCCTGTCAATCACTCTGGATCCCAGTTCTAGGGGGAATGTGACACACAAATGAGACAAACAGATTAAGGGTGTGATCCGTTGGCTCCTATTTGGTCTATGACAGGGACAGATTGGTTACATTCCCTCTTCTGGTGATCAAAGCAAAGAAAAGCAGTGTTCTGCTTAGACACCCCATACCAATTCAAGTAGTCTCTGGGTGGTTTACAGTTTAATTATAGTACGCAGGCTACACAATTTTGTAATCACTAAAGCAAACCAGCCTAACCCCTAGAGCAGTGGTTCTCAACCGGTGGGGTCCCCAGATGTTTCTGGACTGCAACTCCCAGAAGTCTTCATCACTAGCTGAGCTGGCCAGGATTTCTGGGAGTTGCAGTCCAGGAACATCTGGGGGCCCAGAGGTTGAGAACCACTGCCCTAGAGTGTACCTATCCATACCTCTGGGGCCTTGGGGATTTTTAATTTTTCGGTGCTGATGGATTGTTGTGTTTAGGTTCCTTTGCGGTGGGTGTGATTGCGTGAAATGAATCCAAGTGAACTTTCATTTGTCAAGGCTGTTAAGGCTCCTCCCACTGTCTGTCTGTCTGTCTGTCTGTCTGTCTGTCTGTCTGTCTATCTATCTATCTATCTATCTATCTATCTATCTATTCCTTCCTTCTTTTGCTATCTATCTATCTATCTATCTATCTATCTATCTATCTATTCCTTCCTTCCTTCCTTTGCTATCTATCTATCTATCTATCTATCTATCTATCTATCTATCTATCTATCTATCTATCTATCTATCTATCTATCTATCTATCTATCTATCTATCTATCTATCTATCTATCTATCATTGACTGTGGAAGGAGCCAGACTAAATAGGTTCACCAGAGGTCCAGTATGCCATTTGGGGGCTAGGATCACACCCACTGGCTTACCAGGCCTCTTCGTGGCCCCACATGACCCTAACTAGCCTACAGCAGCTCACCCCAAAAGAGCCTGTGTATACAAGCCCTGGTTAACTAATTCACTCTGAACAGAAGAAATTTACACTGCAACCCTTTGTTGACAGCTTCAAGGAATCAACTGGATTAAAGATGAATGAACAGTCTTTGAATACCAGGTGTTTGGGAGGGAAGCTAGACACGAATGAAAAAAAATATCCAAGTCATTTCCAGGGAGATAAATGTGTTAGTTTGTTTTTGTAACAATGAAAAGCAAACACCCTCCGTCAGAGCTATGTGGCACCTTTGAGGCTGTCAAATGTCTTTCAGCGTGACCTTTTGCAGATTGCAACTGACTTTTTCAGACACATAAGTCCTTTTGTTGTCATGTCTGCAAGTATTTCATCATGCTTCTGCAACGCTCCGCAAATTATGTCTTTAACATGCGCAAACATTTGTATTTAAATCGGCATGACGGCAGTGAATTGCAACTAGAGTTGGTCCATTGAGCCGGTGGGGATTTGGTGAGTTAATACCTATGCAAGTTTCATTGATTCAGTAGCCCTATTCTAGTAGTGACTCACCACTGGATGTCAGAAACATTTATCTCCAGATACTTAAATAAGTAGCAGGTCACAGGGTCAAAGAGTTATTATCATAATCCTGTTGAGTCATTCCTCTTGTACATCAGTCCATTGTGCTTTGACAATTAGAAAGGTTACTTAAGGAAGCAGCCAGGAATTAAGTGTAAGAGACATTTTCAATCTTGTTCTTGTCCTTGATGAAAAATGGTGTGACATCACCCAGTGGGAATAAAACACATGGAACTTTTTGTTCTTACCTGTGAGGACGGACTGCAGGACAATTTCCCTTCCAGCACAAGGAATTTTCTTCTATTCAAGCATGTATTCAACATGGTGTGGAATGGCCTTGAATAGGATAGTCAATACCCTTAATCTTTTTCATAAGACCCGCTCCTGATAGAGACAGAAGGCACTGGAACAGGTTGTTGTAGATCAACACAGATTCTAGCATTTCAGTCAATCAATACATTTATTGGCATACATCTAGCATTTCAGTTAGTCCTAACGGGCAGGGTTATTGGAGGTTGTTATGATGAATACTTGCCTTTCACTAGGTAGGAACCAGGACAGGTTATATCAGAACTTGCCAAGTGACTTCCTTAAGAATTTGGAAGGGTCACCATCCCCTTTGCATTCTGCTTTCATGCATCCAGGGAGTGTCAATGGAAAAATGTGGAAGAATAGGCTGAGAAGCGATGCAATAGAATGCATGAAATTTTCAATAGGATGGCTGTGTCCTGAAACACTTTATGGCAGATAATACTTGCCTTATCAATCAATCAATCAATCAATCAATCAATCAATCAATCAATCAATCAATCAATCAATCAATCATCTATCTATCTATCTATCTATCTATCTATCTATCTATCTATCTATCTATCTATCTATTGTGAGAACTAGATATTCAAATCCTCTAGATTAATAAAGGGGGTTGCCTAGATCTCAGTCTTCGCAGTAAAACAGGGCACCTCATTTGACTCTCGGGTCACAGTATTTGTGTTAGATGGCCCATGGCTTAATCTGACTTGCAGAGGCTGTTCTCATACTGTAGAAATGCTTATCCTCGAGTTTGTGATTCATTGGCATTAAAAACATTCTCCTTTCTGGATAGTTTTTTTTTTGTCTCTGATGTAAAATCTTCCCAAAGCGATAAATTGTGAACATCAGAGATGGCAATGAAATGGCTTTATTGATCAATAAAATCAAAGCACAGCTCACTGACTTCCTTATCCAGCACTTCTAGCTTAGAAGAAACCAATCCAACCCTTTTCTATTTTTTTCCTCATGTAAAAATATTTGAACATGAATTCCCTTGATAGAAGGATAGCATGCCTTTCCTTCCTTCCTTCCTTCCTTCCTTCCTTCCTTCCTTCCTTCCTTCCTTCCTTCCTTCCTTCCTTCCTTCCTTCCTTCCTTCCTTGATGGCCAAGGAGATTTTGATATTAGAAAGTTACTAAACATGATGCCCTCTATCAACACTGAGTCACTCCTTGCATTCCACCCATGCTATCTATATTATAATATTTCTGCAATACTGACATGTTTCCTATACTGTATGTCTATAAGTAAAGGATACAACCACCCTTGCTGGATCTGAGACAATTAACAGTTTTAATCTGCATGGTGTGGAACTCCTTTCCTAGGATGGCAATCCTGGCTGTGGATTCTGGAAGTCTTAGTCCAAACATGTAACTTTTCCAAATTTAGAGCTTGCCTATGGCTACCTAGCACCTAGTAATTTCTTGGCTGCTTTGGCTATTATGTTATATTATTATGGCCCAGCCCAGGCTTCCTTCCAAAGTGTAATTAGGAGATAATTTATTGCTTTCAGTGTCCAACATCAGTTCTCCTTACAGAACAATCAGATATTTATCATTGGGAACAAACCGACAAGATATTCATGATGAGGGCAAATCTTCTATAACATTATGTCTAGCTTTGCTTTGCTTTGCTTTGTTTCTACATATAATTTTTGGCAAACCTGGAAGCAAGAGATGCTTCAAATTTTGCTCTCTGCAGCTTCATTAAAAAAGAAGTAGGAAAATGCAACACAAAATCTTGCAGATGTTCATGAGTTGGAGATATGATAATTAAAATGTATTATTAACTGGATGACTTTCTGACCGTGTCGACCGAGATTCTAATTTCTTTAGGAGCCCAATCTCCCGGAAGAGAGATAAATCCAAGTATTATTTAATTATGTTTTTTAACAATAAAGGGCATTATAATCAGCAACCTCTCAGAAGCCCTTGCCTTGTATTCATTTATCCAAACAATGAAAAAGTCAAGAGATATTTATGCTATGAAAAATATCCAGGAAGTGCAAGAGCATTTATTTACAAGCTCCAATTTATGGGGTAACCGCTCTCATGAATGCCTGACCCATCGCCTGAATATAAAGAAAGATAGTGGAAGCACAGCAAACTGGCTGAACATAAGGCAACTAAAGATGCTGCTCAGGTGATTGGGTGGAATTCCAAATGACCAGAGATCTCTGTGTGTGATAGGTGCACATGATAATGAATTATGCATCCTACGGTGCACATGAAGAATGCCACTGCTTGGATATCATTTAACTGCAGATCCCGTCATTTTTCATAATGGGGGATTGGAGGGAGATATCACAGAACAGCATATTCCATGCCTAGGGAATTCCTGTCAATAGGACATCAATGGTGATGCAGGACTACAACTAGAGAGAGTAAGAACAGACAAAAGAAAATATTTTTTTCACCCAGTGCGTTGTTAGTCTGTGGAACTCCCTGCCACAGGATGTGCTGATGGCACCTGGCCTGGATGCCTTCAAAAGGGGATTGGACAGATTCCTGGAGGAAAAGTCCGTCACAGGTTACAAACCATGATGGAGATGTGTCATCTCCAGGCTTAAAACCGGGGTTCTTCAAGGGCCAGGTGCAAGGGAGTGGTATCAGGAGACAATTATCTACTCTCATGCGCTCCCAAAAACATCTGGTGGGGCCACTGTGAGATACAGGAAGCTGGACTAGATGGGCCTTTGGCCTGCTCCAGCATGGCTCTTCTTATGTTCTTATGTTCTAGAAACCTATAATTCTCTAAACACATACCTCTTCTGTGAACTGTCCTGGTTACAAGTTGGAGTATCTCCCTGGAACAGTCATTTGGTCTACCATGTCTACCAACTTATCTCAACAAGGCTGTTGAGACAATGGCAGCTTTTTGTAGCTTGGTCTCTAGACTTATTCTGATTCTTGGCTCCCCAAGAAAATATATATATTAACATGTTAAATGCTGATACATGAAACAGAGTCACCTTTGTCAAATGTCTCAGCATGGGGAAAGAAAGCTTTTAATGTTGGTGACATGTTCTCTCAAAATTGTCCCAATAAGTCACACTTCCTCTCACTGTTAGTACAGTAGGACTCCCGTATCCACTGATTCATTATCCACTGATTCAGTTATCTACTGTTGGCAGAGGGGAAAAAAATCAAATAATTCAGCAGCCACAAAGCAAGCTGTGAAACAAGCTGTTGTCACAAACAGCAGCCATAAAGCAAGCTACTGTCTCAAAACAGCAGTCATAAAGCAAGCTACTGTCAGGAAACAGCAGTTTGGGGGTGGGTGAGCAGGCGTTCTCTCTTATCCACAGTTTTCATTATCCACGGGAAGGCCTGGGACCAATCCCCAGGGGATAAATCAGGTCTGGTTTTATGATGACGACACCATAAAGCCAATTTGAGATGAAGCAGCCTCTTTTCATGCTTCCTGTTTTAGAGGTGAGTGAGGATCTTTTCAAGGTGGGTGTTTGGGTTCCCCCAAGCCATCATAGATGTATAGCAATGAGGTAATTATCTAAACCTTGTGTGAGTTTCTCATTTCCAGGATTTTCATAGTGGGGAAGGAGGGTAGGAACAAGGTTTGTAACCAGATTGGTAGCTGTCATCTTAACCAGATGTTAAATCTTTAAGACTTTAAGAATAGCGTTTTTTAAAAAAACCAAAACAAAAAAGAGATCTAAGATGTCTCAGCTAATCCCCCCACTAATCCTCTTATTTTCCCAGAGAGATTAAGAAAGCTGTGGATTAAGTTCCACCGAACATGCACTGTTAGAAGAGCAGTATATTGTAAGAGAACCTTGACTCTCAGTTCATGTCTCCTACAAAATGGGTTATCTCTTCCCCGTTTTGCCATAGGACTCTTACAAGGCGGGGAAAATGAATAAGCAGCTAGGATGTTTGCTTGTGACACTTTAAAAAAATGTGTCCAGAACACTGTTAGATTACCATGCCTGTTCGGATCGATTGCTCTGTTCCCTTTTTTGGTTTATAGACAATGCAAGTACGCCAAGGCAGGATAATCCAAGCCAATTCCATGCATATAGATGTGGAAGTATGTTCTATTCTATTACATTCAGCACTATTTATTCCCAGTGAGGATGGAGGAATAGGGGCATTTCCAGTCTCTTCTGTGTTTGCAAAGTACACTGGAAAAAACACAGATGGGAAATATTGGCTTATAGTCACTCTAGCCATTGGTCGTGCTAGTCCAATAATGCTAATTTTGATGGGGAACAGGTCTCTAATGTAGACAATTCTTTCATGGATCTACATGGAAGCCTCATGGCACAGTGCTTAAATTTTATTTATTTATTTATTTATTTATTTATTTATTTATTTATTTATTTATTTATTTATTCCTATATTTCTATACCGCCCATCTTCCAATGGAACTCCAGGCGGTTGACAACAATATAATGCTACAATAGCGTCAAGTCAGAGTGAAAACATTAAAAAACCCCAGCAAAGATTGCGGCAAGTATTTATCAAGGAAAAAAAAAAACTCTCTGATGGTCACCAAATGCCTCTCTAAAAAGCAATGCCTGTCCTGCAGCTAAACCTGTGCTCACGACCTGGGGTTCAATCCCAGGTAGCAGACTCATGGTTGACTCAGCCTTCCATCCTTCCGAGGTCGGTAAAATGAGTACCCAGCTTGCTGGGGGAGGAGGTGGCAATGTGTAGAGACTACTTGAAGTGGTATGGGGTGGTATATAAGCAGCACACTTTGCTCTGCTTTGGAAATTCCTGGCATTAGGTGGTCATCTTTCTACACAATTATGCCCAACATCGCTTCACTTGAAAAAGTTCCTGTTTTAATGTCCCAATGGGGTTGGGCATGTTCATATGGGTGGTCTAAGATTGTTTCCAGGATTCGATCAGCACATTTGCCTGAAAGTTGTGATTCTTGAATGAATTTATTTATTTACCGTCCTAGACCAAAGTAAAGTTGTGATTCTTGGCATCTAAAGTACAGATTCATGAATACTGAATTTTTTTCAAGCACCTTTACTTTCGAGCATACACAAAGTCGCAGGATGATTGCATTATAAAGATATCTGGAAAAAAAAACAAATTTTTATTTATTTATTTATTTATTTATTTATTTATTTATTTATTTATTTATTTTAGAGTATTTTTACCCCACCTTTCCCCTTGGAAAAGGACCCAAGGCGGGATAATATACACTCCAGTATAATTAAGACATGTTCAAGTATTTGAGAAGAAGGAATTGAGGGACATCTTACAGCATTAGGAAGAACTTCATGGCAGTTAGAGCTGTTCGGCAGTGGAATATGCTGCCATGGATGGTGGTGGAGTCTCCTTCTTTGGAGGTTTTTAAGCAGAGGCTGGATGGCCATCTGTTGGAAATATTGTGATGGGGTTCCTACATGGCAGGGGGTTGGACTAGATGGCCCTTGAGGTCTCTCCCAACTCTATGTTTCTATGATTCTATGATTCTATGATAAATAGACAACATTACGTTAATAATGCAATTATAACCAGCTTACAATTGGCTTGAAATAATATAACAAAAATAAAAAGTGGTAAACATAATCTAACCAATAGTCACATTATTTTGCTGGAGTAAACTAACTAAGGCTAACTCCCCACCCCCCACCCCCATAACTTTTGTATGTGCAACCATGTGGCTTGCTTGCACACAAAGGCTTATGAAAAACGACGAGTGCAAACTAGTTGGTCTCCAAGGTGCTACAATAGCTTCAATTTCTCCTATCAAATTGCTGTGAGACCACGGAGATTCATGCTCAGGCGATAATGTGCGTTGTCATGGATTGCAGGCCACTTCCTCAGAAAGAGGGACTGCAATGGTTAGTCTCCTGGTTTATCTATATGGATAACATGGTAGGAGACGGGGACCAAGTGAGAATCACATAGATAATGGGCTTTTAGAATGACAAAAGAACCAGAAAAGATCACTCTTAAGTGCTATGCTCCATTTGTTTGGGGAAAGGGAGTAATCCAGAGAAACTCACACTGAGATAAATCTGCTAGCGTTTGAGGTGCTGCAACTCCTTTCTTTTCATTTTCATTGTGTATTGGAAACAGGCGCCCTCATGGAAATTGGCTTCAAACCAGCTATTTTTTAAAAAACATCCCAAATGCCAGGCCACGCTCTCCAGTACGTTTCAGATGAAAATCGGGTCAGGCATGTATGACTGCTGTTTCCTCTGCTCTCGCCAAGGTTCACTGCCTTTATGGCCCTGCGCCACACGATGTGGCTGATCTAGAGAAGAGGGAGAAAAGCAACTGTGAAAGGGAAAAAAGGACACTAAACAAGGGGGAGGAAGGAGAGGATGCAATACTGCAATTTTTACATTTCAGATTTCAAAGCTGTCCAGAAACAGGCCCCTTCACACACACTCTGCCTGAGATGCCCCCATGCTTTCTCCATTCTAACCTGCTTCTGTTTAGTGGGGACGGGATGTGGTATATTAAGGGCTGCCATCATCATCATCATCATCATCATCATCATCATCATCATCATCATCATCATCATCATCATCATCATCATCATCATCATCATCATCATCACATGACATCAAATCAGTTCCAAGTTATGGTGGTGACCCATTCCTTGGATTCTAAGTATACCCAGTCATGGGTTGCCATTTCTTTCTTCTTGGGGTGCTCCAGGACTGTGGAGCTTGCCCAAGGCTACACTGGTTGGCTCTTCTGGAAACTATGTTTCCCATGGATCCTCATAGTCCTGGAAAAAGGTCTGAAAACAATGATTTCAGGACTGCTAAGAAAGTCTGTATGACAAGCCCTCTTTCCTTTGGAGAGTGTCTCGTCTCAGCTCTGTTCAGTGATATTGGTCACTTTGTGGATTGATGCTCTCCACGCCTTTCTCTCTCTTACAGATTCTTTTGCCTCATTCCAGCATCCTTTCTGATAGTGTCAAGCCAGTGAGTCCTTGGGTAGCCTCTTCTTCTTTTGCCACTGACCAATCCCATGAGTCTTCTCTAGTGAGTCGGCTCACATAACATGACCTGAGTCTGACAGTTTTTGTTGAGTGATCTTGGCTTCCAGAGATATGTTTCATCTGACTTTGTCTAGGACTTCCTTGCGGTTCATCCTCACTGTCCATGGGATGAATAGTCATCGTATTCCACGTGCAATTCAAATGCCTTCTCCTTTTTCCTATCTGTCTGCTTCAAAGTCCAAGCTTCACAGCCATACAAAGCTACTGGAATTAGGATCAAAACTGACTAGTCAGCATTTGATTGGGAGTGCACTTTGCAACCCGGTGTGGATTATATATGTTATATCATCATTAAGCTTGAGCAATGTCTTATCAATCAACATAAACCCAGCTCAGGAGTGATGCATGGTAGTTTAGTAGAGCAATTAGAAACGCCAGATAGCTCTGGGAGTTAGATATTGGACTGCAGAATCAGAGGTTGGGAATTTGGTTCCCCGCCATGTCTCCTGTACGTAGAGCCAGCCTGTGTGGCCTTCGGCATGATGCCCCTAGACAGTGGTTGTCAGACTCTGGGTCCCTAGATGTTCCTGGACTGCAACTCCCAGAAATCCTGGCCAGCTCAGCGAGTGATGAAGACTTCTGGGAGTGGTAGTCCAGGAACATCTGGGAACCCACAGGTTGAGAACCACTGCTTTAAAGGATGTCTTGTTATCCTGTGCTTCTAGATCAGTGGTTCTCAACCTGTGGGTCCCCAGATGTTCCTGGACTGCAACTCCCAGAAATCCTGGCCAGCTCAGCAAGTGATGAAGACTTCTGGGTGTTGCAGTCCAGGAACATCTGGGGACCCTCACCAAAGCCTCATCCAAGAGAAAATCTTAAAACACATAAAAGAACAAACCTTGCTGAGAGAAAATCAGCATGGCTTCTGTAAGGGTAAATCTTGTCTGACAAACCTTTTAGAATTTTTTGAAAAGGTCAACAGGCACATGGATTTGGGTGAACCAGTGGATATAGTCTATCTGGATTTTCAAAAGGCTTTTGACACAGTCCCTCACCAAAGGCTGCTGAGAAAATTGCACAGTCAGGGGATAAGAGGGCAGGTCCTCTTATGGATTGAGAACTGGTTGAGATCCCGGAAACAAAGAGTAGGTGTCAATGGGAAATTTTCACAATGGAGAGAGGTGAAAAGCGGTGTGCCCCAGGGCTCTGTCCTGGGACCGGTGCTTTTCAATCTGTTCATAAATGACCTGGAGACAGCGATAAACAGTGAGGTGGCCAAGTTTGCCGATGACACAAAACTTTTCCGTGTGGTAAAAACCAGAGAAGATTGTGAAGAGCTCCAGAAGGATCTCTCCAAACTGGGGGAATGGGCTGAGAAATGCGTTTTAATGTAACTAAATGTAAAGTAATGCATATTGGGGCAAAAAATCCAAACTTCATCTATCAACTCATGGGCTCTGAGTTATCCGTGACGGATCAGGAAAGAGATCTTGGTGTGTTGGTGGACAGCTCCATGAAGGTGTCTCCCCAATGTGTGGCAGCGGTGAAGAAGGCCAATTCCATGCTAGGGATTATCAAAAAGGGGATTGAAAATAAAACAACGAATATTATAATGCCTTTATACAAAACAATAGTAAGGCCCGACCTGGAGTATTGTGTACAATTCTGGTCACCGCATCTCAAGAAAGACGTAGTGGAACTGGAAAAGGTGCAGAAGAGAGCGACTAAAATGATTACTGGCTTGGGGCACCTCCCTTATGAAGAAAGGCTAAAACATTTGGGCCTCTTTAGTCTGGAAAAAAGGCGCTTGAGGGGGGATATGATTGAGACATACAAAATAATGCAGGGTATGAGTAAAGTGGATAGAGGGAAGCTCTTCTCTCTCTCCCAAAATGCCACAACTAGGGGACATACACTCAAATTGAGGGCTGGGAGAGTAAGAACTGACAAAAGAAAATATTTTTTCACCCAGCGCGTTGTAAGTCTATGGAACTCCCTGCCACAGGATGTGGTGATGGCATCTGGCCTGGATGCCTTCAAAAGGGGATTGGACAGATTCCTGGAGGAAAAGTCCATCACAGGTTACAAACCATGATGGAGATGTGTAATCTCCAGGCTTTAAACCAGGGTACTTCAAGGGCCAGATGCAGGGGAGTGGTATCAGGAGACAGATATCTAGTCTCATGCGCTCCCAAACGCATCTGGTGGAGCCGCTGTGAGATACAGGAAGCTGGACTAGATGGGCCTTTGGCCTGATCCAGCATGTCTCTTCTTATGTTCTTATGTTCTGATGTTCTAACATCTGGGGACCATAGGTTGAGAACCACTGACCTAGATCATACAATCCCACCCGAAAACCTGTTACTACCTCCTCCAGGGGACCCTTTAGGCAAATGGTTTTGGTCCAGGAATTGCACTGTAAAATGGGCCTATGTTTCACATATGGAGCAAGCTTGGAAAAATGAACCAGCTCTGATGACCAAGGGCAAGCTTGCCCTGCAATACCATTTTGCAGTAGGGCATGTTCTCATTCACAATTCCAACCAGTTAATGATGATGCCCTTTTCCAGGACACAGCATAGACATTTTTTACTTTCTTCAGTGTGGTACCACACACTCCTTTTCTCTTCCTTCCTAGATAAACTGGGGAACGATCCATTCAATGAGGCCCTGTTGAGAAGATATTTCCAAACGGGTGGCATGCTCACCAGGAGTCAAATGCTAGCAAATTTTACTGGGCATACGTTTTTGTGGACTGCAGCCCAACTCCTTCAGGGGCATGAACCAGCAGTCGGTCATGAACAGATGTTCATAATTCATATACATGTGGGGAGGTAAAATGTAACAGAAAGGAAAAAGATCCAGCATGGAGAAGGCCATTACGAGTGGTTAAACCATCATGGGGAGATGATCATTTCTAAACACATTGGCCCTGCATTCTCTCTCTCTCTCTCTCTCTCTCTCTCTCTCTGAACATAAGCATTAAAAGTGCTTTGGAAGCCTTTTCAATGGCATCGTTTGGGTTTAATGTTGAAAACGGCACAGCTGCATGAAAGATCTTTCAGAAAGTGGTTCATTTAGCCTGTGCTTAGAAATTCTTGACAGTAAGCCACCCTTCCTCAAAAATAAAGTGAAGTTTGGATTTCGTTTACCACCTGCCGATGTGAGGATTTATTTGAATAACTCAGCTGTCCAGGTTTTTTAGTGGGGATTAGATTGCCCCAAATATTCGAGTATGCGGGAGGAATAGCTCAAGATTGAATCCACCCAAATCTTTATACAACTCATCGTTACTCAAGCCTTCTTTGAGACTTGCATATAATAGATGAGAGAGCGGCTTGTTAGGTGACTGGCTGTGGATTTAGAGATTGGGAATTCTGCCCCCCCCCCCCGAGGGCACCCCAGAAGAGCTAACTTTCATAACCTTGGGCAAGGCACAGTTCCAAGATGCCACCCCCCCCCCCCAAAAAAAAGGGAACAGCAATCCTGTGTATTCTGCAGTCTGGAAAGGAATGAAATGACAACAGTACATTGTGGTGTTGGTGTTGGTGGTGTTGGTGTTGGTGTTGGTGATGATGATGATGATGATTTTTCATCTTTTTTGCAGGGGGAGAGAGATCCATATGAAACCGCTGCATGTACAGTGGTACCTTGTATAAAGGAATTAATTCGTTCCAAATAAATTTATGTTAAGCATATTTTCCTTTATACAAATTTCCCATAGGAATGCATTGAAAACGGAGTGATCCCATTTTTATGTTGTACGGATTCGCCCCATAGGTGATTCTGTTAAGCAAATTTCCCCTATCTCCAGAATTTTTTATGCTGTACAGATTTTATGTTATACAAACGGTTTGTTATACAAGGGTCCACTGTATCTCTAAATTGGCTGCAGATGTACAGTTTCTCTAAGTACAATGTTTGTACATTTCCCCCTGAATTGGAAGACCCAGATTTTTGTTTTAGTATGTGTTTTTGTTTTTTGTTTTTGCAAAATGCTCCATTTTCCATATTCTGATATCTTAGCTGAGCTTGTACTAATAACATTTTCCTGATTTGTAGGGCTCTAACCCCCAAATCCAATCTTTGCCAAGCTTACAGGGTCTGGAGGGGGAGGAGAATCATTCCAAAATTCAGGCCAAGTTTGGTGAAAATCGGTGTTGGGATGTCCAAGTTATAAACCAAATAGAAACCACCAGTTATGTTAATGTGTGTGTGTGTTGTGTCATTACAGTCGTTACCGACTCTTCGTGACTCCATATCCATGGAGTTTTCTTGGCAGGAATACTGGAGTGGCCTACAGCACCTGGTATTCCTTGGAGGTCTCCCATCCAAGTACTAACCAGGGCCGACCCTGCTTAGCTTCCGAAATCAGGTGAGATCGGATGTGCTTAGGGCATCTAGGCAGTTATGTTAATAGTTATGTTAATAGTTGAATGCTTTGTTCAGTTCTGGGAAGGTGTGTTTCCCTGAAGTGCTCCGAACTGTACCACAAAATGGTCTGAATTGTGTTCTGGTCCTCTGCCCTTATTGTTCCATTTGGGGTCCATCTGTAGTCAATGTGGAAAGAAACCCAGGCACTTCAAACTGGATTCGTTACCTCCCTGACTTGTTATTGAAACATAGTTGAATCTAGGTGACGAAGCTAATAAAACAAAGTTGCTGATGGCTTGCAATGCAAGCATGTTTTAATTATTTGTGGTTACTGCTGCAACCTGATTTTTCAATTTTTTAAACTTCTATTTCTTGCATAATTACTCTTAATATTGATTTTTGGGTGGGCAGGCAAAGAGGGAGGTTTTCCATGTGGCTCTAACACAGTCTTCTCAAAGGCGTGATGTATTCCCAGGAATAGATATTGAATGGCTCTGTTGCACTGACTTTCTTATAGCATTAGGACAGAAAAAAGAGCAGACCACTTTATTGCTTCAGAAAAAAAAAGTTGTAGAAGGTTGCAGTGGTCATGTTGACTCCTTCTAAATTATTGTAGCACTCTTTTTTCTTGGCTATTTTTACTGTCGCTAGAGCTGAGATACAGGTACTCTTTCAACAGCCTCAGAAGGATAACTTTTTTGACATCCATTCCAGCTGGAAAAACAAGATCCTTTGTCATTTATAGAGCATGAGTGGCTGGGTAATTTGGCTTTGCTTTGATTCTACTTCACTCTGCTTTCTCTTGGAAGATTAGCCAGATGAATCCATCTGTGGCAGAGTTCCCTGTGTCAAGTTTATTTTATTTTTATTTTGGAGTATTTTTACCCCGCCTTTCTCATTGGAAAAGAACCCAAGGCGGCTTAGAGTAATGAGGGATAATATAAAGTCCAGTGCAATTAGGACATGTTCAAGTAATTGAGAACAAGGAATTGAGGGACATCTTACAGCATTAATAGACAGCATTATATTAAAGCTACAAGAGAACGTGAGCAGTTAAAGGGGAGTAAAGTTCCATGATGGAAATTTTTACAAGTTATGAGTGATGGAAACTAACATTTAAAACATAGTGTCAATGCAAACCCATAAGGTTATAAGTAGTTATAAACATAAAGTCTATGCGAGCCTGTAGATTCATATAAAAGACATATAATGGTAGACCATCCATTCAGGGAAAGCTTGCCTGATAGAGATGGGCACGACTCAAAAAAAATGGTGTTTCGTTTGTCGTTTGGTCGTTTAGGGGTCCGTTTCGGTTCATTTTCGTTTTCGTGACTTTTTTTGCAAAAAAATTGTTTTCGTTTCGTTAGGTAACGAAACGAAAAAATGAAAACGAAAACAAAAATTGCTGTTTCGTTAGTGTTCTTTTTAGTTCAATGCATCTGCTGCAACGGAAATGAAAAACACGGCAAATTTGGTCGTTTTGTTTTCATTTTTGTTTTGTTTTTAAAAATATTTCGTTTCGTTTTTGTTGCATTATGAAATGAAAAAACAAAAACGAAAACGAAAAATCGCTCATTTCATGCCCATCTCTATTGCCTGAACAGGAAGGCTTTTGCCTTTTTCCGGAAGGACAACAGAGATGAGTCAGTCCTGGCCTCTAATGGGAGGGAGTTCCAGAGTCTGGGTGCAGCAGTTGAGAAGGCACTTTCATGGGTTCCCACGAGATGTACCGGTGAGGGTGGGGGGATGGAGAGAAGGGCCTCTCCTGATGACCTTAACACCCAAGTCAGTTCATTCTGTGAGATTCGATCTTTGAGGTAACTAGGATCCATTTCGGACAGTGCTTTGTAGGTCAAGGTCAGCACCTTGAATTGTGCCCGATAGCTGATTGGCAGCCAGTGGAGCTGCTGTAATAGGGGTGTAATGTGATCTCTGTGCCCCACCCCAATCCCCTTATATTGAGGTGCACTCCCTCTAACTTGTGGCGATCCTACAGCAAGGAGGCTCACACCCCCTGCTTCCTGCAGCTCAGCAGACCCTCAAGTCAAGTCAAGTTAAATCAAAGACTTAACAGTGGCAATGAGATTCAGTGGCAGAAATCTGGTGCAGCAGTTGCACAACAGAGCTAAACTACAGCGCTGAATTGTGAAAAGTCAAGAAATCTGTTGCACAGCAAGGTGCCCCTGGATCTAATTATTCTCACCTTTTCATGTGATTACACTATTCGCCTGTCTTGACAAATGACTATGCATTTATACACAGAAACCATTTTGAACCAGTTAAATATTATATTACATATCTTTTGTTGAGAGTTACATTACTTGACAAATAATTATATGTTATCAAGTTGATTCTGATTCATGGAGACACTTACTAGGGTTTCCAAAGTATAAGGTGTTCAGAAGTGGCTTACCAGTCCCGTCTTCAGTCCTGGGGCCACTCAGAGTGACCTTGCTGCCAGATGGGGAGTATAAAAATCCAAATAAATAAATAAATAAATAAATAAATAAATAAATAAATAAATAAATAGCTAGCTAGCTAGCTAGCTAGATAGCTAGATAGATAGATATTTTGGCCAAAGCCACACAGACTGGGTGCTTTCTTAGGAGGCTCAGTGGGAACAGAATTATTGACCCCGGGCTCCACAGCTAGGCTCTCCAACTTACTGAAATACCTAGCCACAGTGACCACTCTGTTCAAGTTACTGATATACACAGATCTATAAAAACAAATGGAAGCCTTCAGTAGCACATTTGTTTTTTTTGAAACAAGACATCCACAAACAAAGCTTTTGGGGAAAATATTGAAAATCTATGCGATAAAATGCCAGGCTGATTGAATCTGCTGCTGCTCAGTAGGCGGCAGAAAATAAAGAATGATATTTAAGTGCAAAAACGTTATTAGTCTATAAGGGGGCCTGTGTGAGGGATGAGTGATGGCAATATTTACAAGTGACACAAGACACTTTGCTTATATATTGTTGCACGGAACTGCAAACTTTAAATCAAGAAAGCAATCAATTTCTGCACTCAGAAATTGGTCTGTTCTGCTTTCATCTTTGTAAAAGCAGAATAACCTGCATCTATAGAGTATATATATTTTACTTTTAAAAAGCTGAATAACCTGCTCCTGTATAGATTTGCACATGGGTATTCCCAGTGAGGTGTAGCAGATAGAATGATGGACTTGGATTCTGAAGAACAGGGTTCAAATCCTCATCTGTTCATGGAAACTCACTGGGGAAGTGGAATCGTTACAACCACTCTTTAAGTAACCTCACTTACCTTGAAAGCACTGTGAGGGCTTTCCATCATTCAGGGAAAGCTTGCCTGAAGAAAAAGGTCTTTGTCTGTTTCTGAAAAGACAGCAGAGATGGGGCAGTCCTGGCCTCCAGTGGGAGGGAGTTCCAGAGTCTGGGCGCAGCAGCCGAGAAGGCCCTTTCATGGGTTCCCCACGAGATGTACCTGTGAGGGTGGCGGGATGGAGAGAAAGGCCTCTCCTGATGACCTTAGCACCCGAGCTGGTTCATACTGTGAGATTCGATCTTTGAGGTAGCTCGGACCCCGGTTGTATCGTGCTTTGTAGGTTAAAATCAGTGTAGATAAGCTGTAAAAATACAGAGCAAAATTACTCAAGATATCCTGTATATTTAAGATAAGAACTGGTAAAATTGCCCTCTACCTCTTGAGCAAACAATGTTAAAAAAGTAACTAACATTTCCTTTTGTTGATTAAAAAAAGGGACTTGTTGCAAGTCATTATTACATGTCATGAATTCCTTCCGCACTTTGGGTCCTTCAGGTACCTATATCTATTTTTGACTGTCTTATTTAAAGACTTTTAAATTACATTACTTTAAGCATCATTTTCGAACTTAGCTGCCAGTTTATACATGCATATTCTCGTTTCAGGTTTGGCAGTAATGAATATCATTTGAAGTACAATGCTGAATGTATTAAGAACCACAATAGATGGAGATTAATGGGGTTTCACGTCTCCTTTTTTTAGAGTCCGTATAAATCAGAGAAATGAGAACCATTTCCCCAAGCAAACAGCTTTGAAATTAGGGTGCAGAAGTCCCTAATCTGTTTTTTCTTTTGTCCATTCTAAACAGCTGCCATATCTCACCGTAGGTCTATTTAAGAGGTCAAATTAATTGTGTGCTGTCAAGCACTTCATATTTTTGTAGGGAGAGAGGACTCAGAAGTGACCCACCCTTGCCCTTCCTCTTAGACCTGGGACCATGCAACCTGTCCAAAGCCTCACGGGTTGGTTCTTTTCCTGGTAAACACAGTGGGGCATTGACCTCCTGACCTCTGGATCTGAAGTCAGATACCTAAACCCCTGAGCTTTCCTGCCAGCATGACTTCATCTGCTGGAGCAAATTTCAGACAACCTTCTGAATTCGCTGTTGCAGCTGCTGGTGTTCATCCATCATTTTCCCTGCTGCTTTTATATAGTTTGGCTGTTTCCCGTTATGATCTTTATGCTGTTTTATTTTTTTTATACTGCTGTTCCCTTTTTTTATTGTGTTGACGATGCCGTTGGCTGCTTTGGGGACTGACCTACCCTGAAATGCAAGATATAGATTCTAAGAAAAGTGAAACATCATAAGGGCTCATCCCTGGGATAAGAGGAAATCCACCCCAACACAAATGAATGACCGAGGGCTAGCTATTAAGGGTAGTGAATTTTGGAGGGTTCAGGGAACGCTTTTCCAGCCCCAGGATTCATTGTGCAACATACTGTGTTCCAAGAGGCCAAAAAGTAGCTTTGCATAATCCAGTCTGATTGGGGATTTGAGCTAAACTTGGAATTTTTCCTTTAGATGTTTGCAAGGAAGTGGAGGACACTCCTTGTACCTCCCCTGATGATCTCAACACCCAGCAGGCTCATATAAGGGAGAAGTGGTCCTTGAGCTAGCTTGGATCCTAGTTGTTGAGGGCTTTATGTGTTAGAACCAGCACTTTGAATTCAGCCTGGGATGGTGTGAGCTGCCCATGGACCTCCTATAATGTCATTCCTGTGACCAGCTTCAGTCAGCAATTGAGCTGCAGCATTTTTAGACCGCTTATGTTTCTAGATGCTCTCCAAACATATGACAGTAGTCTATCGGGGATGCAATTAAGGCATGTGTCAACATGACCAGAGCAGACCTATCCAGGAATGGAGGCATATTAACGTGAAGGTTGAATGAACTCACAATCACCCACTGATCTGCAAAACAGATAATTGGCTTCTGACAGACAGCTGCAAAAATGTTTTTGAATGGGGGAACATTAGAGATGGGGGGGAATTAATCATTTTTCTTTTTCTCAGATTTCTCATTTCCCAGATATGTTCCCTTTGGAGGGCATGTGCACCTGTATGTGAATATTAGAGCCCTGTGGTGCAGTGGTTAAATGCCCATAGTGCAGCTAAAACTGTGCTCAGGACCTGGGGTTCAATTCCAGGTAGCTGGCTCATGGTCGACTCAGCCTTCCATCCTTCTGAGGTTGGTAAAATGAGTACCTAGCTTGCTGGGGGGGGCAATGTGTAGCCTGCATAATTAAAATTGTAAACTGCCCAGAGAGTGCTTGAAGTGCTATGGGGTGTTATATAACCAGAACACTTTGCTTTTATTATTTGTTAGAATCAACAGCATGAAAAATTGTATCCATTTTATGTACATTTCCACTGACATGCACATTTCTATATAGAGGGAGCTCCTAACATGCTCAATTTCTGAAAACTCCCCAATTCAATGTCCTTTCCTTCAATTGATTGCACTTTAATGCAGACTGAATAGGCATATAGTTGTGTGCCTGTTGCTTGAGCCACAATCCCATAGCGCCCCATTCTGAAGAAGTGAAGATTTTGGCCTGGTGTGTCTCCAGTTCACATAAAAGTACAACGTCAGAATGCATATATTCCCATTAAAAAAATTTGGGACCTGCTGACCCCACCCTACAATCTGAGGGAGCACGAGAATCTGTCTTATATACCAAGTCAGACCCAGAGCTGAGAATGTTCTTTATACAAAGAAACCTGTGTTACTCATTACTTCTCAGCAGTGGGTTGTCATAATCATTGTCGCTGCTCCAATGGTGCAATTAATTTCTTGTATTGTGTGCCATTACTCCATCATATTGTCATTGCCAGCGGGTCAATCCAGTCCCAGGAAATACTCTCCGGTTCCCTCTTGCTGCCCGTTCTGGCACTGCACCTTGAAAATATTTACAGAATTAGGGAAGGCAGAAAAAACCGCAGGTGGCTTTACTTCTCTCTTAGAAAGGAAATACTGTAGCTTAAAACCCAAACAATTCCTCTTAAAATGGCTTAAAATGCCCTTTAAATGACATCTTGGAAAATAGCTAGACATGTTAAGTGGTACATATAAAAGTCACTTTGGAACTTTCCCCCTCTAATTCTGACTTTGCAACCAATTGATAAAATCTTAAATAGTTACAGCCACTACTTTACTGTAATTAGTTACTTCCAGGTATTGGTCAGGGCATTGATGCATGGATCAACAGTGACTGGTAGCAGCCCTCAATGGATTAAATCTGGTCTCACTGGAGTTTACCTGGGAGATACCAGGGAAATGAATCTGGGGCCTTCTGCTTAAAAAGCAATGTATTGCAGTACTGGATTACAGGTCATTCCATTAATACTCAGAATCTGATATCTGAGAATGTAACTTTCTGGAATACCACTGCAGAAACCCTCACCCAGCATGGCTACTGGCCTAGCTAGGGATTCTGTGATTAGTTATTTAGAAAGAAGCCTTTCCAAGTTCTGCTCAGGATTGGAGCCAGAGCTTCAAAGATAGCGAAAAACATAAACATTCCTTTCCCTCTATTTTGAACTGTTCTAGAATAAATGGGATAACTGGAGAGTGAAAATTGTACACTGCAGCTTCCCTTCTGAAACTATGGATGATATATCTGGAGCACTTTATTATTATTATTATTATTATTATTATTATTATTATTATTATTATTATTATTATTATTATTATTATTATTATTATTATTATTATTGTTGTTGTTGTTGTTGTTATTGTTGTTGTTGTTGTTGTTGTTGTTTATTTTATTTATTTATTTATTGGATTTTTATACCACCCATCTGGCAGCGAGGTCACTCTGGGTGGTTTATAACAATTAATATTCAAACAATTTATACAATAAAACCATAAATAGTAACACAATAAAAATAAAAATAAAAATAAAAATGTTGTTGTCGTCATTGTTATTGCTGTCGTCATAATCTGGATTGTGATAATAATGATAAAGGACATTTGATGCTGAGAATCTTAGTGCTGATAAATGGTTCAATATTCCCTTTTTAACAATGATGGCATGGCTGAGAAAGTTATTCATTTTCAGATGGCTTATGGTGAGTTCTATAAGTGACAATTATAAGTGACAACTATTCAAACAGGAAACACAGGCAGTCCATGAAGCAGTAACTCTACGGTGGTCCACTATTTTTATCTGTTAAAAAGTTTTTTTTTAAAAAAAAATCTTGATGGACCTAGGGGTGAGATTGTTCAGATGTCACTTAAATTATCCACTTCCTCCCCTTTAGATATGAAATGCTGGCTTGTTTCCCCAGCAGAGGACACTCTGTTCCTGCAAGTTTTGTCTGCAAGCCACTGAAATAAATCAAGGGAAATATGAACTGTTGTGTGTGTGTGTGTGTGTAGCAGGGGAGAATAAAGACAGGGCTGTTTGGCAGTGTTTATGCCTCTCTGAAAGCAGATCGGAGTGCTTTGAACCCCTGGCTGATGGGATTCCTGTAACGTTTCATTACTAGGCTTAATTGTATTCTCTTACCATTCAAAAGGGCCTCAAAAGTGTTTCCCTTGCTTTTCACAGCTTCAGCACATGACACTCTTCATAATTAAGTAACTGATTGAACAAGAGACCATCAGATAATTTTTCATTCTTTTTTTGTCCTTTTTGGGGGAAGAAAAGCGATTTATCTAGATGTGTTTGAGTGGCTACACAGAAAACATTAAGGGTTCATTTCATTATTTTCTCACTGTCTCTCTTTGTTGATGTTCCCTTCAAGGACTCTGCTTGACTTTATCCGTGTCTAAATGAAAACGTCTGTTTAGAACAGGGAATATTGTGTTCTCATACTCTTATTAATTTCTGCCTCCCATCCCCTTTTTTTATACTTTGCTGGCATCTGAATAAAAATATTTTCCACCAGGTTCTTATGATGAGAATGCAGTGAGTGAATATACTCTATGTCAAACAAGGAAACACAAATATATATTTCTGCAACAACAAAGGGAGGATGTGAAGAATCTTGTGATGATATATTGTGATTAGAGATGGGCACGAAACAGAAAAATGGCGTTTTGGTTTTTCGTTTGTCGTTGAGAGGTCTGTTTTGGTTCGTTTCCGTTTGTCGTGAAATTTTTGAAAAATTTCGTTACCCTTTTTTGTTTTTTCGTTCGTCGTTTCTACCCGCTTTTTGTGCGATTTTTAAAGGATTTCCATGCGCAGGCATGGAAATTAGTGGCCCTCCACTCCACTCCCTGGGGATTCTGTGCCAGACATCTTTTTAACTGCAGTCCTTACAAGTCTTCTGCTTCCTTGTGCTCTTTGAAGGACCTCACCTGTGCAAGGCTTAGGGCCACAACAACTATGCCTTAGAGGTTCTTCCCCTGGAGCATGTCTTATATTCATGAGTTTAAATAAGCACGAACCTGAAACTTTTGGGGTGACAAGCATGGAACAGAACAAGGAAAGTTTCTTTTAAGAATGACAAATGGGATGACCTGCAGAAGCTCCTTGGACATTAGTGGCATTCACACAATTATTTCTGAGTCCTTGGTGATCTCTCGGTATCTTTGCTTTCCCCCAAAAGGCATAGAAGCTCTCGAGAGAGAGCCAACACCTTTTATGAACACTTTGTCAAAAGAGATATTGCTTACATCTTGCTGGCAGAACTGATGGCACAAATCTAAGTGCTTGTCACATGAATTACATTTAGTGTTTCTGACAATGGACCCGTAGTGTCTGCATTTTCAGTGACAGGAAAAAAAAATCTCTGAGGAATATGCACCAGTCATTATTCTCAGGTACGAGATGTGGATTTATTTGTTATCTTCTCCTTAGAGAAGGTCTGAGATCCAAATTACTTTGACCTTCTTCCTTCTCTGGAGGCAGGGAATTTTGATGGCCTTATAAGTGTTTTGGAGATTCTGCTGGCCCTCAAATAATTCACTGGGAATGAATTGGGCATGTTTAGCCTTGAGAAAAGAAGACAAAGGGGTGATATGATAGCATTTTTGAAATATTTGAAGGGCTGTCATACACAGGAGGGGCAGTCTAGCCCCGTGTGGGATGGAGTTTCAGGTTCTGGGAGCAATAACAGAGAAACCCCTCTCCCATGTCCCCACCATATGTACCTGTGAAGGTGGCGGGACTGAGTGGAAGACCTACCCTGATGATTTTAGCACAACCCCGAATGTTCACTGCAAGGACAGATTTTGAAGCGGAGGCTCCAGGACTTTGGCCGCCTCATGAGGAGAGAGGACTCCTTGGAAAAGTCCCTGATGTTGGGAAAGACGGAAGGCCAAAGGAAAAGGGGAAGGCAGAGAATGAGATGGTTGGACGGTGTCATCGATGCCACCAATATGGATTTGACCAAACTCCGGGAGGCCGTTGAAGATAGGAAGGCCTGGCGAGCTCTGGTCCATGGGGTCACGAAGAGTCGGACACGACTGAACGGCCAAACAACAAGTCTCATGAAAGGAGACACTGTCTTTGAGAGAGCTTGGACCCAAAACATTTAGGGCTTTATGGGTTACATCCATCAATTTTGTCTGCAAATGGGATGGCAGTCAATGGACACAATTAAAGACCTGGATGTAAAGACAAGCTGCTGGCTAAGGAGAAGTCTGAAATCCTGCTTTCCCCATATGAGTTTTTTTGAAGACTGTCTCTATATTCATCTCTGGAAGCTAACCTGGCCCCAACAACAGTCAGGGAACTTTGGGACTCCAATTAGTACATAATTTTCTGAACTACCCATAAGACCTTGGTGCACGGCCGGAGGAAGACGAATTGCCATCAAAAGCTTGCAAGCTTTTGTTTGCCTGATTTTTTTGTGTGGTCTAATAAAGGGACCACCTGCTCCTGCATCTCAATAGCAATATTTCTTGACAGTCCTCCACGGATGTGAACCTGCAGCTTGGCCATAGGACAAAAATAAGATGTGCCATAATAGTGACTGGAGGATTCTGTGGGGACTTTTTATGTATATAATTACTGGTAATAATTTGATTCCACTAAAACAAGGTTTTGACTTCTCTCCCATTATCTGGTTTAATAGGTAATTTGCAAGGGAGAATTGAACAAGCACACACAAAAATTTGCATGGCATTAACTGAAGTTGTGGAGCTGCAAGATTTCACAGGGAGGTGATGCGTCACTCAGATTTTACAGCTTTTTGCTATTTAAACTCTTGGCTGTTTAAAAAAGAGAAGTTACTCCCTGGCTGGAATCCTGTTGTTCAGCTCCGTGTGCCGAATGGTGATGATGTCATAATCAGCAGAAAAAATGCAGCTGACTGGAGGCAAATTGTCACTGATTCAAGGTGACGTTGTGGTGCTCTAGACTCGTATGCAATGCCACAATGCCACACGAAGCCTGAAACTCCCCAAGGAGGCCTTTAATCTGTGGTGTAATGCTTCTGCTGACTTTATCACCTTTGGGCACACAGAGTAGCACAATAGGATTTCAACCACCGGATCATTTTTACAGACTTAAGTATTCATGAGCAGATGATGTCCGTGACTACATATCTATTAACATTCTGAGCCGTTGACTTTATTCTGTAGCATAAATGCATGGAGGGGAACACTGCCATCTGTCCTGGAATGCCACATGTGGGTGGAATCTTCTCTGCAGAGTTTACCTCAAGCGTCTATTGTTTACCCACTTGCCTTTGCCACTTAATCTGTGCCAGGATCATACAGTGTTGCACTGTGTACAAAATATTTGATCGTGGAGGAAAGGTTAGGGGTTAAGCCACTGAGTATTACCATAGAAAGAGCACGCTAAAGTCTCTCGATACCTGATCTGAAACAAAAAGGATTCTGCTCCTCCCATCCTTCCTTCTTGCTTCATGGTTGCTCCTCCATTCAAACCACCTGCCCTCGGTTTTTTGTCTGAGAGAAAGCAAGAGAGAGAGAAAATAAGCACCAGCTGCTTTGCCTTAGTTTTTCAAATGCATTGACGTGAGTTAAATGCTTTCCCACAGCACTATGTTTTGGTGGAGGAGAGGTATGATTTGAATGAAAGGCTCTGTGGTGTGTGTGTGTGTGTGTGTGTGTGTGTGTGTGTGTTTTGCATTGCAGTCCCTAGAATTCACTGGGAATTCCAGGAGCTACAGGCAATAAACCAAAATGTTTTGGTGGAGAGCTATGATTTGAATGGAAGGCTCTGTGTTGTGTGTGTGTGTGTGTGTGTGTGTGTGTGTGTGTGTGTGTGTGTGTGTGTGTGTGTGTGTGTGTGTGTGTGTGTGTGTGTGTGTGTGTGTTGCATTGCAGTCCCTAGAATTCACCAGGAATTCCAGGAACTACAGACAATAAACCAAACTCCTCTGAGACATTTTCAGCCACTCACAGACATAGGCCTTGGAAACCCTCTGTAGCATCCTCCATTTTGGCTGTGAGGAAAGAGGAGGTGTCTGGGGCTGGACGAGGGGTTATGGGCCTGGACGTTATTCGAGAGGTGCCTTGTACATAGCCAAGTCACCAAAGAGACTGCTGGTCCCATGACCTCTTTTAGACCCCCCGCAGCCTAACCTTCCCTAGACACTTCTTTCTTCTTCACAGCCAAAATGGAGGTTGCCAAGGAGGGATGAGAATAAAACAGCATGGTCTGTTTTCTCTAAATACCTGTGCTTGAAGGGTTCGAAGCAAGGTATTGTGGTTTGGGTGTCATGAAAAATGTGCAGCACACATGTTTTCGTCTGTCTCCAATGCATTTGAACGAGAAGCCACCAGGCAAAGCATGGAAAGCATGGTTGTTTCAGGAGAGTTTTGTGTTGCTCCCACTTTTTTTAAACTGCAAAAGATATTTCTTCTGCTGTATTACCTTTTGCCTACTTAAAATATTCCATTTCTCTATCTCAGTATTAATATTTTCCCTCTAAAGAAAAGAAAAGAAAAAGGTTGCAATTAAATATGGATCTACTAGAGATTCCTTCCTAGAAGTTCCCAATTTTAAATTACATTTTAGGGAAAAAAACTCATATGTGAAAAGGTAATGAATGTGCTTAGTACTTAGCACTGCTTACTATAATAGTACTTTCTTAGAAGCCATTTATTATAACATGTCATATAGAAGACACTGTTTTCAGGTACTTTGATTAAGAGCAGAGAAGCCAACCTTATTTTAACACAAACATCGGCTTTATTCTGAATGGTTCACGACTAACGGTAATTATTCCTTCCATGGCAATGGATGAGAAGTCTTAAGTTTGACAAGAGTAATATTTAAGACACAGTGGGAGGCAAATTTATGTGGATGAGGTGTAATCCAGAAGGCAATGTGGTAGTACTGTACAAATTTGTACCATTAGACATTAATGAAAAACAGTGGCGGCTAAACAAAGGGAGGGGAGGTAGAAAACAGGCTGGTGGAGGTCTATCTGAGCTTAGAAGTTTCATGTTAAAAGTAGCTCTAGTTATAGTCGGAAGCTGCAAGTAATACATTACTGCTGTAACTGGTACCACCAGTTTCACTGGTGCAGTGAATCTACTCTGAGGTTGTCTCTGAACTCCCCAGGAGATGTGAAAGGAACAACACTATGTCCCCAAATTTAGTTCAGCACCATGGATAGCACCTTTAATGTGTTTCTTTCTACAGATCGGCACAAACCACTTGTTTGGCAGTTCGTGCCAGTTTGTTTACTGGCTGAACAGATGTTGGACACTTCCCAGATCCACCTCCTCCAGAAGGAGGAAACAATGGCCTGGGTTCCGTGACCCACTTCCTCCAGGATGTCCTACGGGTGGATGTCCACTGGAGGAGGTGTGGCTGGGAAGTGTCCAACATCTGTTTGGCCAGTAAACGAAACAGCAAAAAGCACCGAATTGACAGTTTATGCCCATTGCTAATCTGAACTAAAACTGAGAGTAGCCTCACCAAAGATCATTTAATAGCCACCACTGCCATATGCACAACACCCGGTTCCAGATGTGTTCTCACTTTCCCCACCATTTGTGCAAAAGTCATTCACCAACTGCTTGTAGGAAGAGTAATGCAATTGCTTGGGATGCAGTGACCTCCAACTCATAGAACTGTGAAACCAGAAAGAATGTGGGATCAAAATGGTGCTATACCAATGGAACAGTTACACTCCTTATAGTTGTTGTGAGTTTTTTTGTGTTGTTTGGCTGTGTTCTGGAAGTTTTTATTTCTGACATTTTGGCAGATTCTGTGGTTGGCATCTTCAGGGGGCAAGGAACTCAGGGAACTAGGAGTTCTTTCTGTGTTCCCTGAGTTCTCAGGGAACTAGGAGTTCCCTCTGTGCTCCCTAGTTCCCTGAGCTCCTTGCGCTCTGAAGATGCCAGCCACAGAATCTGGTGAAATGTCAGAAAGAAAAACTTAAAGAACACAGCCCAAAAAACTCACAAAAACTATTAGATCCTGGCCGTGAAAGCCTCCAAGAATACACAGTTACACTCCTTGTTTGTTAACAGGATTTGGCCTAATTCATCATTTTCCTGTTTGTATAAAGTTATCAATAGTTCTATTTCCAGAAAGTATACATACTTCAAATGCTACAAATGGGTACCCATGGTGCCAAACATTACCTCCATCTCTCAGTGTTGGCTCATGAATTTCAACAAAGCCAAAGACAGCTTCACAGTCCAAGTGATAATCTCAGACCAGTGGTTCTCAACCTGTGGATCTCCAGATGTTCCTGTACTGCAACTTCCAGAAACCCCTTCCTGCACAGCAAGTGGTGGAGGCTTCTGGGAGTTGCAGTCCAGGAACATCTGGGGGCCCACAGGTTGAGAACCACTGTCTCAGACGATAGAGTCTTCTTCCATCATTTAGAGAGATCACACCCCATAACTATAAATATAATTTTAAAAGTTACAGTTATCTTGCAAAAGGCATCAGATTACTCACTACAAGCATAATGTAACACTGCTATGCCTTATTTATGGGAGAAGGAGAGGAAACAATTGCAGGCAACTACTTATTTGTAGACAGTTCCTTCCAAGCTCTAAGCTCCATTTCATATGTTGTCTAGAGCCTTGGGATCCTGAGCCACTGTCAACTGTGAAATAGTGGCTCAGTGGACATAAAATTAAGGACTCAGGCCAAGTAGTGAGATGGACTCATGGGTTGGAACTTGGAAGCATCTGTGTCTGGGTCTCCTTTCCAATTTCTGGATCACTTCCCAAGAATCCCAACAACCCATACTCACTGCAGATGAACCCCATATCAGTTCAAATTGAGGATTATTTGACTGAAACTTTTTAATCTGTTTGGGACGTGGGGCAGATCTGTATCCAATGGATCTCTTTGGTCAGCTACCGGAAGAAAGCTTTAGTCTTGTTGCTAAGCCATCTGTGCCACTCACCTTTTGTCATAATAGTCCTGATGACAGAGTAACAGGGAGCAGATGGCTATACTTACACAAACCCTCTGTATACCAGATGGTCAGAACATCTGATATAACTAATGACTGTGCTGTTAAATATGAGTTTTTATTCAAGTGGACTGTGACAGAGCTTCAACCTTAGCCAAACTTCTGCCTTCATCAAGCCAATTCATCAAGCCACCTGGGGGGCGGGCGGTGAGTGACAATGGGAGAATGGAGCAGGCAGTGGGAAATTCAAAACTGTGCTCCCCTGTCCTTTCTCAGCCAGGCAAGGGGTGGGCGTATTGTGTACCCACTTGACCCCTGCCTGGCTGAGAAGGGACAGTGGAGCAAGGTTTTGAATTGCATTCTGCAATAGCACTGTCGCTGCTGCAGTGCAGAATTCAAAACCCTGCTCCCCTGTGACCTTCTCAAACAGGCAAGAGTTGAGTGGGTGCACCACCTGCCCCCCCTTGCCTGGCTGAGAAGGGCACAGCAGCAGGAGATGGACAGGGTGAGTGCTGAGGATGTCCAAGGCATTTTTTAAAACATTTAAATAACAGCTCATTTCATCGCGTGCCACCATTAATGAAATGAAAAGTAACAAACATAACTTTCTGTTTCTGTTCGTTTCATTCCTAAACCATTGCCATGGTCGTTATTTGTTCCGTTACGTAACGGAACAAATAACGAAAAACAGAACGACCATTGCCATGATCGTTATTTGTTCCGTTACGTAACGGAACAAATAACGAAAAACGGAACGACCATTGCCATGGTCGTTATTCGTTCCGTTACATAACGGAACAAATAACGAATAACGGAATGAAAAAAATTCATTTCATGTCCATCTCTAGTGCTGACTTCACTGCTCACCCACTCAGCCCCATGCTGTTTTGGGGATCCTGGCATCCAAGGACACAGCAGGGAGCTGACAGGGTGAGTGGTGAAGTCAACACTCAACCTCTCAGTACCCTGCTGTGTTGGGGAAGCCATGATCCCCCTGCCATGGCAAGCAGAGTTCTGAATATTTTTGTTTCATTTCTTTTCCTTTTGGGAAAAAATTCATTACTAACAAAATGAAACGAAACTACTAGGTAAAGGGAAGGAAACAAAATGAAATGTTATTTTTCTGTTTCGTGCCCAACTCTAGTTAAGAGCTGCTTCTGGCCATGACAAATCTTGTTAGAGCAATGGTTTGCAACCTTTGGATGACTACATGTGCTAGACCAGTGGTTCTCAACCTGTGGGTCCCCAGATGTTCCTGGACTGCAACTCCCAGAAACCCTGGCCAGTTCAGCTAGTGAAGAAGTCTTCTGGGAGTTGCAGTCCAGGAACATCTGGGGGCCCACAGGTTGAGAACCACTGTGCTAGACTCTCAGCTCATTGGATCCCAGATATCTGGTCCTACTGGATGTTGTTCATGGGGGTTGGTTAAAATTTTTCCAGGGACAAATTTTGAGAATGATTGTATTGGAGGCCACACCATCTGTTTGCCTTAAGTTTGGGACAATTGGCCAGAGTGTCTCTCCTCAAGAATCCTCTGTCCATTCCACCAGATCTTCCTAGGCAATGCTTCTCTGGGTAGCCCCTCTGAAGGAGACCCAGAAGTCATCACTGAATGGTTGGGCCTTCTTTGCATTGGCACCATCCCTGTGGAGTCAGCTTCTGGTGAAGCTGTATCTGGCCCCCTCCCTTCTAATATTTAGATTTTAGAAGACATCTCAAAATGTTGATTTTAGAGAGGACTTCCACAAGGACCCTGCTTGACGTCATGCCTCAGGCCCAGCTTGCCAAATACAGTGGTATCCCGACTTAAGAGCAGCCTGACTTAAAAGCAATTTGACTTAAGAGTGGAAAACTGTTGGCATTTTAACTGCCGCCTTACAAATTTTTGATATAGTCTGCTCGACTTACAAATATTTGTTTTCATTTTTTTGATTTTTTAAGCTTATTTTTTCAATTTTTTAGATAGGTACCCTGACTTAAGAGTAGTTTGACTTAAGAGCATGCATTGGAATGGGTTAAATTCATAAGTTGAGGTACCACTGTATATTATTTATATATATATTCCGAGGGAACTCTGGGAGGTTAATAACACCAATCAAGCGACAATTGAAAAATGCAACAGTATAACAAAAAAAAATACAAGAAAATATATAAAATGAATTAACTATACTAATACTGATAAACAAAAAAAATAAAAATAAGATACTCGGCAAGATGGCGGAATAGTAAGATTTGTTTTATTTCTTTAGCTATTTATTTCTATTATTGGTCTATGCCTGTTTATTTTATCAAGCTGTAAACCACTCGGAATAGTACATTGTACTAATGGGGTGGTATTCAAATTAAACATAAAAACAAACAAACAGTTATGAGGGGAAATGAACAGAGCCACCACATAGGCAAGCTTAACTGTAGTATTTATCCTTTTTATGTGTTTGTTGGGTTTCCCCTCTTCCTCAATATGAAAAGGTAATAAATAACTATGAAGCAATAAACTAACCCATGTAGACCTTTAAAATTCAGGAAGGCAGAAAATATTCTTCGCACATATAGTTCAGCAAATTGCAGAGATGGAACCGCAGACAACCAGTGTGGGTGCTGCCAGAGACCACTTAATATCATCTTTAAAAAGTAAAATGAATTATTCATCATCACATAAAATAAAACAACCCAAGTATATCACTTAAATACTTAGCTTCTATAATCTTTCGAAATGCATGCTTCTTTTGCTTATTAGTAAGGATGCAGGGTATATTACTGCGGAGGTCTGCAGAGAAGTTAATTACGGCAAGTGTTTGCTCCCAGTCAAGTGAAGGAAAGGTGGAATAAATGAATATGTGAGCAAATGAGTTTGTGCCGAACTTTCTCAAATATGGTTCCAAGTTTCAACCACAGAATCATAGTCTTAGAAAGTTTTTGCTGATCATTTGATCCAACTCCCTGCTCGGCACACAGAACCCAAAGAAAGACAGTCCATAAGAGATGGCTCTCTAATGTCAAAACCTCCCGTTGGACAGACCTACCATTCCCTTAGATGATGTCTTCCATTCTCAAACTGCACCTGTCACCAAGGATATCCTCTAATGTTCAGTCAAAATCTACCCCTCTGTTGGAATCTACAGAATGACAGGTGAAATCTTAATTCTAATCAATTTAGGCTGGTTGCCTCAACAGGACACCTCCGTGAGAAATTTCCAAGTCAAGAGAGGTAAGGTACACTGGTTTTTCTAGCTAATCAAGGTCTCAGGTTTTTATGCAAACTTTCTCTGTACAAAACATGTCCTTACTGTGAGCACATACACAGAACAACTGAAATTCCGTTGCTTAAAAATATATATAAGACCACCTCAGTTGCCATGCCGTATCAGGCCTTGGAGTGGCAAAAACAGAAGGAAGTGCTCAGACAGGAGTTTTATTCTGTTTTTGTTGTTTGTTTGTTTGTTTGTTTGTTGTTGTTGTTATCATTGTTGTCATTGTCATCATCGTCGTCGTCATCATCGTTGTCGTCTTCGTCGTTGTCGTTGTCGTCATCATCATCATCATCAAATTCAATTTATATACTGCCCCAATGGTGTCAAGGTCACTCTGAGTGGTTTACAACAGTTCAACAAAATAAAAGGCCATTTTCACATGAGCTGCTCTTTCAAAAGCCCCATTGGACGTTGAACACCATCAATGGGTGTCTTAATTCTGTAGTAAGAAACCGTGATAGCTCAGTGGTTTAAGCATCTGGCTGCAAAACCAGAGGTCGGGAGTTTGATTCTTCATTGTGCCTTCTTGGCAGGGGGCTGGATTGGACAATCCATATAGGATTCCTCCCATCTTTGCAATTCTAAGATTATGGCTATTAATATTTTTAAAAAGTAGCTTTCTAAGCTTTAATATGCATATACAGTGGACCCTCATATAACAAATGGTTTGTATAACATAAAAGCTGCAAAACATAAAAAATTCCGGAGATAGGGGAAATTTGCTTAACAGAATCACCTACGGGGCGAATCCGTACAACAAAAAAATGGTTGCAATTAGGGATTGCTCTGTTTTCAATGCATTCCTGTGGGAAATTTGTATAAAGGAAATTTTGCTTAACATAATTTCATTTGGAACGAATCAATTCCTTTATACAAGGTACCACTGTATATGTTCTTTCAAAGTTAGATAGATTTGATAGGGGGAAACCCTCCCAAAATAAAGAGTGTAGCACTGTCGTCCACTGCTCCCGCCCGCATGAGATCCCATCAGTTTCTTTGTGTGTGTATTGTAGGTGTTTGTTGGGAAGAGCAAACCTCACACACTGGAACACTGTGCGTTGTTTGACCCTGAATCTTGAGCTGCTTCCTGTTCTCTTCAGCTTCTTTTGAACATTGTCTTCCAACTCATTTCGATGGCATATATATATTTTGTTTTCCGCTGACAAGATTAATTCAGTTCTGCGGCAAAAATCTATCCTGCCAACAAAAATTTAACTTAAGTTCGAGAGTGTCCTTTGAGCAAAACGAATTGCACCAACTCTGTAAAATGCATTTCCATCCAGGGTGTATAGATGCTCTGTCAACAAGATGAATGGGTTTGCTGGTAGAAGTATCTGTGTGGATGAAATGCATAATAACGTAATTACTTTGCAGACGTAATACTAACTTGCTTTAATCATTTTCTTCATGGCATCATGTACAGTGATCTAGTGAGTCAAATGAACAGATTGTTTTATGGTCATCACGGAGACGTCTCCCTCCTTGCTATCTTTTGCCTTCCGTTCTCCTTTCGGAGAATCGGAGCTGATGGACAAATGATTTTTCAATTAAAATGTCTTTCCACAGACAAAACGGCCATGTTAGCCATGCTTCCCAATAACATCACACCCAGATGAGATTCCAAAGGGGCTGTCAGGCGCATTAAGTCAAACCATCAGTTGGAAGAACGCTCCTATTAAAAATGTGATTTGTTTTACTCACATCTATAGCTGCCTCTTTATTTCCAAGACGAGAATGGCTTTTATGCTGCCCCATCGACCTAATAATCAAAATTAGAATCTACAATAAAAAGATTGCCGGCACCATTTAGCATCTTCCTAATCCTTAATTGACGAGCTCTTATTATTCATTAATAACTACTTACACTGGAGTAATTATTTTTCAGCTATCTGTACCCCATTATCTTTATTAAAAGTAATTACAAAGCTTGTGAAGGGCAGCATAAATCATGGCAATGCACTTGTCTTTAACTGTGTGGTGCTAGATCAAGACTGCCATGGTACAAGGCTTGGCCTAACCATTTTGAGTCTTGTTCAGCAGTGTTTTGTACAGGGGTAACTGAAACCATGTGTACACCCAGGAACTTAATTTTTGTACGAGTACATGCATGTGTTAAACACCTGGTTAGAGATGTTCCATGAAATACCATTTCCCATGTTTCAAGATTGGTGGAAAGAGAAACTATACTGTATCTCGCTCCATTCAAGAGATTCACACAATTTCAAGCCTTAATACTACATTTTAGAGAAATCAAATACTCCCAAATCAATGTATGCATTTGGAAGATGTGAGCTGCTGCAGTGAAATTTCACAGTTGGAAAGCAAACACTTCAATCAGTGGAAAAGGCACCCAACAAACTGCATGCAGTGCCTTTAAAAAAACAGCAAAGCGGGATAATTCCTGATGCTGGGTAAGAACATAAGAACATAAGAAGAACCATGCTGGATCAGGCCAAATGCCCATCTAGTCTAGCTACCTGTATCTCACAGTGGCCCCACAAAATGTGTCCAGTAATGCACAAGACTAGATATCTGTCTCCTGATACCACTCCCCTGCACCTGGCCCTTGAAGTACCCTGGTTTTAAGCCTGGAGATGACACATCTCCATCGTGGTTTGTAACCCGTGATGGACTTTTCCTTCAGGAATCTGTCCAATCCCCTTTTGAAGGCATCCAGGCCAGATGCCATCACCACCTCCTGTGGCAGGGTGTTCCACAGACTAACAGCACACCTTGAACATATTTTATGAAAAAGACAAAACAAAGCAAAGCTACCTTGCCAGTTAGGCCAACAGAATATTTGGAATCCTGAACATTCTTACCAAAACATTTGAAAATGGAAAGAAACTTTAAAGAGGGAAGTGTCCTTGTTCTGTCTATAGTAGCTTTTTAAACTACTTGTTCCACTACTTTTACTACAGCTTGAGACTGGATCTTATATTGCTTGTGATCCAAAGGTCACTAGTTGGGCTTTGATCAGCCATGGCAGAGCCTTTATAAACTGGATGCTGTTGGATCACTGTATCTGTTGTGCCACGGGGGAAATGAAGACCGACGATGCACGGAAGACTGCAGGTTACGTTTTAAATGTCGGCCTCATTTCTGCGAAAGTGCTGTTGAACACATGTCAGGTTTTCTCTCCCCCCCCCCTTTGCTCTTTTTGGCTTTCTTTATGACTTACAGCTTAGAGTTATTAAATTATAGCTGCTCGGCTGCCTTTTAATTAATAATTTTGTCTCCACTTTTTAATTTCCAACTGGAAGGGATTAAGCTATGGGATTATCTCCAGTTCGTGATCGGAGGTATAATGCGCTTTAAGCAGGCGTTACCAAGTTGGCACCAGCTTCCGTGCTCAAAGGTGGGAAGCTGGCCATCGGTTCATCTTCAAAATCAGCAATCACCTCTTTTCTTTGGGAAGGAATGCATGCATGGTTATTTTGGGACATTTAGGGTTTTCATGTTAATGTCAATGTTACTTTTTGGCTGGCAATCCAACTGCCTCAATGGAATGACCTTTTATAACATCTTGATACCAGGGCTTCTGTACACCTGGGGGAATATAAGGACTCATTACTGCTTGTGACGAGGCAGTGCAATTTTATTTGTTTAAACCACTATTCTTTCAGACAAAAATGTGCAAGAGATGGATTTACTACTGCAGGGATGGGGAATGATTACCCTTCCATTTCTGTTGCACATCGGCTCCCAGATAGCTCGACCAGCACTTATAAGAAAAAGTGGATGCTGTAGGTCAGTGGTGTCTAAACTTAGGCCCTCCAGATGTTTTGGACCACAACTCCCCCAGTCCTTTGTCATTGGCAATACAGGCTTGGAATTCTGGGAGTTGTGGTCCAAAACATCTGGAGGGCCAGAGTTTGGACACCCCTGCTGTAGGCTGAAGCATTGGAAAGACCAGTGACATCTAGAGGAATGGAAAGGGTTCAGTGCCATTTCTGTTCAGTCTTACAATATTTATTTATTTATTTATTTATTTATTTTTCACACTTATATACTGCTCCTACTTCCCAAATGGGAACTCAGGGCAGTTCACATAAAAAGCAAAGGAGCAAAGACGGTGGCAATGGCAGGGAAACAAAAAAAAAATACACCTCCCTCCACTTTGCACTTTCTACTTTCCCTTCTGATATGTACGGTATTTGTCCTGTTCTGTAGCAATGGGCTTCTAATCTCAGATCTGGGCTCCAAGTTCCACTCCTCCGATAACAGAGAGGGATTAATGTTCTTTTTGATGTCCAGGCATGTTGAGAATTACCAGCAAGTCAAATACAACAAGGGAAGGCTGTCTCAGTTGGTCGTATCTTCCCCACTGCTTTGTGACTTGTAAGAACAGCCGTCTCTTTCACCCTAGAGAAGGAAAACATATACATTGCCTGTATTAATCTTTAAGGGCTTGTCATATTACACAAATATTAGCTGGGCGATGGGTGCAGAAAAGATGTAGAATTGATAATTCTTGCAACAATAAACAAAAAGAACTCAGGGGGTGGGTGTCAACATTGGTATTGGCCATCCAGCAATGCTAGCACACTTTCTCCAACTGTGCTGGTAGATCACCCTGCAGAGAGCTTGATTCCTACCAACATTTCTGCCACATTTAGATTGTTGTGATATGTATCATTTCTGAACATCTCACATATTAACTTTCCTTCCGGCACAAGGATTGCACATCACCAAATATGCACGATCCGTGTTTTTGCCGCGTGCTGTTCTGAAAGCAGCTCGCAGCAAACTGGAGAGATAACCCACTGTTTGAAAAATATATGTCACCAACCGGGGTTTCCCAAATTGCAATAAAACTATGTTATTGCAATGTATTTAATATCAGTCATATAGTGAAAACTAGTTCAGCAGTGAAAAGCTGTCTCCAGACATTCAGGAACAAAGTAAAGAGGGACATCTAAAGGACGATTATATGGGACTGTGTTGCTGCATTTGGCTCTCTGGTATAATTCCGTTTTTGCTACACAGTAAAGGCACACAGACTTACAGAAAAAATAGCTCCCATTTTCCAAGACCCAAAAAAACTTATACAAGGCTAGGTGATACCTTTATAGGTCACTAATAAAATAAAAATTTAAAAAAATGCAAGCTGAGCTTTCAATAGCAGGCTATCTTTATCAAAAGCGTTGTACCAAAATACCATTTCTTGGTAGAAGATGTAGTCTACCAAGCACTGAGATTCTTTGTGGCAAGATGGTATTGTGGAGCCCCTCTCAGCCTTTAGGAAGCAATTAAAAACTTGACTCATCCAAGCTGCTTTTGGCGACTAATGGTGGTTTATCGTATTTTTTCCCCGCCTTTTGCCGCCCTTTTATATCCCATGTTTACATTGATTTTAATGCTCTGATTGATTGGTTTTGTTTTACATATGTTTGTATAGTTGATTTGTATGGATTCTTTTGTTGTGAACCACCCAGAGTTTCTTTGGAAAGTTGGGTGGTATAAAATAAATAAATAAATAAATAAATAAATAAATAAATAAATATTCACCAGATGATGTTCAGATGTTGCAGGAGGCAGGGCTGGTTTTAAAACTGCATCTAAGGGCGCTTTTATACGACCTTTAAAATCTGCTGGCAACTTAAATTCGGACCAGACATTATGGGGGTTTGTTCTGCTTCCTGTGTTCCCACCCTTCCGCACTCCATTACTCCTGTCTGTGGTGAGGGGAGGGAGAAAAAAAAGGGAGAAAAGAATGCAGGCTCACCTCTGTCTGCTGTCGGAGCAGCCCTGTAGGGATCCCAGGCTGTTAAAGGGGCGGCGGGGACAAACAACAACAACAACAACCAAACAGAAGGCGAGGAGAGCCCGGCATCCACAGCTTTATAATCCACATCGGAATTTTTTTTTACCTTCGGAGACCAGGTACTAGTAAAATGCACTGGGGCGCGCTTAGGTGGGCATGGTCATACTTAATTTTTTTTAAAGTCCGCAGCTGGTGGGAAAGCAATTTTAAGCTCCGCATCTGGGAGCCCTTTGCCTTGGATTTTAGGGGTCGTGAAAAAGCAGCCTCAGTCACACCCAGCTCTTCAAACAAATCAGCATAGTTCATGCCCACCCACTCCCTTTCCCCTCATTTTGGCTCTCTCGAGGCAATGCAAAAAGCCATGTGTTTTCTTCGGGTATAGATTTTTGCAATGTTGGGGGTGTGTGAGGGAGGGTTGATGACATAAGGTCAAAGCAGAGCCATTTCATCAATCAAATTCAAATAACCCACCCTAAAAAAAGAGAAGCACTTGTCGCAGAAATGCACTTCGTTGAGTTGCCAATGAATAATACATATCTCTCCCCGGCCTCACTGGCAGGTGAGTTCCCAATTAAACATGCAAAGCTATGGGACCCTGCTGATTAACAAAATCCTGTCCCCATTGGATTAATCTTGTTCACACCAGCGCAGAGACAAAGTAAGGATCAAGAAGTTATGCTGACAATAATTGGGCTTGATGAAATAGCATTTTGCAATTCTTGTGTGCTGTTTTTGGTAAACCATGATATCCTCGTCTTGTTGCAAATACCATTCAAGGTTTGACGGCCTTCATTGTTGGGGAAAGGGATCCCTGCAAAGGCTTTAGGTAATCTGGCACCTGAGGATAAACTGCAGTCACCTGATGCTCCTTGACAACATGAAATCCTCCTCTGTAGCCTTTGGAATGTCTAGACTATAGATTTCAGGGGTGTTGGGAAGTCTTGGATCCAAGTCCCAAGTCCAACTCTGAGTCTTTGGCACCAAGTACCAAGTACCAAGTCCAAAGCCCCAAGTCTGAGTCCCTATTAAGCCATTTCCTGCAGGAAAAAAAATGGAGGGGTGGGTTCCAAGCTGTGAGTGAAGTCCAAGACATGGGGGTGGGGGGACAACTCCAAGTTGAGTTTGAGTTGAGTGGGACCTAAGTCTGAATTGACAGAAAGTCCCTGGAGTCAAGTCATCATCCTTGCCATATATCCAGGTCTCTCAGGGTGCAGGGAAGGATGAATCTGTGACTTGGCTGAATCATTCCAGTTTGCAAAGGGAGCTGACATGAAATCAATCAATCAATCAATTTAGATACCTGCTAGTAGAGATTGTGGGGTCCAGAGGAACCCATCGAGCCTTAATGTTTCAGAATTTCTATGATGAACAGAGAGGATGATACACCTTGAAGTAAACACACTTTTTGGGCGAATCTAATACAGACTAGCTCACAGTTATCTTTTAGATCACATACTTCACCACATCTTATGATGCACTTCTCAAAAAAAGGTGCACAAAAATGCATTTTCTAAGGACAAAGTGGTCTATACAATGGTGTGTATTAAGTTTCAAATAAATATATGTGCCTTGGGATAAATGCATCCAAGATGAACCAGTAAGGGGAAACCTTGTGTGAAGATAACAAGGAACATGGGTGCATTTGTGTTTGGCCTTTGTGACTGGTTAGGGTGCTAGATTAGTGACTGGTTAGAATGCTAGCACCCAACCTTTTGGGTGCTAGATCTCAAACAAATATTCACCCAGAGGATCACTGTTCTCTGGAACTCTCTGCCAGAAGAAGTGGTGACAGCTGTCAGCCTTGACAGCTTTAAGAAAGGATTGGACAAGTTCATGGAGAACAAGGGTATCTATGGCTATCATGATGGATGCCTAAGGACAACCTCTGGGTTGGAGAGATAGGCAGGAAATCTCTCAATGCCATTTGTGGGGAATTGTAAGCAGGTGAAGACATCCCTGAAGCAAATGGTGAGCCACTGTGTGAGACAGAATGCTGGACTGGATGGGCTGTGGCCTGTTCCAGCAAGGCTGTTCTTATGTTCTCATGTTCCCAACCTCTGGCTTCACAGCCATTTAAAGCCACTTACTCTTGTTTGAATGGCTAGTAGGGTTTTAGCTGGTTTCTACCTCTAGAAGGGGCATGGTGGCTCAGTGGACTAAGGTTCCGAAAACTGTTGGCAGTTCGAATCCCAGGTGCCACGCAGCAGAGCGAGCTCCCGCTGATAACCCCAGCTCCTGTCAACCTAGCAGTTTGAAGGCATGCAAATGCAAGTAGATAAATAGATACCACCATAAATAGCGGGAAGGTAAAACAGTGTTTCCTTGCAGCCATGTCAGCCACATGGCCATGGACTTGCACAACACTGGCTCTTCGGCTTGAATATGGAGATGATTACCACCCCTAGAGTCGGACACAACTAGCACACATGTGCGGGGGGAACCTTTCCCTTGCTTTTTGCCTTTATTGGACAGAACAATTTTCTCACACGGCACTTCCAGGTGTTCTTAAGCCAGTGGACATTCTCTACAGGCCAGTCTGTGTCATAAACCTCTTCCAGCACAGCTTTTCAACAGTATTAAATAAAAACATACTATTCTTGGTGTTGCAAGATTCAGATGCTCACCCGCTATCATTGTCCCCATCATCAGTTATCCCAGAGCTCTGTGCACTAATACACTATACCTTAGGCTCTGTATTTACTTTAATGAAAGATGAGCATCTCTTGGACTGGGCTGTCATAGCTGTGAAGGGGAACGCCCGCCTCCCCCAATTCCATGGTGGTTATATCCTGTTATATGTCTATACATCCTTGGAAAGGCTATGCTTTGAATTTCACTAGAATTAAATATTGATCTATCAGTGTTGTCAAACTAGATTCTTGCCACGAACATTCAGCGTCTATTCTCCAGGGTCTGAAGGAGAAATTACAGAGAGGAGAGTCACTGTGAGTGATGGAAGACTAATTTCATATTTCTGATACATTTCTCTGTTGCTGCTAATCCTCTCCGGATGGCTGCTATAGAATCATCTGCTCCGTGGCTTATAATAAAGATAAAAAGAAGAGTAAACAACATGGCAAAATGCATTTTACTCTTAGCCATAATCAATCAGGAGGTGATAAGATTGTGGTGACAGCGCCGTCTACAATTTCGGCATAGTAAACTACATTTTAAAGTTTGGATATGGGCTGTGCAGGAACCATGTGCAGAAATAACCCACTGGAGGAACAATAGGAGACAACAGAAATGGAATAAAGAGCTTCCGTCTTCTTATTGTTCTTTTCCCAAACTAACCACAGCATGCCAATGCAGTAAAGCTTTTAAAAGCTACCTTTTAAAGACTGCAACTCCCATAATCTGTTGCTGGTTGAGAGATTCTAGCAGCTGTAGTTAAAAAAAAAAAAAGGACCGGTAACCTTTTTTCTATTTTGAAAAACAGAGGAACATGGGTGAAATATTGTGCACCATTTTGACAAAAGCAGCAGGGAAGAATAGCTCAATCTTCAGTCTAAACCAGTGGTTCTCAACCTGTGGGTCCCCAGATGTTCCTGGACTGCAACTCCCAGAAATCTTGGCCAGCTCAGCTCGTGATGAAGACTTCTAGGAGTTGCAGTCCAGGAATATCTGGGGACCCACAGGTTGAGAACCACTGGTCTAAATTAATCTCATTCAGCATAGGGGCTTCCAGATGTAATAGAAAACACACCCCATCACCCCCCAGTTATTATTAGGCTACCTTCTAGGGAAGACAGACCAACAGCATCCAAACTCATATTCAGCAGAGTGGACCATTAATCAACATAGACTGGGTTTCAAACATAATGGAACAATATAAAACAGCTCAGCTGCTGTTAGTACCAGGAATAGGACTTTGGTTTTTTCCGACGGAAGCCTTTAATTCTCATTCATGCGATTCTAGTGGATTGGAAGGCTGAGGCAAATATAGAAGAAAATAGAAGTTTAAAGTGTGTGTGTGTGGGTGGGTGGGAGGTGAAAGTCATGAATGACTATTCGTGACTCCACGTCCATGGAGTCTTCTTGGCAGGAATACTGGAGAGGCTTGCCAGTTCCTACTCCAGGCGCCTACAGCACGTGGTATTCCCTGGTGATCTCCCATCCAAGTACTGAGCTCAAAGAGGTGCATAGAATAATAGAATGTACATAACCATTGATTCATCATTAGGCAATTGAATCAGTGGGGCAAGGCCAGGAGTAGGGAATTTGGGCCCTGTAATAGGCCAACACACCGAATCAAATGAAGGCATTGCTGCCTCTTGTTTTACTTAAGGCCCAGGCCTGTAACACAGATCATATTTTGTTTATTCGTTGGAAGATTGGGACAGTTGCTTTTTGCCCCCTGCCTTGCTGTGATCAGGAAACATTCATCAAATCCAGACATGTCTTGATTACCTCCAAACAGATGGCAGCTTCAATTTGTAGCTCCGTATGCAACCATGAAATGCCCAGGTCCTGATAAACTGATTGCACGCAACAATTATGTGACCATTTCTGGTATTAAATCCCTCACTGATTAAGCTATTAGTCATCATCATTCTGGCAGAGGTACCTGGAATGACTCCCGTGTCTGAAAGAGAGAGTCTCATTTCCATCAAAGCTAATTAATTAGCGTTCAATGATTCTCATGGTTTTCTTTTGTATAATTGCAACAAACATTGATGTATTGTCCTCAAATTGAGTTGCGTGAGTGGGTTTGAGAAACAGAAACAGAAACAGGAAGAGAGATTTTGGGTTCTTGTGGGGAGGAAAGTGAGATGAGCAATGATAGTGTTTTCATGATTTATTAATCTGTAAGAAGATGTTCGTTAGATCTGTATACACCTTGGGCAATCTGCACAGCCCCAGGGCATCCCCAGAAGAAGGGAATGATAAATCACTTCTAAGTACCCTGGAAAACCCTGGAAAGGGACTCACCATAAGTCAGAACTGACTTGATGGCATGCTTTATTATTATTATTATTATTATTATTATTATTATTATTATTATTATTATTATTATTATTATTATTATTATTATTATTACTACTACTACTACTACTACTACTACTACTACTACTACTACTACTACAGTGGCACCTCTACTTATGAGCGGCTCTACTTACGATCAATTCGACTTAACAGCGGAAAACCGTTGGCATTTAAACTGCTGCCTTACAAATTTTAGATGAAATCTACTCTATTTACAATTTTTTACAATTTTAATTTTTTTTGTTATTTATTTACTTTTGAGTTATTAGATTCAGCTGCTCTACTTACGAGTAGACATGGGCACAACTCAGCGAAATTGTTGTTTCCGTTTTCGGTTATCGTTTCCGTTACGTAACGGAAACGGTAACGATAAGCCGTCAGAACTCGAACTCGAACCAAAAAAAGAAAAATTTGGTTGGGTTTTTCGTTTCTGTTTGTGGCATCATGGCGATCGCGCAATGCGAAGCACAGAAAAAGTTTTTAAAAGTTTTTTAAAAAACCCCGACTCCCGGCCAAAAAAGCAGGCGAAAATATGCCTGCCTGAGGCTTTGCCACCTACCAGAGGGGTGGTTTCTGGGGGCCCCCTGGCCTTTCCCCCCCTTCTCCTGTTCTGGGCTGCTTGCACCAGGCTGGGGGGGGGGTCATCCTCGTCATCTCGCCATGCCATGCGGTGGGGGGGGGATCCAAAATGGCGACCACAATTTTTCTTTTGAAATCATGGTCAAAACACACACCAAATCACCACAGAAACATGTGAAATTTATTTATTTTAAATGCCTGAATTTTAATAGTAGCAGCAGTGGGTTTTTTATAGCAATAAAACGTCGTATTGATTTTATTTTATTTTATTTTATTTTTTATTTTTTTAGACCTGCCCATTTGGGCTGGGCAATTTTTTTGAACCATTCCACCAATGGCATCGCCAGGTTTTTGACTGACACTTCTGGATGTCTCGGAGGGCATAAAGAGCCGAGGCACTGTTAACTGCCCGGAGTTCCTTTGGAAGACAGGCAGTATAAAAATAAATGAATGAATGAATGAATGAATGAATGAATGAATGAATGAATGAATGAATGAATGAATAAATAAAATGAGAGAATAGATACCCTGGGTCTAAACAACCAGCCAGTCATTTTGGGCTTGCTATGAGTGTGTGTGTTCTGCTTCTCCAAATCGGGAATAAAGGTACCGATTTTGTGCAGAGGCAGTTTGTGCAAATTAAGAAGCCCTTGCTGGGGGGTGGGGTGGAGGTGGAAGCCCTCTTTGCCTAATTGCCACCAGGAGGCAAGAAATCTAACAAGGCTTGAGGTTTCCTCGCTGAGGTGTCTTCTTGCACTGAGACAACCTACAGCAGTGGTGGCGAGGCTTCGGCACTCCAGTTGTTTTGGACCACAACTCCTAGAGTCCTTTGGCATTGGCAGTCTAGGCTTGGAATTCTGGGAGTTGTGGTCCAAAACATCTGGAGTGCCCAAGGTTTGCCACCACTGACTTACATCAACAAGAGCAAGGGATTTGCGAGTATTCTTTAACTCCACAGCATAGAGAGAAAGAGGAAGAAGAATCATTCCAAATGCCAACATTTTATGAAATGCTTCTCACGTCAGGGGCTGTCCAGGCCAATTGATACAACTGCCTTCGGTGTCCAGAGGGAGAAGGAGAAAGGGAGAGCGAAGCAGATTGAGTGAAATAAACCGCAGCACAAGTTTCAGCATGCTTACTCAACATTTATTGTATGACTCTATGGACCGCCACGAACGCTCCGAGGGTTGGCAAATTCAGAAAAGTGGCGACAGAAATGACAAATCATGATCTTTGCTTGATGAACCTTTGTCTGTCTGAATCCCCCATTTAGAGTTTCACTAAAGGTAATAATAACAGCAGATGGGAAGGGCACCAAAATCTCAGCATCTCGCTTCTTTAGCAAAGGCATCAAATGCACTCTTGAAGGCATGGCTGTGAATTTCTAGAAACGCCACAAAATAACATTGACTGATAATTCTGATTATGTATGGCATTTCTTTATTTATTTCTGAGATAAAGCATCATCTGTATTCATGGCACTTATTCAGGGCAACATGAAGGAAAAAGGAAGGTGTCCGCCTGCCGAAAAGAACTTATGATCTCTCTTAAAAGGACCAGGTAGGAGATGATGCAAATGACTTCTCTCGGCCAGAGATCTCTGTGATCTTGCCAGTCAAATAGCTAACGCTAATGGAGATAAAACTGACACTTCTGCAAAACAATTCATGTGGGGCTTGCCTTGTAGTAGTTCAAAAACAGCAACTGATCCAGAATCCAGTTGTAAGGATTCTGATGAAAACTCCCTGCGTAGCAACATTAAACTGATCTACTACTGGCAGCGTGATTCCCAGCAGTTAGGTTCGGACTTCAAATTGTGCATTTCCCTAAATTTTGCTTCATTTTACAGACTTTTCTTCAGGCCCTATTGAGAAAAAAGATGTAATGAATAGGATGTAGAATAGTCCCTTCTCTTCCATTTTTTTAAAAGATACAAAGCAGACCGATCCACTGATTTTGTTCCAAAGTTCATGCTTTCTCTCCCCCCCCCCCTGTAAAATTTGCTGAACATTTCACTTCCATCTCAAAGACAAGATGTCTCTTGGTATTCACCTAGGTCGCTGGAGCTAATTGTAGCTAATTCATGAGGTGCTAGGGCAGTGGTTTTCAACCTGTGGGTCCCCAGATGTTCCTAGACTGCAACTCCCAGAAGTCTTCGTCACTAGCTGAGATGGCCTGGATTTCTGGGAATTGCAGTCAAGGAACATCTGGGGACCCACAGGTTGAGAACCACTGCGCTAGGGTGATCTCAGCTATAGAACTGGGTGAGATGCTTGCTTGGGAAAAATCCTGACAGTCCGCAATGGTTGGTGTGGTCAAATTGGAACAGATGTATAGTGATTCTAATAGGGCTTTTAACATAAGTAGGATATTTAAGGAGTGGTTCTTTCACTTCCACTCCCCCGGTTGAGTTTCCATGGCCAAGTGGAGAGCCAATCCTTATTCCCTAGAGTTCTAGTCCATCATTTTGTCTATCCATCACACCGGGAATCTTTAGCTGCACTTAGTCATGGCAAATTATACAAGCCATAGACACACACATAGGATTCTGGACAAAATATCCCATCTCTCTGCTCCCTTTTGACTGGCTGTCTTGTACTTGGCCCTGCTTCGTACTCCATGTGAAACCATTATTTTTGGCCTGGGCTTTGTTATTCCTTCCTTTGCAGGCGTCATCTCTGAAACAAAAGGCTTCTTAAAGGCAAAATTGCAAAAAATATTCAAATGAGTTCTAAATTTGTCTTTGTTAATATGTATGACATACTGGGCCAAGTGATGAATTTCAAGTTGTTATTCCTGGGAAAATGCTCAAATAATTAATATCCCCACTGGGGTACATAAATACATATTCATAGCTATCAAGTCCTGTTGGTCTGATTTTTGTTGTTGTCCTCTGTCTTGAATACATATTTCATGGCTTGCTTCACACACACACACACACACACACACACACACACACACACACACACACACACACACACACACACACACACACACACACACACACACACACACACACACACACACACACACACACACACACAGAGTTGCTTGTTTCTCAGTGCCCTCTTGCTGAAGCTTCCAGTTTGTGACGTGTTACCAGTCAGACAGCTAGGTTGCACCCAAGGTCAAATGGTAAATGCATCCAGGCTAAAAATATTTCCTAAATGGCGTCTAAATGCAAATAGGGACTGAAACAAAAATATCATACTAGTCACCTCCAGGCTGGGTTGCTGCAAGATACTCATATATAAACATGGGGTTACCATCTGCAAGAAAAGAATGAAATGGATGACATGGAGGCTGAGGGGCAGGCCTGTCCACATGTCCTGTGACCCAAACAAGGCACATGTCCTTTTAACTTCAAAGGAATTCTGGTGCTGAAAAGGATTTCAGTGTATTGTTGCTGTTGTTTTGCCATCAAAACAGGTGACTCCTTCCCCTGAAAAATTAACATGACTCAAATGGGACAATGGGTGAAAGAATCAAGCCATAATCTTTCCCTTCCCCCCTTTACCGCCTGTCCATGTTTTACTGGGTATTTTGGGATCCCTATAGAGCACTGGTGACAAACCTTTGGCCCTCCAGATGTTTTGGACCACAACTCCCATAGTCCTTTGCCATTGGCAATCTAGGCTCGGAATTCTGGGAGTTGTGGTCCAAAACATCTGGACTGCTGAAGGTTCACCACCATTGGCCTAGTGCAGTGGTGGTAAACCTTTAGCACTCCAGATGTTTTGGACCACAACTCCCAGAGTCCTTTGTCATTGGGCATCTCAGCTCGGAATTCTGGGAGATGTAGTCAGCTTTAAGAAAGGATTGGACAAGTTCAGGGAGAGCAAGGCTATCAATGGCTATCATTAGGGATGCCTAAGGACAACCTCCAGGTTGGAGAGATAGGCAGGATATCTCTCAGTGCCATTTGCGGGGAATCATAAGCAGGTGAATGTATCAGCTTGGGAATACCCCGAAGCAAATGGTGAGCCGCTGTGTGAGACAGAATGCCAGACTGGATGGGCTGTGGCCTGTTCCAGCAAGGCTGTTCTTATGTTCATGTGAAGTTGGGGTGATATTTTTGGGGGAAAGGAACTTCCAATGTTTGCCTCTCAAGTTATTAAAACTGGATAAAAATTCTTTATGCAAAAAAGCAGCCTCTGAGAAAGCAGGTTGAAAAGAGGGAAAATAAAACAAAAACTTGTGTTATCTTCAGACAGGTGGGAAGCGTAATTATGCAGAGGCTCTTAAATTTGCATACATTTATATATGCCTACCACTGAGTTTCTTGTGATATTTCACGTTACCTTAAGGAAGGAAGCAGAAGGAAATGAATTAGTGGAAGGGGGAGGGAGGAGATGCACTTTGTTTTACATGCCACAACATCTTTTTTCTTGTGACAAAAGCACCATTCCCCATCTCTCCTGGCACTTTGTCTTATTAACAGACCCATTTCTCTTGTTAATTCCCCTATGGATTGACAGACGATCAACAGATGGGTACGTTTCACCAAAAGGTTGACTCCTTCCGTCCTTGATGGTTCACAACAATATCTGCATGTAAAGAAGACCCCTTGAGAGGTACAATTGTCCCAGTTTACACAATACAAACTATTTTGAGGTCTTCAGGAAAGTCCCTCCTCCAAACCCCACCACCCTTCACTTCACTTGGGATGGAGCAGAGGTTGTTCATGGTTGGATTCTCAACCAAGGGAGACCAGGTTGACTTCCTGTCTAATACTCTTCCATCAGCAAATGAACCCACCCCATAGTTAGTATACTTAACCACAGGTAAGGAGGTGGTCCAGCCCTACAAATTAGGGAAGGAAGGGTGTGAAAAGGAGAATCTGTATTGTTCATGAGGAGTCATTATGTGAATTGGGAGTGCCCCCGTGCATTGCAGAAAATATTTCCTTCAGACTCATCAGTCTCCACTAGTACGAGAGGTGCAAAAGTGGAAACAGAGGGGGTGGGGAGAGCATGCTCCCTCCCTCCATGATAAATGCACAGAAATAGGGGTCCAGATTTTTGCATTCTGCTAGGCTTTTATCAACTAACCAACTGCTAAGGAAGAGACTGACAGTAGCTGGACTGTAGCTGGCTCACAATTTTCAACACCTGTTACATTCTGTTTGTAACAGGTTTAAATTGTGCCTTGGATTCAACTGTTTCAAACAAGCTGGGCTTGTTTTGCTCTTCAATTGCATTAATTAATTAATTAATTAATATATGAAAAGGGTCAAGTCAGAACTGACTTGATGACATGGTTTATTATTATTATTATTATTATTATTATTATTATTATTATTATTATTATTATTATTATTATTATTATTATTATTATTATTCCTTCAAGAATACATGATGATGATGATGATGATGATGATGATGATGATGATGATGATGATGATGATGATCCACCCCAAGTGCCTAACAGGCATCACCTTAGAAGACACATATGAAAATAAGGTTCAACATTAGGCCAGGAATGCCTTATATTTATAATGTAATGCCATCATAATATTTATGATCGGCATTCAGCAGGGATACCTGGGGTCAAGTCAGACTTAAGTCGCACTAGTGGCTCGACTTGGATTCAGCTCATTTTTTCCTCCAATGATTCAGACTCAACTCACAACTCAGAACCCAACCACCCTTTCCTTTTGGGTTGCTTTTAATAGGGATTCAGGCTTGGGGCTTGGGACTCGGGACTCCGTAGGAAAGACTTGGATTTGATAGTTGAACCCAGAGACTGGTGATCAGATGGCTTCAAGGATGCATGCTAGATCACACAGGAAAGGGCCCCTTTCACAGCAGCCATCTCCCTTAAAGCAACCCTTCCATTTGCCAGGGAATCCCTCCAGCCCAGCCCCCGCCCCAAAGTAGAAGCCCTCCAATTGGATGAAGAAGATCTTCCTTGGAGGTGTACTGGGATCAGGCTGGGTCGCATTCATGTGTCATGCAATTACTGGTAAATTGATTACACCCTACAGCTCCACAGTTAAGGCACTGAAACTGTAGACTGCAAAGTCGGCAGCTCGGCGGTTCGAATCCCGGGTGCCACGCAGCGGAGTGAGCTCCCGCTGATAACCCCAGCTCCTGCCAACCTAGCAGTTTGAAAGCATGTAAATGCAAGTAGATAAATAGGTACCGCTGTAAAAAAAGCGGGAAGGTAAAACAATGTTTCCTTGCAGCCATGCCGGCCACATGGCCATGGACTTGCACAGCACTGGCTCTTCCGGCTTGAATATGGAGATGAGCACCGCCCCTAGAGTTGGACACGTCAAGCATGCATATGCGGGGGGAACCTTTACCTTTACCTTTTTTTGCCACATCTTACAAATTTTATTTGCATGGAAGTTCTCCAATAACATCCCTGGATTTAGGACTGTGCCCTGGGTCTGCCTTCTTTCTTTCTTTCCTGTCTCGGTTTTGCCATGCTACTGTTCAAGAAGCTTTCTATAACCTTAAAATGATTTTTTTGAAATGCGAAGAAATAAAAGATGTTTAAATTATATGCATTTGAGCGTTTCAGTCTATCAGCAAGGCAGTGAGAAGTGATAGCAAAAGGAATAGAAAAAAAATCTGACAGCCCCTGAAATGGTGGGGTTGATGACATATGACTAGGGGAGAGAATCAGTTTTTAAGAGTGCGGTAAAGCAGCAAATTTGAAAACCACTGAATCACAATGAGTATAATCCACTCTGTACCATCTTAAATATATCTGTAATACTCACGTTTGACATGTCCTAATCCTAGCTTTATATCGGGGACTATAGCCTACTCATAAATACCTGAATTTAAAACTCACAATTTTCAACAGAACAACAACAAAGAGAGAGAGGGGGGACTACAGAACAATAGGTGTTTTAGGAAAACCATTCTCCCGTTCTCCTCCACTTCCTTTTGTGGTTGTGCACCTGAGTCTCAGACAGCAAATCCAAAGAACGTGGGGGGGGGGGCAATCTAACGCAACAGTGATCCCAATCGCTTCCAGGGATGACTGAAATGTTATTGCTCAGCTATTCTTGAGAGAAATGGAAGTTCATATGCGGGAACTCAGTGTGTCATTGGGAAGGAATTTTAATGGTGTGGGGGATGGAGAAGAGATGGAACTGGAACTTAATTGTGCTTCAGCACAAATGCGGGAACTTGCATGCTCTGAAGTGGTGGCAATGGCGGTTACTTCATGTCCATTTCGTCTCTGTTAGGGTTGCGCTTAGGAGCGGTACAAAAATGTTACTTCACGTCCGTCGCGCAACTACTGAAATTTGTCTCGTCCACGCCCTCGGAATGGGTGCTAAGCATGACAATCCTGTACCTGGTGCTGGGGTAGGGTTTTCCCTTGTCACTCTTTGTTCCCGCTTTCTGTTCAGAGACAAGACACCGTGTAGTAATGACTGTCACACAACAAAATATTCGTTTCTCTCAGAAAACTGTGTCCATTATTTTTGACCTTTCAGAAGTGAAATATCGAAAAAGAATTTTTAAGCCTCCCCCCCAAAGGCAAAAGGAAGCTAGACAAATTCAGTGTTTGTCATGGTACAAGACCGTGAGGTAACACTTGTCACAAGACAAGTTATCATGACCATGGGAACACTGAAACGGGGACAAATCTACATGATTGTGACCAACGCTGTCACGGTATAAAACTAGTTGTGGAACAAAGAAGGACGTGAAGTACGGCAACCGCCAACATAGCTGTCAGTGTACAGACAGCGAATGAATTCTCAGCAAAAATTGGCACCTGCTGTCTGGAACTTAAATACTGTATATAGGCTTGTGGGACCGAGGCTCGGAGTAGAAGAGTCTGGGACAGCCCCTTTCATTTTTATTTCCACCCTTCTTTGCTGTTTCTCCTTTCCTTCCCATCTTGGAAATATGCCGACTTAAGCTTTCCAGTACAGTATAACACCCACCCACCCCATATCCACACTTTCAGTTATCCACGGCCTAGCTTAGCCCTATATGCAACATAGTTGGCCGGACAGCTCCGTAGTTTAGGTATCTGAATATGGAGCCAAAGTTTGGGAGTTTGAGTCCAGACTGTGCCTTCTTTGAGTACAGCCAGCCTGTGTGGTCTTGGGCAAGCTGCGCAGATCCATGGGAACCCCCCCCCCCAAAGAAGGAAATGATAAACCACATTGTGGAATGGGAACCCCCATGGATACAGAGGGCTCTTATTCTATACATTTCTTAAAATTTAAAAATAGCAGTACATGAACAACAGGGAATATAAGCAGCGATCCAAAGCTTTAGATTTTTTTATTCTGTGTGTGTGGGGGGGATTTCAGTTGTGACCGACTCTTCATGTCCCCATGTCCATGGAGTTTTCTTGGCAGGAATACTGGTTTGCCAGTTCCTACTCCAGGCACCTACAGCACCTGGTATTCCCTGGTGGCCTCCCATCCAACTACTAACCCGGGCCAACCCTGCTTAGCTTCCAAAATCAGGTGAGATCGGATGTGGTTAGGGCATCTAGGCAGCTTTTCTATTCTATAGGCATGGTTATATCAGTGGATAAGGAATGTCATCATGCTAGAGTAGTGGTGGAGAACAGCACAGCGAGTGGTGGAGGCTTCTGGGAGTTGCAGTCGAGGAACAAGTGGGGACCCACAGTTTGAGAACTACTGCTGTAGATCATCTTCACTGCTGCCACTGGAGTTGTTATCCAGGCTGTCCATTCTTATGTCAAGTATGACATTCTTTTTCCTGCTGGCAACAATGTTGTGCAGCAGTATTGATCAATTCCCTGCCTTTTTGAATCATGACTGCACAAGCACAGCGTCCCACACTTGTAAACCGGGCATTTGTTTTAAAAAAAGATCTGAATTACTCTTTACAGTAGAAAAACAATGCTGAGTTGCTGACTGTTTGTTTCTGGGGAAATCTATACGTCTGGGTGCTACCACTCCAAGTTGCATCTGCTATGTTTAAAAAACAAAGAGAGAGAGAGAGAGAGAGAGAGAGAGAGAGAGAGAGAGAGAGAGAGAGAGAGAGAGAGAGAGAGAGAGAGAGAGAAACTTGGTAAAGGAGAGTTTCTACTGCATGTCAGTTCCATTTGAATCCTTTTGTGATTAATAGTCCATATTTGAGACTGTCCATCAAATGTGGGGTTCTTTATGGCAGCAATGTCCTGTACAATCATTAACAAGCTCTTGGGCTGACAGAAGGACTTTGCCACGTATGGATTAAGGATTCTGCCTGCACATACCATAGTTTTACTATTGGCAGGTCCTAAATGACAAAATGTGTCCATCAACAGATGACACACTGTGATTTGTGGATGTGTGTGTGTGTGTGTGTGTGTGTGTGTGTGTGTGTGTGTGTGTGTGTGTGTGTGTGTGTGTGTGTGTGTGTGTGTGTGTGTGAGAGAGAGAGAGAGAGAGAGTTTAAAGAAAGGATATCACTTGGCATTGATTTTGTCTTTGTGTGCTTGATTTATTCATCAGAAGGATGAAACCCTGGAGCTATAACAACAGATTTATTTTGCAAAGCAAAAGCAAAGTGTTCTGCTTATATACCACCCCATACCACTTCAAGTACTCTCTGGGTGGTTTACAGTTTGAAATTACAGTATACAGGCCACACATTGGACCCCCCACCAGCAAGCTGGGTACTCATTTTACCAACCTCAGAAGGATGGAAGACTGAGTCAACCGTGAGCCTGCTACCTGGGATTGAACCCCAGGTCATGAGCACAGTTTTACCTGCAGTACCAGCATTTAACCACTGTGCTGTGTAGTACTGTAGTTGTGTGGCCATTTGTGGGAAACCTAAAGCTTTTGAGTCTGAATTCTGTCCTCTGGGGATCCCCAAATGGCCATGTATCTTCCCTGCAATGCTTTCACGATTTCTGTGGTTCTAGCTCACCTCCACTCTAGAAGATTGAGATGCTTCTTCTAAGGGTATGCACCAAACTACACGTTATAGATGCCTCGCTTTAAAGCTGAAATCCTGTTAGCATTTAAGAGTAGAGATGGGCACGAAATGAACAATTTTTCGTTTCTGTTTTTGTTTTTTCATTTCGTTATGTAATGAAACGACAAATGAATTTTGTCTCTAAAATGAAACGAAACGAACAGAAACACCAGAAATGTTGTCGTCCGTTTCGTTTTCGTTACGGCAATACATTGAACTGCTTTAAATGCTAAAAAAAATCACAAAAAATGAAATAAATGGTAACAAAACGTAATGAAACAAACGAAAACAAAAATGAATTTTTTGCAAAAATTCGCGAAAAACGGAAACGAACCAAAACGGACCCCCTAAATGACAAACGACGAACGAAACACCATTTTCTTTTATTCGTGCCCATCTCTATTCAAGAGATGTGATCCAAGTGTTCTTCCCGGCCTGGGAAAAGAGGAGTCAATAGCAGGATCTGCTAAAGATCAGTCAGGATCTCTTGTGCTTGGGAGGGATCTGCCAATGTCATCCGGAGTGCAAGGAGTCAACATTTCACTCCCTTCGTCAACAACTTGTTCCATTGAGTCCAATGTAGAATGGAACTAGAGGTGAATTTTTACCCTTCTAGAGTACACATACTGGTGTGAAAGGAATATAAAAAATTGCATTTCCTGTTGGTTTATGTTCTCTTGGCAGCTTAGGTAAAAGGTAAAGGTTTCCCCCTGCACACGCATGCTAGTCATGTCTGACTTTAGGGGCAGTGCTCATCTCCATATTCAAGCCAAAGAGCCAGTGTTGTGCAAGTCCATGGCCACGTGGCCGGCGTGGCTGCAAGGAAACACTGTTTTACCTTCCCGCTTTTTATGGTGGCACCTATTTATCTACTTGCATTGACATGCTTTCGAACTGCTAGGTTGGCAGGAGCTGGGGTTATCAGCGGGAGCTCGCTCCACTGCGTGGCACCCGGGATTCGAAACGCTGAGCTGCCAACTTTGCAGCCGACAGTTTTCGGAGGCCTTAGTCAACTGAGCCACCATGCCCCTGGCAGCTTAGAGCCAGGCATAAATTCATGTGACTTGGACGTTATCAAAAGTAAGGCAAAGAACTAAAAATATGTTCATGCATATAGTGCACACGCATACTGGTGAGGGGAGGGGGAGACAGAGAATGATGCAATGGAGGAAAATCTGAATGTGATACTACGAACGTTGAAAGGGGTTTAATCAAAGGGATTGTGTAGTTGGCAGAGCTGTCAGCTGTGGTTCCTCCTCCGTGTTTTTCCCTTCCACTTGGCTGTAAAATACCTACTTATAGACCAATTCCAGCAGTTTATCTTTCTTTTCCCACTGCTTCATCAAAACCTAGATCAGATGAGTAGACACACTCGTCTGTGTGCTCTGCTGGTAGTCTCAATAATATCGCGAAGGCTGACAGAATCTTATTAGAATGAAAATCCTGCTCCAGGGAAGTGGTTTGTATAATATTTTTATTTCTACTTAATTCAGTTACATTTTTAGAAATTAAATCCTTGACTTCACAGCACATTATTTTCGCACCAAGCCAAGCCCTTCCTTCATTATTTTCCCAAGACCTTATTTCGGGGAATTACAATAACGGAGGAAGGGTGTGATCAGACAGAGAAATAGCTTGCTTGTAGCACAGTCTGGTTCAAGCTATTTTCCAGCGACCCTCGATGTACAGAAGATGGTTAACCAGCTTGACCTTGAGCTGTGCTGAAGCTGGACCTGGCAGATCCAAGAGCAGGGCTCTTCTTTTCCTAGGCCAGACTTGAGAGATTTCTATTGGAATGGTAAGGTTGCTTTTAGAGATGGGCAGAAATGGCAGGTTCAGTACAGTAGGACCCCCATATCCAGTGATTCATTACCCACTGACTCAGCAATCCGTGTTGGCAGAGGAAAAAAAATAAACAATTCAGCAGCCCAAAGCAAGCTACCGTCACAAAGAGCATCTGTAAAGCAAGCTACTGTTGCAAAACAGCAGCTGTAAAGCAAGCTACCGTCATACACAGCAGCTGTAAAGCAAGCTACTGTTGCAAAACAGCAGCTGTAAAGCAAGTTACTATCACAACACAGCAGTTTTGGGGAATATTTTGGCATTCTCTCTTATCCACGGTTTTCATTATCCACGAGAAGGCTTGGAACCAATCCCCATTGGATACTGGGGTCCTGCTTTAATTCGTGCCGGTATGCTTCTTTGCTGAACAGGGGTTCAGCCCCACCTCCACCAGTGAGTGCTACTTGAAAACACTGCCTTCTCTGAGCACCGCCTCTGAATGGACACCTGCTGGAGAAGAAGGGGTCGATAAATGAACCACTGAACCATGAAGAGACCCTTTCTAGTGTGATCTTATATAATCCTTGCACTGTAAATTAGCATTGTTAACATTCACACACAATGCACCCTTAAGGAGTTTCCTTTTAAAATCACATGGCAGCTACATATTCCCCCCCCCCCCAGCCACAAATTGTCACAATAGGTGGGGAAATTGCAAGTCTGTTTCAGTGACTTATGAGACAGCTCATGATCTACTTTTTACATATGGTTTTCTTACTGTTTTGGGTTATTTGTTTACCCTAAATAACAGATGGCACTTTGTAGAGAAACTCAAAGGTTTATTTTCCGAAGCTGCAGCAACGGAGAGAAACACCATCCAAAGTGGGGTCTCTGCCATTGAATTTTGAAACTATGTATTTATTCCTGACGCATGGGTCCCTCCTTCGCCCTCTGGTCCAATCCTGGACCACAGAAGGCTCACATTGTAACTATCACGATGCGACAACACAACATTGCTCCAAATAAGTACATACATTATTTAACAAGGGTTATGCCCCTATTGATTACTGGTCTATGCACTTTGAATTAAACTATTCCAGAACTAGACATCAGCTTCCATTTTCTGGTTATTACACAACCCCAACACAACTTATAAATTTTAACTAGCTCTTTATCTATAACATTACCTTGTGTGGGCATTCAGAAGTAGTCATCATTCTTAGTCTGTCAATGCATGTACACGCTGAAATCCTGTGGCTCTTTTCCACCTACACAATGGGAATTATTGGCTGCAGAAGATGACCATGGGTTAAAGGTGTCATTTTGTGATTTTTTGGGGAAATGTGCACAAAGTTGGTTGCACTCTGAATTTACAGAAGGGATCCATTAGTCAGCAATCAGCTGCTGTTGCTGATGCCATTCCCATTATGAAAGTAGATCCCACACAACAGAGTTTTGGCTATTGCGTCATTTATCTGTTATGTTTTTAATCCTGGGTCCCTCCACCATCCTGACCCCGGATCTCTAGTTCTTTCTAACGACCGACAAATTAACCTGTCACCAGATTCACTGATGCAATTATTCATAAATCTGTTCCATACCATTTCCTTATCGATCTCCATATTTTTGTCAATATAAATTTGCATATTTCAATATGTATTTTTGAGTTCAAAACAAACGTTCAAATACTTTTTTAAAAATCTGGGAATTATATGGCAGTATTTGACAGGGTGTAAAATACAAAGAACACCTTTGTATTAGTGTTCTGCTTGGTGCATGGATCCAGAAAGGGCAGATTAGGTCAATTTCTGCTGCAATTCAGACATGTCAGAATTCCTAATTCTTGTGCCATTCCTAATTTTTCTTTGCAATTTGCTCTCACAGCAGAACAGCAGGTCGGATTGGGTCGGCTGGAACTGACTGGCTCTGCATCACCCAAGGGAGTGTTCTGGTAGAGTGTCAATGTGAAATCACTCTCCTATATCCCTATAACACTCTCTAATATCTGTGTTACACACACCGTCTCTTCATCCAGGCAGTAATGTCAAAGACACTTTAGGTATTGGTGTCTCCTCTGGTTTAGTTCCATTAAACAAAATGGCTTTTGTTAGTCTTTTTATTTTATCAAGACCCTGTACATCGTTGTTATTTTTACTAATATAAAAATGCATTGCTGTTTTCCTTTGCTCTAAAGAACGACAACAAATCCTGCAAGAAAGCTACCTTAGGCCTCTCTAGACAGCATTGTTTTCTTTATCTGTTATATTTTTAATTCTGGATCCCTTCACCATCCTGACCCTGGATCTCTAGTTGTTTCTAACAACCGACAAATTAACCCGTCACCAGTTTCACTGATGCAATTATTCCTAAACCTGTTCCATACCATTTCCTTATTGATCTCCATATTTTTGTCAATATAAATTTGCATATTTTGGGCTAGTTCCTGGAATCTGCAGGGGCAAGTTTTAGAATCTTCTAGGGCAATATCAGGTGGGGTTGAAATATCAGGGTTGAAATCTGCTGTGGGTATGTTCTAGAATCTTCTATGGCAATATCAGGCGGAACTGAAATAAAACAACCACACTTCTTTTTCTTTAAAATGATGTTTTTGGCTAAAAAATAACTGGAATAACTTTGCTTTATGAAAGAATTGCTTCCCCAAGGCCACCATTTTCTCAGTTGGGGAGTTTGTAAAATTGGTACAGTAACAGTCCCCCTCCAGGGCCCTGGGAGTGGCAACAGTGGCCTTGGGAAATGCACGGATCCCAGAGTTTCTTGATCCCCACCCTTTCTCGATCAACAAATCAGGCAGCAAGGCTGTCATTGGGTGCCTGATCTTTTTTTCACCTGATGTTCCCAGGAACTGAACCTGGGATTTCCTTGATGACAAAATAAATGATTTACTATTGGTTGCTTGGAAATGATTCCTTCTCCTTTCAAGGTCTCCTTCTGATAGTCTCACTGGCTACATGCCCCTTCAGTCCATGTGCAGAAAATGATGTGGCTGGGAGTTGAACTTGACTGAAACTCTGGCAGTGGAGGGAAATCTTACAACACAGCAGAAAGCAGCAGACCTGTTTAAGGAAGTTGGTACAAGATTTCTGGATTGTAAATGTCCTTCCAAAAATCTAGGGTGAAATCAGAAAGAACAGTTGGGGGAAGTGGCACTGCTGTCCCCCAGCATCTCTGTTGGGGATCTTTGTTGGATCGGTGGTTGCAGGTGATTTTTAGTTGCTTTAATGAGAGAGACACCTCTTGTGTTGCTATATAAAAAAAACCTATTTATTCAACTAGAAGTGAAGGGTACACGGGAGATTTCTAACTATAACTATTCTAACAGCCATCTTGCTAAGCCAGGAACATGCTTCTCTCCTCTAAGAATACAAGGCACACACAGTAACTAGACTTCTACCAGAACATTCCAAGTGATGTGATCTCAACTACCAACCAGCTTCGCTCTTCACATTAAATCCAGCCCATAATACTCTACATTCCCATTAACCCTGTAATGGCTGAAATGTAAATCTTGCCAAATATTCCAACAATCTGCTGCATGAAGGAGTTGCCTCATACTGCCTAATGGTACGGCCAACCTGGGCAAAAACAATGCTTGAAGAAAACAAGGCTGCTCCGTGCTCATCCCCGTGTTAAAGCAAGGCAGGTGGATTGTGAGAAGAGGAGAGCTGTCAGCCATATTAAAGTCATGTCAGAGAAGAAAGAGGCTGTTTCTGACAGATGCATTTTCTGTTGCAAGACTGATTTATTGATCTCCCATTCTTGAGAGATGGGAATCTAAATAGCTGTTTGGCTGTCTCCACTCGGCCGTTGCTATGCAAGTCCTTTTGGTTTGGTTTTTTATGCTTGCATCACCCCGACTCAGAGTGTACAGGATTGTGGCCTTAACATCTGCAAACAGATGGAGAAAAAGATATACATATATAAACAGGGAAAACAAAAGTAAAATTTACTCTTGCCCCCCAAAGATGGGGCAAAGATGTCTGTGAAAATTATTCATTAAAAGTTATGATGTTGGGCATTTTATCCAGTGGCTAGATTTGTGTCTATTTCTTTTAGCAGCCCTAGGAGAGCTTTAGGGAATCCGTCTTAGAGCCTATACTTAGAAACAGTTACAGCTTGCAAAACATAAGCTGTCAAGAATTAAAGCATGTATTGGTTGCCATAACCAAGCAAACGTGATAACTTTATTAAGTACTTCCTGAGAGTGGCAAAGAATTTCTTTGAAATGACTTATAAAAACTCCCTTTGTATCTGACAAGTTGATGAAATAGTTCTGCTGGTGTTTGAATAAATGTTGGTCATGATGGAGAAGTGAATAGAACTCAAGTGATGTTTGAACAGAAAACAAGCTTCTGTTCTTTTCTTTGTCCTTCAGTAAGTAATGTGGCCATGATGATGCTATATTTAAGTCTGGCTCCGGAGAATGACATGCAGGAAAGGGCATGCAAGATTTTTTTCTGCTTCCATTTTTGACGAGAAATATTTGATTTTTTTGCAAATTTCTTCCCTGATGTCAATCCCAGGAAAAATCCTGGAACAGATTATTAAGCACTCAGTATCCAAGCACCTAGAAAACAATGCAACAATAACTAGAAGCCAACATGGATTTGCCAAGAACAAATCCTGCCAGACTGATATGATCTCATGTTTTGATCAGGTAATCTCCCTGGTGGACAGAGGGAATGCTGTAGATGTAATATATCTTGACTTCAGCAAAGCTTTTGACAAAATTCCCCATGATACCGTTTAGCAAGCTAACTAGGTGTGGGCTGGATAAATCAAGAGTAAGGTGGATATATAATTCGCTACAGAATAGTATTCAGAGAGTGATTATCAATGGTTCCTTTTCTAAGTAGGAGGAGGGAACACATGGTGTACCCCAGGGCTCATTTTTGTTGATGACTTGGGCAAGGGAGGGCAACAGAATGCTTGTGAAATTCACAGATAACACAAAATTGGGTGGAAGAACTAATATTCTGAAGAACAGTAACAAAATTCAAAATAATCTTGATAGTCTGAAGCACCGGGCTGAAACCAGAAGAATGAAATTGAACACAGATTAGTGCAAAGTACAACACTTAGGAAGAAGAAACCAAATGCACGGTTACAAGATGGGGAACACCTGGCTCAGCAATATTACAAGAATTCTAAGATTCTATTCATTGTGCAAATATTAATCTATTACATCACAGAAAGCACAGCAAATTGCTACATCTAACCCCAAGAAAGAGACTTTCAATATTTTCAATATGACATGTTTGTCTTGCTCATACCCAGTTACAAGAAAGTAGTTCAGTGACTTAAGTTTTGAACAGAACATTTTATTGCTTTTGTTGTCAGTCAGTTGGGTTGCTGTTTGGGTCCCTATTTTTAAGCAGTGTCATAGCAAACTGAAATGATATGTTTATTTTTAGTATTTTCATATTGTATTATTATATTTATTTGCATTGTATTCTATCCCCCCCCATTATTTGTATTGTGATTGGGTATGTCATGGAGTTGTAGTTTTGGACAGTTGCTGTTTTTGTGACGTGTTGTACACCGCCCAGAGTTCCTCTGGGAAAATCGGGCAGTCAATAAGTATAATAAATAAATAAATAAATAGATAGATAGATAGATAGATAGATAGATAGATAGATAGATAGATAGATAGATAGATAGATAGATAGATAGATGATGCAGCCATCTTGATGAGGAAAGAGCTAGATCTGGTCAGTGCGGAATAGTTAAAAATTTCATTCAGCTTACTTTTAATGAGAGCTTGCCAAGATGTGCCAATGTGCTTGGGTCCGTTTTGGCTGGAAGTGTACTCTCCTTATCCCCCCACTGACCCTAGATTAAAAATTTCCAGTTGAGATCTGTGCTTCTGCCCTGAGCCCAGCTATGGTGTTGGTGGCAATTTACTTCCAGTTAATGAGGTGCTGCTCTGAGTTTAATGAAAGTTTGTGACAGCAGCTACTCTGTCCTTAAACTTCTACCAATTATCTCTTTAACAAGGTGTATTAATCAGAGGATTATCCCTGCAAGGAGGGTCAAGAAGGAATCAGAGCTGAAGGGAACATCTACCCCCTGCCTCAATATTCTCAGCATGGATACTTGACACTACCGGGTCAGGAGTAGCGTGGTGAATCTAATCCTTTCTCTGCTTATACGCAGAGTTGTCTAAAGAAACATGCTACTGGGACGTGCCCCTTACACACGCTGGGTTTTCACTTGCTGCCACCACCAGATCAACTGGACACTTGAATGTATTTGAGAGAGATAGAGTCACACCAAGTTATATAGTTTTAAAACAAACATGAAACGTTTATTGGTTTACAATTAGATGATCAGAATTATGATAGCTTTAACCGATGCTATTGTATTGCATACATGAAATCTTATAATAATGTGTTTCCTTTATAAACCAGAGCCTTTTCAGTGGCAGGATCTCCCACCTGACCAACTGACAATCTAACTGACTCTCAGCTCCCTTAACTGAATTCCTCTCAGCTCTAACCCAAACTGAACCCAACTGAACTCAACTTAAACTGAACTGCCCATCACCCATTAGGTTCCCATATATAACATTCTTAACCACTTCCACCTGCTTGGTGATTGGCTATTCAAAACAGAGTCATGAATATTCATTCTTGTTTTAACCCTTTTTGCCACAGCTGCCACTACAGAAGCTTAAGGATCTCAAAGATTGGCAGCCAAGCTGATGACAGGGAAGATCCAATTTATTAAGTTGCATTAAAAGGAGCAGCAACCACATAAACCATGACATCCTCAAGTTTATCTAGTTATATACAATGCTCTTTGAACACACCAACCAACCAACCAACCAACCCTCTCATGGCCTGCAGAGTTAGTTTATGGTAGCTCCTGAAATACTGTTCCTCTAATAATTGATACTTGAGAGACATGCCAGGGCTATATTTGGAGACACCCTGATCTGTAGTGTGTTGTCCTTATGGGAAATCCTTAACACGCTCTCTGCTGCTTCTGTTTACCATAAACTGTGGCTAAGGAAAATGAAGATTACCTGTTAAATTCTGCTTCCCCTATGCATTTATACTTGCTCCGGGGGGGGGGGGGGAGATGCTTAGAAATTGGAGTCATAGGCTAGGAATTATGATTAATGACAACCTCTAAGGATGCATAGCACACATCTGCATGGGCTCAAAGCGGGGATTACTCCACAGGGTGGTTTGTGAAGATTCTCAGTCATCCAGGTGAGTTTATCTGGAAGTCGAGTCATGGCAACTGGACTTCTTTTCCTTGAGAGATAGAAACGTTTCGCTGCTCATCCAAACAGCTTCTTCAGTCTGAATACAGCTAGTGCGAGTCCTCCATCTTAGAGTCAGCTTTGACCTCTTGTCACACTAGTCTGAAACAGGCTCATAAGATGAACAATGGCCTGAATAGGCTTGTTAGGTAGACGATAGCATCCAGAGCCTTAGGGTGAACAATGGCCTAAAGGTGCTGAAACCTATAAAATATGAGTTGTTAGCTGTGGCCTTGGTGGTGAAGGCTTTTTGATTTGTCTGGGTATTGTTGAAAGCACACCCTGATAAGTAGCAGATAGACTATCCCTGAGGCCCCCACAGGGTGGTTTTTACCACATGGAAGGCCCAACACTGCTTCAGTCCTGGGGAGAACATGTGTTAAAAATGACGCCATCAATTTAAAAAGGACTCATTTTAAAAAGAAGTACACTTGAGAAAAATAATCTTACAACCCCAATATGGAATGAGGATGGAAGGCAAGGTTCTGAAAAGTGAAGCTAAACTGGATTCATGGACTTTAATTTCTCTATTTTCCACACTGCTGTGGAGTGTTAATATGTATTTCTGATTCTGGTGCATTGCAGTGTAATCTGGGACCACGATTTGCAGTGGATAGTGGAATTAAGAGGCTAGATTTTTTTAAAAAAATGTCTTTCATGACATCTAAATGTAGCTATAATATTTAAAAGAGTCTATGAATAAAGCAGCAAATATGGCGTATCACCTCCAACTTATTTTTTTTAAAAAGGAGTTTTCAGTCCCTTTGATTAATCTCTTGGGGGCTTGATGGATGTGAATTATACAGTTAATATCATGAAACCATGGTTTCTGAATGCTCCTGGAAAACCTCCATGTCCATACACAAAACACAGTTGAAAACCTCAGGTTTTCAGAAGTTGTATCGGGATGAGAAATGGATGACATGGACTAACACATGCAAGATTGTAGGAGGTATTGAGGAAAAGAATAAAGCAGGGCATCATTATGGAAGACTGAAAAGTTGATTAAGGGGGAATCTGAAAAATCTGATTATAAAATATCATTTCTCATATGGAACTGACTAGGTTGGGGGGGGGGGGGGGACTCCTGGCTGGTATCTTTGGGTTTTCTTTCTCCTTTTTGAATTTCTCCTTTAGCTGATCATAGTCAATCAAGGATCACATTGTGAATAGATTGGTGTCATGCTGACTGATAGCCACTTAGAATGACTACATGATAGTTTTACTAATCAGAGGTGGAATCTATTGGGAATAATAATGCATTAAAATAATACCAATGGATAGCTGAATATTTCTCACAGAGTGTTTGGGGTGCTGGAATTAAAAGGGACGAAGGCTGTTCAAAATACCTGAAAAAATTGTAGGTGATTCCAGCCCAGACACGCTCATAAATTCTGATGCATGGGGACTACATATTTCCTTTTTCCTCGTTCAATTTTAGTTGAATGAATTCTGCCCAAGCATTTGATTGCTTTGTCCCTGGTTGGTGCTATATTTCAATATTAAAAGCGTTAACCACAGTTGCTCACCTGTGCTCAGCACTTCATTGTTCTGTGTGATGGGATGAATATTTTCTGTGCAAGAACAGGTGGACTGTGGTCTGCTACAGCAATGAGGCTGTCAGATCAAAAGTTCTAAACTCAAATCTCTACAACAGAGGCTTCTTGAATACATAAGCAATGCCACTAGCCCAAACGTGAGTTTCTGAAATACGAACCAGGAATTTGGAGGAAAGCAAGACAGAATATAGAAATGATCAGGATTCCATTCTATTATTCTTTCACTTGGAATGATGTCAATTAATTACAGTAGGACCCCCGTATCCAGTGATTCATTATCCACTGATGCAGTTATCCATGGTTGGCAGAAGGAAAAATTAAATAAATAATTCAGCAGCCATAAAGAATGCTACTATCACAAACGGCAGCTGTAAAAAAAGGTACTGTCATAAAACAGCAGCCATAAAGCAAGCTACTGTTGCAAACAGCAGCCATAAAGGTAGCTAATGTAAAAAAAAAAGCTACTGTAAAGCAAGCTACTTTAACAAAACAGCAGTTTTGGGGATTTTTTGGTATTCTTTCTTATCCATGGTTTTCATTATCCACGGGAAGCCCTGGAACCAATCCCCAGCGGATACCAGGGTCAATATGTATGCCATGATGAGTGTGGAAATTCAAGGGGCTAAAAGTGCAAGCCCCTGAATGCACTATAAAAACAAGCCCTGAGAAGTGGATGTAAAATAACGAATGCCAAATAGGGCTGAGGTAAAAATAAAGGTATATTTATCCCAACTGAGCAACGGAATCCATTCCAAACACAGCAGTAGTAAGGGTTGCAGTGTTGATGGTCATGGGCAGAGCCTGGAGTAGCATCTCTTTTGCTCCCCTGGATATTTTGGAAGTGAGAATGTCACATCTAAAACATACAAATGTCTTCATAAATTGAGTAACAGGAACCCCAGCTGGCAAAAAAAAATGTACTGTAACCCCCAGAATTTTCCAGGGCAAACTAACTAGTAGCCATGCTGTCTGTTTGATTTTGGCAGCCATTAGCTCTTTCCCACCCACCCCCCCCCCCAAATTTTCCCGAACCTGCAAAAAGAACTGGAGTTCAAAGAACAGAAGGTGGATGAAGGTGAAAAAAGAGAGGCAGGGTCTCTCTTTTCCAGTACCTTTCATTGCACTTTTTCAGTACTTAAAAGCTGGAATACAGAGGAGGAACAGGATTTGTTCTCAATTGTCCCAGAGCGCAGGACACATAATAATGGGCTCAAACTATAGGAAGTCAGCTTTGGGGTGCATATCGGGGGAGGGGGAATTATTCGGTTACTATCACAATGGAACCAATGACCTCAGGAGGTGGTGACAGCACCAACGCTGGGGACATCCAAGAGAAAATTTGGACAATTATACAGTGTGTCAGATCTCCTTTGATTTGGATTCTTGGGTTGAGCAGGGGCTTGGACTCAATGGCCTTATATTTCTTTCCCTGCCTCTGTAACATGCTCTTTAATTTCACACAACTAACAACTGGTTAAAAAAAAGACACTGCAAACTAACCCAGCGGAGAGCTTCAAGCTCTTTTTTAGATTCATCGTTGTTCCTCCACTCCTGGCAGAGCTTCAGCGGACGCCTTTGTTGCAGGCCAAGTGCCCGATATTTTTTTTAGATCTTGCCGAGCAAAATGTCACTCCGAGAATTTCGGCTTTAATCCTATCTTTACTCTGATGGTTCAGTGCCATATCTCTCTGCCCCAGATGTTTCGAGAAGCCACTTGAGTAGATCAATAGGTCATCAAAGCAAACCCGCAAGATAGCAGGTGGAGAAAAAAAAAAACCACTCCACACACACCACACAACAAATTACTCCTCCCGCATTGTAAAAGGCAGTGGGACTTGCTGAACATTTTGGGAGATCAAAAGATGTGTTCAAATGATAAATCCAGAGGTATCACAGATGTAGCCACCTTCTCCCCCCCCCTTGGGGTCCTTCTGTAATAGGCTTTTGATGAGTGTCAATCCAGGCAGATTACTTAGACCTATGGGGAAAAAAGGAAAAAAACTTTTTTTCAAGTCATAGCTGCTTTCTGTACAGGAACTTTTGAACTGCATTAATAAATTGTCTGCATTTCCCTTGCCAGAGTCAGGATTTTTCAGACTTAATGTTTTGATGGAGAGTAGCAAGACCCATGAGTTCCTCAGCATCAGACTAAATGATACCTTTGTACCGTGTCATTGACCCCGTGGCGCAGCGGTTAAATGCTTGTATTGCAAGTAAAACTGTGCTCACGACCTGGGGTCCAATCCCAGGTATAGAGATGGGCACGAAATGAATTTTTTTGTTTCGTTATTCATTATTCATTTCATTATGTAACAAAACGAATAATGAACCGAGGGGCAAATTTAACACGAAACGAACTGAACCGAGAAAAATTGGTTCGGTTCGGTTTGTTTAATTAATGGGGGGGCAGAGATGTCTCCTACCTGGTGCTGGTCCGGAGGTCCTTTCATGCCGAGCTGCACAGAGGGAGCACGCACCTCGTCGGTGCCATCGAGGGACGCGGCAGGCTCGAGCCTCAGCCCAGCCCCAGGAGGAGAGGTAAGAAGCAGGCCGCGTTTAGGCGGCCAGAGCAGCGTGGCTTTGAAGCCACCCCCTTGCACCTCCCTCCTGCGCCCCATTATCGTGGAGCCAATTGGGAGGGGAGACTGGGAGGCTGCACTTAGGTGGCCAGAGCAGCGCAGTTTCAAAGCCGCTGCACTTTGCACCTCCCTCCTGTGGCCCGTTATCATGGGGCTGATCAGGAGGGGAGACTGGGAGGCCACACTTAGGTGGCCCCCCAGGGGCCATGCTGTGGGCACTGGGGGAAAAGTGGGTAAAAATGAATAATGAATTAATGAAACAACAAAATGATTTTTTTTGCAAAAATTCGCAAAAAACGAAATGAACCAAACTCCTTAATGAAACAAAATGAAACGAAATGCCATTTTTTCAATTCATGCCCATCTCTACTCAGGTAGCAGGCTCAAGGTTCACTCAGCCTTCTGAGGCTGGTAAAATGAGTACCAAGCTTGCTGGGGGGGATGTGTAGCCTGCATACTGTAATTAAACTGTAGATCATCCAGTGACTACTTGAAGTGGTATGGGATGGAAGGATGGAAGGCTGAATGAACCATGAGCCTGCTACCTGGGATTGAACTCCAGGTCATGATATTCATTTTTCTAATATCATCAAAGCATTTCTCCTTGTCCAGACTCCCATCACTTTCACTTTCCCCCAAGATACTCACAATTATTTTACTTCAGAGGATGTCTGTGCTTGAAAACAAGACTATGCCCCTCTATAAATAAGGAGTAATGCCATGTAGATGACAAGGAGGAGAACTTAGAAAAAGTCAAGATTTATTGCAGACTCTGGTGAAATGCAGAAAGGATTTGAACATAAGATGTAATTGCCTTTTAGTAGGAGTGATAAACACCCCTGAGATTTTCTCACCTCCTTCCAAGGTGTGAATTGCATTCTGATCAATTTTTTTAGAAAGAGAAGACATTTTACAACCTCCAGGCCAAAGTGCTTAAGGTGGTTTTTAGAAAGAGTAGAATTGCAAGGCAGCATGGCTTCTCCCAATTAAATGACAGCTGGGCCAAAGTGTACAGCTTACGGGACTTTGCCAGCTTTGAGGTGAAAAGGTGCAACCAGCCCCAAATATTTTAATAATTTTAATAATTTTAGTAGTCTTTTTGGATGCAAATACTATCCAGAGGGGTGATGGAGACTTACTCTCAGAGAGCAGCTGAGTTACCTCTTTTCTTTTCATCAGTTTAAAAATTATTATTATTATTATTATTATTATTATTATTATTATTATTATTATTATTATTATTATTATTATTATTATTATTATTATTCATTTTGATTTCTTATGTGAACTGCCCAGAGTTCCCTTTGGGAAATTGGCATGGTATACAAATAAATAAATAAATAAATAAATAAATAAATAAATAAATAAATAAGTAAAGAAATAAAGAAGTAAAGAAATAAAGAAATAAAGAAATAATGTCACAGTCACAATCATTGCCTAGGAGTAGTAGGGTATACTTTGGTAATCTAAAAAAACAGGCAGTGTGTCCCCTCTAGAAGCTACCAACAGAGAAATACCATGCTCTTTCCCTCCTTATGTTCAGGAAACTGGTAAAGACAGACTTATTTAAAGCTGCCTTTGAAAAGCAGATCTCCTGGGTGCTCTTAATGGGTTTTTGTTTTTGTTTTTTTGCTTTTAGATTTTTATAGGGTTATTTATAGCTATGACTCAGTTACTATTGTGTGTCATCATATCGGACATGATTGTATGTTTGTTATACGTGGTCTTCATGGTGTTAAGTGTTAACCTGTCAACTAGTGTTAACCGCGGTCCTTCAAGGGCCAGATGCAGGGGAGTGGTGTCAGGAGTCAGATAGCTAGCCTCGTGCACTCCCAAAGGCATTTGGTGGGGCCACTGTGAGATACAGGAAGCTGGAGTAGGTGGGCCTTTGGCCTGATCCAGCACAGCTCTTCTTATGTTCTTATGTTCTTATGACCACCAGGGAATACCAGGTGCTGTAGGTGCCTGGAGTAGGAACTGGCAAGCCACTCCAGTATTCCTTCCAAGAAAACTCCATGGACATGGGGTCAAGAAAAGTCACTCACTCACGACTGTAACGACACAACAGCAACAGCAGCAGATAGCTGACTGCCAGTTACATTGATCACATTGTCTCCTCAAAATCTTTGTTCTTAGCATTGAATTTGGTCTTTAATGCTCTTGATAGCTGTTCTACTTGATTTGTCTCAAACGTGGTATATTGTCCTTCAGTGTTGTAAGCAGCCTTGGGTTCTTTTCAAAGAGATAGGCAGGGTAAACATGTTTTAAATAAAGTGATGAATATACACCAATGGGACTGTCATAAGGAATAGTGTACCAGTCCAGTTCATTTCAGCAGGTTTACTTTACACCACTATTCAGACATTCATGATAAGATTAACAAGAATACTTGAGGAAAGGGAGTGGGCCAACACCTTGCCCTTCATCATTGCTCTTTCCATGTGGAGAGTAATAGTTTGGAATGGGGAGCGTATGTTACATGTGGTGACTCTTCAGGAGATGGGAAATGCCAAGATATCAAGGTTTCCATTTGCATGGAAGAAGACCACATGCTGCCCTATTTGGATGATCATCAGTCTCAGGAAGACTGGTTCCTCTCCTTGTTCAGGTTAACTTTGATGATCCATGGTTGATCATGGTTTAACTGAGCATTAGTTTATAGCCCATAACAGCCCTAGATGGATCTCTCTGCCGTATTTCAGCTCCCTCTGCCATAGCAAGGGAAGGGAACCTGCAGGAGCTGAAAAAGACTTAGTACTCATGGACAGCACGAGGTGACAGAATGAGTACCCTTCCCTCCTGATATGCTTCTTTCCTTGTGATGTGCGGCGAGGAGAGAGATTGCGCTGTAACACGGTAAAAGCTCACATCCTCCCCTTGAAATATTACTATACAGTAACTCAGCACCCAATTTCATCTTTGACTCCTTCTTTGATCGTTTACAAAGCACTCCCAGAAATGATACAGAATCATCTCTACAGAACAGAAAGTAATTTGGAGAAGTCACCGGAATGCTTGCTTGGGTCAACATCCATCAAGCATCCATCATCTTCCACCGCTCTATCGAGTCTAGGTAAATACCTGTCGAAAAAGTACAGAACTGCGGCGCAGACTTACGGGAGTGCATGAAAAAGTTCAGGGCAACATTGTTTTGTGATCTTCCCCCTTCCCTCCCTCTCCTTCTTCTCCCCTACACATTTGTCTTGGTAGAGAGCCGTCAAGGCCTGTATTGCAAAGCAGAGATTAACACTAACAGACTACTCACTCGGCCATTTCTGTCTCCCCCCTTCTTCCCTCCCCTTCCTTTCGTTTTGTCATATTTAGTAGCAAACCGGGCTAGAAAGGATGGTTGGTATCAGCAGCGAATGCACCAGGCATTTCTCAGGGAGCAGAGAGAGTTGACAGACCCCCAAATGGGAACTGGATGCCCATCTTCCGTCCTAGCATGGTTGCATGGGTTTGATATCACCTGCAGACCAGCAGCATTGATCTCTAGTACAATTTCAAGACAAAGGCTTCATAAATACCATAAATTCGCAATAGGTTCTAGTGAGACAGCTGAACATCTCTTCAGCCTGAATCTAATTACTAGTCCAACCCAGAACAGATGTATTGGCTGAAATCCAGTCAGAAGTTGCAACTACAATTGCAACCATTGGATCAACAGGGAGTTCTAACGTAAATTAATGCAATATTGGAGAAATCTTTGATATTTCTGGCCACACGTATTCTTTTAAATTGTATTCCCATTTAATGGAGTCAAAGAAATAGAGGAAAGTAGGAGAGTATAAGAATTGACAGAGCTTGGGGAAGGTTTTAGAGGGGAAGAAAGGTGTCTGTTGATTCGGCATACACGAGGACCTCCGTATCTACAAGGGACTGGTTTTATAATCTACCATGGATGTCTAAAACTGTGGATATGAGGGAACCCTATCGCTAACATGCAAGGGGGAGGGACAAAGGCCACAAAGGGGTGCCCTTGCATGTTGGATATGGGAGGGCACGAGACTAGATATCTGTCTCCTGATACCCCTCCCCTGCATCTGGCCCTTGAAGTACCCTGGTTTTAAGCCTGGAGATGACACATCTCCATCATGGTTTGTAACCTGTGATGGACTTCTCCTCCAGGAATCTGTCCAATCCCCTTTTGAAGTGCAAACTATGGATGTCAGTTCTGCGGGTGCAGGGATCCTGGTCGATCATCAATTTTCTGAGTGGTTCTGTGAGTGAGGAGGTAGTATCCTAAGCACATCCGATCTCGCCTGATTTCGGAAGCTAAGCAGGGTCGGCCCTGGTTAGTATTTGGATGGGAGACCACCAGGAAATACCAGGTGCTGTAGGCGCCTGGAGTAGGAACTGGCACACCACTCCAGTATTCCTGCCAAGAAAACTCCATAGACATGGGGTCATGAAGAGTCGGTCATGACTGTAATGACACAACACACACACACACAAGCCTGATACTGCTGAGCTGATACTTGCCTTACAAATGCATCCTTTCCCCCCCCATGAAAGAAATGAAAACAAAAGTTATTCTCTTCATAAAAGCCCTTTCTTTACAGTTATGAAAGCAGCTGTTTGTTTTTAACTTTCCAAGGCAGGGTACCATAAAGATTGTTTGGTATCTGTAGGACAGAGAGAGTTGAGAGAGAGAGAGAGAGAGAGAGAGAGAGAGAGAGAGAGAGAGAGAGAGAGAGAGAGAGAGAGAGAGAGAGAGAGAGAGAGAAGGGGAAGTTTAACACAATGAAGCAAAAACATCAAAATATATGAAAGGCTGTAAAGAGAGTTGTAATGAGCCTTTACAGCTTTTACTGCATAAATATGTTCCCACTTTTCTTTGTCTTGTGAATGTAATGAAACAAAGCAATTATTTGAATAAAGCCGTAGATTAATAAAACGTGATTCAGGCTGAGTCCAAGGAGGTTAGTTGGGTGCAGAAATAATATTTGTCAGAAGCCACTCCCGGATGGCTAGTTCAAGATGAATGAATGCAATACCCTGCTGAAGCCGCCCCGTAAGGGAAAATTTATTTTAAAACCAGAATGGGCCAGGCTTGGATTGGATAACCTTTTGAATGAGGGCAGCTGTTAAATGGAGAGAGCCCTTCCACTAAAGGGCTGTTCTCCAGAAAGGAAGAAAAACAGCCCACCCTTTGCACATAAATAATTAAAAGAGGGAAGGGGCACAAGCAAGGGCCACCTCAACCCAACAGGGAGATTTGGCATTGAGCTTTTCAGCCTGACCTCCGACACATTCTACAAACCCTCTTAGGGAACTGGAAAAGGTGCAAAAGAGAGCAACTAAAATGATTCCTGGTCTGGGGGACCTCCCTTATGAGGAAAGGCTAAAACATTTGGGGCTCTTTAGTCTGGAAAAAAGGTGCCCTGAGGGGGGATATGACTGAGATGTACAAAATAATGCAGGGCATGAGTAAAGTGGATAGAGGGACGCTCTTCTCCCTCTCACAAAATACCAGAACTAGGGGACATCCACTCAAAATGAGGGTTGGGAGAGTGAAAACAAACAAAAGAGATTTTTTAACCCAGCATGTTGTTAGTCTGTGGAACTTCCTGCCACAAGATGTGGAGATGGCATCTGGCTTGGATGCCTTCAAAAGGGGATTGGACAGATCCCTGGAGGAAAAGTCCATCACAGGTTACAAACCATGATGGAGGTGTGTCATCTCCAGGCTTAAAACTGGGGTACCTCAAGAACCAGATGCAGGGGAGTGGTATCAGGAGACAGATATCTAGTCTCGTGCGCTCCCAGATGCATCTGGTGGGGCCACTGTGAGATACAGGAAGCTGGACTAGATGGGCCTTTGGCCTGATCCAGCATGGCTCTTCTTATGTTCTTATGTTCTTATGTTCTTGTGTTTTGGCTGAATGCCTCTGTTGCCATTCTGTATTGAAGCCGTCTCTCTTCTGGAGGAGAAAATAATAAAAGAACTGTTCTCTTCAGTTCCTTTAGGAAAGAAGTGGGACACTTGCAGGTGTTTTCACTGTTGACAGTAACAATGAGATCAGCAGGAACTAAAAGCTCTTGGAAAAGCTAGAGATTTTCTTGGAGAACCCCATTGGTATGATTCTGGCTGGGATATGTAGTCCACAATGTCACTTTCCTGAGCTCTGTTGTTTTGATTAACTTCCTGCCCTTCCTCTTCCGCCAATATTCCAATCCAGTTAACATCACTTAAACCTCTCTAGAATGGACTTCAACTTGCTTCCCTTTTTACCTGCTTTGCTTCTGTGTTTGATGTTGTGGCTTAGATGCGTTAGGCATACCTACCATCCCCGGTTCTTTCTCAGTAAGTGCAGTGCGGTCCTATGGGGAGCTGAAAGTATAATTTCCAGATCTGATGGATAGACTCACGGTTCTAGGTCAGCTGAGCTTGACCCAGAAAAGCAATACAGTTGGCAGGTGTGGTATTAGGAGGACCTGTTTTTAATGTGCTGTTACCATCTGGGACCTACGGGGCAGCATGTGTTAGGAATGTAAATAAATACACCTTGGCAGCTTGTCTGCACTTTCTGAAGAGGAAGAGGAAACGTGTTCTGATTTGATAAATACCAAGCCTATATGAAATGGGTGGCCTACCAGATGTTGCTTGTGATATATGAACTGATTTTTTTTTTAAATTTGAAATTTATAGGGAATTGGGGACCCTGCTCCAGATGATGTTGGACCATGGTTTTCTGCATCCTTGGCCACTTATCTTTTGTGAGGCTGGCAAAACCTGGAGGGTGTTATTAGTCCACTTCAGCCGGTTTGGAAGGATCCTTGCTGTAGCTAGAGAGGGTGTTTTCCCCCTTTAAAATGATGTGAATTGCTGCTTTTTAAATGTGCCTTTAGTATTGATTTTAATTGCAATTTTAATATATGTGTTCAATTCTTTTTAAAATGTTAGTATGCTTCTTGTTTATAGTTTTTAAATGACATCTTTTTAATGATATAAGCTGCTTCCGGTCCTTTTAAGAAGAAAGATGGGGTATACATATTTTAAATAAATAAAATATATAATGGTATGGAGAGAAAGCAGCACTGAGCATAAACTAGAAGTTTAACCCAACTAAATATTTCCAACATTTATTCTGGAAAGCTAGGAAGAAGCCAGATCCACACTGTGATGGAATAATTTAATTGCATTGCATGTTTTTCCCCCATGTAATTTTGAAACTTATTCTAAGGACACCCCCTGTTTTATTTTCACAATGCTCCTGTGAGGTAGGTTTTTGTTGAATCACATTGTAGATCAGTGGTTCTCAGCCTGTGGTTCCCCAGATGTTCCTGGTCTGCAACTCCCAGAATTCCTGGCCAGGTCAGCTAGTGATGAAGACTTCTGGGAGTTGCAGTCCAGGAACATCTGGCAACCCATAGGCTGAGAACCACTGCTGTAGACAGTATGACTGGCCTGAAGTCACTGAGCAACATTGATTGAATTCTGATCCTGTTTCCTCCCCTTCCAATCCAACTTTCTAACCACATGTGGTGCCAGTCTCTAAGATCTTCTGATATCCCATCTGTCTTCCACCTGAGATTTTATGCAAATTATCTCAACTATTCATTAAACCTGAGATCCTCCTGAGAGGGTGTAGATTTCTAGTCTTTGCCCCAATCAGACAATCTTGGAAGTCTTTGAAATGCTTGCTTAATATAGTTGCCGTGTAAAACCCAGAGAGAAAATGAGCATCGGTTCCAGCCGTGTGTTAATTAAGATCTTTCTCCTGCATCATGAGAAGTTCTCCTCTTCCTCCCCATGTTCAGTGGGCACCAAATCAAACTCTAGCTACGGAGCCTCGCTGTTAAGCCCATGGAATTAACGTCTCGAAACAATTCTAAATTAGAAAGATCAAAGAGTTGCAGCTCAAGGTGAAAGAGATGCTTAGAGAATTTGAAAACAAGGTTGATCTTTTGGCCGGGCCTCCATGCTTCTTAAGGACCCAGACAGCAGCATATCGCCTTTCATTTCAGAAAGCTGGTTAAAGCGGAAGTGTTTTAATTATACCTTTCCTTGCACCAGTGGCCTGCAATCTCCTCTTTCTTTCCTCCCCTGTCCCAGACCTCAAATTAGATCATGTGCTCCATTGAATAAGGGTAAAATCCCATTTGAGTCCTTGCAAGGTAGAGTAGATCTATTGCAAGGGATGGAACATTAGCCCCGACGGACGTGAGCCCCATCGACTTAAGTGCGTCTACACTTCCCTGGACTATGATTGAATTTAGCCAAATGTTACGGTGCCTTTTGTATGCTGGGAATTTAGAAGGCAATTCAGTCTAATTTGAATGCCAAATGCAAGGGCGTTTGCCCTTCCCTCTTTTCTTGTCTGCTAAAACTGCAGCTGGTAAAAAAAGTCTCAGCTTTTATGGCAAAGGATTAAAAAAAATCTCAAGGACAAAGAATTAGGAGATTTTCATTGTTTGTTTTCTCCTGAGACGTCAGTAACCGTGCTGGCTACCATTTTGAAAATGGAGAGTGTCGAAAGGAAAGGGGACAAGAGTGCCATTTATTTATTTATTTATTTATTTATTTATTTATATTTGTTAACCACCTGATTTTCCCACGGGAACTCTGGGCGGTGTACAAGAATTGGCCAATCTAAACAATTTATCCAAAAACTCAACCCAAGAAAAGACAAATAAAAATAAGGATAAAAATAAGGATAAAAACACAATATACAACATTTGAACCATCTCTTCCTGTTGTTCTCTTCCAGCTTCTCTCTCCCTACTCATTTCCACCCCCAATTCTCTTTCTGACGAGATTGGCACCAACCACAGTCCAGCAGTTCAGCCCAGTTTGGCACTGTGTCCACACAGGTGCTCCATGGGGGCCGTGCAACCACCCCATCTCCTTTGTGCAGTTGCCCACCCTCTGTGTGACACACGTGTCCCTCTGCTTCCTCCTCCATGGCTGCCCACTCAGACAAGGAGGCATGGCAAGGAAGCCGGCAGTGTGGGCAAGCAGACAGTGGGTGGCCACCAGGAGAGGCAGAGGTGGTGTGATGGGTGATTGGGCAGTTGTCCTGAGGAGGCAGGGAGGAGAGCGTACACTGCCTGGGGAATGGATGAGGACACAGAGGAGGCAGAAGAGGACCATGTGTGTCACCTGTGGAATCCCTGTGTGAGTGTGATTCCAAACTGGATCGAACTGCTGAACTTTGGTTCATGCGTTTCCCTGTCTCTGATGAATGACATGGTGAAGCCATGGCTTTGCTTGTTCAAAACAGTCAACCAGGTTGGAAAGCTCAGAGAAGTTACTTTTTTAACCACGGCTCCCAGAATCTGCTGGGGTTGTAGTCCTCATGTTGTTGTTGTGTCATTACAGCCGTGAGCGACTCTTTGTGACCCCATGTCCATGGAGTTTTCTTGGCAGGAATACTGGGGTGGTTTGCCAGTTCCTACTCCAGGCACCTACAGGACCTGGTATTCTCTGGTGGTCGCCCATCCGAGTACTAACCAGGCCCGACCCTGCTTAGCTTCTGAGATCAATCGAGATCTGATGTGCTCAGGGCATCTAGGCAGCTAGTTCCTATCATTTGCAAATAGCTGACTGATCACTTTGATACCTTGCCAGCCTGTGGAGCCTTGGGCAAGCTGCCTATTTCCAGGATGCCCCCAGAAAAAATGAACGGCAAACCACTTCTGAGTAATATCCTTCTGGAAAACCTTGAAAAGGGTCACCATCTGTAGGAATCAACTTGACAGGACATGATGACGATCTCATTTATTACTCCATCTCCCAGCCTCAAAACATCTCAATGTTCAGCTGGGCGTTCAGGTCTGTCTCAGTTAAACACCTTTCTTTTTATATAAGGTCAAAAATGCTTGTCGTCGTGGTACCTTTGCAGTGACGAGTAAAACAAGTCTCCATTAGAGCCATCTTTGCCCAAGAGCTCTGCAAGAATCTCGTCTCTGCTGCCAGCCGTATGTAAAAATGACTTGAAAGGCACTCCAGAGATGAATAACTTTGATTCTACCACACCTGTCAAGACATTTAGGAAATGTGACTTCAGAATGACACTCACCCATTTGAAAGAGGCTCTTCAAAGGTCCCCCCCCCCCCCGACATCGCCACCACTGCTATGGCTAATTCGACAATAATGTGTCCTCTGTTGTTAATCAGGAAGTCATTAACCTTAACTGGATTAGAATGTAAGGAGTTGTAAGGGAAAAATTAAAGCCACTTCAAACCATTAAGTCCTGCTTCTGCTGCAATACGAGGTCCTGATTTAGTTGTCTCAGGCAGTCCACATGGGAGTGACAGCTGGGATGTAGGCAAGGGAACGTTTGATAGAGCACACAGGCATTGCATTGAGACGAACCTAGGTCCAGTCCATGGCACATCTCAGATCTTGAATAAATGGGATAAGAATTGGGTGAAAGCTACTCATGTACCACACAGGAGATTGTGGTATTTTATGGGACTCTCACCAAGGGAAGAGAACATGGATGTTTCTGTCACCCTCCGGATTAAGTAAAATCACACAAATTGCAGCAATAATCATTCCATCTTGATATATTATTATTATTATTATTATTATTATTATTATTATTATTATTATTATTATTATTATTATTATTATTATTATTATTGTTGTTGTTGTTGTTGTTGTTGTTGTTGTTGACCTGCTGATGTTGTTCACCGCCCAGAGTTCCTTCGGAAGATGGGCAGTATATAAATAAATAAATAAATAAATTCCAAGAAAATCAAGCAAACTGTGGAAATCAAGCATGGTGGCAGCTTCGTTAGAAGCACTGGAGGGGCAGTTTGGATCTTTTCTTTGCTAATCATCCTGTCACTCTGTATCTGCTGTGCATACAGTATGCATAGCTATGTGTGTAGGCTTTGCATCTCAAAGCAGAACAACCTTAGTTTTTGTACACAACACCTGTGCAAGAAGGTGTTAAGATGGACCTGTGTCCCAAAGCCTTTCCACCTAGGCCTTTTCTCCAGGGGAGCTATATTTAGGTGTTGGTACATCAGGTGAAACAACCAGAACAGAGAATTGTGGGATTTGTAGCTGAAATGATCCAAAAAGCACAGGCCTAGCGATTTATTTTTGCGATCAAGGACACTGAACATTTTCCATCAGCTTTAAAATTGACAACTTGCAGTAGGTTGCGTATATATAAGCTTTACTTAAATAATTGCTTTTTTGTATTTGTTGACATGATGGCATATAGACATGTCAGTATATATTAAACACAGTAATTCTCTCCCTACTCCCTAGTGTATGCACAACATGTTTCAAATATTTGCAGCATTGTTTAGTAGGTATCCTCCATCAGATGGCACTGTTTGGATTTAAGATTTAAACCCACAACGGCAGCTAATGCGTCCAGAAATCATCCACTTCCTCTGCATTTGTTACAGCTTCTGTTTTTAAAGCATTTGCATACATTGAAGGGGGTACGGTTCTACTGTATTTACAAAATAGAGAAATTTAGGTCAGAGCTGGACAAAGGTGCTTTTAGAGTATGATTCTGAGGATGCTTAATCAGGTTGGCTGATGATGATGCTGAACAGGGGATTCTGGAAAGGGCAGTACAAAAAAATGCATGTTTATAAGCTCTTGGTTCTGTTTTCGGGAAAGTTCAATATTCTGTTCTTTGGCTTAGAGACAGAGGTTGAAAGTCTGATTCTCCACTGTGGCTCCTTGATAGGAGCTGGACTTGATGAGGCTTTGGGTTCATTCCAGCTCTAAGATGATGATGATGATGATGATGATGATGATGATGATGATGATGTCCTTTCCAGGTTAACCTTGCACCGGAAAGCCACGATTCTGTGCAGATACTGTAATAATCTCATACAGTTGGGCTTTTCTTCCAGAAAGAAATGACCAGAACACTTTTGAGGAATCCCATGAGATTCCCCTGCATGAATTTTCAAGTTTTTTTTTTTAAATGATATTATAAAAATAAAAGTTACAGCGAGGAATAGAGAGGCATTTCTCCCTGGGTTTTTCTATAGTGACTCAAAGCTGTAAGATGCGCATCGCTGGTTAAGGTTTCCTTTAAGCCAGTGTACAGAAAGCAGTGAGTATTTGAAGAAGCTGTTTTGGACAAATACAGAAACAGTGGTAACTTGTATAAAGGAATTAATTCGTTCCAAATGAAATTATGTTAAGCAAATGTTCCTTTATACAAATTCCCATAGGAAGGCATTGAAAATGGAGTAATCCTATTTTTATGTTGTACGGATTCTCCCCATAGGCGATTATGTCAAGCAAATTTCCCCTCTCTCCAGAATTTTTTATGTTGTATAGATTTTATGTTATACAAACTATTTATTATACAAGGGTCCACTGTACTCTAATTTTATAGGGCTTTTTTCTTAGAAAAAAAATGCAAGCCATCGAGTGAAGGTCTGAGTCAGTAGTTTTGAGGGTGTCTGCCTATGTGTTTGTGAGTGTGTGTTTCAAGTGTTTTCATCACCATGACTTGAAGATAAAAGGCCATTTCTAAGCGCTGAATACTTATGACACACAAAAGCTGCAATTCAGTAGCTTGCTTCCATCAAATCATTTTTGAAAGAGCTAGCGAGGTTTGCATAGTAACTATCGGCACAAAGACTAAAATAAATTAAAATCAAATCCAAACTCAAAAATTTGGCAGCGTCCTCCCTCTCTCATTGAATTGTCCAGCCGTTTGTAAGCTCTGCCTAATATCCGCTTTTTCTACTTGGAGAACAAATTGACCAATTTTCTTTCTGGCTATAATAAAGAAAATGCATACAATGTCCTGCTGTGTAGCAATGTGGAGGGAATTTTAAAGATGTGTTCCTTGTTAAGGTAATGTAGAGGAGAAAATTCAGGAGAGACTCTCATTCACTAGCCTCTTGCCAGCGCAGCAGGTATCTGATGCGGAACTACTGCTGTCTCTGAAGTTTGCAGTTGTGTGGGCCACCAGATGAATGTCAACCACTCAGAATGTACTTCCACATTCAACGCAATGGCCCATTTGCCACCCTCATCACTTCTTTCTGATTTGGATTGTAATCTGAGCCACAGAACTCCTTATTCTTGTTGGAGTCTTTACAACCTCGCATGCTTCCTGTAGTTTTGTATGACTAGGAGGGATTTTTCTGGGGCCGCTGCCAATCTGTCCAGGACTAACCAATCATTCCTTCCTGCCTCTGAACTTTTTAAAAAAGGAGTCCCGCCTCTCTGGCCTACCTGGGGATACTGTAGGTGTTCTTCTAAATTCAAAACTCTGCAACAATTCTTTCTTCCCGTTCCCACCCATTCATTGACTAGTGCCTTGGTACTGGAAAACACTATAACTGTTTAAATATACAGTAGGTGAGTTGAGACTGTAATTTTATCATCCTGGGCCTCTTTTAGCTGTTTTGTTTCCCAAGGAGGAGGAGGAGGAGGAGGAGGAGGAGGAGGAGGAGGAGGAGGAGGAGGAGGAGGAGGAGGAGGAGGAGGAGGAGGAGGAGGAGGAAAACCAAGGATCGAGTGGGGAAGAACAAACAATTTTGGTGATTTGGGGGGCACACTTCCCAATTTTGGGAACTTCTGGTATATCAAGGAATATGTTGGGCCTTGGACCATATGTTATCCATTCCAGTAAAACTGGATTCGAAGACTCATCCCATTAAGTGTGAATGGTGGCAGGGCCTTTTCTGTGGTAGCCCTCTTTTGGGAATACTCCAGGCAAGAACATTTGCTTATCTTTACTTATTGTGCCAAGCAAAACTGTCTTTTTCTTGGACTTTGGATATGGGTTTTGGCTGATGCTATGAAGCCATTACAGTAGGACACCTCCCTCCCCTGGTATCCACTGATTCAGTTATCCACGGTTGGCAAAGGCAAATAATAATAATAATTCAGCAGCCATAAAGCAAGCTATTGTCACAAACAGCAGCTATAAAGCAAGCTATTTTCACAAATAGCAACTGTAAAGCAAGCTACTGTCACAAAAAGCAGCCATAAAGCATGCTACTGTCTCAAAACAGCAGTCATAAAGCAAGCTATTGTCAGGAAACAGCAGTTTGGAGGTGGGTGGGCAGGTGTTCTCTCTTATCCACAGTTTTCATTATCCACAGGAAAGCCTGGAACCAATCCCCAGCGGATACCGGCGTCCTACTGTAGTTGCAACTTCATTCTAGGTTAATGGGAATCCATACATGGAGCAAAACAATATCTGTATTAATGAATTCAGACTCCCTTTCCTCTCTATGCATGTATTGTGCTGAGACTGGATCATGTTTGTTAGGTTTTAAAAATAATAGTATCATTTTCAAAAGCAAGGAAAACAAGTGATTTATTTCTGTAGCATCAAGAGCTGGTCTGTCGACAGCACTTGTCACAGGGAACAAAATGTTACAGCTTTGTGTTCACATGTGTCACAGAAAATGCTTTCTGGGTCTTCTCCCAAATGGTCCTGATGTGTTCCCTCTGTTCCCAGCTCACCAGAGGTTCTCTCCAGAGCCATTGTTTACATTGTCCCTGTACTGCCATTTGGTTTCATGTTTGTTGATGGCTTTTGTTGCTATTTGTGCTGAGCAAATCATAATGCCCACATTGGGCTCAAGGGGTATAGCTGGAGACGGAGATCTTTGGGGAGGAGGGACGGATTGTCACCTGCCACAGGCTGTTGCCTTTGTCTAAGCAATCTGGTCAGAAATGTAGTGAACAGAAATCAAATGGCCTTTGCCAGTGGTATTTGCAGCAAGGACTGCTAATAACAACAAATCAAATGAATTTCCAGTGACAAATCAAAAAACCAACAAATTCATTCATCTCCACCTTGAAATGACATAAAATGGTCCCCAAGGCACAGAGAGATACCAAATTTGGAGGGAAGCATCCCCTGATTTCCTTCTAAGCCCCAGATATCTGGTGGAGATTGGGGTTCAGGTCTCTGAGCTATGTACCCCCAAAATATCCCCCTAGGAAAGTACCTTCTAGCAACTGGGTTGGGGAAACCCAAGCTTCACAGGTTTGCAGAAGAGAGACAAAGGAAGTTTCTTAGTAAGTTTGGAGTCTCTACCTTGGGAGAACCTTCCTGATAGGACCATATTTGGGAATGCATAACTCAGAGATCAAATATCCAATCTCCACCAAACTTGGAGGGTCCATATTATGCCTTGGGGACAATATTATGGCCGAAAGAATTAATGAATCAAAAATTTCTAAAAATTCACCAATTTGTATTTGTCATGGGTCTCCATTTATGATGAAAACAAAATTACAAATTGGCCAAATTAGTCAGAAAACATGATTCATTTTTAAATGTGTCCCCGTCTCTACTTAGGACCCAAAGACATGGGCCATTTGCATCATTTTAATTTCCTACTTTGTTGAAACCAATATATTTTTATGTATATCCAAATTATATATAAATTGCGGGGTGTGTTCACATGGCTGTCATTTCTTTTGATACATTTCTTGAACTCTGAACAGGTTTCGTAGGCTACACATGCCTTCTCAACCCATCATCATCAACTCATTTTCCATTCTGTTTCAGGAGCAGATTGCTCTATAATTGCTTTTTTTGTTGTAAAAAACAAAGACCTCAATGATATCTTGCTAAAGAAGCATCTAATTTCATGCGAAAAACTTGAGAAGACAATATAGGAAGATGCTTCATATTGCAAGGTTTCTCTTGGCCATTCTTTGGGGGAAGCAATACTGAAACATCCCTTAGCATTCGAAAAATAATAGTATTTTTAAAAGGGAGCAAATGTGGTGGCCCTGTAGTGCCTGCGGGTCTGAAACTCAAGCGGTACAAACTAAATCAACAGTGGCATTCATACATGCCAAACACAAGTGAATAGAAATGACTAAGGCATAGGATCCTTTGTTAAAAATCCATGCCAGCAAGGATGGGGATAAAAATCAACGAGTGGGCCAAATGAACCAATTTTACCTGTGCTTCATATGAATGGAAAGGTACCAAAGTGATTTAAATAACAGCAGAATCGATATAACTGCAGTTCCTGTGGTATGTGCGATTTTTTTTTAAATATACAAACAAGGTTTTCCTCAGGCAGGCCTCAGAAACCCAAGGCCTTCCTAATGTACTAGGACAATGAATCCCATGTTTCTTCACTGTTGGCCATGCTGGAAAGGACTGATAAGAATTGGAGCCCACTGCTATGGAGAGAATCTCACATTTCCCCAGTTTCGCCTGAGGAGAAAAGGGTCATCATGAAACTTAAATTTCGGTCTGGCCTTGGCAGTAGGCAGTTGCTTCTGAGAGAGAGTGGAAGGCCGTCTGTGTTCACTGCTTATATGTCCCATTATCTGGTCCCCAACAGGCTTTCAAAGCTGAAGGATTAACGGCTGGGTCCTTTTTCCTCCCCTCAGCAGCCCGCTGAGCTGGCAGTGCTTGTGATTACCCAGAAATGATGTTTTCCAGTGATAAAAATACAAAAAAACCCACCCTTCCTTGGAAACTGCAGCTCACCAATGATCCATAGGGGTCAGGCGTGTTATCTCCTGACAACACAGCAAATAATGTGTAAAATAAGCTCCAAAAGTTAAGTCTTCCTGTCTCTGGCCACATAACAACACTTCCCAAGCACCTTGTTGTGATGATATAATGCTCTCTACAACTCTCGTGAGGTAAAAAAAGGTGTAATCCCCATTTTCTACTGAGGAAATGGAGAGATGGGGGTCAGATCCTGTCCTGTGTTTTCTAGCGGGCAGAAAGGAAGAATGCAGTTCATGTCGTTAATGTCTCTTTGTTATGCTCCTTATACCCACATTGCAAAAGGATTTGGCTTCAAAAGCTGAAGGTGTTGCGAAGGAATAAGAGTGAAACACAGACATAGATGAGACGTTTGTCTACTGCTTTGGTCTATTCATAAAGGATAGGCCCATGAAGACCCCCCTTTTCTCCTCCTTGCCCTTTGTGGGTCTTTTTCTCCTCCTTTCAGGGAATCTTGACTGACTGTCTGAGTAACCGTGGGGATAATAATCCAAAGAATTTAAAAAAACCATTTTTGGAGATTCTCCATAGGTCTATGAGGCAAGCTAGTCACAACTGGGAGCTCCTGGCTGCTCCTGAAACAAACAGTCTCACTTCTTACGTTCCCCTCTCCATCAATTTTGTACAGTTGTCCCCCACTATTTCGCGGTTCATATACTGCGGTCCTGGTATATCGCGGGTCTGCAGTATATGAAAAAAGGCCCACTGGTGTAAGGAGGAAAGGCCTTCCCAGGCCCGTCGGAGGACCCAAAAGTACTTCCCCACAAACCGGAAGTGACTTCCAGTAAACCAGAAATTACCTCCAGATCACTAGAAAGCACTTTTGGGGCCTCTGGAGGACTGGAACGCCCCTTGCAGGCCCATTTGGGGCAGTGCCGGGCCTGGGGTAAGTACAAGAGCACCCAGAGAGCCCGCTCAGTCCCGACCTGACCCAGCACCCGCATATTACAGATTTTCAATTATTTCGGGTCAGCTAAGGTCCCTAACCCCTGCGATAGGTGGGGGTTTACTGTGTTGCATAATGGCATGGTATAATTATGTGCCAGGCCAGAAAGTCTGATGCTTCAATATCTCCCTAAGAGTCCTATAGAAATTTATTTATTTATTTATTTATTTATTTATTTATTTATTTATTTATTTATTGCATCTTTATACCACACCGGTTTCCCAGAAGGACTCTGGGTGGTTTAAAGAAATGCAAATAAGAAACAAACAACAATACAAATTAAATAAACAGTAGAATAAACAAGTAAGATAAGCAAATAAACACATAATACATGCAAAAATCCAGCAAGAGGCAAAAATAAAAAAAAACCTAAAATGCTAAAAAAAAAAGGGGGGGGAGAAACAATAAACAGGGAAGACACAATGCAACAAATTACCGATCGCTGTACGCCTCCTTAAAAAGCCAGGTCTTTCATGCTTTTTTAAAGTTTAGGAGGGACTCAATCTGGCAGATTTCACATGGAAGTTTATTCCATGCAGCGCGGCCAGCCACGGAGACGGCCCAATTATGGGTAGAACCCCCCCCCCCCGGGTGGCCACATGGAGTGAAGACGCCAAGGATCTCTAGGAATGATCAGAAACCTGTGTTTGTCACAGCCGGCATTTCTCCCAGAAAAAAGGGTTAATTCCAGAATGAAACTGGATAACCATTTCTAGTTGGACCAACATTCATCTGGGTATATAAGATACAGTAGGACTGCCTAGAGATCCTATGCAGAAGCAACTGTCTCTCTCCCTGTTCTTTTAATAGGCTCTGCCTCTCCGTCTCCTTGAAGCCACCGTACCCATTCTTCTGTGCCCATCTAACTCACCTGATGACGGGCAGGAGTTTTCCACCACCACAAACGTGGTGCTGATAAGAGCCCTTTCATTAGCCTGGGCATACATAAAAAGTCTGGTGCAGATTTTTTAAAATGGAAATCTAAGTCCAAAATGGGATGGGCGGAATGTGTGGTTGGTAAAACGCATTTCAGAGAAAGGGAAAAAGATATACCTATCTCAAAATTTCACCGGGGGGAATAAACCTTTCCATACTTGCTTGCTTGGCCAACCGCAAACCTCCTGCAGAAATAGAGTAAATTCTGCGAATCTTGTTAATAGCTTGGGGGGAAGTTGTTGAGTTCTGGTTGACTAGTGAAGTGGGTGGCAGTTCACGGAAGAGCATCTCTGGAAGCCTGTGAGATTGTTAAATCCGACAGCATGATTTCACACTGTCTATTACTGGCTATTCCAAATGCAATTCCCCCCCCCCCATTGTTTTTTCACTGTGTTGGGAACACATTCCATCAGACACATAGTTTTTCTTTCTTTCTAGTGCTTTCTATGTAAATGACACAGACTTGGAGGATGGAATATTCAAAATGTTATTCTCTACCAATTGGGAAGAAAAATGGAAGCTAGGGTTTTATTTTCCACAATATAATTGGACTGTGTGCAGTAAATTGAACAACTTGTGATAGAGATCCAAATCTAAAGCGATCTATTTATTTTTGCAGGCTTTATAACTGAGTTAGAACACTGAAGCAATTTAGGCCTTTGAGTTTGGCAAGTATTTTTATTGATTAAAAAAAAATAAGTGCACCCAAATAGTCTTCATTCCCATGGAAAGAACTGAAGAGACCTCAAAGTGTGTCTATAACCATGGGCCAACAATCCATTATGAAAGGCCTTTCTATACCCTCTTGCAGTCCACATTGAGCTAGTAATGGTTCAGCAAGGCCAAAATAGAAATAGCTGCAATTTTCTCAAAACCGAAATATCTCTCTGTGTGTTTCCTTACAAACCTTCATCCAAAAATGTTGCTGAGATACACAGGGGCAGTTCGATCACTGACAAAGTCAGGCTTTGCACCGTTACTTGGATTCCCTATGTTATAAGCAACCATATATGAATCTCCCGTATAATGACTCACACCTCTGGTCCGTCAATCTCGTTTAATTTGATCAGGTGGCTCACATCCTGGAGTATTTGTGAAACAGGCTTAATTGGTGCTCCTGAACCCACATATTGCCAGACAGCTGCAAATGCAGCTGTGGGGAAAACACACACACACACACACACACACACACACACACACACACACACACACACACACACACACACACACACACACACAGACATTGTGCAGGCTTCAGATGTAGCAAGACATTGGTAGGGTACGTTTTTGTCCACAAGGAACGAATGTGTCTCACTGATGCATAAAATGCAGACATGCAAACAAGCATGTACACACAGGAGTGAGAAGGGACAAAATCCATTCTGGGGGAGAGGGGAATATGACAAAAGTGGCCATGTAACAAAATGGGATTCTTGAAACTGCAATGGAGAAAATTAATCTTTCCAAACTCTGGTTGCCAGAGTAGAGGCAGGGCAGAACCCAGGAACAGGGCTGTATTTGATGGAGAAGTCCCTAGGCTTTCAGGTACACTGGACCCTTGTATAACAAGTGATTTCCAGAGATAGTGGGAAATTGCTTAACAAAACTGCCTATGGGGTGAATCCATACAACAGAAAAATGGTCGCAATTAGGGAGTAACCCGTTTTCAATGCATTCCTATGGGAAATTTGTACAAAGGAAAATTTGCTTAACAGAATTTCATTTGGAACGAACTACCGTAATTCCTTTATATAAGGTACCCCTGTATTTTGGAGGCCTTCCTCTTTCAGGTAAGCAGAGAAGTTCATAATAATAAACATAATGCAGAAATGGACTAAATTAGGTGGAAGAGCATTCAAAGCATTTCCCGCCTTTTGTTTCTCCTGAATATTGGAATAGAGACACAGAGATACAGACAAAAATGAACAAGTGCATTTTAATATAAAGCATTAAAAGTATTGCTTCACAGTTTTGCATGGATGCATGATGCTGGTGATTTATTAAATTGTAAGTGCAATGAAGTAAAAAGATCTATCTATCTATCTGTCTTAGAGTGCAAAGTGCCTTTAACCATTGGAGCCCTCTGGTACCTCTGGAGAAAACAATGATGGTTCCTTAGTTCACCGCGTGGCTCCTAGGGTTCAGCCTAGACAGCTTTATGAATAATGTGGTTCAGACCAGAGCCTGGATTTGTTGTGCCGTATGTCAAGGTCAAAGGATTAGAACAGTGGTGTCCAAACTTTGGCCCTCCAGATGTTTTGGACCACAGACCCCACAGTCCTTTGTCATTGGCCATACAGGCTTGGGATTTTGGGAGTTGTGGTCCAAAACATCTGGAGGGCCAAAGTTTGGACACCCCTGGATTAGAAAAACTCATAGCATGTTGGAGACAGCAAGACTATCGCTTTACAGGCAAAGCTGAAGAAAAAAAACAGGAAGTTCTTATTGCCGAAGAAGATGCTTCAAAGAGCCTGGGTAGGGGCTGATGCCATGGCATGGAGCTATGTACACAGCCAAGGTTCCTCCTATGTTGTAGACACAATGGTTCCTCCTATCATACCAGTAGCCTTTCCTTGTTTTCTTCCATCCAAGAGATGCAACAAGGCATTGGACATGGGACCTTCGGGATTCAGAGCATGTGCTCACCCTTTCAGCCGTGGACCTTTGAAAGATGTTCTTGGCGTTTCAGAGGAAGAGTTGGTTATAAGTGTAATAAAGTCATAAATCCTGCATGTCACAGCAGATGCCCATGACTGCAAGCCAGGATGTGCAGACTTTTTCCCAGGGCACTCATGCACACACATATGCGATAGCCTAGCTGATGCATATTTTTCACACCTTTCCCCAGGCCTGAATGCCATGCAAACCTGGCCTGGAATAGCCAATGATGGATTGCATCATTATAAATTGTATTGCAGTTTCCGGAAGACTTATGAAGATGCACTAGCTTAAAACTGAGATGGCAGATGGAGAGAAAGAGCCAGTATTTCATGAGGTCATCTATGGGAGGCGCTGATTCTCTCTTAGCAAAACCTAGTTCTTTAATTAGAGTGATACTCCCCCCCCCCCCGTTGGCATGAGCAGCAGAAGCTTGTCTTTATGGGTGAAAATAAAGATGTGTACTTCAATGTATATTGAAGGTGCATAAGAGTTTTTGCTTATTCCATCAACGGATATTGCTGTAAATTCATAACTGTTGTCCAACTCATCCATATACAGTGGTGCCCTGACTTAAGAGCAGCTCGACTTAAGAGCAACTTAAGAGCAGAAACTTGTTGGCATTTTAACTGCCGCCTTACAAATTTTAGATATGGCCAGGCACCTGGTCTGCTTGACTTACATTTTTTCTCACTTTTTTCATTTTTAACTTATTTTTTCAATTGTTTTAGATAGGTACCCCAACTTAAGAGTAGTTCGACTTAAGAGCATGCATTTGGAACGGATTAAATTCATAAATTAAGGTACCACTGCACTCTTGCCCAGTCATATGGATCTGGGATGGACTGTTAGATGGACGGACAGGGTCATCCATCTGTTGCATAAGAAATCTTGAGTGGGAAATACAATACAGTGGTACATTGTGTAAAGGAATTCATTCATTCCAAATGAAATTATGTTAAGCAAATTTTCCTTTATACAAATTTCCCAGAGAAATGCATTGAAAACAGAGTGATCCCATTTTTATGTTGTACAGATTTGCCCCATAGCCGATTCTGTTAAGCAAATTTCCCCTCTCTCCAGAATTTTTTATGTTGTACAAATTTTATGTTATACAAACCGTTTGTTATACGATGGTCCACTGTATATGCACCGGTCTTGATCCACCTGAAGTGTCACATGTTTTGCAATGTACTTATCACTCAACATGGGGATGCAGTTGTAGCATACTTATTACTACTGCTCCAGCCTTGATGTCCAAGATCTCCCTTTTTCATGACAATTTTTCATTTGGGCATTCAGGGGTGGACAACATGTGACACCTCCCCACCCCTCCAGATGTTGGAATCCAAGATGTATTTTGTCTACATTTTTTGGAGGTAGAAAGCCATCACCCATTCACCATGCTTTGTGATGAGATAGTGGCCATGATAGGCTAGGTGAGAAGGGAATCTGAATTTATCACAGACTCTGACAACATTCGCAGGGCAACAGGTTCTCCTATGGTTGCCCAAAGGCAAAAAATTAAGGAAAATGTTTTTATTATGTACCGTCAAATTGGCTCCCATTTAGTGACCCTATGAATGAGTGACCTCTAAAATTCCTGTCCTCAACAACCTTGCTTAATCCTTGTGAACTCAATGTTGTGGCTTCCTTTGAAGAATCGACTAATCTCATATTTGGGCTCCCTCTTCTCTTGCTGCCTTCAATGTTTCCCAGCATTGACATGTTTCTAGTAAAACTATAACAGCCTCTGTTTTGCCATTTTTGCTTCTGGAGGGAGATCAGGCTTGACTGGAGCCAGGACCCACTTGTTCGTCTTTCGGACAGTCCGAGGAACCCACCACCAGCATCATAGTTCAAATTAACCAATTTTATTGCCATGCTTCTTCACTGTCTAGCTTTCATATCTGCACATTGTAACTGGGCATCCAAGCGTGTGTATAATCCTGGCCTTGGTCTCCCGTGACATATCCGTACACTTGATAGTCATTTCTATTTCCTTCATTACTGCATTTTCAGTTCACAGTTTTCTTCTGATATATTGGCTGCAGCCTCCATTTGGATTGATGATTGAACCAAGGTACCGCATAAGCCAACCCAAATATACACTTATACGAATATAAGCTGAGACTAGCCCTCGGCCACCTTCCCCAAACCGATGAGCACTCGGGAGGTGACAGAAATGTGGTAACTATATTCACTTGAATATAAACCGAGGGCGTTTTTCCCCAGCCAAAAATAAGGACTGAAAAACTCTGCTTATATTCTAGTATATATGGTATACACGATCTTTCTCTATATCAATTCAAGTTGTGTAGTTTTTCCATAGTCATGGTTTTTATCTTTACGATCAACTGCAGTCCAGCTTTGACACCTTCTTCTCTCTCGCTCGCTAAAACTCATGTCCAGTCATTGCTACTAGAGATGGGCACGAAACGAACAATTTTTCATTTCCGTTTTTGTTTTTTTGTTTCGTTATGCAATGAAATGACAAACGAATTTTGTCTCTAAAATGAAATGAAACGAACAGAAACCCCGGAAATTTTGTCGTGCGTTTCATTTCTGTTACTGCAATATGAGTGAATTGCTTAAAATACTAAAAGAAAAATCACAAAAATTGAAATAAATGGTAACGAAATGGTAACGAAATGAACAAAAATGAATTTTTTGCAAAAATTCACAAAAACTGGAAACGAACCGAAACGGACCCTCCAAACGACAAATGACAAATGAAATGCCATTTTTTTGATTCGTGCCCATCTCTAATTGCTACGTTCTGCCAGCAAGATGGCACCATACGCATATTTTAAATTATTGATTTCTCTTCCACCAGTTTTCACTCCTTCTTCATCTGAAACAACAATTTACCAGTTGGATGGAACAGAAAACAGAATTTATCCCTGAGAAATAAGGGCACTGAATGTTGTTAGGATTATTTTCTATCTAATTAGACAACACAACCATGGAGCCTCTATTGTACACAATTTGAATGCCATTAGTTTCAGAAGGGTGCTTTGGCTGGATGGGTAATGTGGTTTGTAACTGATAATTATGACACCCAGATTATTTTTCCCAAGTACAGTTTCAGTGGTCTTAATATTATCTCCCAGAAGCCAACAAAGGGTATTCAACAATGGTACAGAAGTAACAACATTCTATTTCAGAGCCCCCAAGACTGCAAATAATCCCTAGAGGGTGATTCATTTAAAAGCAACTTCTGCCATCTCTTTGCTGACAGCCTTCTTGACTTATAGAAGTGTCTGGCTAAGGTGACCTATGAGTGCACGAACTTTATCACATTTATTTTTTGCTATGCTTCCCCAAGGACATTGCTTTAGTTTGTCTGTGGCAAGCCCCCAAAGAAATAAGATGTCTGGAATGGACTTTTCCCTCCACCCCATTGACAGATGCAATATGAAACTTCCCGTCTCTCTTTCGTCCTGTTCCATTGACTAGGTTATTAGCACAGCAGTCTGATCAAAACAACCCTGTAAAACAGGTTAAGCTACAACATGGAACCTTGTTTACCAACATAGATATAGCGGGGTGTGTGTGTGTGTGTGTGTGTGTCTGTGTCTGTGTGTCTCTGTGTGTCTGTGTATGTCTGTGGTGTTTTGTTACAGTCATGACCGAGTCTTCGTGACCCCATGTCCATGGAGTTTTCATGGCAGGAATGCTGGAGTGGTTTGCCAGTTCCTACTCCAGGCGCCGACAGCATCTGGTATTCCCTGGTGGTCTCCCATCCAAGTACTAACCAGGGCCGACCCTGCTTAGCTTCTGAAATCAGGCGAAATCGGATGTGCTTAGGTTACGGCACCTAGCCAAGGATAACACTACATATTCCACATGACATGTCACTGGGAGAAGAAATGGCTTAAGGGCCGAGAATATCTGGTGGTCACAGTGGAAACTTGTCAAGCTTCCTGTTATTTGCAAATTTACATATAGCCACCGTGACTGCTGTCTCATGAGCTTTGCCATCCCTTGACAAAATAAGCATGCGTGACCATTGGGTTGGGTATGAACTAGGGACACACTTTATTAACATCAGAACAATGAACCAACAACTGTTAATTGCACGAGGGGCCTGCAGTAGCATGGATTCGGAGTTGGAACCCTGAGGTCTCCCAGGACCCCTCCAACTGGCCACATTTAAGGGTGAGTCACAAACCCATGGGTGTCCTGTCCCCGAGACAGCACAACCATGGCCAGCAAATTCCATAACCCCTCCCTGGGTCCCCCAGGCCTGCTATTGGCACCTCATGGCCCAGGGAAGCCCCCACCAAGCGCATCCCCCCCCAGCGCTGTAATCTCCTGATCCGCAGTGCCAAGACGTTGGATGGGCCCAAAGATAATCTTGGAATCTGACTTACCAAATTCCTTACCTTTCTGCACCCCCGCCAGTGCGGCCAGTGTGACCAAATCCTAACAAACACCCTCCCACCTTGCACCAGTGTGGGATAGGCGAAAACTCCCCGCTCTCCAGGGCCAATCAGGGAGCGGGTCAAAAATTCCTATCCGGCCCCCAAAGGCGACCAGTCAGACTCACACTAGTGCTGGTAAAATTGTGGTGGGTGGATGGGGAAAGCTGGATGGAAAAGAGGCCGGAAAACTCTCAGAGCCCTGTTTTATGCAGGGCTCCATCCCCCATCGCCTTACGAGACCAAGGCAGCTGAGTCTCGCTCCTTCACCCCGGCGGGCAAAGCGGCCTTAACAATTTTTTAAAAATAACTGCAAGCTTTCATCGATAAAGTCCACTTCTTCAAGGCAAGTACCAAAAGTCCAGACATGGCAAGAGGCTGTCTGCCAGGAGGTTAATCTTAGATGGAAAGTTCTCAACATGATGATATTCAGCTGGCACGTTTGTAAGCCAGTTGGGCTCTGGTGCACAGTAGGAAATCAGATGAGATGCAAATCACTGTGGGCCAAACTAATTCATGTTGTGGAGTACATTCTGGGCCAAACTGATTTACGTTGTGGGCTAAGCTGAGATGCATTGTGAAGCTGCAAATTGGTCACCAGACTGAATCAGGAGACCCATCCCTCCCCCAAGTTTAAGATGGTACAGTCTGAACACAGGCTTCCTACCTCATTGAGAGTAATAAATCATCATAATCACCACCACCACCATCGTCTTCGTTGTTGTTGTTGTCGTCGTCACCACCATCACCACCACCACCACCACCACCACCACCACCACCACCACCACCATCATCATCATCATCATCATCATCATCATCATCATCATCATCATCATCATCATCATCATCATCATCATCACCACCATGACCTGTCAAGTTGATTCTGACAGATGGTGACTCTTTCCAAGTTTTCCCAGATAGATAATACTCAGAAGTGGTTCCTCGTTCCCTTCTTCTGGGGGTGCCCCGGGATTGTTTAGTTTGCCAATTGGCCACACAGGCTGCCTCTTCTAACATGAGTCGCAGAAGAGAATTCCTCTCCCAACCTCTGGATCTGGAGCCAGATACCTAAACCACTTCACTATCCAGCCAGGTCATCGAAGAGGAGTTTAAAATCTAGAGTTGCATCACATTGCAACATATCTCTGCTTTCCTTACTGTTGGTGAACACTTTACAAATAAAAATAATTTATGAATTCCTTTTGCAGCTAGTAGATGGTCAGCCACCATTTCTTATATTCCTTCCACACACCCCAAAGGATGTTCTCACTTTAAAAAACAACCTGCCAACCACTAGTTATTGAGGGAACACTGATATGTTTACCTTTGATTAGATAGCCTTTGAATGTGGTGCTCATTGTTGTTCCTTATATGGGGATGAGTGGGATGCAAAAGAGGTGGGGGGAAATTAATTGCTTTGAAGCACAAACGAGTGGGATTTCAGACACTCATAAGTACCCTGACACCATGAATCAATGGCTCGCTAATTGCCTGTACATTGCTGACCCTTCATCTACAGTGGGCTTCATTCTTCTTGGCTCCGTAGTCTCTTGTTTCTGGAAGTTGCTGCCGATATATCTGCAAATATTTTATGAACTGGTTTGCCATCGTGTTAACCCTCTGGGGAGCAATGCTTTGATCTGAAAGGCGCTGCACTCCAGTCAGAAATATGACATTTGCTGCTGCTCTTTCTAATCAAATCGGGCTTGAGCCTTGATTCAGTGGCATATCTAAAACATTGCAATGCATCAGCAGTATTTAATAAGCTTTGTAGTGGGGTGATCTGATTACCATATTTCAATATGCTGCTTCTCAATGTTATTTTAATATAGATTGAGAGTGAAAGAGCTGTGCACCAAAGGCTTTTCTAATCCAGCGTTTTGCTCCTGCTGTGACCTATGAGATGTTCCTGGAAGCCTACAAGTCAGAGATGAATGCAGCTAGCGCCCTCTCACACACCTTCCCTTCCACTGGGCTGAACATTTAATGCCTCTGCTTCTGGAGGCCAGATATAGCAAATGCAATTAGTACCCAGCATCAGTTTGTCTACCCAAGTTAACAGCTGTCACTCCTACATCTTGTAGCATTCCATCACTGGGTATTCACTATATGATAGATCTTGGAAGCCTTGTGGCGCAGCCGTTAAACTTCTGTACTGCAGCTGTAACTGTGCTCACGGCCTAGGGTTCCATTCCAGGTAGCAGGCTCAAGGTTCACTCAGCCTTCCATCCTTCTAAGGTTGGTAAATTGAGTACCCAGCTCACTGGGGAGGCAATGTGTAGCGTGCATAATTACTTGTAAACCACCCAGAGTGTGCTATAAGTGCTACGGGGCAGAACACTTTGCTTTGCTTTGAATATCTCCACCCTTGATAAAAGATGGATTGCCCAGTCATCATGTAATGCAGGTGTGGAAAACCTCCCAGATGTGGGGGACAATTCTCCAGATGTTTTGTTGCTGGCCATCCATCTTGTCCAGCAACAAAGAGCTATGGGAGTTGATTGTCAAAGAGTTATCAAACATAAACGCATGTCACAATCACCAAACTAAAGGCTTTCCCCTCTTACAATATTTGGGGGGGGGCATGAGATCCCCAATGGTACTGATTTTCCTCAAAACATGCAAATTGGCCACACATTCTCTAGACAGCAAGCGGGGACAGTTTGAACCAAAACTGAAATTTGATTGGGCCCTTGAATTTAACACATCACCTGCAGACCACACCTTGCCAACCAATGCCCTAGATCAGTCCCTCCAGATGTTTTGGACCACAACTCCCAGAATCCTGAGCCTGTATTGCCCATGATAAACAACTGTGGGAGTTGTGCTTTAAACATCTGAAGAGTCCAAAGTTCCCTTCCTCTGCTGTAGATTTATGCTATGGGCCATTGTGGGTGTTGGCTTGCCCTAACACCTAATGGCCTCCATATTCTGCCACTTAGGCAAAGTATTGTTCAGTCGTTCAGTCATGTCCGACTCTTCGTGACCCCATGGGCCAGAACTTGCCAGGCCTTCCTGTCTTCTACTGCCTCCCGGAGTTTGGTCAAATCCATATTGGTTGCATCGATGACATTGTCCAACCATCTCATTCTCTGCCGTCCTCTTTTCCTTTTGCCTTCAATCTTTCCCAACATCAGGGACTCTTCCAAGGACTCTTCTCTCCTCATGAGGTGGCCCAAGTACTGGAGCCTATGCTTCAATGTATGGGGAATTTTAAATGAAACTGTGGTACTAGTAACATGAGTGTGACCTTTAAGAACTTATTTTTGTCTTCTCCTCATGCAAGAATTTGCTGGAACAGTCATCCTGCTGAAAAACAGAATGGAAAATTCTGAGAAGGAGAATTTGTAGACGGTATCTGTTCACACTTCACCTTTCTTTCTTTTCTCTCTCTCTCACTGAAGCCAAACTTGCTTCAAGGCTCTTCCATGTCTTCCATAATTTCTTCATTATCTGTGGCAGCAAACGTAAGGAATATGCTGACCTCTGTTCCAGTCGCTCTTCACAAAGGTTGTTCTGCTATGTCACACCCTTCAGCTGAAATTATAGCATGGTAACCAATACTGCTATTGTTATACATTAGGATAAAGAAGGATGCCCATGGCCTGACTCTGTAATGGCTTCATTCTAAGAGTGTCTGTTTCAAAAGCACTGCTGGTCTCTGTAGTTCTATTTTTTTGTAGTGTAGGATATCTTTGCTAATCACTTTTCACATATAATCACTAACACTTCCTATACTACTTCTCTCTCTATGTTGTCTCGTTATAACTCTTCATGACCCCATGTCCATGGCGTTTTCTTGGCAGGAATACTGGAGTGGTTTGCCAGTTCCTACTCCAGGCGCCTACAGCACCGGGTATTCCCTGGGGGTCTCCCATCCAAGTACTAACCAGGTCTGACCCTGCTTAGCTTTCGAAATCAGGGGAGATTGGATGTGCTTAGGGCATCTAGGCAGCCTATACTACTCTAACAACCCCTAATGTCCCTAGAGAGATATCTCAGAGTTGGGACCAACACCCATGAATGTATTGAAAACACACTGTCCTGTGTGTGACCTGCATTTTATTCTTATTTCTTTATTTAAAATATTTAACCTCGTCTTTCCCTTTAAAAAGGACTCTAGTTGACTTGCATCATTGAAAGACTATATTTGAAACTAAGACTAATGGGTATAAAAAACTTACATCGTTACAAGACAATAAAAAGGTAAAGGTTCCCCCTGCACATGCGTGCTAATTGTGTCCGACTCTAGAGGCGGTGTTCATCTCCGTATTCAAGCCGAAGCACCAGTGTTATGCGTCCATGGCCATGTGGCCGGCATGGCTGCAAGGAAACACTGTTTTACCTTCCCACTTTTTACGGCGGTACCTATTTATCTACGTGCATTTACATGTTTTCGCACTGCTAGGTTGGCAATACTTAAAGCTAAAAAACAAGAAAGTCTAAACATATTAAAAAGGAAAAAAAATAACTTGTACTCTGAGAAACGATAAACATAATCAATTCTAAAAAACACAGTCAAAGCAGTAATGATTAACAATGCATTGAAAAATCCCACTCTAGCAGCCAGTCACTGAGAGAAAGTTTGCCTGAAGAGAATGGTCTCATATGTTGGGAGAAGGACAGCAAAGACGGGGCCAGGCGGGCTTCAAGTGGGAGGGTTTCAAAGCTTGGAAGCTGCAGCAAAGAAGCCCACCTTCCATGTACCCACCAAACGCACCTGTGAAGTTACTAATTGATGAAAACTTATTAGATTTACAATAGGAAAAGGTTCATTTTTTGGACTGCAAATCCTAGGTTCCTGAACCCAGTATGGTACAAGGGAAATCATTGTCCCAAAAATGTCCCTGTATCCACCTCTGGCTGGACCTTAGGATTCGTCTCAAAGGCTACGATGAGGGGCCTGCATATAAGGAGCGTTGGTTAAAGAACACCAGAGGCAAAGTCTTCTCATTATTAACCACCTTTATTTTATATGTATAAAAAACTCACTTCCGAGGGATATTTGGCTGGTCCAGTTAGTTGTGCTGTAACTTTTAAACCGGCTTTGGAAGCCCGTGTGCTTCCCATCTGGCACATGCGGCAGGAAGCCTTGATAGAAGGATGATGACTTTGAAAGTCTGGCCAGTTGATCCTGGTGATTCCAATTTTGGGGTGTGTGTATGGAGTCGAATCAGCTATGGGTATAATCAGGACTTTGAGGGAACTCTCCAAAGTCCTAAAAGTAATATTCAACAGATCTGAAAATTACATTTAAAGAAAAGCCTGGCATGGTTCTGATGCCCCTGTGGATTTAGAGTCATAATTCTGCACTAAGTCTTTTTTCTTGTTCTTTGTTTACGAGACTTGGAAGATGCACCCTAGCTGGCATCTGCTTTATGTAGCACTATTTTTTATCTCTAGCTTTGCCTTCCTGGTTTTCCAACCTCATGCCATCTTTGCTGATTTTTGTTTCTCAAATATGTGTTTATGATTTTACTGTGGATTTAGTTATGTGTAGTTTTATTTGTAATGCTATTTTATATTGCATATTGTTCTGTTTTGTTATGATGTATCCTTGTAAACTGCCTAGAATGGCTTTGTTGCTAGTTGGTGCGGTATAGAAATCCAATTACTACTACTACTACTACTACTACTACTACTACTACTACTACTACTACTACTACTACTACTACTACTACTACTAATAATAATAATAATAATAATAATAATAATAATAATAATAATAAATGATCATGCAAAATTACTTTGGGACTTCCGAATACAGACAGACAGGGTTTTGGAGCATAATACCCCGGATATTATGATTGTGGAGAAGTAAAAAATGTGGATCATTGATATTACTGTACCAGGTAATAGTAGAGTCACCATGAAACAACGTGAAAATATTACCCAGTATCAGGATCTGAAAATTGAACTTCAGAGACTCTGGCGTAAACCGATACAGGTAGTCCCAGTGTTATCGGAACAGTGGGTGCAGTGCCTAAAAAGCTAAGCAAGTATTTAGAAGAAACTGGAGTTGACAAAGTCACTAATCAGTCAGCTGCAGGAATCCACCTTACTGGGATCTGCTTGCATAATTTGCCGATACATCACATAGTCCTAAACGCTTGGGAAGTGTTCTATTAGTGATTTGTAATACAAAATCCAGCGTAGTTATCTTGTTTGCTGTGTTGTTGTTGTTGTTGTTGTTGTTATTATTATTATTATTATTATTATTATTATTATTATTATTATTATTATTATTATTATTATTATTATTATTATTATTATTATTATTATTCCCGACATGGCACCCAAATGTGTCTTAGAAAACTGCCACACATACCCCACTCAGCTGGGGGATATGGGGAGTTCCCCGGTGATTCTCCTACTACCAGCACGTCAAGAAGGTACCAGATGTGAAAGACTGCTTCATTAAAAACCAAAACAAAAAATATGAAACACTGAATACACATTTTTCTGCACTGTCTCCATGTAAATCCACAGAATTGGCAAGATTAGGCCTAATTAGTGTTAACCAGCTTTACTTATGGCTCCCAAACGTTGCTTTTTTTTGGCAATAAATCTCGCTTGTCCAGCAAACAGCAAGAATACCAGGCTAGTAACCCCCCCCCCCCGACCTGCTTTTATATTCACAGCATGATCAATCTAATTGAATTGAAATTTGCTCCTAGAAGCCCAAGCTCTATGTTGACATTGGAGAGATTAAGTGTTCGATCTCATTATTAACACTGGAGTTAGCATACCATAGTCCTAGGTGATATTAGATCCATGTTGGCTCTTTTCCTCCACATGAGTAAGCCCTCAGACTGTGAATATATGTCTACAAAGCAGTCTCGTGTGCTTGGAACTGCTGAGAATCCAGTTCAGGATTAAGAGGTACACCCTCCATGAGAGTTCTGTGCCTGAAAAAGGATTGATAATAACCTGAATTTCCCCTGCACTATGCCAGCACGCCAGCTGCATAACACATGGCTCTCACCCTCACTTTCACCATCATACCCATGGTAGATTTGGTGGTGCAATTGTCCACTGTTTGGGAAGAGAGTTTTTCAGACTCTGGGGAGCCTGAAAGTCACTGTGGGCTTTTCTGAGTCACAGGTGGCCTTGGTCTAGAGCAGTGGTTCTCAACTGGTGGCTCCCCAGATGTTCCTGGACTGCAACTCCCAGAAATCCTGGCCAGCTCAGCTAGTGGTGAAGATTTCTGGGAGCTGCAGTCCATGAACATCTGGGGACCCACAGGTTAAGAACCACCGGTCTAGATGGATGGCTAGAGTGACTTCATACTTTTTCAGTTCTGAACAGCAGCTCCCACCTTGATTGTTAGAATTGTGTGAAGGCCATCTCCTTAGCAAAGCAAAGCAAAGCACATTGCTTCACGTTCTCTCTGGGAGGTTAACAATTTAATTATGTAGTCTACATTAGGTATGGATGTTTCTCTTTTTGGAAGTGTGTTGGTTCTGAAACAAAATGTGGGAGCCCAGCTGGTGTTCAAAACCAGTCCAACCCTCTGGAATGAATTCAGTCAATCCCTTACCTTGTGTGGGCTTGTGTGGGCTTAAACGTCACCTTCTATCTGATGCTGTCCAACCAGACAGGGATGCGGGATGATGCATTTCCCTGCACAGATCCTTATTGGCCAGTGCCAGGAAGAAGGAAAGATGATGCCGGAGGCTTCTTTCTCGCTGGAATTTGACCCCACGTGAGCCCAATCCAAGGTAAGGGATTGGCTGAATTCATTCTGGAGGGTTGGACCAGTGCATGCTAATTGTGTCCAACTCTAGGGGTAGTGCTCATCTCTGTTTTCAAGTCTAAGAGCCGATGTTGTGGAAGTCCATGGCCATGTGGCTGGCATGGCTGAACACTGTTTACCCTCCCACTTTTACGGTGGTCCCTATTTATCTACTTGCATTCACTTGCTTTCGAACTGCTCGGTTGGCAGGAGCTGGGGTGAACAGTGGGTGCTCGCTCCACTGTGTGGCACCCGGGATTCAAACTGCTGAGCTGCTGACTTTACAGCCCAGATGCTTGTTATTGGGAGCTCACAGGCAAGACATTGGGCACTCCCCTTCCTGTGCTGTTCTACGGCAAGCAAAAGTGTGGTCCAACCTTGCATGCCCCTTTAACTCCTATTTTGGTAGAATTCCCTAGTCCTTAGGAGTTGCATAGCAACTGAATGCTTCCACAAGTCTCCCTAGTTTTCCCATTGGGGCATTATTCTCACAGAGGAAAACTGCACTCAGAGCAGTTCTATTCTCCCTACTGATTAATTCTGCAAATTTAGAGAAACTACAGGGCCTTGTTTCCTCTACTGCCATGATTCTATTAGCCATTTTTAACCAATGTGGATAACACTGTATTTTCACTCAACCTCTCCCTTTTTTTAAAAAACACCTAGGTAAGACTCACTTGCTTGGTAGGCTTGGAGAAAAGATGATCAATTTATTCTGCAGAGAGACACATAAACATCCCTCCCAGGTAAATTAGATTTAAAGTGGAGGTCTGCAAGAGAGAGCTTTGATCCATTAAGAAATAAATCACCCAGTTTATGAATCCTTTACAGGCACGACACGAGTTATTTACGGAACCGTTGTGATATAAAGGTGGTATTTCACAGGCAGCCATGTCTACCTGGACAGGTCAAATCTATTTCAATATAGAAGCAAAGTGTAAATGACAAAATTTATTCTAGTGGAGACCGGAGGATTCGTAAGGCATTTGCTGATCTACAGCTTGTTCCATGAAAAAAGGGCAGGAGGGAGGAAGTGCAAAGACAACACATTCAAACTTCAGAATGACAGCCCATCGGGGACATAAGGAATAAACATCAGGAATATGTGTATTAAGAAGAAAATATAAAGTACACAGGTGATACAAAGCATGCCTCGTCATAATGCTTTAACTACATCAGTGGACAACAAAGCTTTTAAAATATGTTTTAAAAAGAATACTGTAGGACCCCCATATCCACTAATTCATTATCCACTGATTCAGTTATCCACTGTTGGCAGAGGAAAAATAAATAAATGAATAATTCAGCAGCTGCAAAGCAAGATACTGTCACAAAGAGCAGCTGTAAAGCAAGCTACTGTCATAAAACAGCAGCTGTAAAGCAAGCTACTGTTGGTTTCAGTTGGGAGAGATTCTAATTCCAATTCCCACTTAGGAGTCCCCATTCTATTAGATCAATTAAATCAATTGCTAAGGGGTAGGTAAAAATCTATATAAACCCTAAACTGAAACTACCTGTTAGATTTGGCCTCAGTTGCTTATCAGAGCAGCTTGCGTAACCTCTGTGAAATATTGGTTCAGCCAAAAGGGGTGGGACTACAAAAGAGTGGGGATAGGAGGAAGAGATTTGAATCATAAAGAGCAGAAGAACCAAAGAGGTCAGTGCTGCTGTTGTCAATAGACGGCAAAGGCCCAAGCCCACTTGGCCTATCCTGTTTCACTGAAAATAAGACCTACCCCAAAAATAAGCCCAAGCAGGATTTATACACGCACGCACACACACACACACACACACACACACACACACACACACACAGAGAGAGAGAGAGAGAGAGAGAGAGAGAGAGAGAGAGAGAGAGAGAGAGAGAGAGAGAGAGAGAGAGAGAGAGAGAGAGAGAGCATTGCCCCTCCCTTTCCATCTATGGTCCTGCCCCCCCCTTCGCTTGGGCCACCAAAGTTACCATACTTTGTAGCATGTTTGCTTGCAGTTTCTGTTTCCGCGAAAATAAGACCTACCCCAAAAAATAAGCCCTCGTGTATCTTCTTGGGAAAAAATAAATATAAGACAGTGTCTTATTTTCGGGAAAACATGGGGTAGTAGTGTTTGGAAGAGTCCACATGTGGAGCAGATTCTTTTATGTATTGCATACCTAGCCTTGTTGAGGAAGATGTTTTGAGGTTTTTATCTGCAATTACATCCAAAGGAACACTTGAACTTGGTATTTCTACATGCTAAAGTCCTTCACTATTTATGCTGTTGATCACGACCTGGGTGCAAAAATATTGTAGCTTTTTCTTGCTGCTGTCGTAATTGCTCATGTTATCTCTTCTGTAACTGTGAACAAGAAAAGTCTCATTTTGTGAAATTGTGTTTGCAAGGTTCTTTGATACATATCCAAGTAAGAAAAGTGCCCCATAGAACATTAAAAGTGTCACACTTGAATCATTGCCACTTTTTGCAGATGTATTTGTATGCCATTGTGGGTGGGAAACCAACCCTCCCCCTCTTGCTGCCTATTCTTGGACTACAAAAGCAACCACCTTCTAGGTGGCAGATCAACCTCAGGCTGTTTGATCCCTGCAAATCCAGAGCCTCTAGATGCTTTTTAGAGCATTTTCAAGGGGAGATTAACCAATTTGTTGATTTGTCAAATCGTCCCTGAATATTCGCTGATTCATAGATCCATCAGCCCCAGCGAATCATGAGTCGTGATGACTCACCATTTTTAAATTTGTCCCCAACTCTAATTGGGAAGGAAATGGTGGTTCAAGTGGACCATTGTCCCCAAAACACCCCCACAGAGGTATGCAGAGGGCAGTTATGGGGAGAATGGCCATGCAGGCAAGCACAGGTGCTGCTGTCCATTTGGGAGGATGAGGGAAGCCCTCTCTCTCCTGCTAGGCTGCTGGCTAGGCATCTCAAGAGGCTTTATCACTCTTTGTCAAGGTGTCTGATTGTGTCGAGACAGCCCAAACTGAAGAGAACGAGAAAACGAGTGACTGACCATCTTTAGTTGACTTTGTGTGTGTGTGCTTGGCTTTATGTCAGTTTTAAAATGAGTACAGTAGGACCCCAGTATCCGCTGAGGATTCGTTCCAAGCCTTCCTGTGGATAACGAAAACCGTGGATAAGAGAAAATGCCAAAATGTCCCCAAAACTGCTGTTTTGTGATAGTAACTTGCTTTACAGCTGCTGTTTTGCAACAGTAGCTTGCTTTACAGCTGCTGTTTGTGACGGGAGCTTGCTTTACGGCTGCTGTTTTACGACAGTAGCTTGCTTTATAGCTGCTCTTTGTGACAGTAGCTTGCTTTGCAGCTGCTGAATTATTTATTTATTTTTTCCTCTGCCAACCATGGATAACTGAATCAGTGGATAATGCATCAGTGGATATGGGGGTCTTACTGTACAAGTGATGTTCTGCATGTGAATGCAGGAGTATGTGTATGGATGTTTGTTCTTAAATGGTAGATTTTATGTCTTGGATTTTTATACTGGGGTGTGTGAACGAGCTGACTGGGTGGCACTTTTTAATCTTGTATTTTAGACAATGACAATAAATTCTATTCTATTCTATTCTAAATCCTAGAATCTCTGACCATTGGAGGTGGTGGCTCCTGGGTATAGAAATCTAACAACAGCATGACAGCTACACTTGTAGCTGCACAGGTTATACAATAATTCATTGACTTCAGTTGTCGCCATATTGAGGTGCAGGAGGTATAGAAAAGAGGGGGCGTGCTTTTGGTTATGCCGTGGTTTTTGCCTGACACTTTCCTGTCACTGTGAGTTATTTAACACAGCATGAAATGACGAGTGAATGTCCACCTAGCACTGTGTATCAGAAACTGGGCAAGAACGAGACAGAGAGATACCTTGGATTAGAAATGCTGACACTGAGATTAGTTCTGCATTGACAATGATTGTAATCTGTGTGTGGAGAGTCCTGCGCTCTGGATGAAATCAGGGTCTCTTAATATTCAGAGCAGGTGAAGTGGCACCAGTTCTGAAGGAGAAAATCAGGTCAGCTTTCTCAAATGTTGGGAATTGGATCAGCTCTGTATTAATAATGCTATTAAAAGGCTTTGTAATGCATCTGTGCTTCTGACGACAGTGCCCGAGTCCCTTGTCATTCTTTTTCCTTGTCTAAAAAAAACAAAAATTCTTCAAGAAAAGGATCCTAACTTGTGACATTCAGGTGCTCCTATAATTTACACAACTAGCATGCTGTTTTGCTTTAGAATTCTTGTAATAAACACCTCCTCTGCCAGTCAGAAATATACAAAGATAACCTGCCACAGAGGGAGAGGAAGATCTAAATCCTGATTTGTTTCGCTTTCATGCAGTAAGCATGGAAATATGAAAAATGTTCTGCTTGCTGCAAGAGGTATGGTTTGCTTGAAATCAGTGTTGCAGAAGTTTTGGTTAGAGATGGGAACAAATTGGAAAAAACGTACAGTGGACTCTTGTATAACAAACGGTTTGTATAACATAAAATCTGTACAACATAAAAAATTCCGGAGATAGGGGAAATTTGCTTAACAGAATCACCTATGAGGCAAATCCGTACAACATAAAAATGGTTGTGATTAGAGATTACTCCATTTTCAATGCATTCCTATGGGAAATTTGTATAAAGGAAATTTTGCTTAACAGAATTTCATTTGGAATGAATTAATTCCTTTACACAAGGTACCACTGTAATCGGTTTTGATAACAAATTTATGATTTCCCCCCATACAAACTGAAAATCTGTTTGTTAATTTGTTTTTTTTTTAAATTTAAAACCTGATGAAATGCCCCAACGGTACCTAGAGAAACCAAAACGGCAGGGAAGCTTCTCAAGATTCTCCTTTACAATCTGGTGAAGTTGGGGTTCTAAGTGTCCATATTAAGCACCCCCAAAAGAGGTCTCCCTGGAAAGTCGCCCCAGGCACCCAGAGACACCAAAATTGCAAAGAAGTCTTTCCTAACTCTTCTCTGCATTCACTCCAAGTTTGTTGAAGATTGGGATCCAGGCATCTGCGTTATACACCCACAAAGTGGGCCTATCCATGAAAGTGCCTTTTAGCAACTGGGTTGGAGAAACCCAATCTTCACCAAAGTTGGAGGGACTGAAGAGGTGAGTCAGGAGAAGGTTCTTGGCAAGACTGGTGTCTCTACGTCCTTGGTGGAGACTTCCCTGCAGGGCTTTCATCATGGTTGTATACCTTGAACATCAGGCATCCAATCTTCATGTAGGACATTACGTAGATATATCATTAGTTGCACACTGAGTGATGCCAAGCTTAAAATCTTTGGATTACCTAGCTCAAAATGAAGAGCTGGCTTAGACAGGACATTTCAATAAATACACTGGCAGGTGAAGACAGTCTAAATGAAATTTAGTCTGGCTGTTTTTGATTTCTCCTTCTCCTAACCAAGAAAACAAAGGAAACTATCAAAATGCACATTTGATTCTACAGATACTTCTGAACAAACCCTGTTCATAATATGACATTATCTGGTCAGCTTTGCAAAGAAAACAATTGGAAGGAAGCACACCAAAAAAGTAGAAAGAAATCTACTTGTTTGGTACCTCCGTGTTGTGAGTAAACACATAAGCAATATCCCAACAGCAAAGCAATGGATACTACCAATGGAGAACAATAAAGAATAACCAGATGTCTGTAAAAAATTGCCCAAACATGCCTTTGGATGTGTACTGATGGAAGTATGCCCTGAGCGTTTGGACGTCTCTTATGAAATTTGCTCTTCCCGCCTCCCCTCCCCGCAATCAGGTTTCAGCCTGAACTTTTGGGACCAAGCCTCCTTTCTTCTCATTTCCAAGTCATCTGTCACAGTAACAGATGATGGACCCGTTGTCTGGCTTGTTCCTGGCCACCTGCAGATACATTTGTCTCTCTAGGCTGCCTTACAGTTATCAGGTGAAGGCAACTGGAAAAGGCAATAGTTTCCACATACCAAGTTTCCTCTTCCACATGACGAGGACGGGATTAAAGGGATGAGGTTCTCACTTCCTCCATCTCCCCAGCTTTTTACCTGCCCAGCAAACGCTCAGGAGTAGAGATGGGCAAGAAACAAAAAAAATGGTGTTTCGGTTTTTCGTTTGTCGTTGAGAGGTCTCTTTCGGTTCATTTCCGTTTGTCGTGAATTTTTGGAAAAATTTCGTTACTGTTTTTTGTGTTTTCGTTTTTCGTTTCTACTCGCTTTTTGTGCGATTTTTAAAGCATTTCCGTGTGCAGGCATCCCCCAATGCCCCAGGCCAGAGGGAAAACACTAAAAAAAAAAAAGGATGCTGGCAGAGACACAGTATAGACTAGGTATGCAGGGAGGCTGCAAAGGCAGCGGCGGATGTTGCCTAGGGTGCAAGGCAGCTGCAGAGTGACTGCACTGCGGGGCAAGGGAGGGTACTCACCGAGAGGTACGCAGCACGCACGCACACAGGGAGGCTGCAGGACTGAAGCTAGAGTCGCAGAGACAGCAATCCCACCCTAACTCCCACTAGAGACTGCAAGGAGGATGGGGGCTGCCAGAGCTTTTTATGCCCTCTGTGGCTGCCAGACCTGCCCGCCCAGTCTGCCACCTGGGCATGCTATTGGTTGAACATGATCCCATCACATGGCTTGCCTCCATTTTGTGGCTGGTGCGACATCCATTTTAAAGGGAAAAGAAAAATACATTGTGATGGGAGAAGACTAAAACAAACATTTTAAGGACCCCAACCCCCCTGGTAGCTATTATCAGACAATATAAATAATTATCGCTGTGTTTTTACGGATGTCCAGGGCGTTTTTTAACATTTAAAACAGCTCATTTCATTGCACATCACCATTAACGGAAACGAAACATAACGACCACAATTTTCATGGTTCTGTTCGTTTTGTTGCATTTTCATCACAATTTTCGTTTGTCGTTTCATTACGTAACGAAAATGACCAATGGTAACGGAAACGAAAAAATGTTCGTTCTGTGCCCATCTCTACTCAGGAGTTGTGGGCTTTGCTGCTGTTGAGAGTAGCCCCACATATATTACATTCATCAGGATATAGACCCATGCGTCAATCAAACCCCCCCTTTTTTTCTTCTTAAATTGGTGTGTAGAAGTTACTCTGGCTGGGGAGCCAAAGGACGAACGTTCAATTCCCCATTGTGCCTCTTTCAGATGGGCTGGACTTGATAACTGACCTGTCAAGTGTCCTGATTTGGGTGGGACATTCCCTTGTCCCACTGTCTACCCGGAACATTTCTTTTCCTGGAAATGTTCCGGGAGGCAGCAGCAGAGCAGCAGCAGCAGAAGCGGAGGACAAGGAGCGAGTGAGGGGGCAGAGTGCAAGCGTAGGTGGAGCCTTTGCTTGCCTGCTGGCCTCCCGCGGCTGTCCCTGGCAACCCTTTTAGGTCTGCCAGCACAAGGTGCTCAGCTGGCAGTGGTGGGCTCGAAGTTTGGCTCGCAGCTCCAGCTCCTCCAGCAGCCAACGAGAGCTCCCCTTGCCTGAGAAGCCATCAAAGTCCAGCCTGATGCCACCAGCTGGGTGTCACCCTCCTTGTCCCCTAGCGTGGCTTCTATGGGGGCCACGTCCAATTCAGGCCATGTGATGGGAGGAGTGGTGCGCACGTCCGTGTGGAGTTTTGTGTATGTGTATGTGCACACAGTAATGTCCTTGGAAAAGTCCCTGATGTTGGGAAAGATGGAAGGCAAAAGGAAAAGAGGATGGCAAAGAACAAGATGGTTGGACGGTGTCATCGATGCAACCAAGATGGATTTGACCAAACTCCGGGAGGCAAAGGAAGATAGGAAGGCCTGGCAAGCTCTGGTCCATGGGGTCATGAAGAGTCGGACACGACTGAACAACTGAACTGCAGCAGCAGCAACAAATCTGCACGCATGCCACCTCCCTCCTCCTGTCCTGCGCAGCACCTAGAAAAATGTGACAGCTATGTTTGATGATCCATAGGACACCTTCCAGCCCTGCAATTCAAAAGTTGTTTTCAGTTCCCTGTCCAAGCGTGCAGAGGTTTCCCCACAAACCAGCCAATGAACCAACCAACAAAACCTTTTGATTTCAGGCATCATGGGTGTTAACTGAGAGGTTGTGTCCAAAGAGGCCCATGCTTGCATACCTGTTTCTGCCTACTGCAATTGTTAGCCCAGAAACCGAGTTTCCGAGCTCGGCAGTGCAAAGAGCATTGGTAAGCTTTCAGAAAACCCCTTCTTTATTCTACAAATCAATGTATTTATGGGAACAATGGGAACGAACCTGTGTTTTTGTCCTGTCTATACAGCTTTGGCAAACAGATGTTACGGGGAGAAGGGGGAAGTTGCCATTGAGCGCCAGTTATCCATCGCTGAGAGGAGCTGTTCTGAGACCTGTAGAGAGCTCAGTAGAAAGGTTAATCATAGATTACACCTTCCCAGATGAGAGGGGAAATGGAGTCCTTTCTGTATTACAAGAACCTCACTGGTGAATACATTCCCCCCACCCCTTCCAGTGTCTTTTCATTAAGCTGCAGAGCCCAAGGAGACGAAGTCTGGAATATTAAAAGGAGCACTGTTACAATGTTCTATTAAATATGAATTTTTATTTGATAAGAGCACTATATTTGAGTGATGGAAAGTGAATTACACTTCTGCTTTGGGAAGGTGTGTGTGTGTGTGTGTGTGTGTGTGTGTGTGTGTGTGTGTGTGTGTGTGTGTGTGTGTGTGTGTGTGTGTGTGTGTGTGTGTGTGTAAGTTCCCCGAAGGTTATGATGGAGACACAGGCTCCGAAGACATAAGCAAGCTCGCCATAATCCATTCAAAGAGCATTCGTTGTGGATGGCGTTTTAGCCACACATTTCCGTTTGAAAATAACTTTTTGCCTCTACTACAGTTTTAATATTGACTAACTATGCATAGTCAGATTTAAAGGGGATGCCTCTTGGGCAATGTTCAATTTTCTCTGCTAGTGTCTAGGCTTAACAAGAGCCGAAAATTACTTCATCACCGAACTTGTTCTAGACAGCTACAGATGTCGCTTCCAAAATGGTGACATTTAAGGGTAAACGATGGAAATGAGGATTAAATCTGGCGATTTAGCCAACACATCGGTTGGATCTTCAGATATACCGTCATCTCAGAGCAGTTTTGGACATTTTCCAGCACATCTTGATAACCTTTGAAAACACGCCAGTGGATCGCGGAAATTAGTATGCAGTCTTCTAATTCACTAAGTCCTTTGCCTTTACTGTAACATAAACATTGTAGTGAAAGCAAGCAGCTTTGCTAGTCCTTGCTGTGTACTCTTCTGAGAAAAGTGGTGTCATGATGAGAATGTTAGATAAGGAACAGAGAAAAGCGAGGTTCAAATCCATGGCCAACCTCCAAACTCAATGGGTTGTTCAGTATCTCCCATCTTCAGTACAACCAACAAACCAGTTCGTTTTAATGGCTCCCTTACACACAAAATTTCCTTACATACAAACAACTATGGATATCTATTTATATTTCTGATCATATATTGCAACGGATCCAAATTTAAATTCCATGGGTTCATGGAGTCAAACTATTCTTCCACAATCACAGATTAAAAACAGTGGGGAATCAACTGCGCAACCTTTCTGAGAGCAGAGCTGTTTTGCCAAAAATAAAAAGAAAGAAAGAAAAAAGAAGAAGAGAGAGAACATATTAATTTCACTTGCCATTTTCGTGAGTCGTGGTTTATTTGCATTAAATACACAGTCTATATAAGGAAGCAGAAAAATATGTCCTTTGCCTCCCCTCCTTTTTTTTTTTAATTGCAGAGGTAACTTTTATTTCATCCTTTTGGGTAGATAAAGGTGAATTTAAAATGCACTTCAAATGAGTGGGAAAACACAAGTCTGTGGAAATATGGTGCCTTTGGGTGTCCAGAATTAATATCTTCCCAAGAGCCAATTAAATTTTGTTGGCATTAGAAAATGTGCCTCAACCCTATTTAACTTTCAAAGATACATTTTGCAATATGAATGACACTTTCCAAAAAGTAATGAAGGGAGTGTAAGTCCTCATGCATTATTTGGAGTTATAGAAATGCCTGATCCTTTTAAGCTAAATAATACATAAAGAGCAAAGGTGTTCCGTTTTCATTTTTAAAAATGTTTCAGAAGCGCATAATGGACATGTGTTTCATCATACATGAAACTCACACAGTACACTGAAGCAATCAAACTCGGAAGTTTTATTTTAAATGCCCTGGTGGTCTGGGATGAACTTCTACATGAGTTTTGGGCAAACATGCACTGGATTGTTAAGGACACACCTTCCAATGTGCAGGTGACTCATTGATTTCTTTGTGTTTGATAGTTGTGTATTTGATGGCCAGCCGTGTGAATAGACACCGATCATATGGTGGCCCATATGAGATATTGTCTGGCCCTGCAATCTCCTAAAGATGAACACATATAGGTGAACCAGGACTGTTTGAGGTCTCTGTGTGCTATATGTACGAATTTGTTTTCTTGAGAGAATTGAAAATAAATATTTCAGATCTATGATGGTCCATGTATTTATCTACAGCATCAATACATGCGACATTTACCGAGAAGGACATATGTATACATAGACCACACACTAGTTCATGTGAATATACAGCCCTAAATTTCATCCCTCAACTACCTTATAGGGTTGTTTGAATGACAAGAGGCATACTATTACTGTTCTCCTGAATGCCTTGGGATAAGAAAGGCACTGAGAGGGGGAGACAGATGGAGAGGCATGCATGTATATGTCTGTGAAGATTCTCAGTCATCCAGATGAGGCTATCCGAAAGCTGAGTCATGGCAACTGGACTTCATTTCTTGTCAGATTGAAACATTTCACTAGTTCAAGCAGCTTCGTCAGTCTGAGAAAAGTTGTTGGCGAAGACTCCAATTTATAGTTCACCTTGATTTCACACCACCTGGGTCTGAATAGAGTCATTCGCTGGACAGTGGCCTGAATAGGATCATTAGATGTGCAATGGCATGGGGTGCAAGAAACGCTTACCTACTAAAAGTCCTACCTACCTATTCAATGAATACTGGAAATAAAATAGGCTGGGTTCTATTTTGGTCCAAGGAAAGATAATTTTTCCCGTTTTGCTTTTATTAACAGTTTATGTGCTGTTTTCTACCTTGCTTTTCTATGTCCTAAAAAGTGTGTTCATGAGAAAAGTTGTGATTAACCTAGAAAAAAGGTTGTGTGGTCACAATTCCTGCAGGTTTATATTCCAATTTCTGGATGTTGACCTTTTCACTGTGAAAACCCTAAACTGTACTTACATTCTCAAACGTAAGCGGTTGTTGTCATCTATCTATGTACTTCTTATGGTTAAACATGTGCCGAATATGCCTCTTATTAGCAAAATTGTGTTTGACATGCCGCAAAGACCTCAAAATGCAAAGAACTACGGAACACCGGGAATGGTGCATATTGGGAGGGGAAAGGCACTCATTGATGATATTCAAAGCTCTGTAAGTTGATTATCTGTAAACAGCAGCTCTTCATCCAACATTAAGCTCAGGCCCCACAACCAAAGCAATCACATCTGCTCAACTCAATGTCGCTATGTGGGATTCACAATCACACATCAATCACACGGAAGGGCCACAGAAATGCTTATTCGAGTAGTTGCAAAAGCTAAGGTGGCTTTCAACAGGTGAACGTACCATGGGATGTAAGAGGAGGGATGGCTTCTTCTTTACGATTCCAGCCACTCTCTTCTGTTCTTCTCCTTCTGGGCTGGTTTGTTCCTCTCCTCAATGAAGGCAGTCAGAATTCCATGGCCAAGTTTTTTTTGCTCACCTTCAAGGACCATTTTTGGAGTCCCCTCTGGGTTTTGAAAACCCGAAGGTTCCAGGAAACTATGCAGCATCTCCCTCTCTTTGCTGTTGTCTTACTTCACTGGCCTTTCACATCTTCATTCCCAGTAAAACAGATAGATACTGCTGTGGGAAGTAGTGGTGGTCATGATGATGATGATGGTGGTGGTGATGGTGGTGGCGGCGGCAGCGGCAGCAGCAGCAGTACAATATTCCATTGGCAGTTTTCAAGCTGTCTTTCCAGTTTGCCTCTATATTTATAACAGGAGTCATTTTTCAGTCAGTAAAACATCACAGCTTGCCTTGCTCTTCCTTGGATGTTGATTTTTCAAATCAACGCCACAAATAAAGGAGGACTAGAACAGATTTTCAAATTGCATTTTCATTCATTTCTCTTCAACGGTCTCCCATGCCCACCTGGGAGACAGAAATCTGAAGCATCGGACTCCTATATTTAAATCCAACCTAGAATGGAGAAAGAGCAACAAGGGCCTGCAGAAAGAATTGGACTAGTTTCTGCTTTATTGGGTGGCATTCCAAATCAAATTAACTGACACCGCTCTGTTTTTCCGACCTGTTACTGCCTTTTGTACAAGGTCATCCCACGTGATTTACAGGATATAACGGTGTGTTAGTATTAAAGCGGTACTGTAAACGGCATCTAAACAATCAGGAAAAATAACGATCTGCCACAGCTGTATCCTCTGAGAAAGATGAAACCTCCAGATTAAAATGGACTGGTTAAATAACTAGCATTAAAACGCTGTAATGAGATGGCATGGTGAACTTCCCTAGCAATGTGATTCTGTATTGATAAGCAGAGCTGGTAACACTGAGTGTTACTGTTCACAGTGTCAGGTATCTGGAAGTTGAGTCATGGCAACTGGACTTCTTTTTCTTGAGAGACAGAAACGTTTTGCGGCTCATCCAAACAGCTTCATCAACCCGAAACGTTTCTATCTCACAAGAAAAAGAAGTCCAGTAGCCATGACTCAACTTCAAGATAAACTCACCAGGATGACTGAGAATCTTCACAGACAGTATCAGGTAGACCGGCTTCTTCACATGTTATCCATCCTCATGTATTTGATTTATTATTCCTAGCTCGTTTTAGATTTAATTATGGTGGATTGGTTGAATTCTTATATTCGTTTGTATTGCAAATTGTTCAACTGTATTTTATTGTATTGCCTATGTCCTAACTTTTGTATACCACCCAGAGTGATTGTTGGTCAGATGGTGTGATAAACAAACAAACAAACAAACAAACAAACAAACAAACAAACAAACAAACAAACACTCATGAGGTGAAAGCAATCGGGTGAGACAGCCTAATCTAACCTTCTCTTGTCATGTTCTTTATAGTTCCAGGGTTTAATCTGAAGAGAAGAGATACCTACCAAATCAACTGATTGTTACACCCCATCTGAACAATAGCCATTCACAGACAATAAGAATAACAGAAACAGACATGGCATAATTGTGCACATTAAATTAAATTGACGGATTGAACTGAATAATAAACATTTCAAGTTTACACACAGAGAGTTCTATTCTTCTTGTTTTTAGGCCTGGCTTAGTAACTGTGAAGAACAAATGTAAGGAAGACGTTCCTCCAAAGTGTGTTCATAGCACTGAGTAAATAATGCCTGATCAAAGCTTTTGTCCTCCGCTATAGCCAAGAAAACTCCATGGACATGGGGTCACAAAGAGTCGGTCACCACTGTAACGACACAACACACGCACACGCACGCACACACACACACACACGCACACACACACGCACACACACACACACACACATAGTCAATCAACAATGACTAGATGCCCTGAGGTCAACTGATCTTGCCTAATCTTGGAAGCTAAGCAGGGTCGGGTCTGGCTAGTACTTGGATGTAGGAACTGGCAAACCATTCTATTATTCCTGCCAAGAAACTATCATGATACAACAGCAACAATAGTCAATCAACAACCTGTGTCCTCTGAGCATACACAGTTCTTATTTTGCTATTAAATGCCCTGTTGCTTGAGCCCCCCCTCACAAACATCTCCTTGCATATATCCTGGGGGATGAGCAACTGCATGCGTAACACACTGCAAAAAGCAAAGTGTTCTGCTTATATACCGCCCCATACCACTTCAAGTAGTCTCTGGCCGGTTTACCGTTTTAATTACAGTATGCAGGCTACACATTGCCCCCCAAGCAAGTTGGGTACTCATTTTACTGACCTTGGAAGGATGGAAGGCTGAGTCAACCATGAGCCTGCTAGTTGGGATTGAACCCCAGGTCGTGAGCACAGTTTTACCTGCAGGACCGGCATTTAACCACTACGCCAAACGTTCTGCCTTTGATGCCTCTCCTAACCGTACAGTTCTATAATTCAATGGAGCAGGCACTTTAGCTTTCCCTTCCCTTCAGATCTTTTGCATCTCAAGTTATTTCCATCCGGCATGTGAAGACATCTGCAAATGCACTGTAGTTCTTATCCAAAAGTGTTCTTGGTGTGTGTGTGTGTGTGTGTGTGTGTGTGTGTGTGTGTGTGTGTGTGTTTGTTTATAAAACAAAGCCATGTTGAATGAAAATCTCAGCTGTCTCCATTGGCAAAATTCAATAGCAACAGCTTCTCCTTGTGCGGACAGGGTCATGTTGCACCTGCCTCCCATGGAGCTGTCAGTGTGAGCATGTTTTTAAAAAGAAACTCTAATTCAGCATGACAAACATGATTCAATACATCGTGATCCCAACTCACAATTCTAGGAACTAAATATTCAACGGTCTCCATGTGTGAAAGGATGAATGTGTTGATTCTGGTTTTTCCCCAACATAAGAAGCTGATTCTGTTCCCTCCTACTATGCACATTTTGCAAACTTCACATAAGGGGGAGGGGGGAACCCAAATTTAATTCTTACCCTTTCCTATCCCTAGTCTGATATTCTGTCTTCTACACCATATCATTTTTGCTCTATAGAGGTCTCCTTAGAGAATGAATGCACTGTTAATATATAGAATGGAATCACTACAAAGATAGTTGTGCCCTACGTGCTACCAGGCAGAGTTCATTCAGCAGCTATGGAATGCTGAAAGAACATTTGAAGAAGGGAATAATGAGGGGAGAGAATGAGAAATGGCATGGAACATCCTTATAAAAACCATTGCTACCTGGCTGGAAAATTTAAAAAGCTGCAAACTACCCTCCATTTTGTTTCTCAAGGGCAGTGAGCAACATTTGCTTGTAAATAACCCACTCTGTAGGGTCATTCCGCTGGCATTTCCAACCATATTGACCGTGTTTCTATTTTTACCAGCCTTCAGAACTAGTCAAAACCCACATTCCTACGAATAAATAAGGTACAGTGACCCCTGCAACTATCGCTGGGGTTAGGGACCTGAGCCAACCCGCGATAATTAAAAATCCGTGATATGCGGATGCAGGTCGGGTCAGGCCTGGGGGTTCTACCTGGGGGCCCTTTATTTATTTATTTATATACTGCAACCATCTAGCAAAAAAAGCTACTCTGGGCGGTTTACAAACATGTACTTACCCCCAGCCTAGCACTGCCCCCAATGGGCCTGTGAGGGCCTTCCTGGGCCTTCTGGAGGCCCTAAAAGGATCTCCCTGTGAACCGGAAGTGACTTCCGGAAAACTGGAAGTGACTTCTGGATCACCAAAAATCATTTCTGAGGCCTCCAAGGGACTTTTCACCCTTACCCCAAGGGGGGCCTTTTTCATATACTGTGGTCCCACAATATAGCGGGACCGCCATATATGAACCACGAAAGGACGGGGACCACTGTAGTATCCACACAACACCCTCCCAAAAATTATTAAGCTACTTGGTGACAACAACAACCCCTCGCCAAATTGTGGGAGGAATTTAGACAAGAAGGGTGTTGGCAGGATGGCTTTAAAATACCCTTGGGTAGCATTTAGCTTTCATGGTTAAGACCAAGGGCGTTTATACACGACCCTTAAACTCCGGGGAAAATGGCTCCCAGCTCCGGAGCTTAAAAATGTTTCCCTACCAGCTCCGGAGTTTACAGGAAATTAAGTGCGACCACGCCCACTTTAGCGTGTCCCAGGGCACCTTTCAAGTACCTGCCCTCTGGAGGTGAAAATTCTTTGATGCGGTGTAACGATAATGAGTGTGGGGCTCTCCTCGCTTCTGTTTGTTGTTTTTTGGCTCCTGCCCCTTTAAGAGCTACTTTGATGCCTCTGGAATGTTGCCGCGGCAAGAGCGAGAGGCAGAACGGAGGTGAGCCACATCTCTTTTCTTCCTGTTTTTTCTCCCTCCCCTCACGCAGCCAGCAGCCAGGAGTGGGGAGGGGGTGGGAACGCAGGAACAGCGACAAACCCCTAAGATCTCTGCTCTGAATTTAAGTGGCCAGCGGATCTTAGGCGTCGTGTGAAAAGGCCCCAAGCCATAGAAGTTGCAGAAGTCTCCTTGAGGAAGCCATTCAGAAAAAAGCTTGTTGGATAAGGAAGTGCCAGGTCAGAGGAGTAACTTTTCTAAGCACTGACCAACTCACTCTTTTTGGTAGTGTGTGACAGGGTGTCAGGGAGCACTTGGTCCAGTTTGAAAGGTGACATGGGTTGAACTTTTGCCTTCTGAATATAGATGTGCTTTCACACTCACTCACACTCAACTGCAAGATGGTTCTTAAAAAACAACAACCACCACCATCATGCCAAACCCCACCACTGTCTGGCTTTACATGTTTTGGAAACAGCACTGCATCTGCATCTGGAGATAGCAACCATTTTTGTTTAAAAGAACACTAAATAAGACTCACCTTTTGTGACTATCTGCAATTATTTGTGTGTTGTGGCATTCTGCAGACAATTACGTCTTGCTGGCGGAAGCTTTCAGCCGAGCGCTTGCAAAAGAGGAAGAGGGCACTGAATATAGCACAGATACAATGTGGCACTTCTAGTTTTCCTTTTAAGAATATTCACACCTTACTATCTAAGTCTGATGCTGTAAATAGAAATCCGGAGCCCCCAATTCAGATCTCTGAAATGATCGCGTAGCTGTTATGGAAATGAAATGTACACGCCTTTGGGGAAATTGTTTCCACTGGCACTATGATATTTAGACCGCAGAGCAGCTAAAAGTGAAGAAAAATAGGACAGCAAAAGATTGCAAATAAACACAGCTTTGGGCATTGGAGATGCAACGTGACAAATAGAAAATGTATGTGCAATTTCAGCAGAGCATGTGTGTATCTGTTAGCTCAAGTTTTTAATGTATACATTAGGGGATTTCTGGGCAGATGGATTTTCAGCTACATGAAATGAATTTAATTTTTTTCTGTGAATCAAGACTTATCCTTTTGTGAGTCTTGAGCACTGTGGTCTTGGAATTATCAGCTTCCTTTTGGGGGGGATGGGTACGTAGGTTTTCTCTCTCTTTAGCAGGTGAATGTTGAGTAAGAATTAGCAAGTATTCCTTTCCCAGCTAACAACTTAAGGTAAATCATTTCTCCCTTTGTTGCTGTTGTTATGAGCTGTCAAAAACAAATGCTGATCATATATGATTCTTATATTTCCTTTTATATATGGAGAGCATATTTTACCAAAACAAATTCTGGGTGTATCCAACCACACTTGGCCAATAAAAGGATTCTGATTCTGATTCTGATTCTGATTCTGATCTAGTGTACTGGTGACCTTCACAAAATCCTGAACAGTGCTGATTAGCTCTTGTAATCCCAGTGCCATGGCCTCCTTGTGAATCAGTTCATCGTTTGGTTTTCTCTTCCTCTTTTCCTGCCTTCTTCAGCTTCTGCCAGCATTATTGTCTTTTCCAAAGAGTCTTGACTTCTCAAGATGAGCCTAAAATACAATGTATATGTTATTGGAACCTACATAAGTACAGGGACCTGGCTAAGGGTTGCAAAGAAGTACTTTACTGAACAGCTAAAGGTTTGATTTGATTTACAAAACATGGAGATGCCATCAACTCTTGCTATGACCATTAGATGTCTAGGAATTATCTTTCCTAATGTGGCACAGGTTTTAATGTACAGCTTAGTTCCAAGTCATAAAGTAAAAGTTTACACCTTCATCTTGTGTACTGTTTCCGGTTCTGGGAGAGGAGATGTTTACACTAGTAAAAAAGAAGATTGAGGGGAGGTATGGTAGCACTCTTCAACTACTTGAAAGATAGATCTTTATTTACAGTTAACCAAATCAAAAAAGTACAAAAAACATCAAATTACCAGAATAAACATTGTAAAAAATTTGTCAAAACTTTTGATAAAAGCCACAAAATACAAACAAGATTGTTATGTAAATAGTATCAGAAAAATAGGTAAAACAGTATGCCGTCAATCAAGTCAACATCAGGCCCCTAAGTGGAAACGACACTCTATATGACCATCAGGAGCTAGAATTACTGCCAATCATGAGCCTATGTACAACTACTGCAGCAGTACAAAATCTAGCGACAATTTTTGAAATCTGCTGACACCTGTCAGAAAGAAGTAACTTCACATAAAATTTGGCAACTCTCCCAGGAAATTTGTCAATGACAGGTTGAATAAGCTCCTTAAGTCGGTCACGATAAAAAGAACAATAGAGAAGGATATGAGTGGCCGTCTCTACCTGATTCATTTCACTTGGGCACAAGCAATTTAAGAAGGGAATATTCTGGAATTTCCCATCCAAAAGCTTGGAAGAGACTTGAAAGGTTGTCATACAGAGGAGGGCAGGATTGGTCTTCGATCATTCCAGAGTGCAGGACGTGTAACAATAGGGCTCAAGTTATAGGAAAACAAAAGAACTGGAGCATCCAATGAAGTTAGTAATGCTGCAGTCACACCAGCGTTCTCTGTGTATATAAATTTCATGTGTATTTTTTTGGGGGGGGGGGGCGTTCACGTGGTTTTTAATGTGCAATTAGTGTCCTCCCTTCTGTGTCATATTTTCCTATTCTGGTTCCGTCTCTACCTGTCTCCTTCACATTTTCCCCTTCTTTCCGGCTCTACTTTCCAAGCCTCTGTGGTGTTTAAGCTGTCAGAAAAGGGGAACAACTGATTTTACTGTGTATTTTCTGTGTCCTGTCGTGGTTACAGAAGCAAATAAGTAAGCATTTTCAAGCAAAGTTTCTAAATCCAGCCCCTGGTGGTGGTTATGGAAACTTCGCTGAAACTGCTGTTCAAGGGGCGTGGTCGGGCGGGACCGGAATTTACGTCTCTTCGCAGTTAGGACGCGATCTTTTTATGTGCAGTTAGCCAAAGGGAAACTACGGAGAAAATGCAGGTATGACCATGGCCTAAGTCAGAAGAGACGGAGTCTCAGGATGCTATTGTAGAGAGATATTTTTTTTTAAAAGATGCCCAACGCGTTTCGGATGAGAAAGCCTTCTTGAGCGGCTGTATTTCACATAAAAAGTTACACAGAGATATCTCGAAAGGTAAGCACCATTCTTACTTCTTAACTCGCTGAGACTCAGTCTCTTCTGATTTACTAACTCAAGTTATAGGAAGCCAGGTTTTAACTGAATATCGGGGGGGGGGAGAGGAACTTCCTTACTGTTTGAGCAGTATGAGGATGGAGTCAATCGCCTCAGAAGATAGCACTCCAACACCTGAGACATTTAAGAGAAAATTAAGCAACCATTTTTTAGATACAGTAGTCCCCTGCCACAGCGCATACTACGGTCTCAGTATATCGTGGGTTTTTTCTTGAGAGAAGCAGGCTTCCAAAGAGAAGTATTTAACCCCCTCCTGTTACCTCAGCAAACAGACCTGGGGCTGCTCCTGCCAGCTGTGTTTGCAAAGAGAGCTTTTTAATCAAACCCCAACGCCTCATCAAACTGACCTTGGGCTGCTCGGCTGCTGTTTCCAAAGAGAAGTTTTTAACCCCCTCCTGACATCTCAGCAAACAGACCTTGAGCTCCTGGCAGTAAGGTTTGCTGAGGTGTCAGGAGGGAGTTAAAAACCTCTCTTTGGAAACGCAGCCGTCAGAAGCAGCCCAAAGTCAGTTTACTGAGGGGTTTGCATTTCACGGATTTTCCTTTATCACGGGTGGATCAGGCACCTAACTGCCGCAATAAACGGGGGTGTACTGTATACTCAGACTTGTATTTCTGCATTGTAGTTGACCTTACAGGCCTTTTTCAACTCTTTTATCCTCTGTTTCTATGGAAAGGGAGAAATGCTTTTTTTAATGTAGCTGTGCACCTTGTTTAATAATTTCTCCATAAATCATTTTTTAATCTCCGCGACTTGCGCTTTCAAAAAAAAGGGAGACCCATTTTACCCTCCTGTTTTCCAATTTCACTCTTTTGTAATCAGTATGCAATGAGTCGGTGTTTGAAATTTGCTTACCAAAATAAATGGCAATGAATTCTGCTCTGCTGAAATGAGGCTTGGGCCACTGGAATGTGCAGCTGATTTTTCAGTTCAGAAATTGGATTTTGAAAAGGCTTCCCCACCTGTCTGCACAAGCTAATCCCTTTATATAAACAGAGAGAACAGGAGTTTCCATGGAGCAAGGCCCTAATGAGCTTCCAAGAGGAAAAGACAGAGGAAGAACCAAAACTGAGTGTATACAGTAGAAACAATTGCTAAGGAATTACTCTCCCTCAGTTGCCAGGTCCCCTTGTGTGTCTGATCTGCTATCTTCTACCAATCTGTCCTGAGGCACATTATCCACTTTGGGCAGTCATTTCAGATGCTCACTGCTTCATCTTTTGCCTCTGACCTCATCTTCTCTTTGCTCCCCAGGTTACAGTAAATGATAACGATGCCATTAAAGCCTATGAATGTCCTTCCAAGGAGGAAGTGATAACTTCTATTGGCCTATGAAAAATTAAGCAATTATTTATTTTAATTATTTATTGTAGAGTACTTTTACCCCGCCTTTCTCCTTGGGAAAAGGATCCAAGGCAGCTTACAGAATGAGGGATAATATCCAGTCCAGTATCTGGAAGTTGAGTCATGGCTACTGGACTTCTTTTTCTTGAGAGATAGAAACGTTTCGCTGCTCATCCAAACAGCTTCATCAGTCTGAATACAGCTAATGTGAGTCCTCCATCTTAGAGTCTTATAAAGCTTTATAGTCCATTTTTCTGGATTGAGCAGGGGGTTGGACTAGATTACCTTAGAGCCCCATATGATTTCTATGTCTATCAGGTTAGAAAGTCCCCTTTGACCAACAGGGATTTTTCCCAAGCTGAAACTTCAGCCCCTGCAGGTCCTGAGTGAGCCCAGAGAATGCCCCTTGAAACCACCCTGAGTGATCACTCCCTCAAAGGGCTAGAGATGAACACAGATGCAGGGGAAACGTCCCAAATAAGATGAGCCAAATGGTGTTAGGCTATAGCATAGCTGTGGTAGGTATATTGTAGGATGTTGTGGTTAACTTGAAGGTCCAGACGGTGGGCTGTTAGTGACCTCATCTTTGCTAGAGGTTCTGCACTAAAGATGTTCCTGTGATTCAGAACAAGTTTGTGAATAAAATACCCAAGGACTCTCCCAACATATTCTTTTTAACAAACATGAATTGCATCTCATATAAGCATCTCAAGGAAGCCATTCATGTGAGCATTGAGACCCCCTCCCTCAACAGAGGTGGGGGCCTCAAGCATAATCTATCTGCTACTTATCAGGATGTGCTTTCAACAATACCCAGACAAATCAAAAAGCCTTCACCACCAAGGCCGTAGCTAACGTCCTGTACTTTATAGGTTTCAGCATCTTTGTTCACCTTAAGGCTATGGATACTATTGTCTTCCTAACAAGCCTATTCAGGCCATTGTTCATCTTATGAACCTATTTCAGACCAGGGTGACAAGAGGTCAAAGCTGACTATAAGATGGAGGACTCGCACTAGCTGTAATCAGACTGATGAAGCTGTTTGGATGAGCAGCGTAACGTTTCTATCTCTCAAGAAAAAAAAGTCCAGTAGCCATGACTCAACTTCCAGATAAACTCACCTGGATGACTGAGAATCTTCACAGACATCTCAAGGAATGGTGGGTAACAAGTCATAGCATCCTCCCCTTACATTTAAGGGCAAAACAACCTCCCACAGCCTGAAAGGGGAGCTTTTCAGCTGAATCCCTTCTTCTATTTCAGCATCTTTGGCTGTCCTTGCAGTACAGGCAGAAAACTGTTGTCTGCCCTGGTTAGAAACAAATAAATGTGTAGACATTTGTTCACTCTGCCAGTAGGTTGTCCCTTAGTTCTGAACAGTTGAGAGAGATCACCATTATTGCATACTGCCATTTTGCCCAACATAGATCCACCTGCTTTCCTGGCAGATGCTCATGAATTAATTGATAGAGGAAAATACCCAAATGGTTTTCACTGGAAGCTGGTGGGGCTTTAAGGCATCACTGACCCAACAGGACAAGTATTCTTTTCTAAAGGTCTGGCTTGGTGCAAAGCATGGATCCAGTTTCAGATTCTGACATCAGAATCTTTCAGAGTGAGAGAGAAAAAACAACACCCTGGCTGCTGGCTGTCATGATGATTCCCCAACACTAAAAATTGTATAAGGCTTCATATAGGTGTTTTTTCCTTTTAAAGAGGAATTTTAACGAAGCACCATGCATGATTCAGATCCACCCGCTTCCAAAATAACCCAGCATGCATAATGGAAAGGTGATTTTAAAGTAATGATTTATGATTTGCTTTAAAACACACACACACACACACACACACACACACACACACACACACACACACACACACACACACACACACACACACACACACACACACACACACACACACACACACACACACAGCAGTAAGTATGTGTCACGTGCCTATCTGCCTGCTGCCTTTGAGTTGTCTTCCCTTCCAAAAAAACTTAGTTACAAGGGTTCACCAACTCCAGGGCAAACAGGTTTTCCACATTTCATTTCTGTATTGAGCCATATAGAGTTCGTTTCCTCTGGAGTTCCATGATAATGGCTCTAATGAACAAGAGTTCCATGTTGAGCCTGAGTATGACATTGTTTCAGATCTATGGGCCATGGTGACCAAATGAACGAATGAATGAATGTACAATGGAAGGTATGAATGCACATACAGTATAAAACTGCCATAAAAGGGTGGAGGGAGAATCATTGATATGAACACAGAACTATTTACAATTTTTAGGGTAGCACTTTATCAAAATATACCCAATGTGGTGTAGTAGATAGAATGACAGACAAGGACACTCAGGACCAGGGTTCAAATATCTGCTCAGTCTTCGAAACTCACTGGAAAAAAAATTGCTCTTTAAATATCTCACTTACCTTGAAAAGCCATCTTAGAGTCACTATAAATTTGTTCCAACTTGATGGCACAGTACAACAAGTTTTGCCAATACAAATTATTGCCAGTATGCAAAGCACAGCACAAAAGGCTTCTTTGTCCATCACCATCTAGCACATCTAATTCAGTTTCTTTGAAGCAAGCAGAAGGAAAAATATGGGACCAAACTATATGAACTGAAACAGGGTATGCACACAATTTCCAGTGAAAATCCAGAAGTAAACAGAACAAGCGAGCATCCTTAATTCAGAGCTCCTCAATTGATGGACAAACTCAAAGGTTTTGATGCACCCCTCCAAAGCAGGCACTTGTTCAGAACATTTGCAACCTGCTCTGGCATTATTTCAAGGTGAAGAAACATATAAAACCCGGACTGGATATCTCAGTGGATTTGGTACCCGGTGGTGGAATCAGAGGTTGAGAGTTCAATTCCCCAGAGAGCCTCCTGGAAGAAGAACTGGCCAGTTTGGCCGTGGGCAAGCTGTCCAGTCCCAGGGCAATCACAAAATAAGGTAATGGTGGCCACATAGGTTATTCCCTACCTGGAACCCCCTGAGAAATGATCACCGTAAGCCAGAGTTGACTTAATGTCACATGATTATTTAAAAAACACAGAGAGACCAGATTTTGGACAGCTTATGATTCATCACCATAGCTATACCAACTGGGATTGTTGAGAGAATTCAAGTCCCACAGAGTTTGGATACCGCCAGGTACCACATCCCTTCTCACCTTGTTCCACCTCTTAACTACTGCACATTTCGTGTTTTTCCAGAGAGTGTTCATCCTATTCAGCAGAGCAACTTATTTCTCTCTTAAATAGTGCCAGCTAGGCTCTCCATTTACTTGGGGGCAGGCCCTATGTTCAGCTCATAACAGACTTTTCAAGGTTCCACCTGAGATATCCATGATCTCTGTTGCCTTCAGTAGGCATTAGTTACACTGAAAGCCTCCATTGTATCTGAGTTATACAGAAAGAGGCTAAGAAATTCTCGGAACAGGCACTCAACGTCTTACGGGAATTCTTTGGCACAGGCGAGATTTCAGAAAGAATTGCATGTACTAGGTTACATGTGCATTAGAAATAATAAAAAATAGACTCTGGCCATTATTTGCCTCCCATGACTCTGACATACACATTTGTTCCTCTTCCCCCCCCAAGGTTTAAAGGGAGGATGGGTAGAAGTGAAAAGGTGCAAGGAAGAAGATGTGGTACTAAAAAATCAATACCACTTTGCATCACCCGATGCCTACCTGAAAGGATGCTTTGTCTTTTAGTGGTCCATCTTCCATGCCATTAATTACGGTCTTGAGATCTGGCGGCTTTTTGGTACCTTCTCAATGGTAAAGTCAGAAAATATAGAGATTCCTCGGCCTCTTGCAGAATGAACAAATATTTGAGAAGTGCTATCGTATCTCCCCGCAGCGTTCTTCTCTCAAGGCTAAACAGTCTCTCCTCACAGGGCTTGGTTTCCAGAAGGGTACTTTAGGAGACATCACCTCTCACTGACTATCTCTACACAACGTCATTGGAACTCTGAACTTTTAATCATCAGTTCTCCACCAAGGCTCCTTTTTCATTGTTCTCCACTTGAAGTACTGCAGTGGCCGACCAAAGCAAGTTCAACCAGGTTCATCAGGTTAATTGCTAGTTGGCTCAATGTGCTTGGACACAGAGAGGTGGGACACTTGGACATCCCTTCTGAGAATCTCGTTCCCCCAGGCTGTTGTTTTAAGATGAGGCGCAATTAAGCTGTACAAAGAAGGGGATAATTTATGAGAGGAAATAAACAGAAATGGCTCATAATGGCTTGCAAATTAGGATAGTTTGTTCAGAGCTCATAGGTGAAATGATAAAATGCTCTTTCTCCCTTCTTCCCAAATGCACTTGAATTGTAGAGGACTAGTGACAGCTTTGCTGTCTTCTAGGCTGTTTTTTCTGCAAAAAAGTTTTGGGAGAAGCGGAATATGCATCAAACACTGAAGGAAGGAAAATTTCTTTAACCCCATATCATCTCTCTCTCTCTCTCTCTCTCTCTCTCTCTCTCTCTCTCTCTCTTTCTCCCTGCGAGGAAGACAATTGTCAATCAAAAGGAACGAACAAATGAATGAGCGAATGAAGGAATGAACAAATGAATGAATGAACAAACGAATGAACAAACAAATGAATGAATGAACAAATCAATGAACGAACAAACTAACAAATGAACAAACGAAAAAATTATCTAACTAAGGGCGTTTATACACGACCACTAAACTCCGGGGCAAATGGCTCCTAGCTCCGGAGCTTAAAAATGTTTACCCACCAGCTCCGGAGTTAACAGGAAATTAAGTGTGATCCCGCCCACTTTAGCACGTCCCAGCACACTTTTCTTGTACCTGCTCTAGAACAGTGAAAATTATTTGATCCGGTGTAAGGATAGTGAGTGCGGGGCTCTCCTTGCTTCTGTTTGTTGTTTTTTGGCTCCCGCCGCTTTAAGAGCTACTTTTACAGAGACGACAGGCAGAACGAGGTGAGCGGCATGCTTTTCTTTCTCTTTTTCTCCCTCCCCTCACGCAGCCAGCAACCAGGAAGTGCGGAGGAGGTGGGAACGCCCGAAGAGCGATGAACCCCTAAGATCTCTGGTCCGAATTTAAGTGGCCAGCGGATCTTAGGGGTCGTGTAAAAAGACCCTAACTAACTAACTTGCTAGCTAAATAACTAACTAATAAATACCCAGAGAAAACTTTTGTTGGAATTTTTACAACCTCATTTCCTGCCTGTAGAAGGTGTGGTAGGGATGGACTTTTTCTGAGCTGGTACATCTGTCATTCTGTCCTGCAGCAACCAAATATTCCACCCCACCCCTGAATTCAAAGAGAGTGCCACTTCCCTGCTGAGTGTTCCTTTGACTCTCTTTAGTCTGTTGGAAGCAGAACATTCGTAGGCAGTTGATCAGTAAAAAAAAAAATGCTTTTTTATTCTTTCTCCTACAAATGTCTGAGTGCTATTTAATGAGAAAGCGGTGGACTATGTAGGGACACAGTAGCTATCCTCTTCTGTGAGTCCCTTCTACTGCATAAGAATTTTACCAGACTTTCTTTACAATGCAACAAATTCGGTGAACGGCTTTCTTTTTCTAGTGAAGAGAGGGAAAGAGGGGGGAAAACACTTCCCGAGAAATTGCAACTCAGCTCAAGATTCCGAGAGATATTCTTCTTCCCGGCATGAGACTTTGCAAGAACATTGGGACGGATATCATTTGCAAATTACACAAAAGCAACTCCCCGCACCCCCCTCCACCAGTCTCTCAGAAGATTTCTAATACCTCCAGCAGTAATGCTATGCAAGGTACATTGCTTATTGATTTTTCAATTTACAAGTTTGATAAGACTTGAGAAATATTTTAGTTCTTAATCCTCCATATTTATACGTGTGGGGATGGGGGAGGCGGAGGGGGAAGATGTTGTGCAGGAAAATGAATAGCTATTTGACAGTTCTTTTATGTCAGCAATATTTTCATGAGTTAATTGTGTTTTTCATATACTGCGGAGCTACTTACTCATTGCAACTTCACCCTTGCTCATTGCTGGGTTTGCTGGAGAAGGCAGAGAGGTTTGTCTAAAGGCAAGAACAGTGTAGCAATGGGCTATTTATGTTTAATTGAATGCTGAGGGCTGGTTGGTTTTTCTGCCTTTTAGACTACTTGTTTCAGTGAGATACATTTTTATATAAAATAGACATATGACTTTCTGTTGTGCCATTTCTTTTAAAATTCTGATGTCTTTCAAAGCAGCAAGGCCTCGGGATATCACCCTACTATGGCTTCAGCAAGTAATCATAGTTCTTCTTCCAAATAACTGACTGAGTGGTACAAATGTTCTTATAGAATCCTCTCTTCAGTGGGCTTCATCATCTTCCATGCTCAGGCTCAGGTTGTTCTTGTGACATCTAACGCACTGCAGAGGAGAACATAAGAACATAAGAAGAGCTATGCTGGATCAGGCCAAAGGCCCATCTAGTCCAGCTTCCTGTATCTCACAGTCTGGGAGCGCATGAGACTAGATCTCTGTTTCCTGATACCACTCCCATGCATCTGGTCCTGGAAGTACCCTGGATTTAAGCCTGGAGATGACACATCTCCATCATGGTTTGTAACCTGTCATGGACTTTTCCTCCAGGAATCTGTCCAATCCCTTTTGAAGGCATCCAGGCCAGATGCCATCACCACATCTTGTGGCAGGAAGTTCCACAGACTAACAACATGCTGGTAAAAATAAAATTCTTTGTCTGTTCTCCCAGCACTCAATTTGAGTGGTTGTCCCCTAGTTCTGGTATTGTGTGAGAGGAAGAAGAGCGTCCTTCTATCCACTTTACTCATGCCCTGCATTATTTTGTGTGTCTCAATCATAAACCCCCTCACATGCCTTTTTTCCAGACTAAAGAGCCCCAAATATTTTAGCCTTTCCTCATAAGGGAGGTCCCCCAGCCAAAGTAATCATTTTAGTCACTCTCTTCTGCACCTTTTCCAGTTCCACTATGTCTTTTTTTGAGATGGGGTGACCAGAATTGTACATAATACTCCAGGTGCGGCCTTACTATCATTTTGTACAATGGCATTATAATGTTGGCTGTTTTATTTTCAATCCCCTTTTTGATAATCCCTAGCATGGAATTGGCCTTCTTCACCGCTGCCACACATTGGGTAGACAATGTGTGCCATTAAGTGAAATTTCAACACTTCTAATTCCTATTGATTTTTTTTTTTGGAAAATGAGTTATTGAAGCATATCCTTAATTTTATCTGGATTATATCCACCGTTCATGTAGCCCTTGGAATTGATCTTAATCCAATACTTCCAGAAATCAGCCAGCAGAGTTTTGGGATTTAGGTAGAATTATATGTTACGATCCTCTATAAAAAGCACAACAAATTTATTATGTCATATATGCCATCTTTATATCCTAGCTTTCCTCCAACAAGCTTAACTTTTATTTGTTTATTTATTAATTTTTGACTCCAGCCATCTGGTAGCAAACCACCACTCTGGGCAGCTTACAATAGAAAATAAACACAATAAAACCACCACAAAAGACAAACTTATCCCCCACTTGTACACCCCCACCAACTGTGCATCCAAAATCCCACAGAGGAAACAACAATAGTACTAAAATCAAATAAAAATTAGCACAGCGGGGTGGGGGTGGGGTGGGAGTCAAGCAACATCAAATGCAATTCTTAGTCTTCTTTCCTCCTGGAGGAAAAGTCCATCACAGGTTACAAACCATGATGGAGATGTGTCATCCCCAGGCTTAAAACCGGGGTATTTCAAGGATCAGATGCAGGGGAGTTGTTGCAGGAGACAGAGATCTGGTCTCGTGCCCTCCCAGAGGCATCTGATGGGGCCACTGTGAGATATGGGAAGCTGGACTAGATGGGCCTTGGCCTGACCCAGCATGGCTCTTCTTATGTTCTTTTGTTTTATCATTGGGGAGGAAGAGATGGTCCTAATAAAGTCAGTTGAGCCTATCTGGAAGTTGAGTCATGGCTACTGGACTTCTTTTTTGAGAGTTAGAAACGTTTCACTGCTCATCCAAACAGCTTCCTCAGTCTGAATACAGCTAGTGCGAGTCCTCCATATTATAGTCAGCTTTGACCTCTTGTCACCCTCATCTGAATTAGGCTCATAAGATGAACAATGCCCTGAATAGGCTCACTAGGGGGACAATAGTATGCATAGCCTTAAGGTGAACAATGGCTTAAGGTGCTGAAACCTATCAAGAATGGGTTGTTAGCTATGGCCTTGGTGGTGAAGGCTATGTGATTTCTCTGGGTACTTTGGAAAGCACACCCTGATAAGTAGCAGATGGACTATGCCTGAGGCCGCCACCATTTCCCTTTTTTCCACTACTATATCTGACTACCTCCACCCTACAAGATTCCACAGAAAGAGAGAGGCTCCATAGCCAGGCAGCTTCCCAACCCTTGATCTCACCGTGGCAACTAGGACCCCAATGAAGCCGTCACCTGTGACCTGTAAGGGAAACGGCAGTGCTCTGGCTTTCAATTAAAGGCTGGCAACCCTGATCCAAAGCAGTTCAAGGCTGAACTGAGGTGGCCCGTGGAGCTGATGCCACGGCTGAGAGACGGAGGTTTTAACAACAACGCCATGATGAGCGCTCTTCTTTCTTCAAGGACAGTCGCTTTAACCAGGATGTGAGTCGGATGCCAGGGGTGGGGGAGGGGAAGAAGAAATTTATGAACTGTCTCCCTGTCCATATTCCAGGGCTATAGCTGCTATCATTTGGGCCATAAAACTTAATGAGGGGATAAGGAGGGAGGGGGTGCCATGGACTCTGCGTGTTACTGCCAAGTTCTACTTTTTGGTTGGAGATGATGACATTTCATTTTGAAACAGGGAAGAAATATAAGGTAACATGCCGTTGCCTCTATTTTTAGGTGTGTGTTTTTCTCCACTTCCCTCTGGCTGCATTTGGGGGAGGGCTGGTGCAGGATTCATCAGGGCCACTTGACGCCGCTCTCCTTAGAACACTCTTGTTGGCTGCCACCTGCCAACACAAATCCTCTGAGAGATGATGGAGAAGATTTTATGTTTTGGCCAGAGAAGGTTAAGGGGAGTCCACAGAGGCATTCTGAAATATCTGAATGTTTATTTATTTTTATTTATGTTTATTTTATTTATTTTAGAGTATTTTTACCCCACCTTTCTCCTTGGAAAAAGGACCCAAGGCGGCTTACTGAATGAGGGATAATATACAGTCAATACAATTAAGACAATTAAAACATGTACAATCAAGACATGTTCAAGTATTGAGAACAGGGAATTGAGGGACATCTTGCTTTTGTTTTTACGGCAGTTCGTGTGTGTGTGTGTGTGTGTGTGTGTGTGTGTGTGTGTGTGTGTGTGTGTGTGTGTGTGTGTGTGTGTGTGTGTGTGTGTGTGTGTGTGTGTGTGTGTGTGTGTGTGTGTGTGTGTGTGTGTGTAGATTGTGGCATCCCAATGAATCCCCGAATAGCATGTCACTTTGGGTGGATTTCCAGCTGATTCCAGGCTTTACAATCTTATGGTATGTTGATCAGAACTCAGCTCCTCTGGCATTTGGCAAGGGAATCCTCATTTGCCCTTGTACTGACTTGGGGGGGGGGGTTGAGCAATTCTGATTACTGTATATTCATCCTGTCTTATTTCAAACACACCCTGGTTCATGTCTTTTCCCTTTGGAGGCACTAAGGAAAGATCACAGATGAGTAAGTGGAGGATGACAAAAGATAACACGCTCTTTTATCCTCAACAGCTCTCTTCCTCCCTAACCACCCGAGCGCTGATAAAATAAAATAATAGCTACAGCTGGTTATGGCTGAGTTTGCTGATGCTCCTTGAACAAACCTAGGAAGATCTGAAGGAGCCACAAGCTGTTCTGAACTTCGAGCACCGTGTTTCCTTCCACTGGTTCCCCAGGATTTCTTGAGCTAATTTTGACCTGTTCCTCTTGCGGCTGGAAAGGAAACTTTGTTTTCGACTGCCACTGGCTACAGACAGAGCAGTGGTATTCCAGCAGTTAACCTGGCATCCCAGAGTGTTGCTGGATTTTAAATCCACTGGCTATCGCTTCAGCATCTGTTGTTTGCTCAAAAGCCTCGTAAACGTGCAGGGAGGGAACACTCCCATTTAGAGAAATTGAAAAGAACACAAGCATTCTCCTCTCCAAACTATCATCATAACTACAGGTACTGTTGCAATAAGAGGCGTTTCCTAAAGAGGAAAGCCTTTGCTTCATAGAACATAATAACATAAGAAGAGCCATGCTGGATCAGGCCAAAGGCCCATCTAGTCCAGCTTCCTGTATCTCGCAGTGGTCCCACCAAATGCATCTGGGAGCGCATGAGACTAGATCTCTGTCTCCTGATACCACTCCCCTGCATTTGGCCCTTGAAGGACCCTGGTTTTAAGCCTCTACTGGGCCATCAAGTCAATTCTGATTGATGATTTCCCTTTTTAGGATTTTCTCGGTAGAGAATATTTAGAAGTGGTTTCCCATTCCCTTTTTCTTGGGGTGCCCTGGGGCTGTGCAGCTTGTCCAAGACCACACAAGCTCACTCTACTCACAGGAGTCCCCGTGGGGAACTGAACTCCCAACCTTCGGCTCCATAGTTAGGGTCCCAACTCACTGAACAATCTAGCAGTCTTCCAATAAAGGATGCCGTACAACTGGGGAGTATTTTCTGATAGTCATGCATGGAGAGATGCACTGTCTGTAAAGCAGGACACATGGCCACTTGGGATGGGCTATTCGTTTCGGAAGCAGCACATTCCAAAATGACCCATGCGAGCCCAGGTGCTGTTCAGAAGGCTTCAAAACACAAAGAGCCAATCCCTTACCTCCCTGCATGGTTGTATCAGGCTAAAGTCCAATCAGGAAGAAGTCTCCTGACATCATCTGTCCTTCTCCTTGGCACTGGCCAATCAGACAGGGAGGCGGGATGATGCCTTTCCCTGTACAGCTCCTGATTGGCCAGCACCAGGGAGAAGGATATATATAAAAACTGACCTGGCATGAGAGTTCTTCTTTCTGTAAAGAAGGAATATATATAGTGCTTCGGCATAAATATTTCAGAGGTAATGATCCTGTTTTTGCAATTTAAGGGAAGTGGAGCAATTGTAAATTCAACTAATGGGAGTTCTTCTAGCCATCGTTATAAACTAACGGCTCTTCACTGTATTCTGAAGGGAACAGTCAATAAAACGAGATTAATGACTCAGGTGCCATAAAACAAAATCAATAGAAAGATAAGCAGGAGAGGGCTTCAGCTGGTTTGTTTGCATCTTTTTACATGCAAGGTCTGCTTTCCTCTACGGTGGAACAATTTTGATTCATCTTTCAGCCAGGAAGGGTTTGAAGCACAGATGAAGAAGATTTTTTTTAAAAGTAATTTTTCCTCCAGTCTTGGCTGGGCCGTCCTCTCCCCTTATTGTTGTTACTGTAAGATGGAGACGTATCTTCTTCGTGTACTGACAAGACTTCTTTCATGAGTGACATTTTGTGCAAATTTGGTGGGCTGCACAAAACATGAATGCAGGATTTGAGCATGCAGCTGAAAAAAAGATGACATCTGCTACCTGGGTACACAGACTTTGAAGTCTTCAAAAGTTGTTTGTGTCCTTTAGATGCATGAGCCGGTCGATGAGTATTTATCTTCGTGTGTGGACTTGATTTATGCTTTGCTTCATGATAATGCTAAATGGGAATTTGTAATTTTTCTTCTTCAGCAATGCTCCTGAGTCGGTAGGCATTTCCTGGATGAAAGGTGAATCAAAGGACCTTAGGGCTGAACAGAGACATTTTGTGCAAAATGTAGAAAACTCAAGGGGGGGGGCGTTCCTTGCCTCATTCTCATGTCAGATGTGAGAAATCTTACAGAGGTTAATTGCTTGTTGACTAGCTATCTCAGTATGCTGGGAATGTTCACCTGGTTGAGATAAAATAATTTCAGAAGAATTGTTCCCTCCACATTACAGAGGCATGAGACTTCTGATAAAAGCCCATCAAATCTTTCGGCAAAATGTGAGAAGGGAGGTATAGCTGTGCCTCCTTCACCTGAAAAAAAAATCAAGCCCAAAGCCTTTGAACTGCCTCCCCGTGAAGTCAAGGAATGCTTCACTGACTAATGAGTTGAATTTATAGCTCACGCCTTTTCCAAAATGAGTACTGAAGGGAGCTATAACTAAATTTTAAATAAAAGTGGAGAATTAGAATTCAAACATCTTCTCTCATGAAATAAAACACATCCCCATAAAACATCCGATAAAAAAGTTAAAAATGAACAACAGGGAGCAAGGACCCTCCAGCAAAGACAGGACCAAAAATACTGTTTTATGAACTTGTCAACTTGGAGGTCCCCAGGCTTAAGAACCTAAGAAGAGCCCTGCTGGATCAGGCCAAAGGCCCATCTAGTCCAGCTTCCTGGATCTCACACTGGCCCCACCAGATGTGTCTGGGAGCGCACGAGACTAGATATCTGTCTTCTGATACCACTCCCCTGCATCTGGTCCTTGAAGTACCCCGGTTTTAAGCCTGGAGATGACACATCTCCATCATGGTTTGTAACCTGTGATGGACTTTTCCTCCAGGAATCTGTCCAAACTCCTTTTGAAGGCATCCAGGTCAGATGCCACCACCACATCCTGTGGCAGGGAGTTCCACAGACTAACAATACGCTGGGAAAAAATTTTTTTTTCTTTTGTCTTCCCACTCCCCCAACCCTCAGTTTGAGTGTACATCCCCTAGTTCTGGTATTTTGTGAGAGGGAGAAGAGCCTCCCTCTCTCCACTTTACTCATGCCCTGCATTATTTTGTATGTCTCAATTATATTCCCCCTCAGCCACCTTTTTTCCAGACTAGGCCCTTTGCTTTGTCATTTGCAATACAAGCTTGGAATTCTGGGAGTTGTAGTCCAAAACATCTGGTGTGCTGAAGGTTCTCCACTACTGCTCTGTCTAGATCAGGGGTCCTCAACCTAAGGCCCCGGGGCCGGATGCGGCCCCCAAAGGTCCTGAATCCGGCTCCCGGGACCAATTGCAACCCCCCCCACCTACCCCCTGCTTTGCGAGCAAGCCAGCCTCCGCAGCTGCTTCTATTGCTGAAGCAGTTCAAAGCAGTGGGCTATGTCGTTTCTCCCACTCCCCCCAACTACCACCCAGATGATCAGCATGCTGGCTAGTGGGGCATTCAGAGTGGGAGGGCTATGGCCTGAGGGGCTTGAGTTTGCCTGGGCTGCCTCCTCCTTCCCAGCACAATGAAGGAAGGAAGGAAGGAGAGCCGCTCCAGCCGCTGCCACTGTAGGAGGAGGAAGAGGTGCCGCAGAGGGATCCCAGCGCTGTCCCCTCAGGGTGGTGATCTAGAGCAGGAAACATTGCTGGGGCCCTGGAGACACAATGATCATGGGCCAATCATGGGGGGCTCCGTCCACTTGCCCTGCCCCCTTTTTTCCATGGTAGCCTTTTTTTTTTTTTTACTGTGGTCCGGCCCCCAGTGGTGTCTGGGGCGTGGTGGACCGGCCCGCTGTTTGAAAACTTTGAGGACCCCTGGTCTAGATGGAGTGCAACTCCCAGAATTTTGAGCCTACATTTCCAATGTTTATTTATTTATTTGTTTGTTTGCATTTATATAGAAAGATAGATACACTATCCATCTAAGCACAAGGCCACTCTGGAGGGTTCACAACAATAACAATAAGGCAGATACAAACAAAACCCAATAAAACAATAAAAATAAGCAATCAATAAAAAGAGGCAGTGGCAGAAAAGGTGTACCACTGAGAGCTATGTCCCAGACTCAGGGAAAACCTGGTTGAATAGACAGGTTTTTAGCATTCATTCAATTGTTCGGGGGGAGGGTATTTCAGGAGGAAGAGAGTTCCAGAGGTGAAGGGCTACCATGGAGAAACCCTAGTTCTTTGTTTTCTCAGTGTCAGAGTCTTTGATCTCTCTGCCTGGGAGGAACAGTTACCATGGACTGACCTAAGCTGTTTATGGTTTTTTTTAATGTTATCATCATCTCATTGAAGTCAATGTGGAAGTGGACCAGTAGCCAGTGTAAGGTGGCCAGAGTGGAAAAATATGTTGGTGTCTTCTCACCCCAGTCAGTAATCTGGCCAGAGTGTTCTGGCCCAGTTGAAGCTCTTGCATCAGCCTCATAAGCAGCCCCGCACAGAAACCACTGCAGTAGTCTAATCTTGTGACTACTATCAAATCCATTCATGGACCCATGTAGTGAGGGTCCTGGTATCCAGGCAGGGACACAGCTGACAATCCACTGAAGATGGAGATTGGTCAAGTGGACCACAGATGCTATCTGAGATTCCATAGACAGTGCTGTGATAAAGAGCTGTGGGAGTTGTGGTCCAAAACATCTGGAGGGCCAAAGGTTCCCGAGCCCTGTCCTAATGCATGCTTTCATGGACTCTCTATGAGGCCTAAGATACTATCCAACAGTTGCCAACATTCTGAGAGTGGTCATTTCAGCTTAATGAGATAATTCCTCATGATTTCTACAACTACCTTGTGAGTTCCTGGCTTTGGTACAGAAACAAGAAGCAGATTTTTCTTGTGGTTGCAGCTTTTGGCAAAGCATGCAAAGTGTGATCTGCAGAAAATGCAACACTAACACCTTTTCTGTTTGTGAAATTAAGCAGACATGCACGTGCACACACGGAGCCTATACAGTTGGATAGGAGTTATTTATGATAATGATATGATAAATAATAAATAGCATCCTAAGCTATTAATTTACTATTTAATGCAACAAGGAAACAACCCCCATTTCTAATACTATTTTTATAGAAATGTGCAGAAACCGGGTTTTTCTTTTATCCCTCAAAACTGAACCAGAGTCGTCGTTTGCATCACAACGGTCAATCCATCTTGTGGCCGAGAGTTCCAGTTGTGAAACTTAATCATGCTTCCTGGGAAAAAGCACACAGCTTGTCAAAACATTTCACACGGAAAGCTGGCAACCCTGACATCAAAGGCTTTCGGAGCATTGGACCGTGGTGAATGTGTTTCAGAAAAATGGGTGTGTGTGTGTGTGTGTGTTCCTATTTATTTGTCATGCCAAAGTGTGACGGAACATTGGGAATCAGTTTCGTTTTAGGTAAGGTGATTATTAAACCGCATAATGGTGCAGGAGGGTCAAAAATATATGTGAGGCTTTTTGATTTATGCGGCAGGCTCCAGTGCACCTCCAAATGCCAAGAGCAGCCGATAGTTTGGCTCTGTCCAATTGTGCAGGGTTTTCACGGTGAAAAATGACTTCCTCCTCCTTGGATCACAGAGATTGTGTAATTGCAAATTTTAATCAATCCAACATGAGGTTTGCCAGCTCTCTCGGTGCTGACTACACAGCTCTACCAAGCAATAATTCTGTTGTTCGTGCATGGGTCCATGTGGGCCAACCCCCCAGAGATTCATGGCTAACGGTGAGTGTGGCTGCCTAGTCTGAGTTTTGCTGCTGCTATTTTTATTGTTTCTCTGAATTTCCGAGGAGGCTGCCTTGGCTTAAGCAGAGAGGGATACGCAATGGAGGCAAAGGCAAAACAGAAGTGGAATCATTTTTCTTTCATAAAGAACAAGGAATGGGCTCAAAGCTGGATGTGTTCCATCTGAAGATGCTTACAAGAACCTGTCAGTTACTCTTGGACTGAATTAATATAATGATTCATAGTGTGCCCTGACCGCTATAGGTTAGGGCAGCAATTTTAAAACCCCAGGACTAATATAAATTATGAGCATTGCAATACAACATTTATATTCAATGCTTACACGTCTTGGGAATTTATAATCTACTTCCTTTAGCAAAGGCAGCAACAATTATGTATGTGTTTTAAACTGACTTTATTATTTTATAATGCTGTATTTGACCTGTTTACTGTATTGTTTTGTTGTAAACCGCCCGGAGTTCCACTCTGGATGACAGGCGCTATATAAGCCCTAAAATAAATAAAAATAAAATCACATTCCAAATTTGTATTACAGAAAGGGGGAGTGCAGAAATGCAAATCTATTGAGGATCTGTGTAGCTGTGTCACTTCAATTCCCATGCAAACATTCCAAAGTGTAACCATCATTGAACAGAATGAGACCTTTTTGGTAAGCAAATTTCAAAGACTGCAGTGGTGCTGTGAAATCTATTTCAGAACCCAAATACTAATTAGAAACAGCCTGGGTGGTTTTGCACAAATAAACTGCAGGGAGGCGTTTGGGGACTTGAATCATAGGACTCGTGGTCAAGTCAGACGTAAGTTGTGCTGATGACTCAAAGACTCAACTAGGCTTTTATTTTTCCTCGATGGTTCATATTTGACTTCTACCTTGGACAAAAACCACCCAACCTCCCATTTTTATGTGGAAAAAAATTGTTTTTGATAAGGACTTGAACTTGGGGGTTGGCACTCAGTGCCAAAGACTTGGACTCAGGCTTGGCACTGAGAACCAAGGGCTTACCTACATCTCTGCAAGGAAACAGATCTGATCAATGGCAAAGGACAAGAGCTGGACAGAAGTCGGGGGGGGGGGTAACATTTCAGCCACTGGACCCCATGACAACTGCCATTTTTAAAACTAAGAAAGGTTTTTAAAGTGAAAAAATATATTATGCTGTCTAGTAGGGAGGTGCACTGGAAAAAATTCAGATGAGATTCACATTCAGAATTGCAGCCACTTGGATTAGGAATTCAGAATTTTAATAATTCAGAATTTCTCACAATCTCTAACCACATTACATATGAATGTTATATACAGTAGTCATTATTTTTCCCTTTAAACAACACAAGTAAGCCATTTTTACAGGATTTTCCTGTGTCCTTTGATACCTTCCCAGTGAATGCACACCAACAGCTAGCAGCCCCTAGGGATTAAGAAATGATAGCAATGATTGAACCCTAAACCGTCGAAATGCAAATAGAAACAATCTTACTTCTAAAGTGTTTGTTGAAAATCTTGCAGGGTTATAGGATGGCCATGGCTCATGTGGTTGAAGGTTCAGCCCCCACCCCCGTGATCCTGTGCAGTCATCACATGAGTTGAGGTAATGTTCTCAGCAATACAGTCGTCCACTGCCATTTCGCAGTTCATATATTGTGGTCCCGGTATATTGCGGGACCGTCGTATATGAAATGCAAGGCCACCTGGGGCAAGCTGCTTTGGCCTGATTGAGGCATCTTGCACTTACCCCAGGACTGGCGCTGCCCCATACGGGCCTCTGACGGGCTTCCTGGATCTGTTAGAGGCCCCAGAAGTGGTTTCCGGTGAACCGGAAGTCACTTCCGGAAAACCAGAAGTGACTTCCAGATCACCCAAAACCACTTCTGGGGACTCCAACAGGCCCTGGAAGCCCATTGGAGGCCCGTTTGGGGCAGCGCCAGGCATTAGGTCAGAGTAGGAGACCCCAGATAGGCCCCCCAGTCCTGACCAGACCCAGCATCCGCATATCGCAGATTTTCCATCATCGCGGGTCAGGTCGGGTCCCTAACCCCCACAATAGGCGGGGGATTACTGCAATATATTTCTGTTACACTATCTCTGTTATTGTGTCAAGTGTTTGGAGGGGGCTCGGACTTCAAAGATCATCAGGAATCCCTGACTTTACCAAAGACCTGGTCCTGGGGAAGACAGAAGCGGTGAGTATGGATTTGTTGATAGGGATCAGCCAGCAGCACAGGCAAATGCATTGTCTCCATTCCACTCAAGATCGTGACAAGCCCCCCCCCCCGCCGCACATCAAAATGTAACACCCTGTCCATTCCACTCTGAAACATTCAACCCACAGTCTAAAATGATGGGATGGCACAGTTGGGAGCTCTCTGTTTCACCGCCGTAGAACTGATAACAGGCCTTTTGTTCCGAAATGTCAGAGCTCATATTGCAGTTCTTCCATGCATCGACTCTCCCAGAAAAGACTTTAAAAGCTTATTCTTTTGCTCTGGTTTTGTTTGCTTAGAGACTTTTAAGCTCAGTGAGTGATCCCTGGCTGGGGAGAGTTGTCACGTGATTTATTTTATATAAGAATGCAAGTGGCACAAGAGAGCGGCATTGTTTTTTGACAGATTGTCAGGCCTCCGGCAAATATTGCAAGCCCGTGCTCATCACACTCAAGCTGTGGCAAATTTCAGTGGAACGATGGCTGGCTGGACTTGCATCAGTCGGCTTGATTTCTGAATATATCTGTATTTCCATATTCTGTATAAATATGGTCTCCCTGGCTCTTGTTTTTTTTTTTTTAAGATTTCATATGCTGTGACTCAGACTCCTTCCAAACCTGCAGTGACACCTCTTGGGGGTTTGCTTTTAGATGCAATTAATAACTCTTTTTAACTACCAGAATCCATCGGTTCTGACTTGACCATTCACTGGGAATATTCTTAGCCTCCCTTTCTCACCATCATCTTGAAGGACATTCTGCTTTGTTTTGAGGAGACGTATGGGCAAAACACTCCTGGTGGGCAGATGCCAAGTTCAGGTAACCAGGCATAATTTTTATACCATATGTTGTTTTTTGATCTATCCAGAATTGTGAGTAAACTGAACTTTTTTATTCTTTCTCTTACAAGCGTCTCTGAGCCCTTTTACACGACCCCTAAGATCCGCTGGTAGCTTAAATTCGGATCCCCCCAGCCAGATATCATGTGGGTTTTGTTCCTCTTCTTGTGTTCCCACCCTTCTGCACTCTGTTGCTTCTGTCTGTGGTGAGGGGAGGGAGAAAAAAGGGAGAAAAAAATGCAGGCTCACCTCCATTCACCTCTGCCTGCCGATGGAGCAGCCCCATAGGGATTTTCGTCTGTTAAAGGGGCAGTGGGGACAACAAAAACACACAGAAGGCAAGGAGAGCCCGGCATCCACAGCTTTACAATCCGCATCAGAAATTTTTTAACCTCCGGAGACCAAGTACTTGTAAAGTGCACTGGGGCGCGCTTAAGTGGGCGTGGGCGTACTTTATTTTTTTTAAGTCCACTGCTGGTGGGAAAACAATTTTATGCTCTGGATCTGCAAGTGTTTTGCAGCGGATTTTAGGGGTCTTGTAAAAGGGTTCTCTGAGTGAGTTATGCAGACGGTATGTGTCAGTTGATGAGAATAAAAATAAGAGGTGGTCTACTCTAGAGAGGCTTGAAGCTAATTCTGTTGTGTAGGTCCCTGAACTCCCCCCCCCCAATTGTATATATAATAAGAGATATTTAAGCCACAAAATTTCACACTTTACCAATAATGTTATGGGTAGAGGCTCAAGGCTAGCCGTGTGGCGATTAAAGAACCCAGATGGACATTGCAGTGTGGAATAAATAATATCAGTTACTCAGAATACAAATGGGGGCCTGGCTTATGGGAAGTGGGTGTGGCTTGGCTGAAAGGGGTGTGGCTCTTTCCCCCCAAAAGAAAAGGTAAGTATATATGAACGTTTGTGAGGGAGGGGATGCAGAGTCTTTGTGGGAGGATCCTGAAGTAAGAAATCTTGAGTTGTCTGACCAGCAGAGCCATCACACCCCTTGTCATTGGCACATTTTATTACATATGGTTTACATTCTAGAGTATGCACAACATCAGTGATTGGTTACAAGAGTAAAGATGGCATATGCTGGCTTGGTGAACCATAGGCAGTCGTCTCGTGAACAGAGCATGCTTTGCACAGTTATTGATTACAATAACACATGTCCTTGCTGTTTACAGACGGAAGGTGAGTAAATGAGGAGTAAACAGGAATAGGTAAAGGGAAATGAAAAGTAAACAGAATTAGTCCAGTAACCAAGAGTAAATAAATGAAAGATGAACAGAGTTGAGTCAGAGTGAGTAAACAAGTTGAGTAAATGAAAGGTAAACGAGGCTTGAGCTAAATAGTAAATAATAGGTAAATTAAATTTACCCAAGCTGGTTTAGCGGGATTACCAGGTCTGGTCTGCTATGTGTGGATTCTGCCAGAGTTCACCAGGAGGGCTTTCCCTCTCATGTAATGTCCTCTAGGCCTAATCCCAACTGTCTGAATCAGACTGCATCAAGTATTCTCTCCATTACGGATAGTCTTTGGACCAATTGGGAGGTGGAACTTCCCTTCAAAATCTAAGCTCCTCCTGCTCTGCTAATAGGGTTTTACCCTCTTCACTTCCCCCACCTCTGAATCTGATACACATCCCTCTTGCCTTGCTCTCAGCAGCCGTCGGAAAATAATTATTTGCCTGAATTTGGCAGCAGCCACAATTGGTCCTGGAGGAGATGTATTTTCCGCATCCAAAAATTCTGACGGCCAAAAATACCTTCAAGAAGAAAGATAAAATCAGCTGAAACTTTGCTTAACGTGATATAGTTGTTTGTTCTGGTTTAGTGTGTTTTCCTAGCTCTGAATGTGTTTATAGTCCCATTACATCGGCGGTTAGCATTTTTTGTTTGTTCGCTTCACCTTTCCTTATCTGAAGGCACATTAAAAAGTCGATAACTACACTGCCTCATTAATGAGAATTCCTGAAGATATAAAGATACACCTTGCACTTTCATCATGTCTGGCTTCTACAGATTCACCAAGGCATATATCTGGGGCAGAATAATGAATGCCTAGCCCCAAGATTTTTTTTTCTACAGTACAGCAGGTACCCATTTCTATAACATGGAACAAATATTTGTTAGCAGTTTTAATAGGGAAACAGCATTATGGATGTTTAGCTACATGTTGTTTAATTGTTTGGGCTTATCCATATGATCGAACCTTTGCTGTTTTGTCACCTTTGCAGCAAGGAGCTGTGGTGGCATAGGGCAGTGGTTCCCAAACATTCCTAATGGCGCAACCCTTTAATACAGCCTCTCATGTTGTGGTGACCCCTTGCCCTGTTTGGAAGAGGCCACAAGCTCCCTTTGGCAGGCCACTGCCGCAGGTGCCATAGAGAACTTCCCTCTATATAGGCACTCTCAGGCAATCGCAGCCTCCGGTGCCATTGACTGACATCCCCTCTAACCTATCAAGCTGTAACTCACTCTTTCCCCCTCCCTCCCCCTCCTTCCCCAGACCTAAGCCGTTTGTGCCTTTTTCTTCACTGGCTCATGATGACCTCTGTGTAATGGTCATTCGACCCCCAGGTTGGGAACCACTGACATAGAGTAACCTTAGCTTCTGCTTATATTTCCCTCTTCTCTTTTTATAAGAGCTTTCAATATTCAAGAGGCCTCGTGGCGCAGTGGTTAAATGCCTGTACTGCAGCTAAAACTGTGCTCACAACCTGGGGTTCAATCCCAGGTAGCCGGCTGACGGTTGACTCAGCCTTCCATCCTTCCGAGGTTGGTAAAATGAGTACCCAGCTTGCTGGTGGGGAGATGTGTGGCCTGCATAATTAAATGCAGAGTAGAGATGGGCACGAAATGAGCGATTTTTCGTTTTCGTTTTCATTTTTTCGTTTCGTTACGCAATGAAAACAAAGCAAAATTTTTTAAAAAACAAAACGAAAACGAAAATGAAACGGCCAAATTTGCCATGTTTTTCATTTTCGTTGCAGCAGATGCATTGAACTAAAAAGAATGCTAACAAAACAGCAATTTTTCGTTTTCATTTCGGTTTTTCATTTCGTTACCTAACGAAACGAAAATGATTTTTTTTTGCAAAAAATGTCACGAAAACGAAAACAAACTGAAACGGACCCCTAAACGACCAAACGACAAATGAAACACCATTTTTGGGGGTCGTGCCCATCTCTAATGCAGAGAGCTATGGGGCGGTATATAAGCAGAACACTTTGCTTTCTCTCGTCCCATCACCCTCATAGGTATGTTGGTGAATATTCAGGAGAGGGCAATCTCTGTTGCTGCTTCCATACTCTGGAACTCCCTCCTACAGGAAGCTAGGCTGACCCCATTTCTGTTGTCCTTCCTCAGGCAGGCAAAGGCCTTTATTTTCAGGCAGGCTTTCCCTTAAAAACGGGTGGTTTGAGAGCAATTTTAAATGGATCATAATGCTCCCTTTGTTTTAATATTGATCTTATTAGTTTTTAAATACAATACATGTTTCATTTTTAGCTTTTAAATATCATTTTATGATGTAGGCTGCATTTTGGACCTTTTGGGGAGAATGGCAGGATAGAAATATTTTAACTAAATCAATAAATCATAAATATCTCATAAGGACTAGCATATTTGATTGGGTTGGAGAGGCAAGAATGCCAAAGAAATGAATGGATAACACTGTCCCGTGCTGTAATTTCACCTGCAGTGACAGGGGGCCAACTGGGGGTCCTTCCAAGTACTGGTGGAGAGGAGGTACACTGTCCCATGCTGCATGAACTCCCTTCCCCCTTTACATTTTGGGCAGAATTATACCAAGCAATCAGTTCTCTTCTTGGTTTCTGCCTGAAAATGTTGCACTGCTCTAACTGATTGTGTCTAAATGCAAATAGGTTTGTCTTCATGTCTCTTCCGGCAAATGTGTTTGCTCTCTTTGTTTCTTCCTCATTTTCTGGTGTAAGGAATCAATGCAAATCAGAGCACTGCCGTTACACTACTGCATTTGAGACATAGACTCAGAAAGCCACACACCTTTCCTATAGGTTGGTATTCCCAAAAAGACTTGCTGTTTACACCTTACTTCCTTACTGCTGTACAAAAAATGTAGAATTGTAGTAAAGTTGCACGTGGGAAAAGGTTTGTATGTCTTTCTTTTCGGATCTCTTTGCAAGTGACTCTATCCCCCCCCTTTTTTTTGTTCCTGTTTTTCGTACACTGGTCCTTTTGTATTATATGAAGAAACTATAACCCTAACCCTAACCCTTTCCCATTCATGCTTTTGGGCATTCTAAAAGTCCTAAACAACTCTTAAAATGACTCCAAAAAGCAGAGAAAAGGCAACAGAGATTAAGCTTACTCCAAATGCAGGCAACAGTTAATGAGAAAGAAAAGTACTGTTACACCTAGGCAGGCAGTAGTTTATAGAGAAAGAAAAACTCTGTTATTGTCCACCTCCCAGTGCCAACTACCAAAGGAGGCCCAAAGAAGGATGCTCTTCCAGCCAAGAGAGAAGGATGCTCTCCCAGCCACCACCACCAGTCCTACACACAGAAGAAAACAATGGCTTATTCATTCCCCATTGCTTCCTCTCATAAAAATTGTCATCCTTCCAAATTTACTTTCTGGAATGTATAGATGTTTCATAGACCCAAACATTATAAAAGGAAAACAAACAAAAAACACAATGAGTGCAGTGTCACTCAACCTCGCAGGACCACAGAGATCCTCTGCACTAGGGCAGTCCAAGAGAAAAAAGGAAATAAGTAGCTAGCCAATCAGTCTGTTACTTCCTGGATGCCTGGAATACACCAAAGCTATCAACAACAGCACAAAATAGTTCATCCCAAATCACTCCCAAATGGGCACTTTTAATAGAATAAATGGATAGTTAATCAAGCAAGTAACACTTTTTTAAAAAATCAGCAAGCCAAAATACATGCAAGGATACCTATCTATCTATCTATCTATCTATCTATCTATCTATCTATCTATCTATCTATCTATCTATCTATCTATCTATCTATCTATCTATCTATCTATCAAATTGAAATCCCTCCCACAAACCAAATCCACTGGAATATATAGCTATTTCTCTCCACCCTATCCTTTGAAGCCTTTTCTTCTTGAACATCCAGATGTTCCCAGACCAGAAATCCAATTATTCCCAACTGTTACATTCATCTCTGCTCCATGTGGTATTTTGTTCTTACTAGATAAAAACATACAGTACATCAAACAATTACTAACTTCCACTAATTTCTGGACTGGAGAAGACTCCGTCCTTCTAAAGGTGCTTGCAGTTCTTCTACGCAGCTAATGCATGACTCCCCAGGTCCAAATAGCAGTGCTTAATTTGTAGATTTCCAGTCTGGGAGAAATCAATCACTGCAGAGTTTAACAGCTGAGGAGATTCTGCTACACATTGTTTGGGCCTTGGGAATCACTCATCTATCTGGAAGATCACTAGAGAGGAAAGGCCGGCAGGAAAGCAATTTTGGCAATCAACCGTTTCCTCCCTGTGCCAGCATTTTGGATCAAGTTGGAGTCCCAATATGTTGTACCCTAAATTAGCTATGACATTTGGGTAGCAATGAGCTTGTTGTGGGGGGAGGCGGTCTCTGTGTTGTTATTTAATCGACACCCAGGGTTGTTTGTTTTCAGCCATCAAAAAGACATTTCCCATTTGATGAGCTGACAAGATGCTGCATTATTTATCCTCTCATTTGAAAAATCCTGCAATGTCCAGGGACATGTGGAGACACCTGTTTTTGACTCTGTGATACTGACCTTGCAACTAATATCTCCCATAATGCCTTCTGTAGCAGACGATAAGGTTGAATAAACGAGATATGTTTCAAGCCATTGGGCATTCATCCACAATTCTGCAACCCATTGCAGTCAGGTCACTCCCCACCCCCCCCCTAAAGTCGATCTATAATAGTTTTTCCCGCTTGCTGCCTGATTTACATTTCAGGCCAAAAGGACTGGTTTTCCTGATACTAAAGAAGGATTTTTTTTTAAAACAGGAACCATTTCTCTCCCTACTCTTAGGCACTTTAATATTTTATACATTCAGCCATTCATATTGTTTCAATATTTCCTCTTTAATCTGCCCTATTTTGCTCTCTTGTATTATTTACCACATGAACCAGATTTATGTTGATAGAGTTCTTAAACAAAACTCATAAAGAAACCCGGTTTCCTGAGCCACAAACACATGAAGAGTGATAAAGTATTCTTTTTGTATTCTTGGATCAGTGCATTAGAGCACTTGGCTCTGTAGAATTAAAACTCTTCCTTTATTTTCTCCTCCTGCCTGCTGCTTCCCACAGGACATCTGGAGTTGAGATTTTCTTACATAAACCATCAAAGTTGCAATGTTACTTTTTAGGACTGTGATTCTCAGTGTGGCCAAAACAACAGCCCACCTGGCTGGGAGAGTCTGTCAATTCAGTCCAAAGGCTTTTTTTTTCTATTAGACTGCAGGTGTAAAGAATATGCTTAATCGGTTTTGGCTGATGCAAGGTGCTGCAATAGCCATGATGCAATGTGTTACCTGGTTGGACTGTGTGTGTGTGTGTGTGTGTGTGTGTGTGTGTGTGTGTGTGTGTGTGTGTGTGTGTGTGTGTGTGTGTGTGTGTGTGTAAATGTGACTTTGCACATTTGCAGACTCCATCTTATACATCAGTTAAATACATAGAGACCATTTATTTATACACCCCTCTAATACATAGTTTCACTAACTAATATCTGACATGTCCAGCCCCCCAACCTACCTTGTCATTCATCCTTTCAGTATGCAGGAGAGTTCTTCCAAAGCTCCCTTGGGTGACCATGTCATTGTCATTAAAAGAGAGCAAGATCAAATGAGAGCCATGTAACTGAGAAAGGGGGAAAATGAACAATTTATAAGTAATGATGGCAATGTACCCTCAAGAGGAGGTGCTTCTCAAATCACCAAAAATGCTCGCAGACATTATGAGTTCTTCTGACTCTCTTTGGGAATTCGGACATCTTTATGCAGGCATAAATCTCTCTCTCTCTCTCTCTCTCTCTCTCTCTCTCTCTCTCTCTCTCTCTCTCTCAACTAACTTAAATGAGTGTACCATACTTAAAAGTCTCCTACTGAATCATGTACAGTAATAAGCATAAAGTTATGTGCAGCCTTCTGGTCTTCAGTTGGTCCTTACTATATGCTGTCTGTACACTTTTTCCAGACAGGAAAACATCACAGGCTAAAACAAGTGATTCCCCATCTGCATGCATCTTAAAAATAGATATTAGCATTTCATCTTATCATTCCCTATCCATATCATCAGAATTCCTTAAACAGATCTGATAACAGTCACTTACAGACTTCTTTATTGATCAAACGTGTCTTGTTCAAAGCTCCGATCGGTGCTTAGATGAGAAAGCTACATAACTCCTTAATCTTGCCAGGAGTTCAGATGACAGAGATGTTATCAGCCAACCCCAAACAGACCCAGAAAGATGGTGTGTTTTTTGTCCCCAAAGCAGAATTTGCAGCAATGTCACACATGACACATGACTCTATTTTTACAAGATTTTTTTTAAAAAAGAGTCCCCTAAAGCTCTTGACTTGTCCTCGAAAAAAAAGCATGTTTTAAATATAAAAAGTAGATATTGCTAAGTAATAAAAATATAAAAACGCTACTGTTTGGTCTGTTGCTTTACAAAAATATTGTGAGTTATGCTTTTGCTGCCCACCAACATAACTTACCCCAGATAATGTAATTGCTTTGGATGAATTAGTTCCAAGCTGGGCCCAATAAATTTACAAATGTATGTCTAGGTACATGGTGCAAGCAAGTTCTAGGACAGTGGTTCCCAAGCTTGGGGTCGGGACCCCATTTGGGGATTGAATGACCATTTCATAGGGGTCGCCATGAGCCAGTGAAGAAAAAGGCACCAACGGCTTGGGTCTGGGGGAGGAGGGGGAGGAAGTGAGTTACAGCTTGATAGGTCGGAGAGGATGTCAATCAATGGCACCAGAGGCTGCGATTGGCTGAGCATGTCTATATAAAGGGAAGTTCTCTATGGCACCGGAGGCAGTGGCCTGCCAAAGGGGGCTTGTGGCCTCTTCCAAGCAGGGCAAGGGGTCACCACAACATGAGGAACTGTGTTAAATGGTTGCGCCATTAGGAAGGTTGCGGACCACTGTTCTAGGATAAGGATTAGTTTAGATTTGCCATGTTAAGCAAATGTGAAATTGTTGGAGAAGAGAATGCAAATACTGTATTTGTTTAGGCATGTATAATGTGGGCAACATGTTTGCATGGGGAAGAAGCCAAGAAAGAGGAGGGGAAGAGAAGGAGAGAGCCATCTTCTCAATTTCGCTTTCATTTTATGGACACATTATTGTTTCTTTGTCCCATGAAAAAGGCCGCATGGGAACCTATATGTATAATTTTAAAAAAACAAAATCACTGGTTTCCCTGAAATAACACATTTGCCGTTCCATTTCATTTGCTACATAACAAATCTTACTTGGCTGCCACACAGCCCGTTCCATCGGAGAACCGAATAACAAGACACAAAACAATGCTTCCATGCAATTAACTTGTCACACAACTGTATGGACGCTGGCGGCAAGTTCCGGAGTGATATTTTGTAATATTATACGAGATGCTGAGGAGCTTTCTTGCATTACAGCATAGCGATAGGAGAATATGTCTCATACATCTGCATAGAATTTTATTTCGAATGGAGATGGTGCTAGGAACAAAAGGTGGTAAAAGAGAGTGCTTTTACGGGAATAGATTCAACAAACATCCAAGGGAGATGAAAAGAAATGGGCTATGTTTAGCTTGGAGAAGAGAATCCAGTGGAAAAACAAGGCTTAACGGCTTTGAGTTGTGCAGAATTTGAAATGGCAGCCAGGCCTAAACATTAGCAATGAATATGCTGATTTCCAATCTGCAGCAGGGTTAAACCACATATGGGTTACTATCCTGTTGCTTACTATAATAAATCACACACATGTAGACCTGTTGAGTCAATGAAGATGGAATGTGTCCACTCCTCCAAAATGGGCCTACTTTAAGTGCAATACACAAAACAAATTGTGAAAAAAAAGAGATAAAAGTGTGGCACTTTAAAAATTAATGACCATGTTTTAATGTAAGTGCCTGTGGATCAAGTCTGTCTATCTATCTATCTATCTATCTATCTATCTATCTATCTATCTATCTATCTATCTATCTATCTATCTATCTATCTATCTATCTATCTATCTATCTATCATCTGGTGACAGGGCCACTCTGGGTGGTTTACAACAATAACAATATACAAATCAATACAAAAATTGTATTGTATTGATTTGATATACAAATTAATACAAAAATAAGATCAAGTAGAAATAAAGTAAAAATAATCAATCAGAATTGCAACAAATAATAAACATTTACAACAATCATGAACACTTTAAGGCAGATTCCTCATACACTTCTGATATGCTTGCATAGACTAACATGGTTACTCCGTCTACATTAAAATAAATCACAATTAGGGTGGGCCCATTTGATTTTTTTTAATTGATTTTTTGAAATTTTAAGACATACAAACAAATAACAATACAAGTGCATCCCCCCCCCCCGGGACCATCCTGTTCTTACATGAGTTCTTCTTTGTTACTCCATCATCTGTTGTTCTAGTATTCTTCTTAAAGTCCTCTTCTCCAGAACTGTCTTGAAGTATTCGTTGGCTCTTTCCCCTTCCCTTCTACTAATACAAAGTCTATAAATTTCCCTCAAATGTCGTTTAACTTTTAAACTACAAGACAATTTATTGTTTATGGCTATATCCCAAAGCTCGTCGTACCAATCTTCCATCTTGAGATCGAATTTAGATTTCCAATTTCTTGCTAGGGTGGGCCCATTTGAATTAATAAGACCTATGGTGAAGAGGACTCACCAAATCCACCCAATTGATTCAACAGGTCTGATTTAGTGCAATTTAGTACACTAAGCAACAGGATTCTGGCTGACGTGTAAAATAGGCATTGTACAATTTGAGATCCTTTATTGTATTAGCTTTGAATCATAATCAAATTATAGCAAAGGAGGCCCTTTGAAGCCGTTTCTGTGACCTGTAGATGCCTTCTTCCCATGGGAAGGTGATGCTGTTCACCTTGATGCTGAGTGGGTGAGGGTGAGTGAGTGACAGTTGCTGTTCTCTCTCAAGGAACAAAATGCCTTGGGGCATCCTTGGCTCCTGGAAGAGCAGAAATCGGTCCCTGGATTCTCCAAAGCTGTTCCTCCTCCCCCACCCAGTTCTAGTAAGTCAGATCACAATCAGTTCAAACAAATCAGAAGCTTTAAAACCACCTTCTCACACACCCGTGCATGCTTGCACACAAACAGAGCATGGTGAAAAGAAAGTGGGGAATTCATCTCATAATTCCTCGCTCTGTATCTGGGTATCTAACGCATTGAGCTATGTTTCATAGGGTTGCCACACACTGCACGTTAACCTGATGGCATGCAAATGCAAAATCAACAATGGGTCAAGGTTCATTGATGTTGAAGGGTATCCCAACTGGCTAAACACCACTGGAATGAATGGCCAGACCCTGTGCTACAGTGAGGTACAAATCCAGTAGGACTCCAGTATCCGCTGGGGATTGGTTCCAGGCCTTCCCGTGGATAATGAAAATTGTGGATAAGAGAGAATGCCTGCCAACCCACCCCCAAACTTCTGTTTCATGACAGTAGCTTACTTTATGACTGCCGTTTTGAGACAGTAGCTTGCTTTATGGCCACAGTTGGTAAAGCAGCTTGCTTTACAGATGCTATTTGTGACAATAGCTTGCTTTACAGCTTCTGTTTGTGACAACAGCTTGCTTTACAGCTTGCTTTGTGGATGCTGAATTATTTATTTTTTCCCTCTGCCAACCATCGATAACTGAATAAATGGATAATGAATCAGTGGATACAGGGGTCCTACTGTACCTCTGCTTCTCCCCATTTGGAAACTCCCCATTCCTATGAGGCAAGTGTACATCCCTAATTGGGATAACGTCAAATGATGATGGAAGATGATGGTGCCAAGGGACCCTTGCTGAGTTCCCAGAGCCGCTCAAAGATTCAAGGTGGTTGTGTCAGACTTGTCCAGAGGGAACAGCGACGAAGGCATCAGATGTTCCTACAAACTTCAGTGGTGTTCAGCGTTGATGCCTCTTATCATGCGTGCCTGGCAATTGTTAAGAGGTTATCTGCTTCCAAACTCCATAATGAAATCTCTTAACTTCTATGTACTCAGTGATGGTAGATAAGGGAGATCACCAAAGTGATGAGAAGAGCAGAGGAGATAGAATGATGAAGTTCTACCTTGCAGTCAAATGTTCCCGGTGATACTATCTCAATTTCAGGAGTGAATGATGCCATTAATTCTGATAGCAAGGTAGCTTCCTCAGCTGCCCCTTTGCGTAAATCATCTTGATCCAAGAATCCATCATTGTTTGCTACCAGCCTCCCACTGCTGGTATTAGACTTAGCTGGGGGGGAAAGTCAAGTAATAGGGAATCATTTCATACTTCCCCACAAGATTTTAATATAATTGTTTTATATGTGTAAAAAGTGGTGCATTTCTTACAGTTAGCCTTAAAAGGCCATCGAAGGGTACAAAATATGTAGTCTGAATAATTAAGCAATAGTGCTTATTGTTGGTGGGATAATTTTATTTGTGTGCTTGTTTTGTGTCTCAGTTTTCTTTCCCCCCACCCCCCACCCCCCAAAAAACCTGGAACTCTAGCAGTCAATGTAATTTTAAAACCAAGTATGCACTGTATATATTTTAAAATTATAAACATCCAGACATAATTGAATCTATTATAATACCAAAATGGAGTACACTTAAAGCCATTCACAGACATCTGAGATGGAACTAATAATTACAATACAAAAGTATAGCACATTTCTTTGCATCCAGTCTTAAGCGATCTGTGAGTTTTGCACGTCTATGACACACTGGAAAATGCTCCTGAGTCATTGCCTGTTGAGTTGTGTCTAAATCAATATTTGCTTTGTACCTCCAGAGCCTGACAGCAGGTTGGAATACATCTTGTCTCAAAAACTTGTAGGTTTCTTAGGTGCAAAGAAAAATTGCACGTGGAACCATTTGTTTAACTTCTGCATGGAAATGAAAATATTTGACAAAGGGGCACAAGGACCCGGTAGCCCATGGGGGAAATGTGTGAAGATGAAAAGGGGGGGGAGGATGCAAAAATGTATAGAAACAGAAGCAAATTTATTTGCAAGTGCCGTAGGTACCTGGAGTAGGAACTGGAAAGCCACTCCAGTATTCCTGCCAAGAAAACTCCATGGACATGGAGTCATGAGGAGTCGGTCATGACTGTAACAACACAACAACAACAATAACAACAGTGTACAGGAAATAAATAATGGACACCACCACAGTGGGAATTTGCTCCAAATGTTTGCAATGCAGCTCCAGACTACATATAATAACATATGGCTCTTTTGATGTATCGATACTTGAGTCCTTGTGTTCTTGGTATGGAGTCTTTTCTTCTAATCTAGAGGTTCTGTGATAGAGCACTGATGACTGTTGTGTCCATATGGAGGTGTGTTTTGTTTTCTTATGCACATGAGCCCCAAAAGGTTTTGCAATCACACTGCCTACCCGACCGTTTTGTGAGGGCTCCTGCTGAGCTGTCAATGGCTGGACCCCATTAAACTAATAACAGCTCAGCGTGTTGTGTCGTTATAGTCATGACCGACCCTTCGTGACCCCGTGTCCATGGAGTTTTCTTGGCAGGAACACTGGATTGGTTTGCCAGTCTCTACTCCAGGCACCTACAGCACCTGGTATTCCCTGGTGGTCTCCCATCCAAGTACTAACCAGGGCCGACCCTGCTTAGCTTCCGAAATCAGGTGAGATCGGATGTGCTTAGGGCATCTAGGCAATAACAGATCAGCAGGAACCCTTTAAAAATGGCTCCCGGGCACCAAATCTGATGCCTCTAGGACCCAGGGGAGCAGTTTCGTTTCATTTCATTTCATTTTGTATGAATGTTTGTTTAAAAAAATCCATAAGAAATGAAACAAAACATAACGGGGGTGAGCACGAAATGAAACAAAAAGTTATTTTTCCATTTCTTGCCCATACATCATCAACATCATCATCATCATCATCATCATCATCATCATCATCATCATCATCATCAATAATAATAATAATAATAATAATAATAATAATAATAATAATAATAATAATAATAATAATAATAATAATAATAATAAATGTAAGATCTTCACCTAAAATAATGTATCCTAAAATAATGTAAGATCTTTTGATCCCACCCACCTCCTTATGCTTCTTAACCAAGTCTGTTGATGGAAACTGAATCACAAACAGAATAAGAAGATTTTAATTTCCATGAAGTTATTGAGACATCTGTATAATGTTTAATTAGTAGTTGATGGTGGGGAGGAGGAAGGCAAGCTTAGAGCAAGGAGAACAAAGCTGTACCAAAAACGCGCCCCTTCCCTTCGAAAGGTATGCAGAATATTTCCAGAGGCAGGGAAAGCATCGCTGCAAATCATAATTCTGATGTGTACAGAAATAGCGCAGAATATGTCAGATCTTTCTGAATTATACAGGCCTGTGGAAAGAAAACAGCATTGATCTCATGAACAAAGTCCTCCCTTTGTCTCTGAAGAGGTGTGCAAGATGCCAGGGGGAAGACGGAAAAAAGGGGTGTGTGAAACAGTGGCAATTTGAACTCCGTGCAAGGTGATCCAATGTTCAGAATTCATCTCACAAAGTCTCTGATTTCCTAGCTGCCCGTCTTTCTCTCACTCTGTCTCCGTCTCCCAGTACACAATGTATCCTCATTTGATTGATCAGAGAAGCAGGCTTTGTAAGAGCAGAAATCCGCTGCAAGAGTTTTCTCCGCTGCCTCGCTACAGTACTTCATCTTCTTCCTTTGCCAGATTGGCATTTGACAGACGCCTCTGTGCCTGTGGAGGGGTGGGAGCGGGCCACGAAGGTTTTCATTCTCAACAGATGCCACTCAACGCTGGCAAGCAGAAAAAGCCCAGACAATAGCGAATGGGTCATGCTAGATCTCTTCCTTGTAATAAAATTTCCCCTTTAGGGATTTTTATTTTATTTTTATTATTTCCCCTTCCCCTCCAACTCCTTTTGTGGAGGAAACCTTTCACTCTGTTGGTTCGACAGCTCAGTCCCTGGTTGTTTTTGCTTTCGAAAAATGTGACAACAAGGAAGGAACGGAGGAGGAAAAGGCAACGGACAATAGCTAGAGGAAGATAAGAGGAGAAAAAAGGTTGTTACTACCGAAGTATCAAGGGAAGCCGTTTGGCTTTTTGGGATGTCACAGGAAGAGGAGTAGAACAGAGTATAAGACTCAAGATGGATTCTAATAAGAATGCCATATGTTGAAGAACCAGACTAAACCCAGAACGGGAACCTTTTCTCTTCTCAAGACTGTATTCATGACTAGAGAAGGGCACAAAACAGAAAAATGACATTTCGGTTTTTCGTTTGTCATTGAGAGGTCTGTTTCAATTCGTTTCCGTTTGTCGGGAATTTTTTGAAAAATTTTGTTACCATTTTTTGTTTTTTTGTTTGTTGTTTCTACCTGCTTTTTGTGCGATTTTTAAAGCATTTCCGTGCGCAGGCATCCCCCAACGCCCTAGACCAGAGGGAAAGCACTAAAAAAAAAAGGATGCTGGCAGAGACACAGTATAGACTAGGTATGCAGGGAGGCTGCAAAGGCAGCGGTGGGCGTTGCCCAGGGTGCAAGGCAGCCACAGAGTGACTGCACTGCGGGGCAGGGGAGGGTACTCACCGAGAGGTACGCAACACGCATGAACACAGGGAGGCTGCAGGACTGAAGCTAGAGTCGCAGAGTCAGCAATCCCACCCTAACTCCCACCAGAGACTGCAAGGAGGACGGGGGCTGCCAGAGCTTTTTATGTCCTCTGTGGCTGCCAGACCTGCCCGCCCAGTCTGCAACCTGGGCATGCTATTGGTTGAACATGATCCCACATCACATGGCTTGCCTCCATTTTGTGGCTGGTGGTGACATCCATTTTAAAGGGAAAAGAAAAATACATCGCGATGGGAGAAGACAAAAACAAACGTTTTAAGGACTCAAACCCCCCTGGTAGTTATTATCAGACAATATAAATAATTATTGCTGCATTTTTACGGATGTGCAGGGCGTTTTTTAACATTTAAAACAGCTCATTTCATTGTGCGTCGCCATTAACGAAAACGAACTGTAACAACCACAATTTTTGTGGTTCTGTTCATTTCGTTGCATTTTCATCACAATTTTCGTTTGTTGTTTCGTTACGTAACAGAAGCGACAAACGGTAACGGAAATGAAAAAAATGTTGGTTCCGTGCCCATCTCTATTCATGACACTTGGGTAAAAACATTCGCCGTCTGCCTTCCAGCAGTTTAACATGGGCCACAACTTCATTGAATACTTCAAATAAGTCAAGGGTGCCTGTGCAAGTAAGGCTATGGCGTTGACCATCTTGATCTCAAGGTCAAAATCATGCTGGTGAGTGCTAATTTTCTTATTCTGCACATTTTCCAACCGAGGGAGACTAGATCCCCCAAGGCAGCCATAGAGAACTTTAACACAGGTAATTATCTTACTAATTTCAATTAAACTTAACTTAAACTCTATGCTATTTAATTTCAAGGCTGCCATGTCCCTTTACTGGGACTGTATAATGGAACTCAGATAATCCAGTCACCTTGCACTACTTGCTGTTGCAACCGGATTAGCGAAGGTAAAAACCTGCCTAACTCTGTAATGAGAATGCGATGGGCGAAAACACATCACCACTCAAGGGTCAATCAGGATAGTGGTCAAATATTCCCATCCAGCCCAAAGCGACCAGCTGATCTCATTCTCATAACAACTAGAGGCAGGTGGGTGGGTGCCTGCAAAGATTTGGAAGAGAGGGTGAGGTAGCGGTGTTGAGCCTTTTTGAAGTCTTTGAGACCAGGGAATTCCTGGGTCATGTGGGTGTTATTTTGCACCGCAACTGGAGGTTGGGATGGCAAAGCATCCTGGCCGCAGATGCAGCCACAGCCAAGATTCTCATCTAGGAATTTTTCTTTCCCAACTTACATGAGGTTTCCTCCCCCCCCCCCAGCTTTTCAGCTGGAGAAAACAGAGGAAATAATATCTGTTAGAGCAGGAGTGGTGAGGAGGCATATTCTGAAGAGAATCTAAAGGTCCAGAGTATGAGTTCTAGTTTTACCAGCCACACACACATACATGATTATGCCATCATATGGAAGAAGTGTTATTGGATTCTTCAACTTCAGATGCCCGGGGAGGGGGTGATGGCAAGGGGTAGCTGTTCTGTTTTTCATAAGTTATGGAACTCATGAACAATTGTGCTAACCAAAAGAGGGCAATCCTATATTTTTACTTCTCAATCATCATCATCATCATCATCATCATCATCATCATCATCATCATCATCATCAACAACAACAACAACAACAACAACAACAACAGCAACAGCAATAGCAACAACAATAACAACAACAACAACAACATCACCACCACCACCACCATCATAATCATCATCGAGCTGCAGAACTGGAAGGGACCCAATGGATGACCAAGTCCGGACACTGTCAGGGAGGCCACTCTTTGGCTTCACAACTAGATCTCTAAACCACTGTGACCCTCTTAGAGCACAATCCTTATCTTAATCATCATGACAACATATTGATTAGGATAACATTGCTGTTAGCTGTACCAGAAATGTGTAGTGATGGCTGCCAGCTTCTGAGATCTGATTATTATTATTTTGTTTGTCTGTTAAATCTCAGGTTGGCTGCCTAATATTGTTGTTATCCAGAATTGGTATTGCCGGTTTATGTTACTGCTGGGGTAATGTGTTTGACACGGTCATTCACCCCTGCTGTGAATTCCCACGAGAAAAGGTTCAGATTTCTCTCAAGAGAGCAAACAAAACAGTAGCTAAGCAATTGTCATCAAAGCTATCACACAGAAATACAACAAAGGCCTGAGAACAGCAGAACGCCCAGAGAAGAAGAGACTGGAAGAAAACACACAATGATGCTCAGACTTTCAAGTGGCAAGATTTTCATTAAGCAGTGAATGAATAAGGTCTATGGAGCTGTTAGCACAGCAGAGAAGAACTGGTCGATCTTAAATTAAATCGGACAGAGGCTCCACTTTAGCAGCTATAGTTAAATGTGGGCACCTAATGCTTTGTGAGACCGTGTGTCAAAGATAAGGGCCATTTGCTATGACAATAAAAAGCTGCAGGTTTAGTTAGCAACAAAAACAGAGTGGTCTTCCTTCTCTCTTTCTCTTTTTTGGCTTTGGAAGGAAATGTGACTTGGTAGAACAACATAAAGAAGATGCGGGGAAAGCTACCATAACTGATACTGCACCAACAATGATGTTATAATGAATTAATAGGCAATAGAGATGGGCACAAAATGAACAATTTTTCGTTTCCGTTTCTGTTTTTTCATTTCGTTACGTAACAAAATGACAAACGAATTTTGTCCCTAAAATGAAACGAAACGAACAGAACCACCAGAAATTTTGTCGTCCGTTTTGTTTCCGTTACTGCAATACAGTGAACACTGCTTTAAATGCTAAAAATAAAAAATAAAAAAATAAAATAAATGGTAATGAAACAGTAACAAAACGAACGAAAATGAAAACAATTTTTTTTGCAAAAATTCACGAAAAACGGAAACGAACCGAAACGGATCCTCCAAACGACAAACGACAAACAAAACTCCATTTTTTCCTATTCGTGCCCATCTCTAATAGGCAATGGAGGAAAGCTTTGGTTGGAATATAAAGGAGGAAGGCTTTGGTTTATTTCACAAACAGCATGATTGGCTGCTGTTTCCTGTTGGAAAAAGAGGGCAGGGGAATTCTGGACTACAAAATGTGCAAGGCAATATACAGGTGCTTTAATGACAAGTTTCGGCCTAAAGGTCTGCACTCTAGGAGCATGACCTGAGCAGTGGCAAAGCTAAATTTTGGAGCACCTGGGGACAAAGTCAGTTTTTTGTGCCCTCTCCCCCCCCCAACTGTGTCTCACCCATCAAGCAAGGAGGGGCAGATCCTGGGGAAATCGTGGGGGAGGGGAAGAAGGGCCACTCCTTCTCATGCCCTCTTTGGGGGGTCTCCTTTCCAGTCAAGGCTCTCCTGTGCAAACCGCACAGTGCGCAGAGAGCACCAAGCAGGTGATTTTCCCCTCAAGCATCACTTCCATAGCATGCTTCCCCCTCCTCCTTTCCCCTGCCTAAGTCTTGGCAATCGTTAGCCCAGGGAAAGCAGGAGAGGGAAGCAGGCAATGGGATGTTTTTCCAAGCAGCACCTCCATAGCACGCTTCCCTCTCCTCCTTTCCCTGGACTAACAATGGCCAAGCCTTACGGGGTTGGAGGGGAAGGACGAGGGAGGAGCAATCAACGGAGGTGCTGCTTGAAAAATATCACCTGCTTCCCTCTCCTCCTTTCCCCCAACTAAGGATAGCCAAGCCTTAGCAGGGCGAAAGGAGGACTGCTGTCTGGATGGCGCATGGCTTCCTCCTCCTATTTTCCCTCCAGGAACCCCCAGATTGTTGCACACCCTGGGGCAAATTTATTCTTCCTCCCCTCCCAACTTATGCCAGTGAGCCTGAGTTGCATTTAGCTTCCCAGATCTTAGAAAGCCTTCCTGTGAAATGGGATGTGGCATTTACCACCAGGGATGAGGCAGGATTTTATTTTTGAAAATCAGGACTTTTATTCAAATATCAATGATAGCACACTGACTGAAAATTTGTTATCACCCAAAAATCCATGCTTTTATTAATCATGCAACAAAGCTTTCCATTTTTTAAAAAATGATTTATATTATAATATATAAATGTCTTTTTTGGGGGGGGGATTGAAATGCATTTTATATATTTAACACATACATGTGTTTGTATTTGTGTGTGTGTATCAATAGATAGATAGATAGATAGATAGATAGATAGATAGATGGATAGATAGATAGATAGATAGATAGATAGTACACACAAAAATATGAAAATCATGTTGGAAAAAATCAATTGTGGCAGGACAAATGCTTGTACATAAATTATGTATCTATCAAAGTTACCTAGAAAAGTGTTTGGATAAACACACTTTAAAATATGCATATTCAGGAAATTAATATTGAAAATGCATTATACCAGGACAATTGCTCGCAAAAAATAAATTGTCCATGGAGCAAACAAGTTTATGAAAATGTACCTGTTTGAAGACATGTAAATGAATCGGTATGCTATTTTAAAAGCATTTATCATTGTCCAGGATGATATGAACTGAAGAATGACTTGTTTTGGTGATTAGGTATGTTAGAGGAAGAATGGACAAATCAATTACCTTGATTGCATTTATCTCAGGAAAAAAGTCAAATCTAAAGATATCAACAGGCTAATTCAACCTTGCATATAATCTTTATTTTCTCACAATTGCCACTTTGAGAATAAGCTTATTTTTTTCTGTCAGTAAGAAGAATCCTGGCACAACTCCTAAACTGAACTTTTCTAGTGGCTTAAGAGCTTTGGACTACATCTTCCTTTTTCTCTTACGATGGATGGTGCACTAGATGGGGCGTGCAGTTCAAAGCACATGGAGGGCCAAAGGCTGTTGGCTTAAAACAGAGGATAGAAGAAATCCTTCTAAATTCCTTGGTCTCCTTAATTTACTCAGCATTGTCATGACAAAAGCTAGAGAAGCATTTGGAAGTTCTGAAGAGACTAGGAGTGTCTTCTGCTTCTGCTTCTCCTCCCCCTCTTCCTCCTCTCCTTCTCCTGGAATTTGAAGAAAGCTTATTGGGTAGTCCATGCAAAACTAGTGCCGTTTTGATTGCAAGAATCAAAGCACAAGCACACACAACAGGTGAAAAAAGAAGAAGATGCAAAACACCTATCCGGTGCTTTAAGCTTCAAGACGTGCTTGGAAATGGAGAAAAGATCTTATTTCTGTATAACTTCCACAAAACTCGTACAAATTGCAAATATTTGGGTCAAGCTCTCAGGTCAAGTGCACCGGAACACATCTCGGCCTCTTGCAAGGCATAGACAAATGCTACCATGATCCCTCTGCCTTTTGCAGGAGGATGGGACAAGTAAAGATTTACTGATGAGTCTACAGAAGATGGCTGCCAACACGAGCAGATGGTTTAGGCTCTCCCCTGTTTTTAAGATTTCAAAGGCTTGTTTTATTTCATTTCCCTCCAACAGCCTCCCAGGGAACAGTTTGTTGGCGTATAGGACCTGACACAAGCCTGGGCTTTTGGCCAGCTCACTTAAGGAGTTTCCCATTTTAGCTTTTGTTTTAATTTATCTCTGTTTTGCTTACATAAAACAGCAGGCCGATAAGGAGCTATAGAACGATGGCCTTCCGCAAGAAGGGGAGGAGTGACAACCGCTTGCTTCAAACACAGTCCTGGATTCAAACAGTTGTGTAGCCTTCCTTTTAATTTTGAAGACAAAATGGGAGTGGAGTTTGGGCAGACCTCCACCCATGAGATGAAGGGGGAGATATTGATGCTTAATAATCCCTTATTACACTGAGTTCTGTTGTACCTCCATTGTATACAAAAGGTATGTTATCACTTCTGAGATAAGAGATGGGCATGAAATGAAACACAAAGGACTTTGAAGTCAACTTATTTTACATGTTATATTGTATGTGCTGCAGCTGTTTTTAATTTTATGTGGAATGTTTTATCATCCTCATCATTGGCATTCTTCAGTCTCGAAAGACTATGGTATCATGCCTGGAGCAGAGATCCTAAAAACAACACCTAGTGTGACTAAATAGACCAATTCAGGAATGGCAGTCTCTACTGCACTGGGAGCAGATGTATTCTGTTTCTTGTCCAATCCTCAGTTTTCATTGTTTCCGTGCCTGCCTCTTTTCCTCTGCCTGTTGGACAAATGCCTCTACAAATGTATGTAGACCATGCTGTATCTTTTGCCTCCAGACAGTGTGATCAGAGGTCAGGGTTTCCATCTGTTGAGGTCCATTCCCAAGGCCTTGAGGTCCCTCTTACAGCTATCCTTATACCGCAGCTGTGGTCTCCCTTTGGGGCGCTTTCCCTGCGCTAGTTCTCCATACAGAAGATCTTTTGGGATCTGGCCACTGTCCATTCTCACAACATGTCCAAGCCAGTGTAGGTGTCGCTGTTTCAATAAAGTATACATGCTAGAATGTTTTATACGAGTTGAATATAGCAACCATGAAATTTCATTATCCCTAACCCTAACCCTAACCTTTATCCTAACCCTAACCCTATTCCAAAGCACAACCCCCCCCCCCACGAACTGGGTTCATTTGTGGTTCAGTTCGGGGATCTTGTTTTGCTGAAATGAAATGAAGCACCAAACTTTCCCCGTCTCTCAGCTCTTCATTTTGCTTCTGGAAAAAAAAGGATGCCTCCCCCTCCTTCTGCCCCGTCAATTCCCTACTTTGTCTTGAAGCTGTCTTCACCATCTCTACCACCATCCCCATCTCTGTGGGTATCCACAAACCACAACTTTTCATGAAACACTGGCTTTCTGGTTTGTGTTCATCTCCATTCCAGCCCCTGGGCATTAGACTCATAGAACTTTTTGGTTTTAAAATGACCCCAGAGATCAAAGTCCCTGTCAGGAAGGGGAAAAAATATTGCCCCAAGTTCCTGGTCTCTCTCTCTCTCTCTCTCTCTCTCTCTCTCTCTCTCTCTCTCTCTCTCTCTCTCTCTCTCTCTCTCTCTCTCTCTCTCTCTCTGTGTGTGTGTGTGTGTGTGTGTGTGTGTGTGTGTGTGTGTGTGTGTGTGTGTGTGTGTGTGTGTGTGACAGAGAGTGAGCGTGCAAACCCAGTATGAGAGCATGGGTGGATGGTGATGGGTCCTTTTTCATATCAGAACAGTTAGTTAGAAAAGGGTCCTAAAAGAGATGAAAAGTAAGGTGGACCAAAACACTCTTAAAAGCCACAAATATGGAAATAGCAAAGAGAGTGTAATTGGATCCAGCGAGACAATAAGAGGTTGTGTTGCGAAGGCGTAATGCTTAGCTGAAGGATTCAAAAAGAAATAGCCTGGAAAAAGCACACCGATGGTTGCAGAGGTGCTAAAGTATGCAACCTGAATCCTGTGAGAATAATTAAAAGAGACACCGATCAAGCAGGCTCTTAATTCAGCAGTGCAAGGACTCCTATAATGGAAGGTTTTAAATAGGGCTCAGTGGCAGCTTAAGAAGATCAAGAACATATGAGAAGGTTGTGGATGGTGACAACAACAATGACAAGTTCTTTGGTCACAGTATCCTAGGGCGGAAAAGGAAATAGAATTGGACAGCACGGCATCTTGACTGTTAGTGTGCATCAAATAGCCTTTGAAGCTGGTTAGGAAATGACAGCGGAGAAGCTATTCAACCCAAACCACTACCCATCAAGTAGGATTTTTTAATTATAAAAATTGTCCTCAACATTTTTACATCAGGTCACACAGGTTGGTTTTAAATGGTTCTTTTGTGAGTTAAATCTGGCCATGGACTATTAAAATGTTAGCACAATTTTTGTTCACATTGGATACTACTCTTCCCCAATAAACACAAAGAAAGGTGACATCCACATTTGCAAGGAATACTGTTAAATTTCTGTGAAATGCTGTCCTTTCCCCCTTGTCCCAAATAAGGTCAGAAGAAGTACTGAGAGGTTCACAGCGGTAGATAAAACACCATAAGAAAGGAATCTTTTGTGTGACTATACAGGATTCCATCTAAGAAAGCCAAAAAAATTAATCCTGTTTATATTCTGGCATGAACTAACTGGCACCAAAACCAACATTTTGGTGTGAGATGCACCATCTTCAGACGATGAGACAAGCTTCGGCAAACAAAACAAGGCCGTGTGTTTTGCAAAATAAAGGCATGCAAGACTGAATCCAGCAAAAAAACGTTATGTACTACAAAACATGAGGGAAGGGGTTTGAAGGGGGGAGAAAAACCCTGCATGTTTGGGGCAAAACCCCATACAACAATGCATATTTCTGGAGAAACATGGATAAATGCATATTGGATTTTGTTACAAACTTAACCGATCTCTTGCATCACATGGCATTTTGTCCTCTGCAAGCCAGCTATTAAAAGATTCTTTGCACTGCTCTCTTGCAGGAAGACCAGGCAGGATAATTGAGACCCTCCTGGGCAATCGGTCATCATCCGTGATGTCTGATCTAATACTTTCCTGTAGTGCCTTCAGTTCTATAATGGTTTTCATGCCCCTGCCTCTGAGCTCATTACTCTGGTCAAATTGCTTTATATACTGTAATAGAGGAGGTTGGAGCCTAGAGTAACCTGGACCCCAAACAGTGCTTAATACCGGATCATAAAATATTTAGAACTTGATCTATGGATTTAAACATGCTTAGAAATATAGAACCCCCTATCCCCTATGCACACATCTCTTCATGTACAGGTGAAAAGGTAAAGTCCTTTTCTTCTCTCATTTAGGCTGTGATTTAATACTGTTTTCATTACAGCATATTTACTCGGTGATAATCAATTAACTCCTGTGAATTAAAATATGAATTAGATTGTGAGGGTGTGTGTGTGTGGGGAGGATACCTCTAAATCAATTGGTTCTAGTTGAGCATGAATACAGATTATACACTTGTGTTCGCTTGTGCCAAAACTGAAATGGTAGAGTAGAACTGAAATAGGTTTTGCTTCCATTTCTGAACCTATCTATTGCATTCATTTGATTTTTCACCTCTCCCCCAACCAAGCTTTGCCAGAACGAATGTATGTAACTTTTTGTTCAACGTTCTTTATGGCATGACATTACACATGGACAGATGATCAACTATGAAGTAATGAAATATCTGGGCAAGGAGCGCACGGTAAAGCGTATTCTTCACAAGCTCAACAGCTACACCAAAGAATAGATTCCTGTAGTTCAGAAAGGCAGCTAGGCACTTGTTTGCACAACACACACACACACACACACACACACACACACACACACACACACACACACACACACACACACACACACACACACACACACACACACACACACATTTTAACGAGGAGTCAAGCCTCAATGAACTGGACCAATAATCAATTCATTATTGGAGTAAAGAATAGGATGGAAAAGGAAAGGAAAGAAATAGCAACTCAGCTACACGGGATTATTTTCTATGTAATTACTATTTTTCTTGCATGTCATCAGCCTTTCTCAATGTCCTTTGAAGGCATGGTCCAAGACATTTTGCTGCCTGAAACAAAAAATAAGTCTCTCTCCTAGAAATGGAAATGAACCTTCGTGTTGTGCATCCATTTCCCCTGCTCACCATCTGGTGCGCTCTACTCTCCACCTCCTTTTGGGCTGTTCAACCAGTCTCCAACAGGATCACAGGGTTCCCTGCTCCACCTCCTAGGCTGTTCGCCCACCCATACAAGGAGACAGGACAAGCAAACCCAGTCTTCCACTCGGGAATGTTCAAACAGCCAAAGAGGAGGAGGAGGAGACGAGGAGCCTGCACGGACTGGTGCGGGGTCAAGGAGGGAGGAGAAGGGAACACACAGCCCCTGGGGTGGCCTGCATAGGAACTGGCACGGACCTCGTGGCGCAGTGGTTAAATGCCTGTACTGCAAGTAAAACTGTGCTCACGACCTGGGTTCAATCCCCGGTAGCAGGCTCAAGGTTCACTCAGCCTTCCATCCTTCCGAGGTCGGTAAAATGAGTACCCAGCTTGCTGGGGGGGCAATGTGTAGCCTGCACTCTGTTATTAAAATTGTAAACCGCCCAGAGACTACTTGTAGTAGTATGGGGCGGTATATAAGCAGAACACTTTGCTTTTGCTTTGCTTTGTGCTTCGTGCCCATCTCTACTCTCCCCTTTAAGATACAGAAGTCAATTCACTGCATATTGGTGGAAAAACCTAAGTATGCTCGCTACTCCTTCAATAAAACAATGGAACAACGGATCAGAAGGTTATTAATTAACACTTTGGTGGTTGTGATGGCTTAGCGGACTGGAGCGCTGAAAGGGTTGGCTGAAAAGTCAGCAGCTCGGTGGTTCGAATCCAGGGTGCCACGCAGCAGAGCGAGCTCCTGCTGTTAATCCCAGCTCCTGCCAACCTAGCAGTTTGAAAGCATGTCATGTAAGTAGATAAATAGGTACTACTGTAAAAAGTGGGAAGGTAAAACTGTGTTTCCTTGCAGCCATTCCGGCCACATGGCCATGGACTTGCACAACACTGGCTCTTTGGCTTAGAAACGGAGATGAGCACCACCCCTAGAGTCAAACACTACTAGCAGGCATGTGCGGGGGAAACCTTTACTTTAAGTATCTTATGGAACTCATCCACATAAAATAATGTTAAAGCATAAACAGTAAAATAAATCGCCCATGGGCTGGTATAAGTCAAATGACAGTCTTTGCCTATTGTAATGCTACATGGAGCAAGTAGAACAGATCCAAAAATCTATAAGAATATCAGTGATAAAGTATCAGGTGCCCCTGGCCTTTGCTGCACGAGCTGAGTACATGATCTATTATTTAAATGTACAGTAAGCAGTAAAAAGAATCAATAGTTCGCAAGTCTCGAGTTTTGAAAGTATTTGATCATAACCCAAAGCTCAAGAATAACAGCTTGTGATAAATGCTGCATTTATTCTGCCTCCTCCCCCTAATGCAGCTCTGGACTGCCTCATAATACCATGAGAACATGCATAGTATCATGGTCATGGACTACAACTGAATCAGAATTTTGTCTGTTAGAATAGAAATAAGGTGTGAGTGTTGGGATAATTACAATCTTCTATTCATGGACATTGGGTAATGGTGCAGGGGCGCTCAGCCTAAAAATGATTGCTCTTTGCTAGTAATTTGGCTGGTGATGTTTTCCCCACCTTTGCCAATTCCCACCCCCTTCTTCCTGTTTACTTTGAATTCTATTGTTGTTGTTGAGCTGCTCAGCATCACTCCGCTTTATCGCCACCTGATATTAGTTGTTCAGTCACAAGAAGACAAAACCATTTTTTTAAAACATGCTTTATCTTTTGTTGTTATTTGCTCCTTGCTGATGGAGTGGAATTGGTGGAACCAAGATGGAAACTCTTGTCATTAATTGCTTTTCCCTTCTTCCCTGACAATCTTCTGAATGGAGGCATTCAGGTGCCCTGCCTGCCAAGAGATTCCATCTTCCTTCTCTCCCCCCCCCCCCGATTGTAACTTCAACCTGATAACTGTGAGTAAAGATAGTCTTTCTAATGAAAGAGGTACCCAGAGAGATTTAAGGAAAAAAAACTAAAGAAAATGATAGTCTATTGTATAATCAGGGATGGAGGTAAGACTGGCGTAGGCTCCCCATGCTCCTGTTCTTTTCTGTATTATGCTCTGTGAATGAAAATGGATAATCAAATTCCTAGAAATTGTTCTACAAAACATCTGGAAGTTGAGTCATGGCTACTGGACTCCTTTTTTGAGATATAGAAACATTTCACTGCACATCCAAACAGCTTCCTCAATCTCTACAAAACATCCCCACACATAAACCAAAAAGCAAAGCAAAAACCGCATCCAATGTGAAAAGAAAAGAAGAAACCAATTCTGCCCTGAGAGCAACGAGCACTGTCTCAATATCCTGAAAGACTTGCACCTTAATGGTGTGTTCACCACCTAATAATCCCATTTGAACCTAAGAGGTGGCAAAAGCAGACGCAGGGAGCATATACAGTAATATACTGTTATGGCTACTGGCTGACCATTCCTTTTCCCCCACAGATTACTCATTGATGGCCTATAATTGCTTTCTAAAAGGGAACTAACAGACAAGGAGGTAATTGGGAACCTCTTTGTATGGTTAAATAAGATACGGATCAGAACTTGGCCCAGATAAAATTCCTGCAACTAATAGCAGAGGGCAACACGTGTGTGTGTGTGTGTGTGTGTGTGTGTGTGTGTGTGTGTGTGTGTGTGTGTGTGTGTGTGTGTGTGTGTGTGTGTGTGTGTGTGTGTGTGTGTGTGTGTGTGTGAGAGAGAGAGAGAGAGAGAGATGGTTTCATAGAAGCAGAAACAGGAAGAGACCAAGGAATTGCTGAAAACCTGAAATATGAAGTAGAGATGGGCACGAAACGAACGATTTTTCATTTTCGTTTTCATTTTTTCATTTCGTTACGCAACAAAAATGAAACAATTTTTTAAAAAACAAAACGAAAATGAAAACAAAATGACCAAATTTGCCGTGTTTTTTGTTTTCGTTGCAGCAGATGCATTGAACTAAAAAGAATGCTAACGAAACAGCAATTTTTCGTTTTCATTTTCATTTTTTGTTTCGTTACCTAATGAAATGAAAACGAAACTTTTTGCAAAAAACATCACGAAAACAAAAACGAACTGAAACGGATCCCTAAACGACCAAATGACAAACGAAACACCATTTTTTTGAGTCGTGCCCATCTCTAATATGAAGGCATCTTTCAGGGCACGAGGTGATCTGATGTAATCTCCAGACCCTTTGGGAAAAGGTTGTACGTTGTCATGTGTGCTTTGGGGCGGGGAGTGTTTCCTGTTTGCTTCCCCTTATGCTTCACATATAAACAAAGCATTACAAAGGAGGAGTGGCCTTTCAAATATTGCTGAACTGCGACTCTTATTGTGCTCCACCGTTAGCTGTAACTTCTCGTTAAGATCTTTGGAGGACTCCATGCTGCCGACCCCTGATCTAAAGGAGGTTCAATTCAGGCACACTGAACTAAGGTTCAAGTAGTCCCTGGTCTATTTATTTATTTATTTATTTTAGAGTATTTTTACCCCGCCTTTCTCCTTGGAAAAGGACCCAAGGTGGCTTACAGTAATGAGGGATAATATATTGTCCAGTACAATTAAGACATGTTCAAGTATTGAGAACAGGGAATTGAAGGACATTTTACAGCATTAATAGACATTTTCTTCCTGTGTCTGCTTCTACGAAACTATAAATTTCCCCATGGTTTATTATTTCCTTCTTCCAGGAGTGCCCTGGGTCTAGGAGGAATTCAGCCAAGCATCAAAACCACTGAGCTATCTTGCCAAGTACATTGGACAAAATAGTAGCTTTAAATCTGTTTTCAGAAATGTGCAAAAAGTGTTCATGAAAATCCACAAATGTTTGTCCTGTGAGTACAAAACTTTTGCAATGTGAAAAGTGGGATATTCTGTTATATTCTAGTCTAGTCTAATGCTACATTTCTCCAATATCAGGGATTCCAGGTAGCTCATAAATACATTTTAAACAAGTAAAATGTAACTAGGGCTGCCCAGTGTGAGGTCGTGGGTAGAGTGACAGAGTAGGACTGGGGTCGTGCTGGGATAGTTCTGGGTTCAAATCTCTAGTTAACGATGAAAACTCACCGTGGGTGTGCAACTGGTTGGAACATTCCTTAAATATCTCAGTTACATGGAAAGACCTATCAAGATTGCTCTAAATCAGTTCCCACTTGATAGCTTATAATGACAAAAAATTGAAAATATGATCAATTACTCCAAAGTAAATTAAGCATATAATGATATTTCAAAACTCGCGATTAAAAACAATGAAAACTCCTAGAAATAACATCTGAGAAAAATAACAATTAAAAAGAAATCTGTTACATTCTTCAGTAAAGCTCTGTTACATTTTTTAAAGCTTGCCTTAGAAGAGGTTGATGTTTACCTGCTGCCTGCTAGCCTCTTGAGGAAGGGCATTGTGTGACCTTGGAGAATCTACAAAAAAGGTCTCTTCTCATGCTTGCATCAAACATGCCAGATAAGGTAGCAGGACTAAGAGAAGGGCCTCCCTCAAAGCTCTTAATGCTTCAGCAGGCTCCTGTAGGAAGATTTGGTCTATTTGATAGCCTGGAGGAAGCTTTTTAAGCTTTACAGATCTTTGAAGTAGCTCTTGAAAAGGCCCTAGAATGAGACAGGAAGTTCAGATATGTGGGCGAATCATGTCTACATTTACATACCAAATCCAGAAATTCTCTTTTTCTAGAGAGTTTGGGGAAGAGCAAAGAGTCGATCCAAGTAGCCCTATTTGGCATGATTATTCTATGATATTCAAATTATTCCTTGATATTATTCACTTCAAAGTCTGTTTAAGGGACTTCCAGAGGGTGCAGACAAAGTCTTGTCATGGCAAGAAACATTCTTCAGAATTCATCCCTCTGGCAAGGCGTGTGATTTTTGCTCTCCACAGGTGTATGTAGTGCTTGAGATGTGTATGCAGAATTTGTTCCTCAATTTTAGTTGTTGTCTTGGGGGCTGGTGTCCGTGAAGTGGGTGGGTTATTAGGCCGCATTAACTCCCCCCACCCCGATTCAGTCTTATGCTCTCAAACCGTAAGCACACCAGTGTGCAACCATGTGAAGAGTTTTAAAACCAGAGCAGTGCCCCTTCAAAACTGGTCCATCACACTGAGTGTTTCTTATTTGCCTCAGAGCAGGACAAGGTGACAGGGAGAACAGCCACAGCCTCCTAAATGGAGCTTCGCATGACAGAAAATTACTGGAAGGCTCTACATTTTTAAAGAGTGTTTAAATCTTTCAGCACCGACTTCACGTTCAACCGACTGTGGCTCTTTCAAAGTTGTGATTCGCTTCAATAATTTTTAAATCACTCTACACATTTACAATCCCAGGACTTTGGCATCATCCTAATCAAACTCCTTATAAAATCTGAATGGCTGCCATCAGTTTTAATACAGCGAAGACATACACGGGGAGGGGATGTAAGAACTTCAGGTCATCAGCTTGCTGGGTACTACGGCAGCCTGTCAGGTTCCATGCATGGAGAATATGAAAGAAACTGCTAACAACTTATCGGTCTTCTCCAACAACACAATCCATTGCCCTCAGCTCCAAATGTGGATGCCTTCAAAAGGGGATTGGACAGATTCCTGGAGGAAAAGTCCATCACAGGTTACAAGCCATGATGGAGATGTGTAATCTCCAGGCTTAAAACCAGGGTACTTCAAGGGCCAGATGCAGGGGAGTGGTATCAGGAGACAGATATCTAGTCTCGTGAATTTCCAGAGGCATCTGGTGGGGCCTCTGTGTGATACAGGAAGCTGGACTAGATGGGCCTTTGGCCAGATCCAGCATGGCTCTTCTTATGTTTTTATGTTCTAATGCCTTGATTTGCATGGCCAGCTTGACACTCAGATTTGTTCCTGAGCTCCAGAATCTGGTTTTTAGGACTTTTCTTGGCCATACAAGACGTTGCCACTGATATTTCATACCAGCAAATGATATTTGGGTGGATGTCCACGATGATGGTACCAGATATCAAGAGAGGTCATGGGTACAAGCCTTTTAAAAATTGCCTCCATTGTAAGTGGTAGGAAAAACAAAGCCAGGTCAAGTAACTACTTGGAAATACTAGGAAAAATGGTGTTTTTATTTTGGACTACAGTTCTCAGAATGCTTCAGGTAGAATGATCATGGCTGGGTTACCTTGGGAATTCTGGGAGTTCCAGTTCCAAAAAGCAAGATTTCCAAGTTCTGAACAAAAGCATAACTAAGTCCTTAAGAAAGGTATAAGTAAGTTACATTATGATTGCAACTTCAGGGATATTTCTAACACCCCTTTTGTCCATTACAGACTTCAAGTGGATCCATGAAAGGGTAGTTTTGGTCCAACTAATGCCCAGATAATTTGAAATTTAATTCTTCTGTGGTTGCTTTTGAAGTCATGGAGATTAGAGCCAGAACATTGCAAGTCATCCTTATCAGGGTGAGTTGCTCCAACCTTTTGATTATATTTAATCTTTTTTTTATTTTTTTTATTTTTTGCAGCTCCAGATTGTTTGGCCAAACAATATCTGCATATGATAAACAGCAAAATGAAACAAAATTGTGGTCCTTCGCTCGTTACTACTAGCAACATGTGCTTTCTTCCTCTTTTTTAAAAAGAAATATTCTTTAGATTAAGAAAGATTTCTGAAATGGAAAACTATAAACACTGGGAATATATCCATCTATCTTGGGGACACCTTTAATTAAGTCCAAATCCTGTAGAGCTTAGTTGTCACTCAGGCAAAACTTTTGATTGAAAGCAAGGGAATTCTGCCAGGGACTGAACAGCTAAGACTTTCAGGATGTGGCCTGCTAATTAAAATGCTTCTAATGTTTGGGATGTAACTTTTCCAAACTTGAAGTTTCATTGCAACACAGAAGAGAGTGACTAAAATGATTACTGAGCTGGGGCACCTCCCTTATGAGGAAAGGCTAAAACATTTGGGACTCTTTAGTCAGGAAAAAGGTGCCTCAGGGGGGATATGATTGAGACGTACAAAATAATGCAGGACATGAGTAAAGGGGATAGAGGGACGCTCTTCTCCCCCTCACAAAATACCAGAACTAGGGGACATCCAGTCAAATTGAGGGCTGGGAGAGTAAGAACAGACAAAAGAATTTTTTTTCACCCCAGCGTGGTTTTAGTCTGTGGAACTCCCTGCTTTAGCATGTGGTGATGGCATCTAGCCTGGATGCCTTCAAAAGGGGATTGGACAGATTCATGGAGGAAAAGTCCATCCCAGGTTACAAACCACGATGGAGATGTGTAATCTCCAGGCTTACAACCAGGGTACTTTAAGGGCCAGATGCAGGGGAGTGGTATCAGGAGACAGATATCTAGTCTTGTGTGCTCCCAGACATATCTGGTGCAGCCACTGTGAGATACAGGAAGCTGGACTAGATGGTCCTTTGGCCTGAACCAGCATGGCTCTTATGTTCTTACATACTTAACATAAAACCAGATTGATCACTGAGGCCTTTTTCTGCTTCTGACTTCTTCTATTCTTTGTTCTAATGATTATCTGCTATGGAGCACGTGAAAGGTGAATCAAAATCAGATTGTGCACCTCATCTTGGGTGACCATCGCCCATTTCTAGGTGCCTGCAATTCGATGTGTAGACTTTTAAGTCTGCATGGCTTGGCTCCTTACATAAAACCAAAGAAAGAGGAAATATTGTGTGTGTGCACAGACACATGTTCTTTTTGAAAGAAGACACCAATTTGAGGGGAAAATGGGCTCAATTTATGTCTTCTGTGAAATAAAACCCATGCCTATTCTAGAATAATTCCTGCAAAAACCTGGGGATTTGCTCTTAAAAAAAGAAATCTGTTGTGCATATAATTACAAATATGTACAAATATCTATCTATCTATCTATCTATCTATCTATCTATCTATCTATCTATCTATCTATCTATCTATCTATCTATCTATCTATCTATCTATCTATCTATCTATGTATTTGGAGGGTTAAATACCCCCACAATTCGAAAGCCATCTTGGTCAGTGTTAGTGGTGTTCAAAGGAATCTTGGAGGTATATATAGATTCATATATGTATAAGGTTCATGAAATATATATTTACCATATTTCATGAGCCATTAGTATGTGTATATTTTAACCTGTTTGAATGCTACAAGCTCCTGGTCCCTGGCATAAAACATATTTCTCTCCTGTCTACTTTTCTGTAATTTTCACACTCAGAACAGAGCACAAGGCATGGAATACAGCATACGGCAGCATTTGAATCATATTTCTCCTCTACCATTAACTGAAGTCACACTTCTATAAATTTGAAAATAATGGAAAGGTTTTTGTTACACTATAAAAGAGATGGCTTTATTGATTGCTAAATTTGGGGGTAATGGAAAATAGTCTTCATTACATTTACATCCTTCCTTCTTGCCAATAAGCTCATGATAGCATCTAAGTTGCTCTTTCTTCCCACTTTATCCCTTCAGTGCAGTGAAGTGAATCAGTCTTTGATTAAATGTTTGGCTAAGGTCATTGGGTGAGTTTCATGCATCATGAGCACCACAACCTGGCATTCTGAAGTCCCAGCCCAACATCTTAACCACTGTACCTCTCTGCCTTTAGTGCTTTACTTGACTTTAACATGCTTGGATGAAAAGGGTCTACAATCAAGCAACATAACCATGCTTTAACCAGAATGTGTGCAAGTTAAATATTTTCCCATGTAGGTCATTGGTAGAAGGATGTAATGGTTCCCTGTGTGGATGCAGGAAAAGACTAGGATACAGTAGTTCCTGCTGAAGCAGCATAACCGTCGGTCCAGCTGGATACTGTATAAGTGATGAGACGGGAAACCAGTCAATTGAAAGTACATCTGTTAAAGCCCAGTTTTATTGTAAATACTGATCTGCAGCATGATATTGCACAAATAATGCACGTTTTCTTATGGTTAAGTGAACATGATGCACACTTCTGTAATGGGAAATCCCATTGTGCCTTAACTTTGTGCTTTCTATTTGTAGGCAACATGTTTAATAATGGACAGTTTCCTATCTGGAAAACCAAATGTGCAATTCTCGCTTCGTCTCTGTCCTTGGTTTTAGGATATCCAGGTCAATTGGTGTAAGGTGGGTTATACTCATCATCACTAAAATATCAGGAAGAGGGGCCCTTATTTCCATAAAAGTGAATAGTTACCGGGCAGTTGTATATGGACCACATGAAAGGTATCACTAGGATGGAGTCACACCTTGCCAGTAAATGTCAACAGCTGGTCATATTTTATGCAATTCAGAAGATACCTTGGAAAGCCAGAGTCACTGATGTGGCTGTATTACAATGCATGAATTAAAAAGCTAGAAATCCTCAATACCATAAAGAGAAGAAAACGGCAATATTTTGGACACATCATGCACAATGAGAAATACCATCTGCTCAGGTTATCCTTCAAGTGAAAATAGATGGGAAGCATGTCCCGGGGTGTTGAAGAACATTCTGGCTTAAGAACTTAAGCCAATGGTCCACAGTGAGCACAGCTGCTCTGTTTAGAATAGCTCTAGAATCGAAACCAGTTCAGGCTACTGATCGCCAACATTCTACGAGGACATGGCACATGAAGAAGATGTTGGTAGGATGGGATAGAATTTTAGAAGAGAGGTGGGAATGTTAGGAACATGGAAGAAAATAGAGATGGGCACGAACTGTTGATTTGGCAGTTGGTGGTTGCTTGGAGGTAGTTCCCAGAGGTGGTGGGGCCGAGAGGCCAGGGCGTGTCTTCTGAGTGGGAGCCCATTGGAAAAGGCAGGTATTTGAACCACCAAGCACCTGTTCAGCCTCTAAACCAGGCATGTCCAAACTTCGGCCCTCCTGATGTTTTGGGCCACAACTCCCAGAATTCCAAGCCTGTATTTCCAGTGGCAAAGGACTGTGGGAGTTGTGGTCCAAAACATCTGGAGGGCTGAAGTTTGGATGTGCCTGCTCTAAACAAACCAGGGCATAGCACTGATTTGTGCCCATCTTTAGAACAGAAAGTTAGGAATTAGTTTTTATGAATGTGTGTATGTGGCTAGAAAGGTTGAGCCACTCGGTCTTAATTACCCTCAGGTGCAAAAGAAAAGTTTTCCTGATTCTTCCCATTTTTTTTTTCTTTCAATGGAACCACTGTGAATGGAAGTGATTTATTATTGAAAGACCCAGCATGTTGCAAGTTCGCTGGGTGATAGTTTGGCATTTGTCTATGATAACATGCTGAAATGAGCTGCAACCAAGGTGGTAATCCCGCTGACATCGTAAACCATTTTGCTTGCTTTTCAGCAGATTGGTCTGCCTGTATATGTAGAAGAGCACAAAAAGAAACAGAAAATAGTAACAATTGATTCTGATATTTCATCTCTCCTACCCCCAGAAGTTTTTAAATATGTATTTATAAGCACGGAGGTTTTACAACCAAATTTCCCCACCAGATAAATATCTAAAGTGCATCTTTTTGGATAGAAAGGGAGAAGTGTTTTCAGCTTTCTTAACAAATAAAAGCAGCATGTGTCAATCTGGGTTTTGCAGTTGCTATGAATATTTATTGATTGAGCTACTTTAAGCTTGGTATTGACGAGCCAATCCATTCATGGAGTAAGTCTTTCTCTGCATTCATCCAACAGCTGGAAAGCACATGCTAGGGATAAGGGTGACACCTGGTCTTTATTCATTACCTCATCACAAAATGATTGTGCGGTGACAAGCAAATTATAAACTCTACTCCTGGGTTTCCCAAAATGAAGAGAAAAAGAGACGGGGGAGGAGAGAGAGAGATGGAGATGGAGGGGTTGTATTTTTAATGCTTACAATTATACTTGCTCATGAACCTATAGAGGAAAATGTCGAGAAACTCACAACATTAAGTGCCTATCTTCTTATGTATTTATCAGTCACATTTATCTCCTGCCTTTCTTTCAGTGAGTGCAAGTACATGATCCCCTGTCTCCTCACCTTTCTCCTCACAACAACTTGTGAAATTAATCACACTGACAGGATGCCTTGCCTAAGGTCACCACCAATCTGAAGGTAAGGGTGGGTGAAACATTATTAGACTCTTTTTTAAAAAACAACGCATTAGCTACTGAAGTTTAGCCAAGTTATCCAAAGTACCAGACCTAGTCCTCTGTTTCAGCACCATGGATAGCTCCTTACAGGTTCACCAGAGCTGTGCATGGGCTATCCAGGTTAGAGTGTGATTCCAGAGTGGGGTATCTATCCCATCTGATTTGATTTGTTCATCAGATCTGAATCAATGGGCACGCCTCCCATTGACTTGAATGGGAAAACCAAGCCAGCTTTATCTTCTCTGATTTTGCATTGATATACAGTATATGCAATTTACATACAGACAGAAGGGGATGCAGTCGGAGAGCAGCCAGATAGCTATTTTCAGAGATCGACATGCTAGGCACATTTAAAGTTTCCCTTACAAAGTAAAAGGAAGACGAGCAGCGATTTATGCCCATATTATTCAATTTGAGGTCTAGACAGAGATCCATGTCTAAGATCTCTTTGCCTTACTCCAGAACAGAATCTGGCCAGAGTACATCCCAGGGTGGATTCATTGTTTCCACAAAATCATCAGCCTGAACCTGTCTACAAATGATCATAATACAACAAGGAGACTTGCTGGCAGCTTATCACTTCAGGAAGGAGCCCACTTGGTCAGGGCCTCCAAGGAAGATCCGGATTCTTAGACAGGTTCAATGGAAGAACATATTTTTCTGATGTCCCCATGTTAAACCAGCCCACCATCTCCAACATGGAATTGCCATCCCCTTGAATTGCAGGCAAATGTCATATTTTATATTTTATAATGGCAAGCACATAAAGTAGCTAGCCAGAGCAGATCCAGGCCATTTACCATTTGAGCATTATGCTGCCCTGCATGCTTCTGGAAGACCATTTCTTTTTCTTTGGGGGGGGCACTTTCTTAGATTTTGGTGGGTTTGTAGGGTTCCGTGGGGCTCCACTATGGGCCATGGAGTTGCCAGAATGGCCTTTCAGAGGGGTCATGTGGAGAACAGAAGCTGCACAATTTCCATTCTTGATATCAGCATTTTTTTTTTAAAAAAAGCAGCACAATCAGGCAGTGAAAGTCCCACCAAAGTCACTGTATTCTTCTTGTAGATACAGTGGTACTTAAACTTACGAATTTAATCCATTCTGAATGCATGCTCTAAAGTTGAACTACTCTTAAGCCAGGGTACCTATCTTAAAAAACTGGAAAAAATTAGTTAAAAAATAAAAACAAATTAAAACCAATATTTGTAAGTCAAGCAGACCATATCTAAAATTTGTATGGTGGCAGTTAAAATGCCAACAGTTTTCTGCTCTTAAGTTGGATCACTCTTAAGTCGAGCTGGTCTTAAGTCGGGGTACCACTGTAAATGTGCTTTCTACTGCACTGACCATCATCTTCTGTTCTCTGTACAGGGAGCCCATTTATAAAGAGAAAACCAAAGCTCACCCCCTAGAAAAGTCTACATTACATTTCTCATGGCAATTCTGCCTGTCATGCAAGGAGGGCTTCTGCTGGGGTGGAAGAGAAATGGAGACATAGCGACTGCCCCCTAAATTGGTGCAGTCAAGGAGAAGGCACACCACCCAGTTAACTGAGTGTACAGGTTGAGTCAGTATTAAATCTGGCGGAGTGGGCACAGAGTGCATTACTGTGATAGGAAGACCTTATCAGTAACTTCAGAGAGATCTTTGCAGCCCTCTCGGTTCCTCCTGCGAGGATAATACAGTCAGCTGCTTTCAATGCTCGGGTTCCGCATCACATTGGATATGCAGTGAAATATGGCCAGCTATACATGAGAGGGGCCTATGAGGAGACCTGTGGGAACTTCAAGATCTTCCTAAGTGAACAGAGTGGAGGAGGGAAAATATAATAGGGGAACATCCACAATCGTTGAGTGAGAACAGTGTGTGTGTAGATCGAGGGATGTTGAAAGGGCACTCTCTGAGGTGGAAGATCAAAATAGGCTTTAGTAGTAGTGAAATGAAATAGCTACAGCTGAGAACTCTCTCTCTCTCTCTCTCTCTCTCTCTCTCTCTCTCTCTGTATGTGTGTGTTGTCTGTGTGTGTCTGTTTGTATGTATGTGTCTGTTTGTGTCTCTGTGTGTGTCTTTCACACACAGCCTGTTCTCAATTGTAGCTATTCTAATTGTAGCTAATTTCAATTGCAGCGATAGATAGATAGATAGATAGATAGATAGATAGATAGATAGATAGATAGATAGATAGGGAGGGAGGGAGGGAGGGAAGGAGGGAAGGAGGGAAGTTGGAAGGAAGGAGAGAGAGGGGGGGATGGAGAAAAGGAAGGAAGGAAGGAAGAAATGGAGAGAGAGAGAGAGAAAGAGAGGGGGGGAGAGAGAAAGAGAGAGATGCACCACATAGTGCTCTCCACATGGGGCTGCCTATGAAACTGATGTGGAAACTTCAACTGGTCAAGAACTGGGCAAGCACATTATTGACAGGTAAGATGGCATCCCCCCCTCTGGCTTCCTTACACTAATTATTGGTCCATTTACACATCAACTTCAAAGTTATGATGACAAGAATCAAAGTCCTAAACAGCGTAGAACCTTGGTGCCTGTCAGAGTGTCTTCTTCCAACAAGAACTGCTGCTGTTACCTGATCTTCTTAGGCACAGCGCAGTAGCCCCCCACCTCAGGAATTCTCTTCCTTTTGATATATGCCTGGCCCTCTCACTAAGAATATTTAAATCAATTTTGGGGGAAAAAATTGTTATTTAAGCAAGCCTTACCAGAATCTGAGACACAGCTTCCAGCACCATACCTTATGCTTTCATGCCGCTGGCTCCTCTCCTTATTGTTTGTTTCTATTTTATTGTATTATAGATTTCATTTGCATTTTTTATTTATGCACAGATCAAGAAGCGCAGCAACAAAAAGAGGAAGAAGAAAAGGGAATGCCAGGAAAGGAACTAGATTAAGTATTGGAAGAATATCAATCTAAATAGACAACATTCGCACATTCTTGAAAAAGGATTTGAGGGGAGGAACGTAATAGAAAATGTTACCGAAATGGGCATTTTGAAAAGCAACAACAAAAAGGCCCTGCCATTTCAGCGTCAAAGGAGTCCAACGGCTGTTGCAGTGAAGCGTTCCTCTAACTCTGCCATCAAGGCAGAGGATTTGGTTTACCTATTTCCATGATTTTATTCACTTTCAATGTGATGTCAAATGGCAAAAAAAGAAAGAAAGAAAGAAAGAAAGAAAGAAAGAAAGAAAGAAAATTAATACAGGGGCATTTGCACGGAAAGCCAACCCTCAAAGATGCTCACGGCCACCAAAGGAGGTGAATAAAATCCTTAAATAAGTGGTTTATTTCCTGTGCAAGTTTTGCAGTCCGACCCACGCCTCTGCTTCTGCAACCGACATGGCCTATAGAGCTGCTGCCTATCAGGAAGAAATGAAAAACAGACAAAGTGGCTGAAAAGAAACCTGGCTCACTTGAACTGGCTACCTGTTGCCTCCCGAAGAAGGTTGAAGGTGCTGGTTTTGGTTTACAAAACCCTCCATGGCCTGGGACCTGTGTATCTAGAGGAGTGGATCTCCCAGAGGTCAGCTTTGTCCTGACCGACCAAAGCCTCACTCTCCCTTTCACTCCAGGCGGCCTCTCCGAGGGAGGCCTGAAGGGTTTCTACCCAGAATCGGGCCTTCTCCGTGGCCACCCTGGCACTTTTGGAATAAGGCTGGGGGAGTCTCTGCCGGCCTTTAGGAGCGCGAAAGACCTGGCTGGTCAGGAAAAGATTTGGTGATCGCTGAGTAAACAACGGTACCTGGTTAATTGGTTTGTTTGTTTGTCCCACCTTTTCTTGCTGGAGTCTATGCTTGTCTGTATGGATGCTATTGCTGTGTATTATTTTTATTTTTTATTTGATTTTTTTGGAGGGGGTCGCAGGTTGTTTTCTTTGTGGGTAAGTTGTTTGTTTTTTCTTCACAATTTGTTGTACACCACCCAGAGTTTGGGCAGTTAATAAGTACAAATATTAAATGAACTAATTAATGAACTAATTAATTAATTTGTTATGTTGAAACCAGCTGCATGAGAGAGGAGTTAATATGTCAGGAAAGTGCTGAATATCGCTTGTCTCTGCTTTGACCCCCAAGACCAAATCTGCTTGGAAAAAGTGTTTTCAGAGAGCCACACAGACAAAACTCATATTTTCTTTCCAGGTGACCTCCCATTGGCCTTCACGACTCAGATCTGATAACATTATATTTAATACTAGCTAAGCTACGGTGCTTTTGTGAAGGCTCTGGCATGGTTGCCTGTGCCTCTCAAGGGTGAAATAGGGAAGAAAACGACCGACACATTTGTCAAATAGTAAGGAACAGAGGGACACATTGTTCCTCACCCTTCCCTCTAGTATTCTAGATGCAGCAGATTCTGGAGTAGAAAAATCAGGGTGACAAAATCCTCAAATGTAATATTAAATTAATCTATGGGCATGTAGGCATGGTAGCTTGAAAAATATTTCTTCAGTCAAATGAGACCTTCACATGATGCCCTCTGTGTGGTCTTCATGTTGATGATGCATTCACTTGGAGGAATCATAGAATCAGAGAATCATAGAGTTGGAAGAGACCTCAATGGCCATCCAGTCCAACCCCCTGCCATGCAGGAAACCCCATCACAGTATTGCTGGCAGATGGCCATCCAGCCTCTGCTTAAAAACCTCCAAAGAAGGAGACTCCACCACCCTCCGGGGCAGCATCTTCCACTGCCAAACAGCTCTAACAGTTATGAAGTTCTTTCTAATGTTCAAGTGGAATCTCTTTTCCTGTTGTTTGAAACCATTGCCCTGAGTCCTAGTCTCTCAAGCCATGGAAAACAAACCTGTTCCCTCTCCAATATGACATCCTTTCAAATATTAAAACATAGCTATCACATCCCCCCTCAGCCTTCTTTTTGAAAGGCTAAACATTCCCATTTCCCTAAGCTGTTCCTCATAAGACATTTCTTCCAGACCTTCAACCATCCTGGTCATCCTCCTCTATACCCGCTCGAGATTGTCAACATCCTTTTTAAATTGAGGCGCACAGAACTGAACACAGTACTCCAGGTGGGGTCTGACCAGAGCAGAATAGAGTGGTACTATCACTTCCCTTGATCTAGACACTATGGTTTTGTTGATGTAACCAAGAATCGCATTGGCTTTCCTGGCTGCCGCATCACACTACTGACTCATGTTCAATTTGTGGTCCACCAAGACTCCCTGATCCCTTTCACAGGTACTATTTTCCAGCCAGGTATCTCCCATCCTATATCTGTGCAATTCATTCTTTTTACCTAGATGCAGCCCCCTCCGTTTCCCTCTGTTGAAACCCATTCCATTAGCTTTGGCTCAAGGAGTGATCCATAGGTTGGCCATGGCTTCCCACATATAGAATTCATATTGTGATGAATGGCATAGGGCAGGGCTATTCAACTTTGAACAGGCCAAGGTCTACTTTTTCTGGCCCAAAGTGCCTGAGGACTACTACACTAAAACCTCTACTTACAAGCACATGCTCATAAGTATAAACTTTTGTAAGTAGAACAGCGTTTTCCCATAGGAATGCATTGAAAACCAATTAATCTGTTCTGGAGGGAACAGATTTCAATGTGCCATGGCCCTTGAACTGTCCCGCTCGGCTGAGAGAGCGGGCTGACAGACCCAGAATTTTGCTGGGGCAGTGGTAGTCCTTGGGTGGGGGGGAGGGAGGAGAACTTGTCCCCTCACTTTTTAAATTGATCTGTGGAGGGCTACTTTTGAACCCTTCATGGGCTACCAGTAGCCCGCGGTCTACCTGTTGGGCAGGCCTGGCGTAGGGGGAAAAATGAATACTAGAAGGAGGAAGATGGTTTTACTTTTATTAATAATATAATCTTTCTAGACTCAGTTTTCTCTTTTCTGTGAACTAGGTGCTTATTTTCTTGACTTCTCCCTGTAATAATATGCTGTTGCAATGCTAGTAATTTTTCAGTAGGCGTCAGTACAGAATCAACTGCTAAAGGGGCAAAAACTATGGCACCTTGTCTTCATGACATGTGAGGGGCACAAGGGATCCAGTTATTTTTTGTTTGTTTTCAGCAGCATCTGACTGGCTCCAGCTCCAGGGATGTCCAAACTTCGGCCCTCCAGGTGTTTTGGACAGCAACTCCCACAGTCATTTGCCATTGGCAATCTAAGCTTAGAATTCTGGGAGTTGTGGTCCAAAACATCAGGCCGAAGTTTGGACATGCCTGAGCTACATTCTGGTCCACCAAGGCTATTTTCGCACTATGCCAGATAAATTACATTGGTCTATCACCCCTCTCTTCCAGTCACAAACATTGAGTCCTTAAAGTCATATAGGGAGAACTTTGTGGAGTTGCTGCATGCACCTGAGCTCCTCGTTGCCATCCAGGGTGCTTACTTGGCAACAACTTTAGTATAGGAAGTTATAACTAGAGTAGTTCCTACTTATGCCAGTGTAGGACATTATAACTCGAATAGTTCCATTTGAATCAATGGAATTAAGGAAAAGTTTATTTATCAAATCCCTACTGATCTCTTTTTAGTGGGAATTACTTTACTAACCAACAGGAACTCAGCTATTGAGTCCTATGTCAATAATTAAATAAACCCTATGCATTAAATTATTCTGCTCTTGTTGGGCAAGCACATAGATTTAGTTTACTCTTGTCATTATGGATTGATTTTATGCATTGCCTGTATTGCACATTTTGTTGTCATATACTATGTTGAAATGTTCACATGATCTTTGTAAGTAGATGTACGGCTGCATATAGATTTATGAAGGCTAAATGCTGATGTGATCATGCTACTACTGTGGCCTCCTTACTACAGTAACCCCCCCCCCCCGATCTATTGTGGGGGTTAGGGACTGACCCAACCCGCAATCATTGAAAATGTGCACTATGTGGATGCAGGTCCAGTTGGGCCTAGGGGTGTGCATGACGTTTAAAATGTATTTAAGCAATGGAGCCAGCTTGGCTCACCGGTCCCCCGTGCCTCAGGGGGTGGGGAGAAGCGGCGCACAATGTTTAAAACAACTTTAAACAACAGAGCCAAGCACTTGGCTCTGTTGCTTAAAGTCATTTTAAGCATTGCACACCACTTATCCCAACCACCCCTGGGTGTGGGGAGGATAGCGGTGTACGATGCCTCCATAGAGGCAAGCCCCAGGCTCCAGCTGATTGGCGCTGGGGTGGGGGAGAAAAACCTTTTGTGTCCCCATCCCAGCACCAATCAGCTGGAGCCCGGGGCTTGGGGAAGGAGTGGAGATTTTAAAAGGTCTGGCTTTTAAAACCTTTCCCCCTTCCCTCAAGCCCTTACAGGGTACTGCGGTCCCACAATATAGCGGGACTGCAGTATATGAAATGCAAAAGGGTGGCAGACCACTGTATAAGATGTGGGGTCCCAATTTAAGGTGGACTGCAACTCAGCAAAACAATTCATATATACCCAGAAATGTGAAACACCTTACCGTATTTTGCTAAGTGTACACAATGCACTGCTGCTTTAAATATAATACATGTACAAATAAGGGGTATAAAACCATACAGTTAGTTGTCTTGTATAGCAAAATAGGACACACCAAACTTTACAGTTTTTGGACAGCTAGAGAGAAGCAAGAGGTCCCCCCCCCCGAAAAACTTTAAAGTTCCGTATAGCCATTAGTAATTACCCAGTAGGCTGCGGGAACATTGACAACACTCACTCAAAGTGTTTCCGTGGGCTCGACACTTCACTTAATGTTTGGCATAGTGCATTAGGCACTCTCATGATTCATCCATCCAACCTGATTTTAATCATCTTTGTCCTTAAAAGACTAGCGACTGCTTTCTAATGCACTAGACTATGACTTACCATGACACTGGTATTTATATAAATTAAATTTATTGGTCGCTTAAAAGCCAACTCAACCGACTTAAAACAATAAAGTGTTTGGCTGGCCCATTCGCTTTCAGGTTTTAATATCAGAAATCTCCTGATTCATTTCAATTGTAAATCTCCAAAGGCAGGAGAAGAAGGGGCGAGCCTGTCCCAAGGTGACATGCACTGGGAAACACATATTGGTAGGAGGCCTGTTGTGCATTTCTCTAGGAGTTCAAACAGGATATTCAAACAGGATATCTTAGAGTTTGATGTGAGTATGGAAAGTGATTTACCCCTTTGTTTACCAGTAAGGCACACATCTGCATGGAGAAGGCCCAGGTTTTGGTACGGTAGTCCCCCGCCACAACACGGTTCATATATTACAGTCTTAGTACATCACAGTTTTTTTTCTTGAGAGAAGCGGGCTTCCAAAGAGAGGTTTTAACCCCCTCCTGGCACCTCAGCAAACAGACCTTGAGCTCCTGGCAGCAAGGTTTGCTGAGGTGTCAGGAAAGGGTTAAAAATCTCTCCTTGCAAGCAGAGCCAGCAGGAGCAGCCCTTGCTGAGGCGTTTGCATTTTGCTTCCAAAGAGAGGTTTTTAACCCCCTCCTGACATCTCAGCAAACAGAGCTGGGGCTGCTCCTGCTCGGCTGCTGTTTCCAAAGAGAAGTTTTTAACCCCCTCCTGACACCTCAGCAGGGTTAAAATCCAACAAGGAAGCACACTGCGATGTCATCTTTCCTGCTTCGTTCTGCTGGCCAATCAGAGAGGGAGGTGGGACGATGCCTGTCCCCACTCAGCTCCTGATTGGCCAGCATCACACATCTAGCACAGATGACGTTGCGGCATGCTTCCTCATTGGATTTTAACCCTGTGCAAGACCGAGAAAGGCAAAGCAACTGGATTTGCGTGTATCAGCTGGTTCCGAGGACCACCTGGGCTCTCATGGTTTGTTTCATAACCTATTGGTTCCGAAATGAAATGTCCATCCCTAAAGCTGACTGTTGTTTTTTGCTTCTTTTATTCCACAGGCAACATGTATGGTTGATACCATCAATTTAGCTGATTGACAAAGCCAACTCTACCTTGATTTACCTCTGAAATGAAAGCCGGGTAGGCTTTATGAGAAGAACTGGAAATGGACCTGACCTCAAAGAGCTGTTTTGATGGGTGTCCTTTCATCATCCATCCTGACTCAAGGAAAGATCCAAACACATAACTAAAAACAAGATGAGTTCTCTCCAATAGTCACCACCGACAAGGAAACTGGAATAAGTAATCTAGCAGTAGAGAAACCTTGTTAAAGATTCTCAAATGAGTAAGAGAGGTGTTATTTCTGATTATCACCGATTGGCTTAGTATGTCACCATGGGGCACAGAACTGAGAAGCAATAACAGAGCAATGTTCCAGCCTGATGCCTACTAGAATGTCACGGGCGCTCTGACTCCGGGTGGCCATGCCCAGGGAGGCTCGGAAAATGGTGACCCGAAACCGAGTCTTCTCTGTGGCTGGTCCTGTGCTATGGAACCATCTCCTGAGTGAGTTGTGCCTTGCACAGTCCCTGCCAGCCTTCAAAAAGGCCTTAAAGACCTGGCTTTTCTGTGAGGTGTTTGGCAACTGTTAATTTTTTTTAAATCCCGCCATCCTGCCATTGATTCCTTTTGCTGTTTATTAGGATGTTTCACTTAATCTGGTTTTTTTTTGTTATTGTTTTTATCTTTTGTAAACTGCCCGGAGTTCCTCTGGAAGACGGGCGGTATATAAGTATTAAAAATAAATAAAATAAATAAATAAATATGTGTGTGCGTATATGTGAATATGCATGGAAAGACAGCAGAAGAAACAATGACAGGATATGAAATTTCACGTTGCATGCCCCAGAAAAGAAAGGAAGGAAGGAACCCATGTATTAGAAATACCTACCTTGTGATCTCCTGTGCCTTCTTGAGAGGGGCCGGATTCAAAGAATTGTGGATGGAGATCCCGTAGCTTGGGGTCACCACCTGCTAGGATTTAAGGTCAGGTTCTTGCTAAGAAACAGAGAACGTAAAATACAGGTAGGGAAGGGAATTTTTAAAAAATGTATCTTCAGTTCATCGCACTGTTCCCTAGCGTTTGAGAGCCAATTCCACAAATTCCTTTCCAAGCTAACCAATGCCAATTTCAAACTGCCAGGTCATCTCTCCTCCATTTTGAGAATGAACTGCTTCACGTCAAATTCGTTACAGTGCTTCAGTTTTAATCTTCTTGATCTTTAGCCACCCGACAATGAGAGATCGGAAAAGTCCTGGGCACAGCACGACTTCCCATGGAACCTATTAAGAAACTGCCTCTGAGAGCAATGTTTGACAGAGTTTGAAGGGAGCGGCTCTACTCCTGTTCATTAAGACTCAACTTTTTCCCCCTCTGTGGAGGAAATACACCTTTTTTACCCATCTGCTTAGACCTTACTGAGATTCAAGGGAAGGAAATGGGTGGGTGGGTAGAGGCTTTGAATGGATCTGAGTCACATTTCACCAGGGATGTTGGAAAGTGGTCAAGACCAAGTCCCTAGTCTGAATCCCAAGCATTGCACCTAAGTCTTGAGGCCTTTTGACCCACACGCTGAGGTTTGGGACCTGGGACTCTGATTGCACATGTACTGTCCAGCTGGTGCCTGCAACATACCTCAGAGATTGTGGACTGACTTTCCTTCCTAGAATTGCCCTCCTCCTCTGTGTGTGTGCTAGGCTATCACCTGGGCAGCACACACATGCTTAGAAGAGAAGCTGGATCCATTGCTTCCCATGATGGGGGCAGTGGTGGCAGCCCGACCCATCCCTTAGGGACTCGAAATGCAATTCAGAAAAAAAAGTTTCCCAGTTGCAACTCAAGTCCAAGTCTGTCCTGCAAACCCGAGTGAAAACCAAGCTGAGTCAAACTTGACAGCAAGTCATGACTTGTGATTCATGACTCCCCCTCCTTGCATTACCCTCCTTTGACATCTCCCCCATTGCTTCTTGTGTATACACTTCATAGCCCCTTTATGATCTCATTCAGAGGCACTGCTTAGAAATGAAGCAGAATCTTGTGAACGTCGATCGTGGTGGAAGCCTTCATCTTGTAAAAAGGTAAAATGGCTTCATAGAGATTGTACTTCTTTTACTTCTCCTCTCCACCTTCATTCCCATCTGTTTTCTGCTCTGATCTCTGGCTCCAGTACACCTCGATCCCTGGGTTATTTGGGTGGGGTATATTGGTCCCGCCAAACTAACGCAAGAGGATAAATGGTGCTGATCTTTATGGTTTTGAAGGGGAAATGCTTTTAGCAGTTCCTGAAATGAAACCCACACTGGGGTAAAAGATAAGCACATGGCACTGAACTACTAGATTAATTGGAACGGTGCTGTACATATACTGCATTAATTTCTTTCACTTGAACTTTTGTGAGATTCTTTAAACATGCAGATGCCTGTTGCTTGGGCAACAGCTGAATAACTCACATATTTATCAGTCCTACATATTTAACTCTGCATTTCTTTAAAACAAAACCAATTTCTCCCCCACCCCCACCCTTCTGAAATCACAGATCCCTGCAAGGTGGATAAAAATTGATCTCATTTGTTTGTGCGCAAGCAGTTGAATCAAAGTCCATTCATATATCTGTTATAATAAAGGCTAGATATTCAATTCCATTACAGATAAGCACACTGACATTCTACCTCATTTCATTACCAGGGCTTTGAATAGGGACAGACTTGCCAAAGCTGTTGTTTCATCAAACCCGTGGAAAGTTTGTTAAAATAGGCTGCATTCTTTAAAGAGCCTCTGGAAATGGTCCAGGGAAATCACAGAGATGCTGGAAATTGCATTTCTTTTCTTTGAATTAATGCAATTAATTACTGCATAATCAAAAAGACGAGCGTCAAATTTCCTGCAGACTGACGGAAACTCTCACACTCACAGAAACATTTTCATGGACTTAATTTCGTGGTGTTTACTGTGGTTCAGGCCAGGTTCACACATCCATTTCCTTCATTTGTTCTATGTTGAACAAGTACGTATTTAAAAATCATAATGGAGTAGACAGATTGCCTGGAAAATATCCAGGAAGTCCCAGTTTCTATCTCTTGCATCTGATCTCTAGTTTAACCTGGAACAAATAGTTGGTGATATAAAGCACCTTCTCTACTGGAGATATTGGAAAACTAGCATTGTAACAAGCTCTGTTGTTGAGTTGAATCTGCAAAATTCCTAAGAGATGACTTCAGTGTTGGAGTCATCAAAGAGACTCTGTTGAGTCACGCATTTGAGTCACTGTGTCAGGATGCCGCAGAATCAGCTCAACAGTGATTTTCATGTGAATACCTAGCACCTTATTTTTCATAGTGGGCATCCAGAAATGCATGGGATTTATAGTCTATGAACACAATGCTTTCCAATAGGATGGGTTCACACATTCAGTTACACCAGTTAGGTGTGTGGAAGGAAGGAAGGAAGGAAAGAAGGAAGGAAGGAAGGAAGGAAGACCTTTATTATTGACAGAAAAACCTGTGGGAAGAAGAGCGCCAGGGTGGCATTGGGGCACTATTTGTTTGTTGACTTGTTGCCTTGGTTTCTAGTGGGAAGAGGGTAAGGGCATGTCTGGTTCTCCTGATTCATCTTTTGTTCATTCCAAGGAATCGTGTGTGTGTGTGTGTGTGTGTGTGTGTGTGTGTGTTTAATATAGGGTTATTTGTAACCTACCTTTCTCCCCATTCATTCATTCATTCATTCATTCACTCATTCATTCATTCATTCATTCACTCATTCATTCATTCATTCATTGTCATTTGTAGCCTGCTTTTCTCCCTGTTTGTTTGTTTGTTTGTTTGTTTGTTTGTTTGTTTTTGATTGATTGATTGATTGATTGATTGATTGATTGATTGATTGATTGATTGATTGATTCAATTACTACCCTGTCCACCTAGTAGCTCGGCCACAACTCGGGGAGGCTTATACATAAACTCATCAGCATAACATAAACTAAAATTCAGCATAAACTCATCAGCATAAACATAAACCAGAATTCAGTAATGGCCTCAGTTGAACCTTGAAAGTAAAACTTCTCCCAACCTAAATATGTGATTAATTCTATACTATGATAAAAGACATCGGTAAAACCCAACAACCAGTCTGTAAAATCATGAGCCATAAAACATGGAATGACCAAAACTTAAATGGGAACAAGAATGTGAAAAGCCTTCCCCCTCACACCCCAATCTGAGGAAAAGAGGGGCCTTATGCACTTCCACAGGCGGGAATTTCCACAGCCTGGTGGCCACCACCGAGCAGACCCGGTTCCTAGTTGTGGCTTTCTAATGAGGCCACAGAAGGAGGCTCACAATGTTGAAACAAGTATAATTGGAAAGCACAACAAACTGTGCAATTAAAAAACAATTATCCTACAATAACAATTAAAAACACATCAAGTGATTATAAGCATTGAAGACTTGAAAAACAATCTTCCTTGGCTTGGGTTTGTTAAAAGCTTGTCTGAAGAGGTGGGTCCTTTCAGCTGCTCATGGAAATGCACCTGAGCTTCCACCTGAATTTTCATCTTCCCACAATCCCAGGCAGCTATACAATGTTAGGAATGTGTGAGATGAAAACGCCCAAGCATCCCGACCCCGTGGCCTGTGTAAAATACTGGAAGAGGGAGCTGTTAGCAGTGCACCCTGCTAGATCAGCTGGCCGCCGTCCAAAGGTGCCAAGCGTTGGTCCTACTTCACCACTCTTTGATCATCGACAGCATCCTGTATTCTAGGAAGACTCAAGGAAAAGTTGCGTGATAAAAGCAGTCACGAGATCCAGCTGCTTGGGTCAGATGAGGGAAAAGGGCCAGCTGGTTACGTCTGCCCTTTAGGCACACAGAATGTCTGCTATCTCTTATGCCAAGGACTTTGGCTGCAAAACGCTCTGTGTCTGTGGCAGCTTGTTTTTAGGGAGGAAAAAGACATTGATAATACGGGACAGCGTTTCACAACAAGGTTGAATACATTTGCCAAGAAACTTCCGATGAATTGTTTGGGTGACTCCTTTCAAGAGGCATCGGTCTCATTCTGGAGCTGATGGAAGCGTATGTTCTCCAGGATTGGTGCTACTGAATCAAGTCACCTTGAATCTGTGTTTTAATTCTGTGGGCTTTGAATATTTCAACTGCTAAATTTTTGAAAGGTTTCGGAAGGATTCTATTACCTCAATTACAATATCTCCTTTCTCCATTGGTTTCTCTATCAAATAAACCTCCTGTTTGTCTCCTGTAGACTTCCTGTGAGCTACAGAAAACAAATGAGGCCTCTAACAATAGTCTAAAGTCCAATAGGTATTTGGGGTTCCTTCCTGCTGAGGCTGAATGCATCATCGTCAGGATGCATGGTGGATAATTAGCAGGCATGATATTCCTGTGATCTCAAACATTTGGCATTCTTATATCCTTATATCAATGTATTATAAGAATGCAACAAAAATCATGTTTTCCTCATTGTCAATGAGAAAGAATTTTCTTATATCATTTTTCTGTGAAGATTCTCAGTCATCCAGGTGAGTTTATCTGGAAGTTGAGTCATAGCAACTAGACTTCTTTTCTTGAGAGACTGGAACATTTCGTTGCTCATCCAAACGGCTCCATCAACTAGGAAAGTTAGGAAACATCCATCACAGGTTACAAACCATGATGGAGATGTGTCATCTCCAGACTTAAAAACAGCTTCGTCAGTCAGAGGAAAGCTAGTTGTGAGTCCTCCATTTTATAGTTCACTTTGACCTCATGTCACCCTGGTCTGAAATAGGCTCATAAGAAGAACAATGTCCTGAATAGAAGAATAATGGACTATTGAGCTGCCTAATGAACCTATTCAGGCCATTGTTCTCCATATGAGCCTATTTCAGACCAGGGTGACATGAGGTCAAAGTGAACTATAAAATGGAGGACTCGCAACTAGCTTTCCACAGACTGACGAAGCTGTTTTTAAGCCTGGAGATGATACATCTCTATCATGGTTTGTAACCTGTGATGGACTTTTCTTCCAGGAATCTGTCCAATCACCTTTTGAAGGCATCCGGGCCATCACCACAGCCTGTGGCAGGGAGTTCCACAGACTAACAATGCGTTAGGTAAAGAATTATTTTCTTTTGTCTTTTCTCACTCTCCCAACCCTCAATTTGAGTGGATATATAATTTTCTACCTTTCAACTAAGAGCCCAGTGGTGCATTGGCTAAACGGCTGTGCTGGAGCTGTAACTGTGCTCATGACCTGGGGTTCAATTCAAGGTTCATTCATCCTCCCATCCTCCCAGGGTTGTTAAAATGAGTACCCAGCTCATGAGGGGAGTGAGAGCAAGGTGTAGATTTAAGTGCAGTGGGGCAGTATATAAGCCACATACTTTGCTTTGCTTTTATGTCAGCTCAAGTTTACAATCTGCTTGGAAAAGCACTATAGTCCATATACCATAAAAGTTCTGTGTATATTAACTGGGGAAATGCAAATGAATTTGGTTTTAGCAGAGAATTCATGATGGACTTCATAGCCAAACCTTTGTCACACATCTACGATGCTTTACCTGATCCTGAACCACCTCCACTGGTTACCCAAAGGCCCAATTTGCAGTGACAGAGAGGTGTTACATAAGCAGAAAGACTAAATTAACTTTCCCCCTGGCAGAATGATATTTTAGCTTGCTTTGCATCCAGTAAAAATGCTTCCCTAGTGAAAGCACCTATTCTTCTTTATATGTCATAGTGACACCATATTTTAAAGCATTTTTTATAAAAAGTAGAATGCAGTACAACAGTGGTTCTTTTTGCCAGTGGAAGCACACCCTATGAATGTTCTTTTTTTTTCTCTCCCATGGTTTCTTTTCAGGTAAGGCTGAGGTTTGGTCCACTATCCCTCTGCAGCCAAAATAGTCAGTATTTTATTCTAGCATTCATCTCAGTTGGAATGCTTTTGATTTTTTTTTTTTTAAAAAAAGCAATCACGTAATTATGACTTGCCAGGTGTTTGAAAGGCTGCTGTTCAGTGCGGTGTGAAAAATACAAGGTTTGTAATATGCTATTTTACAAGGACTAAGAATGGAACTGAAGCACCACTTAATGGAAAATGCAAACAAAATGGCAAAGAATTATCAAGCCGTTTGTAGGGAAAGATGGATGAATGGTACTGAAAGGGAATTAAAATCCACGGCTGTAAGGGGCAAACAGTCGAGTGGTGTATATTTATCCATATCTAGGCACCTGGAAAAGATGTTTTCATTTATGCGTACCAGTAGTGCAGCATTATGAGTCCAAGATGTATACAATTATTCAACAGTTAATATATCACAAATCACTGTGATGGGCTCTCAGGGGCACAGTCTTTGCTGATCTGTGATTTCATTTGAGCAGGAGGGAACAATGTTTTCTTTCCAAACCTCCCACAGTACATACTTGGAATGAGAGATAGGATGCACAGAAGACACATGCACAGAAGACACAGACATGCAGAGAGGCTCAATTCTGGACCACGGTAATGCAAACAGCGGCTACGGTATCATAATTATTATGACAGATTAAGACAGGCATGTCCAAAGTCAGGCCCAGGGGCCAAATGCAGCCCGTTTTCAAATTCTGAGTGGCCCGCAGCCTCTTCTCTCTGCCGGCTCAGCCTGTCATACATCCCCACCAGCTTGCCTCTCCCCATACTGGATGGAGACGTCAGTTTACAGTTTTATGGTTTGCCTGCCCTCCCTGCCTCCTTCCATCCCCCCAGCCACCTGCCCAGCCTACCTGCCTGGCTCCATTGCTGCAGCATCCTCCCTACCTCCTTGCATGTCCTAGAGAGGTTTGTCCAAAGTCTGGCCTGGGGGCCAAATGTAACTGAATGGTTGGCCCCCACACATTTTCACCGCACCAAATCTGGCCCTTCTTGCAAAAAGTTTGCACACCGCTGGATTAAGACTAGGTGGACAGGTTCAGATAAGTGCTCGTTCGTGATTAAGGAACGAAAAGAATTTTGTTGACTTGCTTGGGGTTGGGGGAAAGTACATTGACTCCAAAGTCTGTACATTTGGGAGGATCACAGGCATTATGGAGAACCAAAACACATGCATCTTAAAATGTGAGTGACTAAAGAATATATGATCTTAAAATGTGAGTGACTAAAGCATACATTATCAGAATATGGTACAGAAAGCACAAATCAGGTAGAATGTGTACATAAATGTGACAGAAAAGCGGAGGATTTTTGCATAAAGAAAGTAAAACTGCAACAAATACCACTTTAATATGGACAGCACTTTAATGCGAGACAGCTAGGACCTTGTCATCCAAGAGGTGTGTGTGTGTGTGTGTGTGTGTGTGTGTGTGTGTGTGTGTGTGTGTGTGTGTGTGTGTGTGTGTGTGTGTGTGTGTGTGTGTGTGTGTGTGTGTGTGTTGGGTCAATTCCAAGCCTCCTTGCCCATCGATACTGAAAACTGTGGGTATGCAAACTCTATATAGATTATAGTCTCTACTAGTTTCCTCTAGTGGCCACTTCTGGTATTACATCTTAGAAATGCATGTTTCTAGTTTTTGTTTTGTTTTTATTAATATTTTCAGGAAGTGGAAAAGTGACACTCCTGGTACTGATCCTATTGTAATGCAGCTTGTGGAACTGAGGCTGGTTGATGGCTCATTGCATGGGCTTTTCAAGGTTAGAAGCACCGAATGGGTTGTTTACAACTTGTTTGACAATCAGCCACACCTGTGCCTTCTCACTCTATATGCGTCTAAAAAATGGAAATATGCCTCTAAAAATGGAAATAAAGCTAATGCTATGCACATATCATTTGCAGGAATTATGGGGACCTTGGTAAGAAAACAAAACAGAGCTCCTTGTGTTGCTCTCACCTGGAAGAATGGAGTTTTTCAAGGTTTGAAAATCCCTTGCGAAGGTGGTATCGAGTAGGCAGAACCTACACTGAAAAAAGAGAGAACCCAAGTAGGTTTATCTGTTTTATAAAAAATCATTTCCCTCTCATTTTTGAAGAAATAATTTGTCATTATAATGGCAGCCAAGTTAAACAGGGACGTCTGGTAATTGCCATATCTGGTTAGAGCAGAAGGCATGCAATTTCATTGGTTTCATTTTTTGGAGAAGAACTTTCCAACATTTGAGAAAATTCTTGTGAATTTGCAGGGAAAAAACTCTACAGAGTAGGTTAGCTGAGAGATAGCAGTCACTTGCCTTAGCACATCCGTAAGCATCATAGCAAAGTGACCATCAGAAAGTGGTACCCCTGAATCTAAGTCTATACAGGCAATCTGTGGGAAGCTGCATCACCTTGACCTCAAACCAAGATCCAAAAATACCCCTTTCTATGTAATCAACCATGAGGAGTTCTTACAAAGCAGAAGTATTCCTATTACAGCATCGTTATATGCAATGCATAATGTATCACTGTGCTAAATTATTAAGATTTATTTATCATGTCACAGAACACCCACATATTAGGAAGCATTACATTCTGATACCTCCTCCCTTCAGTAAATAGCAACTTGGCTATTCTTAAAAGGGAACAATTTCCTAGTTAGTAAAAATTCCAACTTAGAGAAATAGACTTAACCCTAACATCAAAGTTAATATGTAAAATAAATAGCCATTAAAAAGTACCATTTTAGTTTTAAATAATTGAATATATGCATTTCAATCAGCCAGGAAAGAAGTTGAACATTTTCATCAAAATGCTAATATTGCCACTGGAACATTCTGATTTAAGCATCTATTTCAACGTGTTAGAGACTGATTTAAGTGATCACAATAGGTTCTTGCTCTTGTCTCGTTCATTTTCCTCTGTGAAATCTTATCAAATGTGTACATTTAACTGTATAGAAGGGAGAACATAGTAATGAATGGACTGGAGCCAGGATGGTAATCAGGTTTAGAAAGTATCAGAGGAAACCCAAGGAGAGTATAAATCTAGGACTTCAAAATGTATGATCCTGTACTTTTTGAAATTTCAAAGCCGCTACTAAAGATGAGATTTTTGGATTTATTGGACTACAAATCCCACAGTTCTCCATTCTGAGAGTTCCGTCTAATAAATCTTTTGGATAACTCAATGGTTTAGGCATCTGGCTCTGAAGCCAGAAGTTGGGTGTTCGATTCCCCACTGTGCCTCCTTGACTGGGACATAATGATTCCAGTTCTGCAGTTTTAAGATGAGAATGACCTGAGATTGAATGTAGTTTCTAGAGATGGGCACGAAACAGAAAAAAGAACATTTTGTTTTGCTTCATTTTGTTTCTTAAGTAGTTTCTTTTTGTTTCGTTACTAACAAATTTTAAAGTAGTTTTGTAACAAAACGAAATGAAATGAGGCACCAAGAATGGCAGGGGAGCTTCCCCAAGCTCTTCTCTGTAAGCTCCCGAAATTTGGAAAGGTTTGGATTTAAGGGGGCTGAGTTATTAAACTTCAAAGTGTGTGCCGCTAGGAAAAAATCATAGAATCATAGAGTTGGAAGAGACCTCAAGGGCCATCCAGTCCAACCCCCTGCCATGCAGGAACCCCCATCACAGTATTTCCGACAGATGGCCATCCAGCCTCTCCTTAAAAACCTCCAAAGAAGGAGACTCCACCACCCTCCGTGGAAGCCTATCCCACTGCCGAACAGCTCTAGCCATCAGGAAGTGCTTTCTAATGTTCACATGGAATCTCTTTTCCTGTAGTTTGAAACCATTGCCCCGAGTCCTGGTCTCTGAAGCCATCGAAAACAAGCCAGCTTGCTCTTCGATCTGACATCCTTTCAGATATTTAAACATGGCTATCATATCCCCTCTCAGCCTTCTCTTTGTAAGACTAAAGATTCCCGAACCCTAAGCCGCTCCTTGTAAAGATATATGTTCCAGACCTTGAACCATCCTGGTTGCCTTCCTCTGGACCCCCTAGAGGTTGTCAACAAGGGAAAAAAGGAGCAAAACATGCTTGGTTTTGCAGAAAATTTGTATAGTGTTGGCCAGTATTTAGAAATATTCAAAATATTTCAAATTTATAACTGCAATTTAAAGAGAGGTTATAATCCTGTTGTGGAGAAAACTGCGCGATCTGGTCACTTGTGCATCTGCACACATTAGGTGTCTTTTTTTAATGGTCAAAGCCAAGACTTCTGTTTTTCCTTCTTTAAGTTCCTTTCATTCCAAGGATGCCAACAAGGACATTGGGTCATTTTCCAAGGAGAAAGGAGAGGTAAAAAATATTCATAAATAAATAAATAAATAAATAAATAAATAAATAAATAAATAAATAAATAAATAAGGACAGGCCTCCTAAGAGAGGATTCTTCTCTAAAATGTGGGACACTTAGGCCCTTTGTACACGACCCCTAAACTCCGCCGCAAATGGCTCCCAGCTCCGGAGCTTTAAACAGTTTCCCCACCAGCTCCGGAGTTTACAGATAATTAAGTGCGACCACGCCCACCTAAGCGCGTCCCAGCGCACTTTTCAGGTACCTGCTCTCTGGAGGTGAAAATTCCTGATGCGGATATAACGTAGTGACTGCCTGGCTCTCCTTGCTTCTGTTTGTTCTTTTTTTGCCCCCCGCCCCTTTAAGAGATCTGAATGCAGTGCGGGGATGGCAGAACGGAGGTGAGCAGCATTCTTTTATTCCTTTTTTTCTCCCTCCCCTCACGCAGCCAGCAGCCAGGAGTGCGGAGGGGGTGGGAACGCGACAAACCCCTAAGATCTGTGGTCCGAATTTAAGTGGCCAGCGGATCTTAGGGGTTGTGTGAAAAGGCCCTTAGCCAGCATATTTATATATACCCTTTCTGCTGCATAGCTGCAATACAAGCAACACTAATTTCCTATAGCTTGGCTTACGGGGGAAAATGACTGTATTTCAACAGATATTCCAATAAGCGCTTGCTTCTTTGCTGACTTTAATTGTCTCCTAGCTCCCCAACCTGAGTCAAAGAAGTGGAAAGAATGTGCCATGTCCACTCACAGGAACACTTGTCGTATCCATCTGTACACAATGCACAGGACATTTCTGGCACCACCAATGCCATTTCTCAAATTTCCAAAAGCTGTTTTTCTCCTTTGCTTAAATGATTCATGGTGTCAGCAGGAGAGCACTATCAAGAAGGGGTGGGTGGGTAGCTTGTTCTTCCGGCAAAAGTCATACGAGGCTGATGTTACACTCCTGGCTTTCTTTTGGAGCTTGCAAACTTAAGATGTAAACCTCTATAGTCATATGTAAAAGCCATGAGTGGATGCAAGCCAGATCTTGGTACTCCAGCAAGCCCTGATACATAGGAGACCAGATATGCTTTGGAGGCATACTTTGTTCTAGAGAAGAATTGCACTCTCTGGAGTCATAAGTCTCCTGATTCTTGAATATCTCTTATCAAACTCTTGACATTTCTGTATGTATGTATCTTCAGGGAGACTTTGAGGGTCACAGCAAAGGGTGTTGGGGGCTCCTTGCAACCTTCATGAAGAAAGAACATATTATTCTCATTGGTGCTATCAGAAATAGTGAGTAGCGTAATGGCTCTGAAACCAGACGTTTCATTTAGACATTTTGTCTAATAACAGCTGGTTGATTTATCAATTTTAGATGGGTTTTGCCTCTCTTTGGGAGTCTTTAAGGGTGCTTTTACACAACCCCTAATATCCGAGGCAAAGGGCTCCCAGATGTGGAGCTTAAAATTGTTTTCCCACCAGCTCCGGACTATTAAAAAAATTAAGTATGACCACACCCAACTAAGCGTGTCCCAGCGCATTTTCCAAGTACCTGGTCTCCGAAGGTGAACAATTTCTGATGTGGATTGCAAAGTAGTGAGTGCCGGGCTCTCCTGCCTTTCTGGTCCCCCCCCCTGTCCTTTTAAGAGACTGGAATACTTCCTGGGGCAGCTCCCAACGGCAGAGCAGAGGTGAGCCTGCATTCTTTTCTCCCTTTTTTCTCCCTCCCCTCACACAGACAGGAGCAAGGGAGTGCGGAGGGGTGGGAACACAGGAAGAGGAGCAAACCCCCAAGATCTCTGGTCCAAATTTAAGTTGCCAGCGGATCTTAGGGGTCATGTAAAAGAGCCCTAAGTTAGCAGTAATTGTTGACACACTAACTGGAATCCTTCTGCATGGTACAATAAGTCACATGTAGAATAAGCCCATTGATTTCATTGGGATTTGGTGAGTCAATTGCTCTGTAAGTGCCATTGAATCAATGGGCCTACTCTAGTTGCAGTTTATTGTACCAAGGAACAGGATTTCAGTCACTGTGTGGCTGTTCATAAGGGAAATATGCAGTACATCAAAAATGTGCTTTTTAACATGTATAACTCAGTTTCTTCAGTATTCAGAGTTCCAGAGGGAGAAAAAGTATTTCCCCATGTCCAGACTATGTATACATTTATACAACACCAAACCTTTCATAACATCTGATATCCTGTCTCTAAATTTATACACATCCAAGTCAACATGAACATTACATGTGCAAAGGTGCTGGTAATTGTATGATGCTCACTTTATTTTCTTAACATTGATAGCCAATGACCTTGCTGCTGGATAAAATAGGACACCATTTCCTGTGGATATCTATAATAAATAAGAATCAAAGAAGTCACATTTCCTCTGGCTTCATGCTTTCAAGCTGACATCAAATCTCAAGACTATTTATTTCTCACCACTAAGCCAAGCTGAAAAAATTATGAGAGCACTCATGCAAGCCATGGAGTTCGCACTGGATTTGCAAACATTTAATCATCTTGTTGACATGAGCTATCTTTGGAGTCCTTTGCCTGCCTTGTTTCAACATGCTAGTCAAGGACTTCCTGTCATAACTGATGTCAATATGAAAAAATGCATATTCACTTATTAAGTTCTCCCAAGAAAAGTGAGATTTCTCTCTCTCTTTTACAGTAGAATGACAGTTGAGGTTGGGTTGAGCAACCATAGTGGCCAGATCAAGAACCCAGTTTGAAATGGACTTGGAACCCTTTCTTTCAGAAGCTGTAGCAAGGAGATGGAACCAGGTCAAATGTTTGGGCAGAAGCTGTAGACATGAACTGAGGAATCTCTTTGGTTCGTTTCCCCCAATGTCACCATTTTTTTTCCACAGAAACAAGCCATTTTTAAGACATGGTTCATAGAGATGAAGTGGCTACTCCTTCAGAAGCACAACATAGCTTGGAGTGATATGCAGCTTGGGATTCTGTTGAGTTTGGAGGAAAACTCTCAGGCATGTACAACGGCAGCTGGGACTCCAGCGTGGTGGGAATGGGGAGTCTACTTTGGATTATAGCTGCTGCTGCTATTGTTGTTGTGACCAAATGCTATTCCCCCATTTCTATGCCTTGGAATGATATTCAGGTTTGCAGATTGAGGGTCAGACTGCCAACAGTAGAAGGAAGCAGCTGACTCTGATAATGATTACCCTCAAAACTTCATCTGTGCAGAAATGAACCCCTGACTTCCTCTGTCTGTAAATGAGTTCGGGATTTTGAGGAACATTTGGACTCAGCTCTAGTTCCAAGACAGAAGTTGGAAGATTATTATAAATATTTCATTATGACCAATCATAATCTTTTAAAAAAGAACCAGACACCAGAGAAGTGGGAGAAGGCAGGAGGGGTAGGAATTATTTCTTAATGCAAGATCTACTCTAAACACTCCCTCGTTCCCTCAGTAGTGATGATGGCTACCTGACTCGAATATCTACAAAGCTAATTGCCACGAAAATGCTGAATTATAAGAGCTCTCATATTTCTGAGATCTTGGTTAAGGGCAAGTGTCAGGCATTTTTTCATCATCTTAAGTGGCTGAAGTCACGGCAACTCGTCTTTCTTTTGTGCTTCTGGATGACATTTGACTTACATATCATTACTCAACACTTTACATGTCCTTGTCTGCATGAATGCAGTGTGTGTTGCATGGTTATGTGTGCTGAAAAAAACTTAAAACCTACAATTTCCAGACACTGACCTCACCTGCCGAGACTTAACACAATGGACATTCAAGATCAATTTGAACTTTAGCTTTTAAAGGCAGTAGGCTAATTAATATAATCCCCTTGCCATGGTCTTAGTCTCTGGCTGGTACAAGAACAAAATAAATGCATATTTTAAGATAACTGGGTCTGCAGCAATATGTGTTAAGTTCCTCTCTCCACACACACACACACACACACACACACACACACACACACACACACACACACACACACACACACACACACACACACACACACACACACACACACCACCTTTGGCAATTTCCAAGCTACACAGGGACTGCTGTACATAGACAGCCAAAAGAGGCAGCCTGTATGTCTACACCACCACCACCACCACCACCACCACCACTATCATTTTGTGGAGGGTATATGTTTCATCCCAGCTTTTAAAGGAGTCATTCAAGCTTCCAAATCCATTTGGGGGAATTGGGTTTCCCTACTTCTGGGTGGGGGAGGGTTGGACGAGTGGAATTATGCTACACCCCGAAAGGTGACTCTTTGTCATAAGACTGTTTTATTCCTGAGAAGAATGTGCATGGTGGAGAATTTATGGCAGCAACTTCAGTTTAATTCTAAGCTATTCCAACTTGGAACCTGTATTAAAGCGCAAAAAGCAAAGTGTGTTGCTTATACACTGCCCTATCATGCTTAATGCTCACCCTGGTTTTTAAAAATTTCATTTTACAGTATAACCATGCAGGGTAGCCCACACCTCCTTTGAGCAGGGAACATCATTTACTGAAGGATGAAAGACTGAGACAGCAACCTGATTCCAGGACGGAACTTACGTCTTGAGCGCAGTTTTCATAAGAACATAAGAAGAGCCATGCTGGATCAGGCCAAATGCCCACCTAGTCCAGCTTCCTGTATCTCACAGTGGCCCCACCAAATGCATCTGGGAGTGCACGAGACTAGATAGCTGTCTCCTGATCCCACTCCCCTGCATTTGGTCCTTGAAGTACCCCGGTTTTAAGCCTGGAGATGATACATTTCTATCATGGTTTGTAACCTGGGATGGACTTTTCCTCCAGGAATCTGTCCAATCCCCTTTAGAAGGCATCTAGGCCAGATGCCATCACCACATCCTGTGGCAGGGAGTTCCACAGACTAACAACACGCTGGGTGAAAAAATATTTTCTTTTGTCTGTTCTTACTCTCCCAGACCTCAATTTGAGTGGATGTCCCCTAGTTCTGGTATTTTGTGAGAGGGAGAAAAGCCTCCCTCTATCTTCTTTACTCATGCCCTGTATTACTTTGTACATCTCAATCATATCCCCCCCCCCCAAGGCACCTTTTCTCCAGACTAAATAACCCCAAATGTTTTAGCCTTTCCTCATAAGGGAGGTGCCCCAGCCCAGTAATCATTTTAGTTGCTCTCTTCTGCACCTTTTCCAGGTCCACTATGTCTTTTTTGAGATGCAGTGACCAGAATTGTACAATGCAGCAGTGCAGTTTAATCACAGTGCCACGAGGATCCTCAGTGTTGGACTGGATCCTGGAAGAACGTCAACCGATGTGGGCAGGAAGGAGCTATATTTGTTGCTTTTAACTCACTGTAGAAAGGGAAGGATGGAATTGATAGTGACCGGTATGCTATTGCCAGAGGTGGAATGTGAGGGCAATCACATAAGTTATCCCATCCCTCTAGCACAGTGGTGGACAAACTTTGGCACTCCAGATGTTTTGGACCACAACTCCCCCAGTCCTTTGTCATTGGCAATACTGACTCGGAATTCTGGGAGTTGTGGTCCAAAACATCAGGAGAGCCAAAGTTTGGCCACCACTGCTCTAGCAAGTTTCCCATCTGACAGCTATAAGCATGGTCACTAATGCAGTTGGTGCAGGGATGGGTACCTGATGGATGAGCCGCCAGAATGAGAAGGATGCTTAGGCAGTTGCCCTTCTGTTCTGCATTCCGGAAGCAATGGCCAATGAAAATAATTAACATTAACGGCAACGACGACAATGAAAGAAGAGGAGAAATTCAAGAGTTCTCTTGTGGGCCAAAAAGAGAGGGCCACTTCTAGGCTTTAAGAGCTTTCCCTGATGTTTGCAACAACATTCAGCAAACTCGGAGACATGCATTATCAGGTCGCCTGGTATTAAAGCCTGAGAATCAGTGTAAACAAGGTTCTGATGTGCATTGACATGCTTCTTTTCCCATTACTGCTTGGCTTGAAATACATTAAGTAATTTCATTCGTTCAAGCTGCATTGTTTAGATAGGATGATGGCATCAGATATTTTTTCCCCTCCTGGCTTTTACAGCCACTGGAATTGCTTCTGTGAAGGAGAACAGCTGAGCTGCCTGCTAAGCAGATATATAAGAGTCACTGAACAGGAGCTGAAAGCAAAATAATATCTCCCTGTGTTGTGTGTACACTATAGACATGCGGCTTCTGATCTTCCCGCCTCGGTGCTGAATCTGCTTAGTTCAATCTGTGGCCATGGATTGAAAAGAAGCAACAAAGAATATATAGTATTGGACCAAGAGATTTCTTCTTGACACCTACTAAATATGGTCATTTCTCTTAAGCTGCCTGTGTTACTGGAGAGGAAATAAACCAGAAGCAGGAGTATTACATAAGAACATAAGAGCATAAGAAGAGCCATGCTGGATCAGCCCAAAGGCCCATCTAATCCAGCTTCCTGTATCTCACAGTGGCCCCACCAAATGCATCTGGGAGTGCACAAGACTAGATATCTGTCTCCTGATACCACCCCCCTGCATCTGGCCCTTGAAGTACCCCAGTTTTAAGCCTGGAGATGACACATCTCCATCATGGTTTTTAACCTGGGATGGACTTCTCCTCCAGGAATCTGTCCAATCCCCTTTTGAAGGCATCCAGGCCAGATGCCATCACCACCTCCTGTGGCAGGGAGCATTCCATCTCTACATTCAGTCAAGAAAAATTGAAGCATTTACTATTGCCATTGAGTCTGTCAGACTTGAGAGCAACCCCATTATACCATTTAATAAAAAGGGAAGTCAGGTTCTCTAATCAAACCAGAAAGGGTAATGAAGTCTAGTTGTCATGTTCTACATTGCTCATCATGTCTCTTTTTTTCCACATGGGAACATTCTCTTTACTGGGTTTCAAAGAGTCTCAGTCACTAGCTCTTCAGATGCTTGGGGGCTTCAGCTTGCAGACATACCTGGCTGCTGACTATTGCTGCCTGGGATGTATGGATGCTGAAGATCAAAACAGCTGGAATATGTGCCTATTCCAATTCAAGTCCCATGGAAAGATAAAGCACCTGTTTGTATCTGAGTTATCGATTGAGAACTAGAAGACTGGAGAACTAGAGTTTGATGGTTGCCCATCACCAGTTAGTAGCTAGCTACCAGACTGTGCACACCCAGGTCATTAACCCAGAATCAAACTCAGTAGGGTGAGATGCTCTGTATTCCTGGTTTTAAAAGAAAGAATATGCTTCCATCCCTAGAGGGAAAACACTGCTTTTTTTGGACTACATCTGTCAGAATTAGACCACAGTTTTGAAACTGGCTGCAGGATTCTGGGATAAGTGACCCATGCCACTGCAAGTACCATATATACTCGAGGATAAGTCGACCCGAGTATAAGCTGGGGCCCCTAATTTAAACCCCCAAAACTGGGAAAATTTATTGACTCAAGTATAAGCCTAGGGTGGGAAATGCAGCAGGGCCTGGCAACTCCTCCTTTGTGAGCTGGGCGTGTGTGTGATGTTTAAAATGACTTTTAGCCACCGAGGCAAGTGCTTGAGTTGGTGGCTAAAAGTCATTTTAAACATTGTTTTAAAATGACTTTTTAAAAAGTAATTTTAAACATGGGGGGGTTAGGAGAAGTGGTGCACAATGTTTAAAATGACTTTTAGCCACTGACCCAAACTTGCCTCAGTGGCTAAAAGTATTGACCCGAATATAAGCCGAGGACCCCTTTTTTCAGCCCAAAATTAGGGTTGAAAAACTAGGCTTATACTCTAGTATATACAGTAAATACATCATGTGGCCTTTTTACACGACCCCTAAGATCTGCTGGCCACTTAAATTCGGACCAGAGATCTTAGGGGTTCGTCGCTCTTCCTCTGTCCCCACCCCCCTCTGCACTTCCTGGTTGCTGGCTGAGGGAGGGAGGGAGAAAAAGAGAAAGAAAAGCATGCCGCTCACCTCGTTCTGCCTCTCATCTCTGTAAAAGTAGCTCTTAAGGGGGCGGGAGCCAAAAAGCAGCAAACAGAAGCGAGGAGAGCCCCGCACTCACTATCGTTGCACCGCATCAAAGATTTTTCACCTCCAAAGAGAAGGTACAATAAAAGTGCGCTGGGTCGCGCTAAAGTGGGTGGGGTCACACTTAATTGTCTGCAAACTCCGGAGCTGGTGGGGAAACATTTTTAAGCTCCGGAGCTTGCAGCCATTTGCAGCGGAGCTTAGGGGTCGTGTATAAACGCCCTTGGTTTTCAAGGAGAAGAAGCAAAGTGCTCAATATCCTAAATAATGTTGACTCTAAAAGCATATGTCCATTGCACTGTTTTGACAAAGAAACTCAGATCAGTCACGCGAGACACATCATGCAAATATAAGACTGAAATCGCGCGAACTGCTCTACCTGTGGCCAGGTAATCAAAGATGCTCCGGAGTGTCACATCCAATCAGTGACAAGTCGGTTTCACGGGCTGCGAGCTGCAGCAGTGGTTAGACCACCGTCACATTTGATCAAGATATACCGCCCACTGCCAAAACAAAAGGGAATATTTATTTACTCGTTTAAGATGTTTTAATCATGCCTCTCTCCTGCTCAAGATGACTCATGACAAATGAGAAAACCCGTCTGGAACTTTTTTTTTGCAGATAGGGTAAAAATGCCAACAAGACCGACAAATCCCCAGCAGCAATTTTAAATGTTCAATCTCCTGCACATAATCTCAAAATATATCCATGAGGAGGGAAATCCCTTACTGTAATCCATATAAAATCAGATTGTTTAAGAACCATTAGCATTTATATGATCTTTTCTGAACTTTTAAGATTCTTTTCAAAGCAAGCCTGAACTAACCAGCTACAAGTACTGTACTCAATCCACTTGTTAGCTGCTACTAGCTTAGATACTCAGAATAAATGACACTAGCTCAATCAAAGCTCAGTGCAACAGATCTACAATAACTGGCTACAACTTGCATTTAGCCCAATGACTTATTTCTAAGCAATTACTTCATGCAATGACTGCGATCAAGTTACATGACATTACATTTTGATGATATTATAAATAGTGCTAAATTGACTTCTTTGTCAACTCAACGGTTTCAGTTACTTTTTATAGTTACAGGGGGGTGTCCTTACTATCTTGTTCTGTTTTGCATGAAGAGCAGTAGTTTGTGCAAGTTGAGTCATGGCAACTGGACATCTTTTCTTGTGAGATTGAAAGCTACTGACGATGCTACTTGGATGAGTAGTGAAACTGAATCTTGAGTCATGGCAACTGGACTCCTTTTCTTGAGTTGGCTACTTGAGATTAAACCCTGGATCGTGAGCAGAGTGAAAAAATGGGGGGGAATGGAAAAACATGCAAAATCCATATGGAACACCACTGTGCACCCTGGTGTGTATGCTCTTTGCTTCACCCCTTGTGCCTACATGACATGATTATAGTGATTTGATACCACTGTATCTACCCCGTTTGATGAAACACTGGCATTTTTCTGCTATATAGCTCTAGCACAGTGGTTCTCAGCCTGTGGTTCCCCAGGTGTTCCTGGACTACAAGTCCCAGAAATCCCTTCCAGCACAGTGAGTGGTGGAGGCTTCTGGGAGTTGCAGTCCAGGAACATCTGGGGACCCACAGGTTGAGAACCACTGCCCTAGTGCATTCCCCAAATTGCAGCAAAGTACTGGGGAAAATCCCATCAAATAACAAATCCAAGATGCCTGAATTCAGTAGGATGGAACTGTAGTGTTACTAATCTGTTTGACGGAGATACACTATATAGCTAATTGCTTGTGAAAAGTAAGGTCCCGTGCTCTGCATCAGAGGACCTGCTCCCAGCCCCACCAAGCTTCATGGCTTAAGGTATGGATTATATATGAATTGTAGTGAAACCAGATCTGGAAGCCTGATATTAACCAAGGCTCCTGTGACTTTAGCTGTTTGTAGGTTACTAGTGAACAAGATAAAATGCCCCAATGAACAACTTCCTGGAAATTGCCTTTTTTTATTATCAGGAACCAAACAGCCAGAATCCGCACTCCCAACCCCAATCTGATTTGGCTCATGTCTAGCTCTCGTTTGACCATGTCAGGTGTCAACTCAGACCTAAGGATTGATGTTAAATGCAGCCTTTTACCAGCTGTTCCAGGAGAAAAGAAGGGAAGATTTTGCTCGCAGAGTTCTGTTTTTTTTTTTTTTTTAATACTGTTCTCTACTGGAACATGAATCCATTAAGAGTGAACACAATTGCAGTGAAGAAACAGCGCAGAACCGATCATGTAGTGACAGCCAAGAAATGAAGTGATGTATTAGCTACCATATTTTAAGAGGTTTATAGGAAGCTTCAATTCTGTTTGAAATGGAATGATCTGCATATTTCAAGAGATGAATGGAATGAAAGAGCTGGTTGCTGCTTGCAAAACGAGGCACCAAGGGGCCAGAGGGCGAAGGGAATGCTTGGCAGGGAATGATTTTAATTTCTCTAGGCAGCCCACAGGAAAAAAAAAACACCTCGTAGATTTGCCTAGGGAAGAAAAACCTGCCAGGCAAGCCCAATGATCGCCTGATGGACACAGCTAGAGAGGCACTCCAGCTGCCAGGGCAAGGCTCCTTGGTCTCTAGGGGAATTTATGGGGAGCAGAGATGGGTACAAAATGAAAAACCACACTCTGTTTCATCGTGTCTTAAGGTTCCAAAAAGTTTCGTAAATGCAGACAGTGTTTCGTTACGAAATGAAACAAAAGACGATTTTTTAACTGTGGAAACAAAATGATTTGTGAATTTCCCTGCTCAGCTCTCTTGTTCTGGCTACCACCATCCAGCTGGTTTTAACAGCTCGAGCTGTCAAAAACAGCTGAGTGGTGGTGGCCACAACAAAAGAACGAATCAGGGTTTTAAATTTGGTGCTACTTGCTTCGTTCTCCCATTGGTGCCACCTGCACCCAGTTGGATTTTTTTTTTGGCAGGTTGGGATGTGGGGAGCAGGGGTGACCCCCTCCCCACAGCCCAACCTGTCAAAAACAAACAAACAGCTGGGTGGTGGCAGCTTCCGTTCCATTTCATTTTGTTTCCTTACAAAAATTCTATCAAACTTCATTAATTATGAAACAAAAGGCCATACAATGAGAAATGAAGCAAAGTGAAACAAAATGGTATGTTTCTGCTTCATAACCATCTCTAAGCGGGAGCCCAGAGTGGCACAAGAGTAGGGGCAAAGGGTAAGAATAAGGACCTAGGGAAACAAGGAGCCTTCTTGTTTGTATGAAGCAAGGGTGTTCCTATCAGCAGTTGTGAGAAATATATAATTCTGTAGAAGTATAACAAAACTATTCCATGGAGAAAAATCTATAGTGCTGGGCAAATGTCCTAAATTGACCAGTGAACAGAGAACAAAGTATTGAGGGTAAGGCAAGATAGATCAGCCTGTTTCTGACCCCTCCTAGACGTCAACATTAATTGTTTTACTGGGGGCAGCAGTCTTTGAAAATTACACTCTTCTCTTCCATCCTACAGCCCACAATGAATAAAGGAACTTCAGGATTACTGGGGATTGGGGTGACCAGAAAATTTTACATTAACAGACATTGTAGCTGGCAATGTCATCAGCCTTCCAGCCCTACTGTTGCACTGCGAGATTTCATCCATGGTCCTCCCAAGGGTGGGTTGAGATTTATTTATGGTGACATTGGTAGGACTTAATAACACATGATTTAAATCCCACTGGGTTCAAGGGATCCACTCTTGTTCGGACCACGCACCGCATCCAACATCCTCATGAAACGGGCCAGCACTCAGTCTAGCACAATTGCCAAAGCCCAACAAAGCTTCATCAACTCAGTTCCTAAAAAATGGGGCTTTGGAGGTGGTAGGTCAATTACTTCTCTTCCTACTTCGAGCATCAGGTGGGAATTTAGGAAAAACTATTTCCTATGTTCCCACCCAAGTGTAGGGGCTTCTTATAATCTGAATATTACCATCAATCCCCACCAACCTTCAGTCATGTCAGAGTTTTTGCTTTCCCCTCAGTCTTCCTCAAAGTAGCCTCCGAAGAAGCGTTTTGTGTTGCTGAAAATCAGTTTGTTTCCTATCTCGCATGGTTTGGCCCTAAATGGCTTAGGACCTAGATATTTGAAGGACCGCCTCCTTCCATATGAACCTACCCAACAATTAAGATCTAGCCTGGGAGCCCTCCTGAAAGAGCCATCCCTCAAGGAAGTGAAAGGGATGGCTTGTAGGAACAGGGCCTTTTCGGCAGCTGCCCCCAGGCTATGAAACGCCCTCCCAAGTGACATCCGCCTGGCGCCAACACTGATGACACTTCAGCGCCAGGTAAAAACCTTCCTGTTTCTGAACTTTTTTAACTGACATAACATAGATTGTGGGTCCTGGTGGCAATTTTAGTGTTTTGTGTTTACATTTTTTTATTGTTTTAATTGTCCATTGCCTTGCGGTACCTCGACTTAAGAGCAGCTCGACTTAAGAGCAGAAAAGAATTGGTATTTTGACTGCCGCTTTACAAATTTTAGATATGGTCTGCTCAACTTCCAAATATTTTTTTTCCTTTTTTCATTTTTTTAACTTAATTTTTTTCAATTTTTAGATAGGTACCCCAAGTTAAGAGTAGTTCGAGTTAAGAGCATGCATTTGGTATGGATTAAATTCATAAGTTGAGGTACCACTGTAATAAATAAACAAACAAACTATTGGTTCTTTGGGGGACAATTGTCCTTTCCCCTCATCTTCTTGGCTGTGCGATTGAGTAGCCAAGAGGCAGGCATTTGCCATGCACTCAATAGCTATCCCGTTAAGCATTTCCCTTCAGAGATGTTTTGTACACATGTACCGGGAGCACTTTCCCTTTTCCTTGTTTTGGCTATAAATAGGGCAGAATGGGATCAGCCAATGAATCAAATTACAGGACACGGGAAAGGTCAAAGGAGCACACTTTACTATCTCTCTTTGGAATATATGAGGCATTAAAATTCTGACACCTCATTCTCTTGAAATAGGCTTTAACGGCCATAGGGAAATGGCTCATGAGTAACCAGCTCTTCAAACAATCTTTTAAAAACAGCACTCCCTGTAGCAAGGGGCCTGACGGAAAATAGGGAAAGGAGAGAGAGAGAGAGAGAGAGAGAGAGAGAGAGGGAGGGAGAGAGGGAGAGGGAGAGAAGGAGGGGACTGTAATAAGGAGAGGCTTAATATAAGAACATAAGAAGAACATAAGAACATTAAAAGAGCCATGCTGGATCAGGCCAAAGGCCCATCTAATCCAGCTTCCTGTATCTCACAGTGGCCCCACCAGATGCGTCTGGGAGCGCACGAGACTAGATATCTGTCTTTTGATAACACTCCCCTGCATCTGGCCCTTGAAGTACCCTGGTTTTAAGACTGGAAATGACACATCTCCATCATGGTTTGTCACCTGTGATGGACATTTCCTCCAGGGATCTGTCCAATCCCCTTTTGGAGGCATCCAGGCCAGATGCCATCACCACATATTGTGGCAGGGAGTTCCACAAACTAACAACATGCTGGGTAAAAAAAAATCTGGGTAAAAAAAAATCTGTTCTCACTCTTCCAACCCTCAATTTGAGTGGATGTCCCCTAGTTCTCGTATTTTGTGTGTGAGAGAAGAGCATCCCTCTATCCTCTTTAATAGGCTGATGAGCTACTCAGATCATTTGATCACAAGGGATGCCAACAAAGAAAACCTGTGATTTAAGTGGGGAGTGGGACACAGTGCTTAGTAGTAGGGTGTTACCCACTTCCTCTTATGGTGAGATGGGATACACAAAGAAGCATTACATCTGGATATGGCCTCCTGTTGCTGCCAGTTGATTTGATTTGAAACAGCATTCAGAAAATGGAATTAATGGAGAGAGATAAAGTTGGCTGAAAGCACTGTTCCTTAGTGATGCAAATGAGTACTGGAAGAATTACCCAGTCTAAGGAAAAGAACTAAAAATAGAACATTAATCAGGGGAGCCTCTTGCCCTGTATCTATGGGAAGATGGATTTCACAGTGCGCCTTGATTTCACTCCGTAGTAAATGGTATATTGTAAGAATCCATATGTAGGCCAAAAATGTGCTATTGTTATCTGAACGTTAGAGATATTTAAATCAATGCGCACATGTATGTGTTTGTGCGAGAGTACTAGGGATGGGCATTTCGTTTCAGAACCAGGAGGTTACAAAATGAACTACATGAGCCCAGGTGGTCCTCGGAACCAGCTGATACATGCAGATCCAATTGCTTTACCTTTCTCTGTCTCACGCAGGGTTAAAATCCAACGAGGAAGCATGCTGCAATGTCATCTGTGCTAGATCTGTGATGCTGGCCAATCAGGAGTTCTGCAGGGACAGGCATCATCCCGCATCCCTCTCTGATTGGCCAGCAGCATGAAGCAGGAAAGATTATTTTCACCCTGTGCGAGACAGAGAAAGGCAAAGTACTTGGATCTGCATGTATCAGCTGGTTCTGAGGACCATCTGGGCTCGAGCAGTTTGTTTTGTAACCTACTGGTTCCAAAATGAAATACCCATCCCTAGAGAGTACAAATGATTTAAACAGCCTTATTGAATCAATTTCCTTGCATAACATGAGAGTGGAATTCCTTTGGTGACGTTGAATGGTTGATTCATCTTTGTTCCTTGCTTCTATGGACACAAACCAGAGTTTGTACATCTGAGAAGAGTTCATCTGGGTTTGTTCTTACTGAATCCCATTTGCAAGGCATAGTATAGAGATGAAACATGATAAAAAAAATCTGACAGCTTTGAAGCTTGGCCATCTCTGCCAAAAATCAGGTCAAAATAGACAAAAATGCCCTCTCGTTTTAACCACTTAAAAATGGAGAGTCAGAAAGGGGAAAGTGATCTGATTCAGTTCTAAAATGACCATATCCCATCTGTATCCATTTGCAATCAGACCAGCTGCTCTGAAGGACCGTGGTCCCAGTGGCCACACTATGGGAAGTGTGGCTAGTGGGCTGAACTGGCCCTGAAATATCATGATGGGCCAGGAAGTCACCAACCAGAACTGGTCCTTTAGGACACATCACCAATGTGCTCCACTTCCTGCTCAAGTCTGACTTTTACTTCAAAGAAGGTAAAATTACCAGCAACAACCAGTAAAGAGGAACATTGGGGAGAATCTAATAGCTGGTGAATATCTTTTGGCTAGAGGGGCGTGGTGGCTCAGGGGACTAAGGCTCCGAAAACTGTTGACCTCAAAGTCAGCAGCTCGGCGGTTCAAATCCCGGGTGCCACGCAGTGGAGCGAGCTCCCGCTGTTCACCCCAGCTCCTGCCAACCTAGCAGTTCGAAAGCATGTAAAATAAATAGGTACCGCCGTAAAAGGCAGGAAGGTAAAATCAGTGTTTCCTTGCAGCCATGCCAGCCACATGGCCATGGACTTGCACAACACTGGCTCTTCCGGTTTGAATACGGAGATGAGCATCGCCCCTAGAGTCAGACACGACTAGCACACATGTGTGGGGGGAACCTTTACCTTTTTGTCTTTTGGCTTGACTGATTGAGTTTAAGTCCTAAGCAAACTAAAACCAAAAGCAAAGTGTTCTGCTTATATACCACCCCATAGCTTTTTAAAGCACTCTCTGTGTGGTTTACAATTCAATTATGCAGGCTACTCATTTCCCCTTCCCCCAACCAGCTGGGTACTCATTTTACTGACCTTGGAAGGATGGAAGGCTGAGTGAACCTTGAGCCTGCTACCTAGGATCGAGCCCCAGGTCGTGAGCACAGTTTTAGCTGCAGTACAGCAATTTAAACACTGTGGCAGGAGGCTCAACAACAACACTCACAATGCCAAAGACGTGTGTGGTTTTAGGCCTAAAGTTCAAGATTTCCAAAGTCCTCTAAGCGGGAGATCTCATTTTCAGGATGCTCAAACCACACAAACATTTTGAGTGTCATTGCTTCGGGTCCCAGCTCTTGAAATCATTCTAGATAACTGGGGGATGAGCTATGTGCTAGATAAGGAAACAAATAAAAAATGGCCTTAATTAGCATTGCTCTGGAAGGTCACGCAAGTTAAAAATGTCCCCTATTTGTATCATGCCATTTTAAGAGACCCAAGGCCAGGAACTCAGTCATGGATCCTCTTGCAGCCAGTGAATTAACAGGCTACCAAACTCTCAGCAGTATATTCAGCTGCTCAGTATCTGACCTGGGACCTTATTTATTTTGGGAAGCACTCACATAAATTTAACTCTAATGAAAAAGTACACTGGACAATGCTGCTGACCTTTGTGTCTTTGTTCTTTGCCACAAAACGCTCATTTGTTCTTCCTGACGGCAGCGTTGCCCTTCTCCTAGGAGGAAGGAAACAGACAGGAGACGATGAAGGTTGGGGGAACTCTGCTTTCTTTCTTTATTTTTAATCTGGAGCAGAAGGTTTTTATTGTTGGCTGGCTAAAGAAGAAGTAGCTTCATTAGAACGGTTTTAGATTGAGTTCCAAGCCCAGAATGCAAACACTCTTTGGATATAAACAAAGAACTAGTTACAGAAATGTGGAACGTATGCATGCCATTCACTGTGGTATCTTTTCCATTCCAGATTAACAGCTCCAAAATGGTTTTAGGTTTGAAGATACTCCTGGATTCAGTCCGGAGCCTGTGTGCCTAGATTTTGACAGTGGCCAGGAGCACGTTGACACAGATAAAACAAGAGCACCAGTGACACATGTTCCTGGAGATGTCTGATCCAGCTGGACTCATGTATGCCTCGGTTACATCCCTCTAGATTATGATGACAGGATGGGATGTATTTGATAAATTTGGACAGTCCAAAATATTGTGGCCAGGTGGTTGAATAAACTCAGTTATGATGAGCACAGAAAGCTTTTTTCTCTAATAGTGTCACCGACTGACAGCATCTCTCTGAACAAAGTTCAAAATGCTGGTGTGATCTACAAAGCTCTATTTAGTTTGGGTCTAAACCAGTGGTTCTCAACCTATGGGTCCCCAGATGTTCCTGGACTGCAACTCCCAGAAACCCCTTCCAGCACAGCGAGTGGTGGAGGCTTCTGGGAGTTATAGTCCAGGAACACCTGGGGACCCATAGGTTGAGAACCACTGTTCTAAACTATCTAAAGGGATACATGTCCCCATATGGTCCTGTCTGGCTGTTAAGATCTTGGTGGGATGCCCACCTCTGGGTCCTTCCCCATCACAGGCGTTTTTTCTTCAGGACATGAGAGAAATGATTCTTCTCTGCTGCTCCAAATTCTGCATTTCCTTTCTGAGAGACTTCACCATACCTCCCTACTACTGGCAGGCAAAGAGCTTTCTCATCACCAATATGACAAAAATATAAACAATGTTTTTTACCACAACTCCCAGAGTTCTGAGCCTAGATTGGATGATGATGATGATGATGATGATGATGATGATGATGATGATAATGTTATTTGTATATTTTTAAATGCATTGTTAATGCTATGTTGAAGTTTTATGTTGTAAACAGCCCAGAGTAGCCCCAGGGCTAGATGGGAGGTATATAAATCAAATAAAAAAATAAAACTACTAGCTAAAAATAATTATTGAGTTGGGATTTTGATCTGAGATTATCCACTTTCTCTCTCTGCCTGATCCCCAAACCAAATGTGCATTTGAATGCCACCTGTGTTTTGAAATCCATACATTGACTAGCGCAATGCAATTCACAAAAAAAAAACTTTAATGGGTCTGAAAATGTGTGTATTTCATGCCAGGAATTGCAGACATTTAAAACAAGCCCAGAAGGAATTGTAGCCTGGATCTAAAACAGCATATGTTTGAAACATGTGCACCCAAATTATGTCCCTTCTGCAAACTGTGCAGGAAAAATATGGACCTGTTTCTCTTTTGTAATCCAATACAGATCCAAGTCAGCGTGAGCTTTGAGATGGAGATGGAAACTGAAAGTAAGTCTCCAACTAGAGACCAAGTACTGGAAGCTACTCGTTAACTGTATTAGTCTTGTACTGCAACAAACACAAGTTTGGATGCTTGGGGAAAAAAATTAAAATATGATTTCGGTCTTTGATATCATCAAGGTATTATTAGAAAATGCAATGAAATCGTAAAAAAAAATGTGCTTACACCTTGGAGTAACTCTACAAGCCACTTGGGGACATGAGGCTGAATAAATTACTTGCAGTTTGCACCACAAAGCACAGTGGATGCCAGGTAAAGTTAGAATTTCAGATGCAGACTCTAAGCTCAAGCATTTGCTCTGGAATATTTTTGTTAAGCATTGTTTAGGGAGCTTTTCGATGTTACTGTAGACCGGTGGTCCCCAACCCCCGGGCCGCGGACCGGTGCCGGTCCGTGGACCGGTCAGCACCGGGCCGCCTGGGGAGGCCGGGGAGGCTCCGCCCCTTTTCCTCCGCCACCCTCCTCCTCCTCCTCTTCTCTCCCACAGGCGGCCGGTGGAGGAGGAAGGCTGGAGGAGCGCAGGAGGAGCCGCCGCCTTTGCCTTTGCCTTTGCCTTTGCCTTTGCCTTCCTCCTCTGCCCGCTGCCGCCACCGGCGGCAGCGCATCCTCCTCCTCCTCTGCCCTCCTCCTCCTCACCCTCCACCACCACCACCACCAGCAGCAGGAACCCCATTTGGCCCGCTTGCCCCTCCTCGCCTCCACCCGGCCCCAACCCCCCTGCCCTGGGGGCCGGGCGCGCGGGGGGCCAGCGGGGAGGTGGGGGCCCTCTCGGTCGGAAGAGCAGGTGGGTGCCCCTCCTCCTCCTCCTCCTCCCTCGGGGCGCGCGCCCTTTGGCCCCTCCCTGCGACCGAGCTCCAGGGCAGGGCCCCCCCGCTGCCATTGCCGCCGGACTGCACCTGTGTTGGGGGCGGGCGGGGGGCGTTGCGGGCCGGCCCGAATGTTTTCCCCGCCCCCCCCGCAATCACCCCCCCGCCGCCCCCCCGCCATCCCCCCCGCAATCGTCCCCGCCCCGCCGCCGCCACCACAACCCCCCGTAATCACCCCCGCCGCTGCCGCAATCCCCCCAATCACCCCCGTCCCAGGAGCCGCTGCCCCCGCCTTGCTGCCCCCGTCACCGGCCTCGTGGGGCCGTCCCGGGAGCCGCCGCCGCCACCACCACCACCACCTTGCTGCCCCGTCCACCGGCCTCGCGGGGCCGTCCGGGAGCCGCCGCCGCCGCCACCACCACCACCACCTTGCTGCCCCGTCCACCGGCCTCGCGGGGCCCGTCCCGGAGCCGCCGCCGCCACCACCACCACCTTGCTGCCCCCGCCTTGCTGCCCCGTCACACCGGCCTCGCGGGGCCGTCCCGAGAGCCGCGCCGCCACCACCACCACCTTGCTGCCCCCGCCTTGCTGCCCCGTCACCGGCCTCGCGGGGCCGTCCCGGGAGCCGCCACCACCACCACCACCACCTTGCTGCCCCCGCCTTGCTGCCCCGTCCACCGGCCTCGCGGGGCCGTCCCGGAGCCGCCGCCACCACCACCACCACCTTGCTGCCCCGCATTGCTGCCCCCGTCCACCGGCCTCGCGGGGCCGTCCGGGGAGCCGCCGCCGCCGCCACCACCACCTTGCTGCCCCCGTCACCGGCCTCGCGGGGCCGTCCCGGGAGCCGCCGCCACCACCACCTTGCTGCCCCCGCCTTGCTGCCCCGTCCACCGGCCTCGCGGGCCGTCCCGGAGCCGCCGCCACCACCACCACCACCTTGCTGCCCCCGCCTTGCTGCCCCCGTCACCGGCCTCGCGGGGCCGTTCCGGGAGCCGCCGCCGCCACCACCACCACCTTGCTGCCCCCGCCTTGCTGCCCCCGTCACCGGCCTCGCGGGGCCGTTCCGGGAGCCGCCGCTGCCGCCGCCGCTGCCACCACCACCACCACCTTGCTGCCCCCGCCTTACTGCCCCCGTCACCGGCCTCGCGGGGCCGTCCCGGGAGCCGCCGCCACCACCACCACCACCTTGCTGCCCCCGCCTTGCTGCCCCCGTCACCGGCCTCGCGGGGCCGTCCCGGGAGCCGCCGCCACCACCACCACCACCTTGCTGCCCCCGCCTTGCTGCCCCCGTCACCGGCCTCACGGGGCCGTCCCGGGAGCCGCCGCCGCCACCACCACCACCTTGCTGCCCCCGCCTTGCTGCCCCCGTCACCGGCCTCACGGGGCCGTCCCGGGAGCCGCCGCCGCCGCGACCCCCGTAATTGCCCCCGCCGCCCCCGCAATCCCTCGCAATCGCCCCCATCCCGCTGCCGCTGCGACCCCCATGCAATCCACCCCGAAAGAAAGAAAGAAAGAAAGAAAGAAAGAAAGAGAGAGAGAAAGAAAGAAAGAAAGAAAGAAAGAAAGAAAGAAAGAAAGAAAGAAAGAAAGAAAGAAAGAAAGAAAGAAAGAAGGGAGGGAGGGAGGAAGGGAGGGAGGAAAAAGAAAGAATGTAGGGAGGGGGTAAAGAAAAGGGAAAGAAAGAAAGAAGGGAGTGAGGGAGGGAGAAAGAAAGAAAGAAAGAAAGAAAGAAGGGAAGGAGGAAGGGAGGAAGAAAGAAAGAAAGAAAGAAAGAAAGAAAGAAAGAAAGAAAGAAAGAAAGAAAGGGGGAGAAGGAGGAAGGGAGAGAGCGAGAGAAAGAAAAAGAAAGGAAGGAAGGAAGGAAGAAAGGAAGGAGGGAGGGAGAAAGAAAGAAAGAAAGAAAGAAAGAAAGAAAGAAAGAAAGAAGGAAAGAAAGAAAGAAAGAGAAAGAAAGGGGAAGGAGGAAGGGAGGAAGAAAGAAAGAAAGAAAGGAGAAGGAGGAAGGGAGAGAGAGAAAGAAAAAGAAAGAAAGGAAGGAAGAAAGGAAGGAGGGAGGGAGAAAGAAAGAAAGAAAGAAAGAAAGGGGAAGGAGGAAGGGAGGAAGAAAGAATGAAAGAAAGGGGGAGAAAGAGGAAGGGAGAGAGAGAGAAAGAAAAAGAAAGAAAGGAAGGAAGGAGGGAGAAAGAAAGAAAGAAAGAAAGAAAGAAAGAAAGAAAGAAAGAAAGAAAGAAAGCCGCCCACCGGGTCCTCGCCACCGCGGGGCAGCCCCACACGAGGAGGAGGAGGGGGAGGGGCGCGCGGCAGCCCCCTCGGCCCCCCACCCGCCGCCTCCCCCGGGCTCTTCGCTGCCGCCGCCGCTGCCCCGCGCTTCCCCGGTGTCTCCGCTGGCGCCCGAAGGCAGCGCCTGCTCCTCCTCCTCCTCCTCCTCCGCGGGAAGGATCCGGCCCCGTCAGCGGCAGCGGTCCCCGAGCAAAGCCGGGCCTCCCCGGAAAGGAAGAGTCCCAACTGGCCGGTTTGCAAAGGTGAGAGGGAGGGGGTGGTGTGGTGCGGTCGTGCGTGTGTGCGTCTCTCTCTCTCTCTCTCTCTCCCGGCCCGACCCCGCATTCGCATTGCTTTATCTCCCCCCCCTTCCCCACCCCCCCACCCCCGGGCCACAGAAAAATTATCAAAAATTTACCGGTCCGCAGGGATAAAAAGGTTGGGGAGCACTGCTGTAGACTATCTGGCTGAGTCGACAACAGACCTTTACTAATAAGAACACTACATGTCATGCGGACATTTGATGGAACTGATGCCCAGATATATTTTGTTCTTCAAAACCAAATGTCAGACCCTAGAACAGAAGGATATTGGGAGTGAGGGTTTTGGGGGAGGCATTGTTAATACTTTCCTGATGGGCATACCCCCCAATACGAATATTTTTGCAACATAACCTTTCAAATTAAAAATGTGTGCTTGGAACTCTGCAGGTGTGAGGAAAGCAATCTGGAAGAGTAGTCATTTCAAAAGAAAATGAGCCAAACAGCTAAGATATGAGCTTAAACATCAAAAATGCCCTGGCTAGCAGTGGGCAGTGTGACATTAAACAGACTGTGTTTTCATCTTGATCTTGGCTTAGGAAGAAACCAGGCTTTAGGCCAAAAGCCTAATTTAGATAGTTCAGTTTTGTATTTATAACCCTAGTAAAGATAACCCTGTAATTAGCTAGCATTGACTAAAATAGGAGACAAGGATGACGCAGGAGTTTCCAACTGATGCAGGGAAAAATTTAAAAGTTAAATAATTGCACTGAGGAAAAGGTGGGGGACTATTTCAACAGACTTTTTGCATTCTGAAAACTGTAATTAGAATCCTCAGCCTCATGTCCCACGAATTAAAAAGACATCTTTCACATTGATTGTGATGGGAGATCTTAATAAACTTGTGTACCACATACCTTCCACATGAATGATCAGACTCACTGAGAGTTTTCCTTGGCTTATCAGTTTCTCAGTCCTACCTCCTTGTTCCTGCAATCCGAAGTTTTTCTTTACTCCTAAGAGAATATTTGCTATTATGAAATACAGTTTTCAGAATGGAGTCAATTCCAGTGGCATATTGACCCAGGATTTGGTTTGCACTAGTAGTTTCCCAAAGCTTTTCGAAGTGCAAGGGGGAAAGAAGGGATGGTTACTGTTTGTTAGTTTGGTTTGTGTTGTAGGTGCCTGGAGTAGTATTCCTGCCAAGAAAACTCCATGGACGTGGGGTCACGAAGAGTCGGTCAACAACATGCCAACGAGTAGCTGGGTTCCTGCATGCTACATTGATGTGTATACATATAAATCAAAGTCAACTGTGAACTACACTACACAATCATCAACATCACGTGATGTATCTGGTTCCATTATAGGAGTGGGTAACATCCAGAAGTCCATGGGTCATACAGATCCACCTCTGGAAGCAGTGATGCTGCAGATCCAAAACACATGAACGAATAGCAACAGTCTGCAATGACTGACGGAACAGAGAGGTGCCTAGGAGCCAAAATATGGAGGCATACAACTTATTTCATTTCCTTGCCAAAAAAGAACACAAGAATCTCACACTCCAAGAGGTCATAAGGATACTGTTGTGACTGGGATAGAAGAAGTAGGATTTGTTCCTGATTTTCCATCTTCACACATGCAATAGAATAAAAATGAGCTCAATATTTCCATAGACAGGTCTTCTGGCCAATAGTGATGGAACGTAAGTAGGAGTATGATGCTTATATTATGCAGTAGCCCCAAAGATTTTTTTAAAAATCTTAAATTTACATAAACTAGTGGTGGGCCGAGTTGGTTTCCCAAATATGACCATGCCCTATGCAGTTTGGTAGGGTAGGTTTGAATTTTTATAGTTAAAGGAAATTGATATTTATTAGGGAGTTTTTAGGTACTGATTAAACCTAACTCATAGTTTCAGCAAGTGGAAACTCACTAAAACATTCAAACTTGGGTAACTCAACACTTGAATAACATTTGCTGAAAAGATACTGGAAATGCATGCAGCCTGTCTGAAGGAATTATCTCTGACTGATTGAAAAAGAAAATTACAAAAGCACCATTTTTGATAAGCTCCCCGCTCTTTGCATCAAAGTTTCTTTTTGAGAATGTTCTTTTCAGGATGAAAATATCCCCATTGTTCTTTTCATCTTCTCTGAACCTTTTGTGGCCACCCAATGGACTGAAGCTGCAGATACGTTCATACTGACTGAGATGGATATTCCTTGGATTTCTAAAACTGCTGATGCAACTAGAAAGGAAGGAAGAAAGAAAGCTGAGGGGAACTTGTCTCCCAGATATTAATGACCGGTGTAGCTTCATCACCAGAAGAAAGAATGCATCAACTTAGAAAGAGACCGACAAGAGGGAAATCTTTAGAAAAGAAATGGCAAAGATGCACACCTACAGATTCAGAAGAAAAAATGTCAAATGCATTGAATTATTTCAACCTTATAGAGACAAAATACCTAATACGTTAAATGATTCATTACAACAAAGGACCCACACTTGCTTAAAATGTGCTCCAGAGGAATATATATCCCCCAAATTTGCAGTTATATCTTACCGTTGGATGTGCCAAATTGGAACAAAATATTTTGATGGAGGTAGGCCAAAGAATGCTGCCTAGATGCCCTGGGCACATCCGATCGCGCCTGCTCTCAGAAGCTAAGCAGGGTTGGGCCTGGTTAGTACTTAGGTGGGCAACCACCAGGGAATACCAGGTGCAGTAGGCGCCTGAAGTAGTATTCCTGGGAAGAAACCTCCATGGACATGGGGTCACAAAGAGTTGGTCACGACTGTAATGACTCAACAACATGCCAAAGAGTAGCTGGGTTCGCATGGTAAACTACATTTTCCTGCATGTTACATTGATGTACCTTCACGCTCTTAGACAATGGCACCCATGTAGGTCATGCAATCGTCTTCACTTCAGGACCCCTAAGATATATGTCAAATTAAGTTGAGTAAATGACAGGACAAAAGACAGCCTCCATCTAATAGGACCACAATCTAACTTAATGTTTACACAAGAGATTGGTGACAAATCCAGTTTTTCTTAAGTGTCTTACTCAAATAGAACATTTGGTCTGGTTTTAAATTTAAAAACTACACTGAACAGAGGGTCGTTAATTGGAAAAGTGCGCTCCAATTGCACACTCCCAACAATCAGAAGCAGAAGAAGGGAACCTCTACCAAGGGTGTAACACTCAAGGAGCAGGGTGAATTGTATTTACGGTACTGAATATGGGTTCACTATTTTGAAGTTATTGTGAATCAAAATGATCAAGAGGGAAGCATTTTAAATTGTTTACTTTGGGAGGGGGAAAAGACAGGTATGGAGAGGCAGAGAGAGAGAGAGAGAGAGAGAGAGAGAGAGAGAGAGAGAGAGAGAGAGAGAGAGAGAGTTGTGTTGTTATAGTCGTGACTCCATGTCCATAGAGTTCTCTTGGCAGGACTACTGGAGTGGTTTGCCAGTTCCTACTCCAAGTGCCTACAGTACCTGGTATTTCCTGGTGGTCGCCCATCCAAGTACTAGCCAGGCCTGACCCTGCTTAGCTTCCGAAACCAGGTGAGATCGGATGCACTTAGGGCATCTAGGCAGCAGAGAGGCAGGGTAGGGATGTGTGAAATTACACATGTTGTGAAGTACGTAGATCAGGAGAAGCTTTCAAAACCTATGTCAACCTCAGAGGCGTAGCCAGGATTTGGAGCACCTGGGGACAACGTTCATTTTTGCGCTCTTCCTGCCACCCCCCACATTGCACCCACCCAGGAATGGGGGGGGAACCCTGCAGGTGTGGGGGGTGTTCGTGTGCGTGTGCACGGGCAGACGGGTGTGTGCATGTGCTTGTTTGTGCTTGCTTGTGTGCCTTAGGGGAAAGGAGGACTGCGGGGTGGCGCGAGGGTGCACGGCTTCCTCCTCCTGCTCCCCATCCAGGCGCCCCCAGATTACTGCACCCAGGGCAGATGTACCCTTCTCTCTCCCCATTCCCAGATATGCCCTTGGTCATCCTCTGTCGTTTGGGCAGTTGAAAGAAAGCACTTTTTCATTCTCTGCCTCATTAAGCTGTGGAGTTTGCTGCCAAAGAATGTATATGAGAGCCACCAACCTGAACATCTTAAAAAGGAGACTTAACATGGAAAGTGGGGCTATTAGTGCCTATTGACCATGATAGACACATTTCCCCTTCCCCTTCTCCTTTTTCTTAGTGCTTGTCCCACTTGGTGATGGGGTCCGCTATTCTTCTTTTTTGCCTTCCATTTGGCATAGTCATGGGTTAGGTCTGGGTGTACCCAGGAAAACTTCATGTCATAGTCAAGGGTGATTAACCAGTGCCGTTTTGGATGTTTCTTCTGCTGAGATCCGTTGACCTCCAGAGAGAGACTGTTTTGGACCAGAATTTCATTATAGGCATGCAAGACGTGTCCATACCAACGTAGATGGGCTTCACGCATCTTGTCAGCAACTGGTGCAATGTTGTATTTTGCTCAAAATAAAATAAATAATAAATAAATGCTACCTGTACACTTCAGTTCTCCAAGAGGTCAGTTTTACTGCATTTGCTCGTGTGTGTTTCTGTGTGGAAGGAATTCAAAAGAGGCAAATGAGGATGTGTGTGTGTGTGTGTGTGTGTGTGTGTGTGTGTGTGTGTGTGTGTGTGTGTGTGTGTTTCCAATCTATAGGGTGAGCAAAGTCAATGACCATAGCTTTATCCCCTGTGCAGAGTCCAGAATCGAGTGCTCTCAGATCTATAGGGATACAATTAGAACCCATTACTTTTCTGTTCAATGATGAGGCGGTTTAGTTTTTTTTAAGCTCTCCTTTGCTACAAACAAGTCTTTTAATATTTCCATTCCCCTTGTTTTATGACCTCTTTCTAGAGAATAATCTAACATAGTAATAGCAGAAACTGGCTTCTACTAGGTGTTTTGTGATAAAAATTCCATTACCTATCACCAGTGAATGTTGGAATTTGGGAATTGTATTGTATGCATCTGGAAGACCCAGACAGGAGGAGGCTGATTAAACCAAGGAACTAATAATGTAAATTCTAACTTGCCTCATCCATACATGGGAGGATGAGGAACTTCAACATTCTTTCCCCTGCTGGTAAAGATGTTCTTGATAGATCTCTTGATAGAGGTCTTGGATTAAGGAGAAGGACGTTTTTGTGCTCAAATGGTCTTTCTTTTTTTCTTTGCACAAACATGTAGGTTTTTGCAGAAAACTGCACAATTCACATAATTGTGTAAATGGTGCTAATTGTCCCACACCAGGATGACTGCTACCTTGCTTCAGAACTGGATGGAGTGGATGGATGCAATTTTTTTCTTAACCATCCTCAGCTCTTTTGGGGAGGCTCAGTGTACACTGAATAATGTGCGTGTCTGTTTTGATCCTCAAAAGGGAAGGAAGCCAGAGATATTTTCGTGCAAATTGCAGAGACCTTTGAGGAACAACAAAAAAAGAGCTCTTTGTCTTCCTTCTAGCTGGAGGCAAGGAATCTCTTTGGGCTTTAAAATGCTTTGTTGCTGTGCCTTGTTGTGTTGAAGCAGCATAAATCATTGAGCATGCGGAATTTGGTGAGTGCTCCTTCCATGTCTAAAAGAAAATACAGCAAGCCCTTTCCTTCTCCCCCATGAAATAAAGATTCTGCTTTTTTGTTTCAAATGCACCATGCTGTGTCCAGTTATGGGCTGACTTTGAGAACTGTGTTTGATTCTAATTCTTTTCAAAATGCTGGTGCTTGGGTGCAGTTTGGGACTCCACACTTGAAGTAGGATGCAGCCCCAATTTGAACAATTTCAGAGGCGGGCAGCATGGATGATCAGTGGAATGGAAACTATGCCTGTAGGCAGGGCTGGTGCTAGGGTTTTTTGCACCCTAGGCGAGGGGTGGGGGTGGGGGTGGGTGGTGGGTGGGCAGGGCAGGGGGTGGGGGTGGGTATGGAGGGGGCAGGGTGGTGGCGGGTGGGGGTCAGAGTGGTGGGTCGGGGCAGGGGAGTGGGGGAGCGGGTGGCAGAGCAGCATTGGGGGTGGTGGGGCAGCAGGGGATGGCGGGGAACGGCAACGGGTGTGGGGGTGGGCGGCGATGGGCGCAGGGGGCAGCGGGCTGGTGGCAGCAGGCAGCAATGGTAGGACGGTGACAGATGGCTGGTGGGCAGTGGGGGGACGGACGGCGGTGGCCAGTGGGGGGGGCAGTGGGGGGGCGGCAGGCTGTCCAGCACCCTTTCTCCATTTTGGCGCCCCAGGCAACTGCCTAGTTCGCCTTAATGGAAGCGCCGGCCCTGCCTGTAGGAATGATTACAAGCAGACACATTATCGGGTTCGGCCAGGCCAGGCCTCATGCAGCAGCTGCTGCTAGCCTGAGCGCAAGGCTTTTTATTAGTTGCAATAACAGAGCATCACGAGGGTGTGTCAGGATGGTCGAGTAGGCTGGTGACTTCCTGGGAAGGCTTATATGTTGTGGCATGGTCTTTGGGCTACTCACGTAGCCATCTTGTTTTTTCCTACAAAACCCATCTCAAAGGCTTCCTGGCTGTTCTGGGGGGAAAGATAAGACCAGGCTTGGCTTCCTGAGTATGAAGCCATGGAATTCATTTCCTTCCATCCGGGGCCTTCCCGCTCAGATGGGGTGGTTTAATGATTCCCAAAAGCCATACCCATACTGCCAGCCAGGGTAATGTCTCTGCCACAAGGGGGGAACATCTCTCTACATGCCCTAATAGGAACGGCTGAAAGAACTGGGTATGCTTAGCCTTGTGAAAAGAAGACTAAAGGGAGATAGGGTAGCACTTTCCAAATTCTTGAAAGATAGTTATATAGTGCCGGGGCTAAATCTGTTCTTGATCACCACAGAGTGTAGGACATGTAATTATGAGCTTGAGTTATATGAAGCCAAATATCAGCTGAATACGAAGCCAGACTATCATGGGGAAAAACTACTTAAATATTAAAGCGGTATGACAATCAAGCCAGTTACCTTGGGAGGTGATGAGCCCTCCAACACTGGAGGCATTCATGAGAAAGTTGGTATAATTGTAACTTGGATTCCTACACTGGACAAGGAATTGGCCTTATTGATGCTTTCTGTCTGCACTATTCTATGATTTTATGGAAATAAGACAGGACTGGGCAGGAGTTCAGACCTTGGATTTGTTACACAGAGGTTGAACAAACCATAGTACCCTGGGTTTATTTGCGCTGAGATTTGTGGTTTGGTAAAAACTGAAAATGAAAGTGTTCATTTGTTTCCTTTCATGCATGAAAGATAAAAGATGGGGAAAGAGTCTACTTCAGTCACTCGCTTCACAATTACATTTCCACTATGAACAAAGTCAGAACTGCATTTTCCCCCCTCTGGTTCAGAAAATAGATCTTGCTGGAAAACTCAGTGGGAAAACAATGTAGATATTTCCGAAGGAGAGTTAGTTTCCAAAGATCTCCAAAATGACAAGAGTTAGAAGCATACCTTGTTGTGTTGCTATTACTTATCTCAAATAACTTGCTTCATTTCATTCCACCAGAAATGGTATTCTGGAGAGAGCCTTTTGTTGGTTGGTTAGATGGCTTATGGCAAAAATTCTCCAATGTGGTAGGAAGTAGAAACAAAATATTGCACAAATGCTAAGATTCGTCTGTTTTCCTGAATGCTCTCCAAATTGTTGAGAGGTAGAAATACCTTTATGTTGGATTAATTACTATTAAAAGATATTTCTAGAATGCTGGAACTTGTTGGCTCAAAAAGGATAAAGAAATCACCAGAGTATCCAACAGCCATGTGGGATACTCAGTGTGCAGTGGAGGTGTACAAAAGGGGTCAGCAAATAAACAAAACAGGAAAGAATAACCCAAAATATATATACTGTAAAGCAGCATGCACACCCAATTGCTATGCACAATAAAGAGAACTAACAGCTTGTATATAAGAAAAATATAACAAAATTTTACTAGAAAATATAAGACAAGGGAAAAAAAAAACAATAAATACCCAGAGAACAAAAATACTTAGCTAGTTTCAGCGGAGAAAGATAAGGAAGGAAGGGTATAGTCTCTTAAGACTTTCAAGGCTATAGCAGATACGTCATGCAGCAATAATAATTGCATCCTGGTTTCCCCAAAGCCTCAATTTGGTCCAGCCATGATTAGTCTTTAATAGCACTCAGTCATAGACATTGGCTGGATTCTTGGGTTAAGCTAGTACAATCTTAATGAGTAACGGGACAGAGAGAAGGAGGGCAGGTGATTAAAACTAAAACTGGAATGGTTAAGGGAGAAAGTAAAAGGTCTAGCCTGCATCACAATAAACTGGAGGAATCTGGGACTGGGAATACACAGAGGGAAAGAAAACGCCAATAACTGAAAGGATAATAGAACATCGATCAAACCTTTATCTCAGCTGGGTAGAACTACATCAGTTGCCACCAAATATGTCATTGCCTTTTCATTAAATGCAAGTAATAGGTTTGGAGGGATGCAAGTGTTTAGCTCCTCTCAGCAGCGACAGACAAAGAAAAAGACGCCTCAAGAAGGAGAAGAGGGAAGCACAAACTCCGGTGTCTCAGAGACATGTGACTGGATGTAGGGTGCTGGCTACGAGCTGCATTTTTCAGCATCCAAGGAGGGGATTGAAAATGGTCCCCGTACAAATATAGAGGTCTCGCTCTGTAGGAAGTGACAAAAGCATGAATGGCGTTGGCCTAAATGGCATTGGCCAGTGCTGTCTTGCCCACTGCACAGATTGGAGACTGCCTCCATGTCATTGAGTAGAACCATTCACTGACATTCTTCCAAAGTGGAAATCCATCCTGGGTGAAAAATAGTGGGCTTTCTCCTTGAGGTTACTAAACGCCCCTCCCTCTTCTGCATGAAGTCATCTCACATCTTACACAGTGAAGCACAAACAGGGTTCGCCGGGTTCACACCCAGCATTTCAAATGACCCCGAAGACGCTTAAAGATGGCTATTTCCAACGAAACGTGGGGCACGTAATGAGAATTGTGTGTTGGCATTTCAACAACCTTTTCTTTTTGAGCCATACAGCAATAGCTTTGGAAACGTGTAAAGTTTGTTGGAGGGATTGATGGGATTGCTCCGTGTAAAGTGGTACTAAACTGTTTTCTTATAGGGGGGAATTACACCCTCATTTTTTGGGTTTATGGTTCTATGCCTTCTGTAACTTTGTAAACACCTCTATAAAAATGTGTTACGTTCAACTGCACTGGTAAAAAGTTATTTATTTATTTATTTATTTATTTATTTATTTATTTATTTATTTATTTTGCTGTTGTCCTCAGCAACAAGACCCAAGATATTCTTTGGGAAGGGATAGTGAACCTTCGCCCCTCCAGATGTTTTGGATCACATCTCCCACAGTCCTTTGTCACTGGCAATGTAGGCTTGGAATTGCCAAAGGTTCGCCTATTTGTCTAAAATAAGCAGAAACGGAGCTAAGAATATTTGTCTACACAAAGAGAAATGGAGCTGCACATTTTTCAAAACGATGATGAAGACGAAGACTTATTGCTGATGGTGATGTTCCCTGACGGTAATCTTTCCTTGTCCCTTGTTTCTCTCTTCAGTTCACCTTCTTATTACACCTCTTGAAACCTCTTGACTGTCCAGCCAATCTTTCTTCCTGTTACCAATAGGTAGAATAGTTGAGGGTTTTGTCACACCTCGTTGCATAGATTTTCAAAAGGAGAAGCCACAAATGGGACGTTTGTGTCCTTTCATTAGCCAATCCTTCTGTCCCTCCTGTATGTGAATACCTGTGTACCTTGCCTCTCAAAGGGAAAATACACCAATTTTTCACATAGACCTTTTGCAGTATTTCAGGAAACCTCAGGCAAATGATGATGGCTGTCTTGCTCTTTGTACCAAGGGAAGAATTCTCATGGGCGTCAGGAGCATCTGAACATTTGTAATAAAAAATAGAGCCTTAGTTGTCCCTGCCTGTTCCAATCTGGTGCTTGACTTCTTTGGAGCGTCACATACTTCAGGATACTAAGGGTGCCAGCTGACCAGAGAAAAGCATTTCACAGTCACACCTTTGAGTGACCCCAATCTTGTTCTTTCCGGGCTTTTCTACATAGATGCATTTTTAAAGCCTCCGACTCTTTTCCAGCGTTTTCCAGTGTTAAGTCACCTCCTTGTTAAATCCCCTTCTGATACTTGATGAGTCTTTGATCCAGATGTTGTTCTGCCAAACCTGAATGCAGCTTGCAGTTTTCCTATTCACAGTGCATAATTGCTTATCTTTCTGGTGTGCTCCCCAGGACAATAAATCTTCCAGTTTTCTCTTCTGCCTTTTAAATGCATCCTTAAATATTTACTCTAGCGTTTGTAATTTTGAAGCTCTTTTTTTCTCCCTCCTCCCAGCATCGTTGTGCGCATGGGTTTTGTTTAGTTTGTTGTTTCCCCACTCTTCACTGCTCTATTTAAATCCATTTAGGGATATCTAATATTGTTCCTGACACCAGTCATTGGCACAAAGAACATTCCCAAGCTATAGGAATAATTCTATGCTAGTGACAGCATTTTGATCTAAAAACAAGTACCTTTTTTCCTTCCACAATGCTGGGGTTCAGGGGGCTGGACTTCTGTGTAGTTCAACATCCATGTATAATTCTTATGCCCCCAACACATGTCCATGGTACTACACATTCTGGCTAACTTGGGGGCATTCTGGAGCAGCAGAAACATGGCACGGATCCTGATTATTGCTTCCAAAAGCAGACGCCAGAGAAAGATAATGAGCACTGACCTCATTTATATTGGGAACGCCGTCCTCACGCTTTACTCAACAAAGGCTTCCAGAAGTGTGCAAACTGAACCTCACTCGTATAGCCTATAAACCGGGAGCAGTGGACAAAATCCAGCTGTTAGTCCAAAGTGCAGTAGAATCAGTGGACCAGTGGGTGACTGGGTTAAGCCAACGCTGATCTCGACCTAGCTGACACAATGAGTCTAGTGTTGTGGTTGAGACCAGAGTTGGATTTAGGCCAAAACATTTATCAGCATAAGACAGAACTGGCAAAATGGCACACAATTATTATATTTAGAGAGACATGAATCTTAACTCAGCTATGAAATCAAGTCTCAGCTTCATCCCCATTCATTACAAATCCCCCCCACACACAAACAAATTGTAATAGGAATTACAATTCCTATTGTAAATAATGTAATAATGTAAAACCTCCACTGCAGAGTTATCATAAAATACACAGACCTCTGCCGCTACTTCACAGTCAGGTCAGAAAGTCTGATGCTTCGACACCTTCCTAAGTGTCCTTTAAAACCTTTCTAGACCCCCCCCCCTTCCGGGAAAACTCAGAAGCCTGAGTTTATCACAGCTGAAATTAACCCTTTCAGCAGTGAGGGTGGAGCTGCAAAGCACACTGCCTGAATATGTTGTCTACATGATTGCCATTGTAAAGAGAGAGGGCCACAAGCTACTAATTAAAAGCAACAAAAATTCTTGCCTCGATTAACAAGAAACTAGAAACCACGTGTGCATTTTTGATACGACTTTGAACAGAGCTGCGAAAAAGGAAAAGTATAATTTGTCACCACCCATAAACAGGCCAAATGTAGTATACAAAGCATGCTGTATCCTATGAGAGGATTGGAACTTCCCCGGTCTACAATCCCCATCCAACCCCCCAATAATCTACTGTACCATACAGAACTGGTTGGCTTGTTAGTTTACAAATTGTTCTGTCATGGATTGTGTCAGAAGCACTGTTTGGCATCTGCAATTCCCTGATTTTGTTTTCACGTGCTCATAGCAGTCTCATGGCACAGACACTGATGTAATCAAAACGGAAAACATTTCCATACAAGAACGTGGTCTCATCTTGGTAACTGAAATGTACACACCAGTCCAAGGCCTTTGGAAATACAAAAGGCTCTGCAGGAGAAAACCTAGGGAGAACAACTCTCCATGAATAAAGACTCAGTATTTTCTGTTTGACTGGAGTAAGTGTTCTGGGATTGTTCAGTGAAGTAACTTGAGTAAGTGGACAGTCGGCTAGAAATAAGATGTGCACTGCACAATGAAACATGTTGCCATAGGTCCCAGTTGTGTGATTTTAATTAACACTGGCTTACTAGAACACGTCCTGGGTAATTGTCAATGCAGGCTGATTCTTGAAACTCTTACGTGCTCAGCTGGAAGACCAGGATTTTGGAAAGGCTAAAACATTTGGGGCTCTTTAGTCTGGAAAAAAGGTGTCTGTGGGAGGATATGATTGAGACGTACAAAATAATGCAGAGCATGAGTAAAGTAGATAGAGGGACAGTCTTCTTCCTCTCAAAAAATACCAGAACTAGGGGACATCCACTAAAATTGAGGGCTGGGAGAGTGAGAACAGACAAAAGGAAAAAGAATTACCCAGTGTTGTTAGTCTGTGGAGCTCCCTGCCACAGGATGTGGTGACAGCATCTGGCCTGGATGCCTTCCAAAGGGGATTGGACAGATTCCTGGCGGAAAAGGCCATCACAGGTTACAAACCATGATGGAGGTGTGTTATCTCCAGGCTTAAAACTGGGGTACGTAAAGGGCCAGATGCAGGGGAGTGGTATCAGGAGACAGCTATCTAGTCTCGTGCACTCCTAGATGCATTTGGTGGGGGCCACTGTGAGGGATAGGAAGCTGTACTAGATGCGCCTTTGGCCTGATCCCGCATGGCTCCTCTTATGAAATGGGTACACGAGAGAGAGAGAGAGAGAGAGAGAGAGAGAGAGAGAGAGAGAGAGAGAGAGAGAGAGAGAGAGAGGAACATTTTTTCATGACCCATCTGAAGTCGATTATTCTTTGAGAAGCCTCTGTGCCAGCTCATAAATAGATTTTCTAAACAAAGATAATCCATATCAAAAGTGTCTGTAGCTGTTTTGTTTCTGCTGAACGGATCTCAGGGAGACAATGCATATACAAAGAAACACTTGAATTTTCTGCCATCATGTGAGGTGCATCACTCGGAAAGAACATACATTTAGCTTGGAAGAAACTCCTCACAATTAATGATCTCAGCTACAGTACATCCTTTGGGGAGGAGGTAAAGCAAGCTAGGTACTCATTTGACTGACCTTGGAAGGATGGAAGGCTGAGTCAACCATGAGCTGGGTACCTGGGATTGAACCCCAGGACGTGAGCACAGTTTTAGCTGCACTATAGGCATTTAACCACTGCACCACAAGACTCATGACAATGAAAGTATTTCATGCAATGTGTAACTTTAGGTCAATAATGGACAAGGTTTAAAGCCTGAGAGCCAAACTAAATCTCAAGGCCATATTGGGTCACAGAATGCTCAAAATGACCTCCTTCCTTCCTTCCTTCCTTCCTTCCTTCCTTCCTTCCTTCCTTCCTTCCTTCCTTCCTTCCTTCCTTCCTTCCTTCCTTCCTTCCAGCAGGCATCTGACAGAGGATGTTGGCTTAGAAGTGCCAAACCCTGGTGTGGCTGAGAAACAAACCAGTGGTTCATGGTCATCTCCAAAGGGCATTCAATATTAAGTCACTGGACTCTAGAAACAGAAGCAAATTTGTCTGCCTATCTATCTATCTAAAATATCTTTACCCCACCTTTCTCCAAAAAAAAGTCTCCAAGGCAACATTTGTTATTAAAAAACAAACATGTTAAACAAGTTTCATATTTAAAACTCCCAGACTAAAATAGTCTAAAAGCGTATTTAAAAGCATTTCCCATGTATTAGACTATATTTTTTGTCTAAAAGGGTTAGCCTACAAAATGAAGGGTCATCTTATACATGGAAGTAAGCTGAGGAGAGAACCGCATAGTTGTGAAATTGTAATTTTGGAATGGAAATGTGGGGGTTGTCTTATACATGGGGAGCATCTTAGGGCATTACCTCACATCCATTTTGCACCGCAATAAAATAAATTGTGTAATATATCTTGTTGCGGTCACGTGGTTTTGTTAGACACACTTTATTGTTTTGAAGCTTCTGTGACCTCACAGATGGGTGCTGTGTCAAAGTGCATTGGCTTTTGTTTTCCTGCAACAAAAGACAGAAAAAGAACAGTTATGTTGAGGAATATAAGTTACCCCATGGATGCGTGTACCAGTTTAAAAATCTCAACAGAAATGTGACAAGGATTCCACCAGGATTGTCACAAGGAAGAGGTGCTGCTGGGGGGCATGGTCACACTATTTCGCTTAAAGCGCGACGGTTGTGGGGGAACAATTTTAAGTACTGCCACTCAGTGCATTTTCTAGAGCAACAAAGGGCGCTATTACACGGCCCCTAAAATCCGAGGCAAAGGGCTCCCAGATCCGGAGCTTAAAAAGGTTTTCCCACCAGCTCCGGACTTTTAAAAAAATTAAGTACAACCACGCCCACCTAAGCGCATCCAAGCACACTTTTCAAGTACCTGGCCTCCAGGAGGTAAAAAAAAATCTTCTGATGAGCATTGTAAAGCTGTGAATGCCGGGCTCCCTTGACTTCTGTTTGTTTTTTTGTCCCCGCTGCCCCTTTAAGAGACAGGAATCACGACGACGACGGGGCTGCTCGGGGCTGCTTCGACCGGCAGACGGAGGTGAGCCTGCATTTCCCCCCTTTTTTCCTCCCTCCCCTCACGCAGACAGGAACAATGGAGTGCGGAGGGGTGGGGACACAGGAAGAGCGACATGCTTAAATCCTTGGAAATCTGACCTTGAATTCCTGCCGTATCCAGTCAAGCCAAATCTTGGATACAAACTGAAGGGTTAAAAATGCAGAGAGTGGGAGAGAAAGCTGACAGGTTTACCCATTCTCTGCTCTGACAGCTATTTAGTTTTAGTTTCGCAACAGTGAAAGGTCAGGGCTGCCTTGCAGTAAACTGAGGAAAACTGGGTCTGGGAGTGCAAAGAGAAGAAATAACAGCCAATAAATGAAAGAATAATGGAACATTGATCAATCCCTTATCACAGCAGGGTAACTACACAGGCCATTGCCAAAACTGTCATTGCAGAGCCATTTGATTAAATAGAGGTAATAGGTTGGGATGGGCAGGGGTGTTTAGCTCCTCTCAGTAGCAATGGACAAAGGAAGATAAGACGTGAAGAAGAAGAAAAAGAAAACACAACACTGGCTGTCTCTTTGTTCTGTCTTCGCAGACCCTTTGAATGGAGTGTCCTCCTCTATATTTGCCTTCCTTATTAACTGGATGAGCAAGTGCATTTTGCTCAAATCCTCTCCAGTGGCACTCCAGTGACTAAAAGCTGTTTCAACAGATGTGATAGAAGAGGAATCTGTGACTGGCTGGTGACTGGGGTAGTTCTGGTGATCCCCTAAAATTGTATGTGGGAGACGGTAGGAAAAATGGGAAGGACTATTCAAAATATCTTGCCTTCACTGCAAAGTGCAGTATTTCCCCATGTATAAGACTATATTTTTCTCAAAAATGTTAGACTGAAAATTGCAGAGGTAAACTGAGGCGAGAACTGGTGCAGAACTAATTTTGGGTTGGAAAAGCAGGGGTCATCTTATGCATGAGGGAAGTCTTAGATGGGACAATATGGTACAAACTTCACATGAAACCCTCACCCCCATTTTTTGCCTTGACTGATGGGGGAACGGATTAGTCTTTTCACTCTCATGTAGGAGAGAAAAGTCTTGCAGAGCAACATGGTAAGAGTTAGATTCCACCCCAGAGCAGAGACAGTATGGTGTAGTGATTGAAGTCTTGTAGAAGGAGTCTTGTAATAGGACTCAGATGCTGTTGGGATCAATTTCTTCGCAAAGTGGGGATTTGAGCCTAATGACTTCTGAGCCCTACTTACAACACTCCAACCCTATACCACACTATCTCTCCTCTGGAGTGGAATTTAAATCTTATTCAGCATTGCCACCAGGAAATCATCCTGTACCACATTAGGGAGCAGACGTTTCTGCTCCTAATGGCGAGTTCCAGGAATAATGATCTGAAAAGAAAATGGACCAGGGCTTGGAAAAGTAATTTTTTTAAAAAAAGAACTCCAAGAATCCAGTAGTGCAGCCATGGTAGATTAGAAAAGTTTGCTTTCTCTGGAGTGCTGTGGAATGGACAGAATACAGTAGGAGCCCAGTATCTGCTGGAGATTAGCTCCAAGCCTTCCCAATGAAAACTGTGGATAAGAGAGAACACCAAAATGTCCCCCAAAATGCTGTTTTGTGATAATAACTTGCTTTACAGCTGCTGTTTTGCAACAGTAGCTTGCTTTACAGCTGCCGTTTGTGACGGTAGCTTGCTTTACGGCTGCTGTTTTATGACAGTAGCTTGCTTTACAGCTGCTGTCTGTGACAGAAGCTTGCTTTGCGGCTGCTGATTTATTTATTAATTTATTTCCCCCTGCCAACAATAGATAACTGAATCAGTGGATACGGGGGTCCTACTGTAATAAATAAATAAATACTATTGTCATTATCTAATGCGGAAGAGAGGAGAGGTAGAGTCATCTCGCGTGAGAATCCACAGACACTGAAAGGATGTCTCATACATAGCCGTGGAGACTTTGTGGTGCCCAGTTTAAGACAGCATAGACAAAGGGGAGGGATTATGGGAACTACAGCCCATGACTTCGGGAAGACCACAGATTCCCCAGAATTGCCTTTGCAATGTCTTGGAGCTAAGCTTGCCTTGCCCGTGACCTTGCTGTAAGCTCTTTCCATCGCCTCACTCACATTTCTGCCATCTTTCTGGAGAGACCAGGGACCGTTCATCAAGTAGCTATTAAGGCAAATTTGTTTTCCTTTATTTGAACAGCTTGTATGTAATAAAATTCATTACACTTGGTTGAGCCTCTCGTTCTCTATAGCTAAGTGCTCTGTTTAGAGACTTACAATGCACATGGGGGTGGAGAAGTGCTAATGTGCCTTCTTTCTGTATGCAAGGGATCTGTTTCCTTCTAGAACTGGTTGCCAGGGCATCCAGAATGCAGAGACTCTAAGATGGAGTGGTTAGGGAGCAATCTGCAAGGCTCCCAATGTAACGGCTCTTTGACGTGCAGTTGTAGTCTTATATGTACAGTTCATGTCCGTGTATATCTTGAATAATTCAAAGATCCATGATTTCATGGGAGCAAGTAGTTTCTCCACCTTCATCACTTCACCCACAACAGAATAAGGCTGGAATTCAACTATCCATTTAAGATGGCACTGAGAGAAATTGCATCATTTGCAGTCACAAATTGCTGCTAATTGATGAAGCGTTGGTTATGTTCCTGGACACGCAACCAAGAATGCAACCAGCACCAGATTGAGCACAGAAAGGTCACACTGCAACGTATATGAGCCTCATGGAGCCTCGTGACACAGTGGTTAAATGACTGTTCTGCAGGTAAAACTGTGCTCGCGACCTGGGGTTCAATCCCAGGTAGCAGGCTCAAGGTTCACTCAGCCTTCCATCCTTCTGAGCTCGGTAAAATGAGTACCCAGCTTGCTGGAGGGGGGTTAGTGTGTAGCCCGCTTACTGTAATTAAACTGTAAACCGCCCAGGGACTACTTGAAGTGGTATGGGGCAGTATATAAGCAGAACACTTTGCTTTGGCCTTATATGATTTCACATACTGTATACTAGGGTAAATCACCCATTGGATTGGGAACAGGAGAAATGGCAATGCCAACAGAAATGACAGATGAGATCAATGTCAGATTTTTGAAAATATATCTCGTTGGACTATAATTTTCACAATTCATTGTGGGATATTTTAAGTATTGTGGGAGCCGCCTTCCCAAAGATGCTTTCTAAACCTATCTGATCGATAAATAGTCAAAGGAATCCCAACACTATAATACATGGAAACCATGTTTATAAGTGTCACCCAGTTTACTTGTTACGGACAGGATTGGCAGGCCAGCCACACCTCAGGCTTCCTTTAAAAATCCACAACCATATGGAATAAACAATAGTTATTTCAGATAATGTCCCACATTGCAAATGACTAGAGTGATCAGCTGCCACCCATGTGATCATTCAAACTTCCATTCCTACAACATGAATACACTTCTTCCAGAGTGCTCAGAACTAAAATTTAATCATTTCCCATCTTTACCCTTCTTCTTGAAATGAATGGAACTTCAACCAGTACACTGTGATCAGACCCTGGGCTTGTATAGCATTGTTCAGCTTTAGTTTAATCATCAAAGAAATCAACTGAAAGGGTCTATGGCAGATTTTGGAGTAAGATATGAACCTGGCTCTCGAATCTTATTAGTTCAGAAGGATATCACCCAAGGGGATATCTAGGAAGCTACTACACAACAATGTTTCTCTCCACTTAGCCATGACTTGTTTTAGGAGTTACCGTATATACTCGAGTATAAGTTGACCCGAGTATAAGTCGGGGCCCCTAATTTAAACCCAAAAAAACTGGGAAAATTTATTGACTCAAGTATAAGCCTACGGTGGGAAATGCAGCAGGGCCTGGCTACTCCTCCTTTGTGAGCTGGGCGTGTGTGTGATGTTTAAAAATGACTTTTAGCTACCGAGGCAAGTGCTTGAGTCGGTGGCTAAAAGGCATTTTAAACATGTGGGGTCAGGAGAAGTGGCGAACAATGTTTAAAATGACTTTTAGCCACCGACTCAAACTTGCCTCAGTGGCTAAAAGTACTGACCCGAATATAAGCTGAGGACCCCTTTTTTCAGCCCAAAATTAGGGCTGAAAAACTAGGCTTATATTCGAGTATATACAGTACTTCTAAAAATTAAACAGTTACAGTCATAGGTCCAGTTTGGCACCCTTCTACTAAAGTTGCCCTTATAATTGCTTTGCAAGGCAGGTATTTACTAGCCAATTTCTCAAAATGAATGAAAAGAGTTACCTTGAACTAACACCAGTGTCCCTGATATTAGTTAGGATGCGCTTCTGCTCCAGAGTTTGGGCTAAGCATTAAAGAGCTGTCCATGGTACTGCATTCCACTCCTAAAATAGGCTTAGCACCTTGGACAGCTCCTGTGAAGTTCAAACTAAAACCGAGAGCAGATTCTTGTGATCTTGGAGCCACCAGCACCCCATCTGCTATGCAAGGGTCCATCACACTGCAAAACCAAAGTCTGCAGAGATTGAGAAAGTTGCCCTTGATTCAGGTACAGTAGTCATGTAATGCATTTACAACTTCATTATTAGAAGGAAGATGCAATTCTGGGTTACTCACGATTAACTACTTTCAAACCCTGCATCTGTCAGGTATTGTCTGTTTTGACAAGCCACAGCAGCTCACCAAAGTCTCAAGGAAAAGGCTTTTCCATCATGATGTCTGGTTGATTTCAAGAGTTGTATTTGAAAATAAACATTTTCCAAGTTTCACTTTAATCTTTGTGGATCAAGCTTTGATAGCCAGCACAGGAGTCTGTCACTGAACCAGGTTTGCCTAGAGTCTCCACGCACTAGAATCAAGCCCTAAATCAAATCAAATCAAATCAAATCAAATCAAATCAAATCAAATCAAATCAAATCAAATCAAATCAAATCAAATAAACATGGGGGTTTGAGTTAAAACACGGACTTCTTTCCTTCTCTCTTGTTAACAAGAGCTTATATTTCAGAATGAGATGCAGTGCAAGAAGAATGTATAATTTAACTACTTTTGCTTTACTTCTCTGCATACCAATCACATAAAGATTAATTAGAAAACTCCCCAAACAGTACTAAACTGCAAAGTAGCTTAATTAAATACCTTTATCGCTCAAATCGGCAAGTTAATAACACAGTTGCCAGTATAATGAGAAATATGGCAACCAAATCATGAAAGAAGGCTAGAGAGCAAACATTTTGTCATAGAACACTTTGATTTTTCTATGCAGCATAAATCGCGGTGGTTTAAATAAATACAGTGGACCCTTGTATAACAAACGGTTTGTATAACATAAAAACTTCTAGAGATAGGGGAAATTTGCTTAACAGAATCGTCTATAGGACAAATCCGTACAACATAAAAATGGTCACGATTGGGGATTACTCTGTTTTCAATGCTTTCCTATGGGAAATTTGTATAAAGGAAAATTTGCTTAATTAATTCCTTTATACAAGGTACCACTGTAAGTGCAAGTCATGGCACTATAATCATCTTCTCATTGAGAACAACAGCACCATTATGGTTCCTTTAAATGTAGGGCAGAGGGCATGCAATATGGAGTCTCACTGCTCTGACCTAGTTGAACGCTGCTCTAAAGCAAAAAAAATCTACTGCATCAAATCTCCAACGTGTAATAATAAAATATCAGCCCTGATAAAGATGGCCTTTTCTAATAAAGATGCACCACTTGGGTGTAGGCTGAACAAGGTAAGCCAATAGCTTAAATTGGACTTCCACTCTTGTCATATGTAAAGGTAAAGGTTCCCCACACACGTGTGTTAGCTGTGTCCGACTCTAGGGGCAGTGCTCATCTACGCATTCAAGCCAAAGAGCCAGTGTTGTGCAAGTCCATGGCCATGTGGCTGGCATGGTTGCAAAGAAACACTGTTTTACCTTCCTGCTCTTTATGGCAGCACCTGTTTATCTACTTGCATTTACATGCTTTCGAATTGTGAGGTTGGCAGGAGCTGGGGTGATCAGCGGGAGCTTGCTCCGCTGCGTGGCACCCGGGATTTGAACTGCTGACTTTGCAGCCAACAGTTTTCAGAGCCTTAGTCTGCTGAGCCACCATGCTCCCTATTCTTGTCATAGTGGATTCCAGTACAAGGGGAGCTCAGTCCCCACTCTTGTTCTACCCCATAACCCCTCAAAACTGGAGGTTTGCTCCGAGAGCTGCAAAGTGGAGGGACTAGTGGAGGGACTAGTGTCATGTTGCATGTAATCCTAGTGACTAGAGATGGGCACGGAACGAACAATTTTTCGTTTTTGTTGTTCATTTTTTGTTTTGTTATGCAACGAAATGACGAACAAAATTTGACCCTAAAATGAAACGAAACGAACAGAAACGCGGGGATTTTTGTCGTGCGTTTCGTTTCCGTTACTGCAATGAAGTGAGCGGCTTTAAATGCTAAAAAAAAATCATTAACAATTGGAATAAATGGTAACGAAACAGTAACAAAACGGTAATGAAACAAAAACAAATTTTTTGAAAAATTTCACGAACAACGGAAACGAACCGAAACGGACCTCTAAACGACAAACGACAAACAAAATGACATTTTTTCTATTCGGGCCCATCTCTACTCGTGACCCTAGAAAGAATACTGAGAATGAATGGCTTACGATCCAGCAGTGAACATGATAAATTTCAGCTTTGCGAATCCTCACCCACATAACAGATTTCAATGGTTAAGTAACATAAGCTCCTACACTGAAAATAGTTACACATGGGTATCTGAAACATCCTGGCTGCTGCCTCCCACATGTATTCCCTTTTTCAGTTGCACTGATTTATAAGCAAAAAAAGGTTGATTGTTTTTATAGGTGGGGGGTATCTGATCTCGTAGTATTGTAATTCCTTATTCAAACCATGTCTCTACAACTGCGGTCTGAGAGCTCAGAGGTGTTACAGGCCAGGTTCTATATGCTGCGTTTGTTATTTATTATTCTGTATAATATTGTGCATATTGACATTTTTCCATAAATATTAATGAATCAACTAATTAAAGCATTAATTAGAGCACACCCGGAAGGCAGTGAACTGGATGATGGGGATGGGAAGCAAATCCAGGGAAGAATGGTTGAATTAGATCTGTCAATCTAGCCGGAAGAATTTATTTATATTTAGCAGCGCACTTATTCATTATATCAGGTAGTAAACACAGCCTCCATTTGCAATTATGATTGCCATGTCACAAAGGCCTGCCTGAATCACGTCTCTTTTTACACCAATCGTTTTTATTATCAATGGATGTTCTGAAGGTCTGTGCCATATTCAAAACTAGGATTAGACTCGGTGAGTTGGCTGCAGGTCCTCGTGGTTTATAGTGAAGCTGACTGAACAGTAATCAGTGCCTGATTAACAAATCAAAAAGTGAAAAAAAAGATGATACCTATAGATCAGTGGTGGCCAAACTTCAGCCCTCCAGATGTTTTGGACCAAAACTCCCAGAATTCCAAGCCTGTATCGCCAGGGACAAAGGGCTGAGGGCAGAAGTTTGGCCACCACTGCTATAGATGGACTGAGATCCAGCAGTTCTCACACCAGTGGTTCACATATCACCAGCGGGACACAGCGTTTGAAGAAGCAGGATGCTGAATTGTCAGGACAATCAAAAAGAATTGCCCCTTCCTCCTCAAGAAAATGTAAAGAAACACAAAGAATTACCTGTCTCTCCTACTATATCCTACAGTCTCTTGGTAGTAGTATCTGTCATGAATAATCCACTCATGACCTGTTGGTGGGCCAGTGGTACCTCTGGACATTCAATGTTTCTCCTCAACCTCTGATCCCCCTGCCCTCCAACATACCATATATAGACAGGATGAATGTCAAAATACAGACGTCTTTCAAGGGTTTTTTTTTGTCTCTATTACCCTAACCCTAACCCTAACCCTAATTCTTTGGTGGAGTTTATGGCAGAGTAGAAGATATGAAAGGTCAAGAGGATTAATGGTCTGTTTTGCTCCCTACAACCTCCACACTTCTGGAGGCACCAGTTTGTTGCATTCTCTTCCTGCATGACTTTGCAAGTGCAGGAATGAAGTCCAGCATGAATGTTCATGACTTACCTATCAGACTTAATACTCTAATACTTCAATCCTCATCATCATTGGCATCCTTCAGTCTCGAAAGACTATGGTATCATGCCTGGAGTACAGATCCTAAAAACAACACCTAGTTTGACTAAATAGGCCGATTCGGGAATGACAGCCTCTACTGCGCTGGTGGCAGATATTTCGGATACATAATGCGTAATAAGAAGTACCATCTGCCGCAAGTTATCCTTCAAGGAAAAATAGACGGGATGCATGGCCCAGGGTGTAGAAGAACTTTCTGGCTTAAGAACTTAAGCCAATGGTCCACAGTGAGCACAGCTGCTATTGTATGTTTAGAATAGACTTAGATAGAAACCAGTTCAGGCTACTGAGTGCCAATGTTCTACGAGGACATGGCACTTGAAGCAGCAGCAGCAGCTATGCTTCCAATTATATAAAGTGTTCTGCTTATATACTGCCCCATACCACTTCAAGTAGTTTCTGGGTGGTTTACAGTTTACTTACAGCATCTTACAATTTTTTTATATACTTAGAAGTGATTGATCGGTCTGTCTTCACTATGATCACAGGGTGTGTAATACTTCAGAAAAGGGCAACAAAAATATGGTTTATTCTGTGCTGCAAACACGGAGGGGTAGTAGCTCAGCAGCCCAGCTCTTACACACATAGCCATGAGAAAACAAGTCACTTATCAGCTCAGTAATTTTTATTATGGGACCTTATCTAGAACATAATACATAACTGTCCTTCCTCGGGACGCTCTGTTGAACTAATCAGAAAAGGATAAATTATACACTGTAATTCTGTGCTGACTAAAAACTGATCTGTTTTCTAGTAATGCATGTGGCAGAGTTGAATCATTGGTCTGTTTAGTATATTCTTTTTCACACAGCTGGAAAGCGGCATTGCAGAAATTCACAGTGTTACCTGGGAAAAAGATAGGGGAGAGAGAAAGGGAGAGAGAGAGAGAGAGGAGATGATGATGATGATGATGATGATGATGATGATAAAAACATTATTTTTATGCCGCCTTTCTCACACCATTGCTGAAAACTCACTGGTTTCTTGATATTCATAAGTAGAGATGGGCATGAAATGAGTGATTTTTTGTTTTTGTTTTCATTTTTTCGTTTAGTTACACAACGACAACAAAATGAATTTTTTTTAAAACAAAACAAAAACGAAAACGAAACGACCAAATTTGCCGTGTTTTTCGTTTTGTTGCAGCAGATGCATTGAACTAAAAAGAATGCTAACGAAACAGCAATTTTTTGTTTTCGTTTTCACTTTTTCGTTTCATTACCTAACGAAATGAAAACAATTTTTTTTCAAAAACCATCACGAAAACAAAAACGAACCGAAACGGACCCCTAAACGACCAAACGACAAACGAAACACCATTTTTTGAGTCGTGCCCATCTCTATTCATAAGGAAAAGAACTTGACAATTAAAATTAAAAAAAGACACATGAGTGAGAATTTAAAATAGACAGCTTCATCAAGTTTGCATACCTAACTCACGAAAAACTCTGAGGTTTGAATCCCCCGGTCTCTGCAGTTGGGGGTGACCCCACAAGTTCAAACTGAAAGGCACTTTTAACTGTCCCAGAGGCAGTAATGACACCCAGAAGACCCTCCATTATTTCCAAGGCAGGCCGAAATTAGCAAAGAACTGTTGGATAGCAGTGGTGCAGGCATCTGGTGGTGTTTGATTACCCATCCTGCCTCCAAAATAGGGGCTGGACTCAGTGATCCACTGGGTCCCTTCCGGATGTCCAGTTGGTGATTAATATTAAGTCATTGCCCACCGAGAAGCAAAATGCTTTGTTGGAGAAAACCAAGGAGCCATTTTACTGCTGAAAATCAGGGCTGCCCAATTTGTTTTCTGAGCAGTTTCTCACTTGTCACACCCAAATGACTGACAGGTGCAACATAGTCCAGTGGTGGCCAAACTTCAGCCCTCCAGATGTTTTGGACCACAACTCTCACAGTTCTTTGTCATTGGCAATACAGACTTGGAATTCTGGGAGTTGTGGTCCAAAACATCTGGAGGGCCGAAGTTTGGCCACCACTGACATAGTCCTTCCCATGCTGGGAACAGCTTTCTTTCCTGAGTTTGGCCAATGGGTTCAAAGAGGAATGTTGGTTCCGTTCCTCTTTGAAACATTTTCAAAAGTAAACTTAAAAACGAAAGAAATCGTCAAATCATATATTTTGCACAGAAAGGAATTCTGGTTTTTGTTTTTTTAAATGTAAGGCAACAGACAGCAACAGTCAGTCACAAATTGTCTCTCATCCTATTCGATGTCTGTTCAAGCCTGCTCTCTCTCAATGCCATTTTTGACCAGCAAAACCAAGATCTTCGGTCACACCAGCACTATAGGCAATGTGTTTCGCAGCGATGGAGAACCAGGACAGTTTGTCGTTTGCATGGTTTTCACATTCATCATAACGATTCAATAAAAAGGATTAATCACGTCTCTGGATTCGGGGATTTTCAACATTGGACGACTTCTGGACTTACAATGACAAACCAGGGCGATGCATCTTCCAACAATCAATAAGGTGTCTCCCATAAACCTTTCTTGAAACAATTCCAGCGGCACTGCCCTTGTAAATCATTCCAGTGACATCTTTGGGAACCAAATTAATTGCTTGGGCTCTGCCTTTACAGCTACCAATATTTGTGCTCTCTCTCTTGCCAGGTCATTTGCATGCGTTCTGTCCCTAAGCCATACACTCAAGACGGCAGTACCTTGATCAGTCTTTCCACCTGCTTTTCCTTCCTTGAGTTATTTTGATTAAATTTATATATTCATTTCCTAAGGGGCAAGACGAAAGTTTTTCCTCAGTACACAGGGATTATGTTTCCACAGAGACTAAAGATTAGAGTTCTTGGCCAAGGTGTTTGAAAAATCAGTCAACAGTCTAGCAAATTACCAACACTATTTCCCCTGCCTTGTCCCTAGCAACCAACTTTATATACAATGGATGGCTTTACTGAAAGGCAGGCAAAAGTTCATTGAGTTCTTATTTCAGTATGAATAGCCCAACTGTGTCATTCCTGAACTAATATATCTACTGGAACACAACTGTCATTCAATTCTTCCACTTCCCTGAATTTTGAAATGCAGCTCGCCCCCCTTTCTCATAAAAAAGTAAGTAATGAGAATGTGTTTACAGAAATGTTCCATATTCAGCAAAATCATTGTAAAAATGCATATGGAGAAGTAGAATATAATACAGTGGATCCTCATATAACAAACGGTTTGTCTAACACAAAATCTGTACAACATAATAAATTCCGGAGATAGGGAAAACTTGCTTAACAGAATCGCCTATGGGGCAAATCTGTACAACATAAAAATGCTTGTGATTAGAGACTACTCTGTTTTCAATGCATTCCTATGGGAAATTTGTAGAAAGGAAAATTTGCTTAACAGAATTTCATTTGGAACAAATTAATTCCTTTATACAAGGTACCACTGTATAAGTATATTAGAACAAATTCATGTGAGCTGCAGAGGAATAATTTTAGTAGGATTTATCTAAGAAGCCCTTAAAGACAAACAAGCTTATGGATTCTTCACCTGTTTGGAGGTGATTAATCAACAAGGCCTGCCATCTCGTCTCTTCAGTCGGAGAGATAATGGCAGGCAGGAAGTCTAGTTTTAGTAAACCACTGTCAGCAATCATTTCAAATGAAGGCTCACACAGGCCTAACAGCCAATTTAAGTCTAATGAGAACATATTATTTCTTTCTAATGAAGTCAAGGTAGGGCCCTAAAGGGGCAGGAAAGAAATTTTAAAAAATCACAGTATCTAACTACAGTATATCTCAAGAAACTGAAACATTACAAGCTTTTCAGCGAATCATAGAGTTGGAAGAAACCTCAAGGGCCATCCAGTCCAACCCCCGGGCATGCAGGAACCCTCATCACAGTACTTCCGACAGGTGGCCATCTAGTTTCTGCTTAAAAACCTCAATAGAAGGAGACTCCACCACCCTCCATGGCAGCATATTCCACTGCCAAACAGCTCTAAAATCAGGAAGTTCTTCCTAATGTTCAAATGGAGTCTCTTTTCCTGTCATTTGAACCCATTGCCTCGAGTCCTACTCTCTGAAGCCATGGAAAACAAACCAGTTACCTCTTCAATATGACATCCTTTCAAATATTTAAACATAGTTATCAAATCCCCTATCAGCCTTCATTTTGTAAGGTTAAACATTCCCAGCTCCTTAAGCCGCTCCTCATAAGACATTTCTTCCAGACCTTCATCCATCCTGGTCACCCTCCTCTGTTTTCATATACTGCATTTCAAATTTTGCATATTTGCTCACAATATCTACAACTATGTAATTCTAGTAACATGGGCACCCATCCCAAATATTATTCCTCTGCTTGCAGTTTGGAAGAGATGGACAAAAAGGAAATTCCCCTATAGACTGGAGGGGATGGAATACATTTCTAACTAATATTTAAGAAGAATAGTGCTTGCACTAATGACGGCAGTATATTAAACAAGCAAGCAAGAAAACAAACAAAATCCAGCAGCATTGGGGTGTTTACTGTTTGGTGCATGTTCAGTCAGGACGTTCTGAAGAGCATCAAGTATGGCGCCATCCATCACCACCTCAGTTTTCAAATTCCACCCAAGTTTAGTCCGGAATTCACGATGCCTGAGAGAAATGCATTTCCCCAAACAAAACATTGTTGTAAGTTGTGCTTGTTGTAATGCAGGCGTGTCCAAAGTCTGGCCCAGGGGCCAAATGTGGCCCATGTTAAAATTTTGAGTGGCCCGCAGCCTCTTCTCCCTGCCGGCTCAGCCTGTCAATCATCCCTGCCGGCCAGTCCCTCCCCATGCCGGCTGGAGACATCAGCTTGCAGTTTTAGGGGTTGCCTACCTTTCCAGCCTCTGTTCTGCCCACCACATCCCAGACACCTGACCTGCCTTCCCACCCACCCCACCCCGGCTCCGTTGCTTCAGTGCCCTCCCCACCTCCTTGCCAAACACAGTTCTATAAATTATGGTTTTTAAAGCCCTAAAATGGGGTGAAAACCAACCAAGTGAAAATCAGTGCTTAGATGGTTTACCTGATACAACTGAGGAGGAGCCCCATGGCACAGTGGTTAAATGCCTGTAATGCAGCTTAAACTGTGCTCACAACCTGGCGTTCCATCCCAGGTAGCAGGCTCAAGGTTCACTCAGCCTTCCATCCTTCCGAGGTCGGTAAAATGAGTACCCAGCTTGCTGGGGGGTGGGCAATGTGTAGCCTGCATACTGTAGTTAAAAAAAACCTGTAATCCGCCCAGAGACTACTTGAAGTGGTATGGGGCGGTATATAAGCAGAACACTTTTTGCTTTGCTTTTTCTGCCTACATTCTGCCTACATTCAAACATCCTGACTGCTCTTCAGACTTTATCATATGGATATTCAACATCATCTTCATCCACACCATGGCGATCATTTTGGGACCAGGTCAAAAAAGAGAAGGAAGAATTATTTTAATATATTATCTAAGGGTGGACCAGTTGTTTTTGCATATCAGAGCATATTTAACGTATGACAAGGCTTCTCATCATGCAAGGCAAAATGATCAAAAGGTTCTGAAGATGAATTTTTCATTTCATTCCAAGAGCTTCCCATGCTCTCATTATATGATTAATTTCTTTTATTCCTATTTTATTTTATTTTCTTCCAGAGAGAAGCCCTTAGCTCTTGCATTTTTGAATAAATTGTATTCCAGAAATGGAAGTTTTCTTCCTGGGAATGTAGAAATTAAAAAAAAATTGTGATAATCACACGGTCAGTAATGAGGGCATATTTTAGTGCATTTCTGAAAGTAATATTCCATAATGGCAAAGTGTTCTGCTAATGGTTCTCAAATCATTTGACAAGGTGTGGGGGGCACATAATGCATGACATTCAGGATGCATGTATTTTTTTTATTTGTCCCCATCTCTAAAAAAACAAAAACACCCCCCCCAAAAAAAAACCCCTTCATTAGAGCAAAATCTCATTACTACTTGAAAGGGATTATTTAGGAAGACTTTTATGTCTGGGAAATGAGACTCACAGACAAAGGGGTGGCTTATGTTCTGATAATAATCCTGAAACAAAGAAGCCATTTGCAAACTTCAGGAGGTAAGAAAAGAGACTTCTTTAACAGACATAACCAGCGCTTCTCCTAATGGTGTGTTCTCAGTAACTTATGGCTTTCATTCCAAAAGACTGTACATTTTGTAAAACAAAGAGTGACCTCCCATAGAATCATAGAATCATAGAGTTGGAAAAGACCTCAAGGGCCATCCAGTCCAACCCCCTGCCATGCAGGAACCCCCATCACAGTATTTCCGACAGGTCCCATCCCATCGGATCCTATACATGTGAATGGGGTACCAGACTTTGCTTTAATATCCCCAAAATATTTCACTTGTGTATTGCCCTGGTAGTCAATTTTTGTCAGTGTTAAGGAGAAACGAAGGAAACCATCACAAAGAAATGTCTGGTTTTCTCAGCCACCGAAAGTGTTAACTTAGCTGCAATGTGAACAATATTATTGGCTTGACGGTGGCTTTCTCCTAAGAAGCACAAAGTTAATGCCATCTGACAGGTGTTGTATTATGCCAGACCTTTAAAAGGCAGATTGATCTTCTCTTTTTCACTTTGGTTTCTGCCAGAAGTCAGGTATCCAATCTCACATCACTGTCAACACCGTGGATGGGAGAAGCAGGAAGGGAGAGAGAGGGGGGAAAGAGAGATTGAGAGAAAGCGATGGTCTGGAGACAAAAGTTTAAATCTAGATAACGTAGTCATTATTGTCATCAAACATTATTCTCTTGTTTGCTTACTGATTTACCAATAGACACTATCAATGCACCTGGGAAACAGACAATGACTTCAAGATAGGCTTTCAACTGTGTTTTCATGTCCGTTTGCAAATCAGAAATCATTGGAAGAAACCAGTGAAACGAGATCCCCAGCAAACAATGCACCCATCAAGGCTCTGATATATATATATATATTTTAAAAAACAACAACCTAAACCACTGCAGATTTTATATGCACCAGGTCCACTTCAGGTGAATGACTAGGCACTCTACCGCTTAAAAGCTGAGGATAATTCAGAGATAGACAAAGGGAGAAGTGTCCCTAGTTACATTCAGGTGTTTGAAAGTCAAACTAACATAGAAAACATAGTGTCAATGCAATCACATAAGGGGAAATATAAACACAAGTGATAAGTGGTTATAAACACAAGTGATAAGTGGTTATAAACACAAAGTCTATGTAATCATGTATGATAGATTCATATAGAAGAAACAAAACAGGCAGTCCTCTTGCTATATTCGGTACCTTGTTTCCTCACATTCCTGGCCCCTACACGGATCCCTACCAACCAGGGAGGTTGGCAAGTCTTTGGATCTCCATCTCAAGTTTGAGTCCGAGTCAAAATCTTTGGTAGCAAGTCAAGGGCGCTACCGCCCTTCCTTGAGCAGCCGCTTTTTATTTTGCATCACCTTATCTCCTCCCGTGGTCACGTGGTCGCTACAGCGGTTTGGCAGTCCGCACTTCAGCGGTTTCTTAGCAATCAGCTTCCTCGTTTGCACTTGGCTGAACCGCTTTAAACTATGACAGGGAAACGGCAGAACCAGGGGGGAACCCGAAAAAAGGCAGTGTAGTATGTCGGCAAATACAACCAAATTGCTTTAAAAGGGGGTGCAGGAACCAATTTAAAAATCCACCCCCCCAGTGGTTGTCGCAAGAAAAACCGACACAGCAGTCAAAAATGGGCGTGGCCATGGGGGCTCTTCCGAAAAAGTGATTTGAAAAGCAGACAGTGATTATTAAGGCGATTTGTCTTTAAGGAAAAGGCGTTTCAAATCTAAAGTGCAGTAGCAGTCTAAGTCCCTATTAAAAACAAGTCCCTATTATTAAATCCTAGTCCCTATTAAAAACAAGCTTTTCCCCCAGAAAAAAAAATTGGGGATAGGTGAGTGAGTCGTGAGTTGCAAGCTGAGTCCAAGTCACTGAAAGAAACTCCTTAGTCAAGTCAAAGACAAGTCTCTGGTATGACTTAAGTCCAGCATGACATTGAGTCCAAGACTTGGGTTCCCATACCGGTTATCAACTCTTAGTCCTTATTATGAAATTGGTACAACTTGCAGTTCTTGGGTCTTTTGAACTCCAAGCTTTGTGGGTTTTTTTTTTAAAGGTCATGGTCTCAGCTGTTTAATAACTTATTTTATTGTTTTAAACCCGTTCTTTCTTCACTCTTGGTAACACGGAGACGAACGTGTAGTGGTCTTCTAAATAATAAAAAGCAGCTGAAAGCTGGTATGACAGCAAGATACTCACTAAGCATTCACAAAACACAGTTCCCTCTGGGGAAATAAATAATTGCTTCACTGATATACTTATCACCACGGAAAAGAAACACCAAAAAGGCAGAACGTAGTTGGGTGCCTCTGTCATGTTGTCTGACTGCCCATTTCCCATCTATTGCATCTTGGCTTGAACTAGATGTTCTATCCTCATTGCCCGATGGATTTAAAAATGAATTATGAGGCGTTTAGAGCTCGTTTTCAAATTGTGTCTAGAGATCATGTCTATAATGGGTTGGGGGTTGAGTATTGAAGATCCTGGGTTCAAACACACTACTGATCCCAAGAACATTCCGGCCACTGTTTGGAATCATGGAATCAAAGAATCACAGATTAATGGAGTTAAAAGGAGGCAGTAAGGCCAGTGGGTTCAATTACCAATTAATCTAGACAGTTATGTTCATGTATATCTGACAGATATGTCTGGCTTTCTCTTGAATGCCTACTGGGTTGGAGAGATTGCCACTTCCTGAGGTAATTGATAATTGTTATTCTGCTCCAATAGGAAGTTTTTTTTCCATAAGCACATCTGATCTTGCCTGATTTCGAAAGCTAAGCAGGGTTAGGCCTGGTTAGTACTTGGATGGGAGACCACCAGGGAATACCAGGTGCTGTAGGTGCCTGGAGCAGGAACTGGCAAACCACTCCAGTATTCCTGCCAAGAAAACTCCATGGGCATGGGGTCACGAAGAGTCGGCCACGACTGTAACGACACAATACACACACACTTCTGGTGTCCAGGTGAGGTTATTTCTGATGCTCCAATGGAAGAGAGATGTTTTCTAAGATGGAAGTGGAGTGTCAGCCTATTTCCTTCTCTTGAATTTCAGTATGCAGCTGCACCTTCAGCTAGCCAGCTAGCATATAACCATTCTAGGATATAGATTAACTACATGCATAAGTAAGTAACAGTATAAATAAGTTGACTAAACAGAGGAAAGTTTAGTATGGATCAGATGAAATGGGCACTTAGCTGAAACTGTCTTTGCAAGTGACAACTGTAGGGAGGGGAAATTCCTGACCCCAAATCAATCACAGCTCAGACACAACAGCAGAAGAGACCCTGAATCATTCCTAAATGTTTCTACCTTTGTCTTGAAACCCATGAGTTATTTTCTGCCATCACTGTTTTGGGTTGGACATGATGCCGGGATTCTACACTCTTCCCTTCCAGCAACAATAAAAAGATCTGCAATTTATGCAGCTATACCGGCAATCAAAATATGCTGATTACTAGTGTCGTCAAATGTAATTCATTAACTGTTCCAAATAGTGGCTCGGAGCGCTTCTGTCAGACAGGATAACTGAGCAAGGCGAGCTTCAACCCTCTGCAGTAATTAACAGCATTTTTGTGCTACTCATCAAAGTCCTCTCAAAGTGAATGTGAACAGGATCTCACCAGATGAAGCCAAGGTACCAATCCATCAACCTATTGACCCCAAAACTAAGTAGGGAAGATCTTCCTTCCCCAATGAACCAGCACGTACTTTCATGATATATAAAACTCTGCTTGCTGGAAGTCACATGAGTAGCAGGTGCCTGATTAACTCCAGAAATGGGAGAAATTGCTGTTTAGAATACCCCAACCGGCAAAGCCAGTAGTGTAATGTACAGACTGAGTGGTCCACCGGACCCCAGTTACAAGCCACATGTGATCATCATTGGCTCCAATGGCTGGAAGGCATGGTTGTACCTCAAGTCAATCACTTTAGTCTTCCTTCCAATGCATATCCTATCCTGTCTGGAGGGTCTAGGGAGCTCAAGCAAAGATGCATGCTCTTGCTTCAGAGCTGTGTTATTATTTGCTTATTTATTTATTTTGAAAATAAGTTCCAAAAGTACACCACTTTGTTCCAGACCTTGGGAAGCCTAAAGTGCAAAAAACAAAAACAAACAAACAAAAAACAAACAAAAAAAACAAACATTTCCAAACTCGGCTCTGCATATTAAAAACCCTTAAATAGGCTGTCCTCAATAGTTAACTAACTTCTTCCAAGCAAACATTGATCTGGAGCAAAGAATTGGATAGACTTCAGATTTCTGGGAGCTGCTTGGAGTGTAACTAATCAGAAACAGATGAGATGGGGCACAGAGTGGAATCAATTACCCATTGGATCAGCAGAGACATGCACTGTATTTACAAATGAAAACTTGTGCTTTGAATTCAACCGTGATAAGGGGTTTTAACACAAAACTCCCCTAAGGGAAGCAGTACACTGTACGGGATAGACTAGTGAACAGAGATTTGGGACCGGCAGACCCCAGTCTCCACTGAGCCATGAAACACATTGAGTGACCTTGGACCAGTCACTCACTTTCAGTCTGACCTGTGTCACATCACAAGTTGGTTGTGAGAATCAAAATGAGATATGTACACTTTGAGCTTGTTTGAGAAAAGGCAGGATGTAAGACCTCCTCTAAGACCTCATCCAAGACACTTTTTTTTCAGGAGAGGAACACTGAGATTCAGAGACAAGCAAAGGGCACAATGCCGATCCATGGCAGAAAGTTTTAAATTATAAATTCCATTGTTACTTTCAAACCCCTTGGCAGTTGGAAGCCTTTATCTGCTGTACATCACGCCAAGATCTACCATTAGATCTCAGTCCTGCTTCCGTAGCTAGTTTGTCTCCTGAGACAAAATTTCAGCTGCATGTTCTTTTATTTCTTCTGTATTCTTTCTATTTTCTAACCAGCCCTTTATGCTAATAACTTGTCTCCTTATATAATTTCTCAATGGGGTCTTTTAGATTTTCTGGGAATTTCTCCAGCTCTGTCATTGGGTGTAATAGGAGACAAATGAACCAAGTAAGAAGCAAGGATGATGTATCTTGTCACAATATTATTCAGTTACAACAGTGGACAAATAGATGGATAAAAGGAAATGGTAAACACAGGGAACTTACAAGGAATTTTAGTACAAAGGGAAAAGGAAAGTGATAATAAGGTAGCGAAGGGCATAGCAAGTAAAATTTAGAATATATTATTGGATGCATAAGATAAAGGGGACTGAAATCATTAAAGGAATTCAATGTGGGAGAAGAAATAGGCTTTAGTTCAGGCTTGTCCAAACTTCGGCCCTCCAGATGTTTTGGACCACAACTCCCACAGTCCTTTGCCATTGGAAATACAGCCTTGGAATTCTGGGAGTTGTTGTCCAAAACATCTGGAGGGCCGAAGTTTGGACATGCCTGCTTTAGTTCTTGGCAAATAGATGGAATACTGGAATATTGATAATTTTGAAATCTATGCCTATAAGAATAAAAGAAAAAATCATCCATTAGTTTGGAGATGGTGCTAAACATCTCTGAAACTTAATGTAATGGATCATAATTATATCAAACTGTGCTGGAGAGGGTGCCACAAAACAGATACAGTGGTACCTTGAATTGCGAATGCCCCTAATTGCAAAAAATTCAAAATACAAAGGGAAATCTGTCCCTCGAATTACGAAGTTAATCCGTTCCTCATGACACTTTGTATCTAGAAATTTTCATAATTCAAAATTGAATGGGGTGCAATGCACCCTGGGAATTAAAGTCATCCGCAAAAAGCTCGAGAGACAAAAATTTTTCCTATGGGATGCTTCGAGATATGAAAATTTTGCAGAAGGCTTCATATACTGTATAAGACAAGACGACAGCAACTCTGTGCACGTCCATAACAATTGTTGTTTTTTAAATTAGATATTCACTAATGCTTTTTGGCCAATATTTGGAAAAATAAATACAAATTTAAACAAGGAGTCTCACCTGACCCCTGGCCATGCTGCCTAGGGAATTATGGGTCCCACCGTCTAAAAAAACACACAACTTTTCCAAGCTCCCATCAATAATGTCAAAGAGAGATAGAAGGAAGCAAGCAAGGAAGGAAGTTAATATCACCCGAATGCTTCCTCTTGTTTTTTGACACAGGGAGATTCAGAAAGCCAAATGAAATTCATTCCATGCCAAGGGGTATTTAATTCCATAACCAGCCCTAGATACACTTCAGGACTAGCTACAGTTGTTTTCAATCATTCTGACATGGTAGTAGACAAACAGGTCTGAGTGGTATGCTAATGATTCTCTCTAGAGTGAAGTCGAAATGAAGCCTCTGGTAAAGTTGATGCTTAAATAAAAGCTTTCGTTTGCTGATGCTTGTCCCAGCAGGGAAGCTATTTTTAGTGTCAGCTTCTGAGCGGCAGAGGCTTGGAACATCCGGTGAAATTCCTGCAACCTTTCCTCAGGGAGGCTGGGATACAAACCTATGATTCGTGGCTAGAGGGGATCTGGAAGGCTTTTCAGAACATTTGAGGCACATTCGGGGTGTGTGGGGGGGAGATACAGATCAAGGGCACAGGTGGGTCCAGTCCCTTCCCTCGGTCTTTAGATGTTTTGAGCCTTGATCAAGACCTAGGAATCAATAAGGCCCACGATTTGCAACAGGGGCGCCTTTGGCCCTCCCAATGATAAAGGACTGTGGGAGTTGAAGTCCAAAACATTACATGCTCCCAAAGGGAGGTGGAATTGATGGTCCATCTATTTTTGTTCTCTCGTGTTTAGATAGAACTAACAGTAGACACAAATGAGGTGGGTTGGGAAAGACTTCTCATTGATGAAAACTCCTTTATTACTGAACAAATAGCTAAATTTTGTTTGTATTTGATTACATCATGTGGAACTCCCTGCCACAGGAGGTGGTGATGGCATCTGGCCTGGATGCCTTCAAAAGGGGATTGGACAGATTCCTGGAGGAAAAGTCCATCACAGGTGACAAACCATGATGGAGATGTGTCATCTCCAGGCTTAAAACTGGGGTACTTCAAGGGCTAGATGCAGGGGAGTGGCATTGGGAGACAGATATCTAGTCTTGTGCGCTCCCATAGGTATTTGTTGGGGCCACTGTGAGACACAGGAAGCTGGACTAGATGGGCCTTTGGGCTGATCCAGCATGGCTCTTCTTATGTTCTTATATACATTCCAGGCTAAGAAGATGGGCTAGCTTTTAACTAGAAAATTTTGTGTGTCTCCCCCTCTTTCTAATATCTATATGTATATTGTATTTTGGAATCGTACCATTCTGTAATTGTGTTGCCCCTATTTTTACAAGTTTTGATGTTTTCAAACTGCAATAAAACTGAACTAACTATAAGTCCAAAACATCTGGAGGGCGAGAGATTCCCCTCCCCTGATTTACAATGTTGAAAAGTGATATCCATGTGATTGAGAACTGTGCGTTACTCATTGCATGCAACAGACTGTCCTGAGAAGCAATTCCAAAATTAGGGATGATTTCATGGTGATCTATTATCTCGTGTAGTAGTGGCACCACTGGGCAGAAAGTTGCCCTGTAATAAGCGACCTCTCTTAACCCCCAGCTAATGTGTAACTAGGGATGAAAATTGTTTTTATCTGCATAAGTAATCCAAATGATTTTTTGGCATTGGTTGCCAAGCCGTCCATGGCTATCCTTAAGCCAAACAGTTATCTGGTGCTTTGCAGCTTGGCCTCCTCCAGTGGGCGCCCATCCAAAGGAGGCAGGGCAGGGAAACCTAGGCTCTTGTTCAGTGGTTCGTGCCCATCTCCAATCCAAAGGTTCACTTCCCATATGCCCTTGAGCATGGAAACATTCTCCTTGTCCTGTGAGAGGGCAGAGACGATCTGTCGGAGCGTTTCATGTACAAATTGAGTGGAACAGTGCAAACGTCACCAATGATACTTTCATGCCAATAATGGACTGCCATTTTGCTGCACTGGCTGAAATCTTGTTACTTACAAGAGGAATTTGGAGAATCAGGCCCTTGATATGGACTATGGATTCAGACCAGTCTATTGCTGTTGTGATTTACTGTGCTAAGCAACTGGATTTAAGTCGTAGATCTCCAAGGATTAAAGCTAAGCATCATCATCAAGTGTAAGCTAGACTGCTTTCACACAGCCACTAAAATCCACTGGCAACTTAAATGCGGAGTCCCCCCCCCAAACAGAGAGCATGTGGTTGTTGTCCTGGTTCCTGTGTTCCCATCCTCCTGCACTCCAATTGTATTGCTTCTATCTGCTGTGGATTGAGGGGAGGGAGAAAAAAATGCAGCCTCACCTCCACCTGCCCAACACAGTTCCCCCAGTCGGCAGCAGCTAATTTTACCTCCTCGAGACCAGGTACTTGTAAAATGCACTGGGTCGCACTTAAGTGGGTGTGGTTGTACTTTATTTTTTTAAAGTCCGCTGCTGGTGGGAAAACAATTTTATGCTCTGCATCTGCAAGCACTTTGCAGCGGATTTTAGGGCTCGCGTGAAAGCAGCCCCAGTTGTTTTTGTGCTTGTAAGGTGCCTGTGTATATGTATCGGTGCTTTACTCCTCAGAGGGATGTGTCCTGTCTTTAGAAAACAGAGAATCATATAGTGCATTTGTGTACAGTCCAGAGATATGAACAGGGCAGGACGACATGAGTACAGTTTCCTCGTGTTAAAGCTGCATTTGCAGAATGTGACTAAGTTTCAGCAAGATGATAATGAATATGCCCCTTTAAAAGGTGGATTTTTTAAGTGAGGCAAAAAATCCCCTACCTCTCTGGTAAGTCTTGGAAACGCTTAAGGTTTTGGTTTTTTCCAAAAAGCCCGGTGGGCGTGGGGATGGTAGTTTTGGACACGGTTTACCTACAAATTTAATCTGCATTAAAAGGGACGTGGGATAGGGGACAAAGTGCTTCAATACATCCCTGGGAATGGCAGGAGATTAAAATACTGCTCTCTCTCTCTCTCTCTCTCTCTCTCTCTCTCTCTCTCTCTCTCTCTCTCTCTCTCTGACACACATTAACTTTGAGGCAACAGATCTCAAGTAGCATTTACATTTCTCATCAAGGTGCCTTCTAAATCAATATGCAGGCTTCAAATTTAGGTGAGACTTTACCTGCTTTGTATCCAATCTCATAAACCTGAAAACATGCAATCTAGCAATAAGCTTAGATGCAATCTGACAGAAGCCACACAATGCGGCATTAAATAGAACCGTACCATCTGTTTTCTTAAACTTAGGTGCAATTGAGGTTTCCTTAACAAACCAAGGTGCTGTTGTCATCATCTGTAGGTGTGAATGCCAACAGATTTCCTTTATTTATTTATTTTACAGGAGCTCAGGTAGTATTTAAAAATGTTTTCTATTTTGTTTTTGTGAGAGGAAGAGAGTGAGAAGAAAAGAGATGTGAAACAGAGACAAGGAAAATATGGCAGCTGTTTAAAATACGGTGGAAAGCAAGATCATGAGGAGAGGGTTTCAATCAGTTGTTTGCAAAGAAAAGCACCCTGATTTGGTACAGGTGAAGAAAAAGAAGCTATAGATATAGATTTAGGCATGGGTCTTTCATTTCGAAATGGGTCCAGTTCCGAAATGAAGCACAGTGGCACAGGTGCTGTTTGGAACTTGGACCCACCCTCCAAAACGAAATCACCCATTGAATTACCTTGCCTTACCACGTGCAGGGTTAAACTCCAACCAGGAAGTAGCCTCTGACATGTCATCGTTCCTTCTCCCTGGCGTTGGCCAATCAGACAGGGAGGCGGGATGATGCATGACCCTGCACATTTCCAGCATTCAAAAGATAGCTTCGGAAAGGGATGGGCATCTGTGGAGGAGAGGTTCACAGGTGGCTAATATGTTTCTTCCTGATGGATATCTGCAATAGAGATGGGCACAAATAGAAAAAATGGAGTTTTGTTTGTCGTTTGTCATTTGGAGGGTCCGTTTCGGTTCGTTTCAATTTTTCACGAATTTTTGCAAAAAAATTGATTTCATTTTCGTTCGTTTCGTTACCGTTTCGTTACCATTTATTTCAAATTTTTGTGATTTTTTTAGGATTTTAAACAATTCACTGTATCGCAGTAACGGGAACGAAACGGATGACAAAATTTCTGGTGTTTCTGTTTGTTTCGTTTAATTTAGGAGACAAAATTCGTTTGTCGGTTTGTTACATAATAAAACGAAAAAACGGAAACAGAAATGAAAAATTGTTCATTTGGTGCCCATCTCTAATCTGCAGCCTTCCGAAAAGATGGTCAAATATCTCACTTTTTGCTCCCTTGGAGAAAGAGAAACATCTCCCCCTCTCCTTTCCTTCCTTCTTGTCTCCCTCTCCTTTCCTTATGCCCTTGTTTTAACTGAATTATATTTTATAGTTTTAATAATTTAATTGTTTTATAGTTTTTAATACATTGTTGTATGGATCCCAGAGACCTCTTGGTAGCGGGGCGACTAAATTTTTTTGTAAATATAAATAAATAAATAAATAAATAGATAGATAGATAGATAGATAGATAGATAGATAGATAGATAGATAGATAGATAGATAGATAGATAGATAGGTAGGTAGATAGATAGTCCTCCTTTCAGGGCAATATTTTCCTGTCCATTCCTACATGCACACCAGGGTCCGAAAGCATGGTGCTCATGAAAATAGGTCTCCAGGGTAAAATTGCTCCCTTTTTAATTTTTTTTATTCCTGGTACACTGAAAAGGGTATGACCCTTTCCAAGTTGCAAGACTCACTGTCACGTCAGACTTAAACTGGGGACTCTATTTGGATTTGACTTGTCTTTGTTTTTGTTTTGTCTCCAATGGCTCAGTCTTGACTCGCAATCCACCTGCCTTTCCCCTTTTTTCTGGGTAAAAAAGCTTTTTTAAAAAAATGGGGTCAGGGGACCCCATTGGGACTTGGGACTTGGTACCCACGACTTGGACTCAGACCCACAGTCTTGGACCCAGACCTGGGACTCAGAGCCAAAGATTTGCCAATATCCCCATCCTTTTCTCCATTCATGGGAAGGCGAATTCAGGCCATCTGGCCAAAGAGGAGCGTGTCCGATTTAAAAAGAGAGGTGGTTGGCCTGATGAGTAGTTATGGTAGGCCAGATATCTCCCTGCAGGTATCTCTAGAAAAGTTGGGAGTCACAGGTTACCAGGACCCCCATCCTTCCAGTAGCATGAGCAGCAAAAATAACATGCCATAAAATAAATTAAAATATCAACAAGGGATTGATTTCAGGGCTCCTTTTGCCTCTCCTGCCAGGGACCCCACAGGTTCCTATACATCAGTGGTTCTCCACCTGTGGGTCCCCAGATGTTCCTGGACTGCAACTCCCAGAAGCCTCCACCACTTGCTGTGCTCGAAGAGGTTTCTGGGAGTTGCAGTCCAGGAACATCCGGGGATTCACAGGTTGAGAACCATTGCTATACATCAGGTCACAGGTCACAGTCACCTTTATTGGCATAAAAAAGTCATTAAAATAGTTACAATAGGCAAACCTCTCAGCGTCTGGGGTTACCATAAACCAAACTTAAAAGGAAGCAGGGCTACTCTTTTGAGAAACTAGTAATAAATATTTGGCTACTAGCTCTGTCACACTTTTATCTTTGTCTGCCAAGAGAGTAGCAGTAATAGTCTCAGGGGTTGTTGAAAATTTGGAAATAATGGAGCCAATTAATTGCTGTCGATTAATATGATGGCCGGTGCATCGAGTCAGAATATGTGCAACAGAATCAGGTTCCAACCTGCAGAATTTACAGAGTCTGCTCTTGTAAGGCATTTTAGAGTATCTTCCTAGAGTGACAGTGGAAGGAAAGATGTTCAGTCTTGCCAACATAAATGCCCGTCTCTCTTGAGGATTCAAGAGATTCTTGAAATAATTTGAACCAAATTCTGGGTTGAGGGTTAGGCCATAATATAAAGGGGAGCAGATTGGATTAACTCTTCCAACAATATTCTGTCTCTCAATGTCCCAAAGTCTTTGACGAATAAAGTTGTATAAGAATTGTTCATTGCAGTTGGATAAATAGTCTAAATCAACTCCAATAGACGCTATCTTTATGCAGATGTTCTGATACCATTTGGTTTCTCTTCAGATCGTATAAATCTTTCACCTATACATCATTAGTTGGCATTCAGTCCAATGGAATTTTAGTACACATTTTTAAAAGATCATTTTATAAATCCTTTCTACCTAGGTTTTGACTTCTGCAGTCTGCAGTTTTGTCTCCCACAGAAATGCTAATTTGTTTCACCATGCACAACTACCAGCTAATTTAAACATCTCACTTGTGTAAACACAGGGGAGGGAAAGTCACAGATAAGCTACCAGTGCCACATCTATAGGCATAATTGCACCCTTGAGACATGGTAATACATTAATAGGCATTTTAAAAAGCTTTCCTATTTACCTGTGGAAGTGGAAGGGAAACGCTGTCTAAGTTATTGACATCTCAACACATTTCTCCTGCTAAAACGGATGTGTGGGATGCCCTAGCAAAAAGGCAATTATTCAATATTAAAGATAATATAATGGTTAAGAGCATTAAATGAGCTTGAGTGAGTATGTTAAGTGATTTAAGTTTCAAGCAAGTGACTAAAGGTAAAGCTAAAAGAAAGTTGTAGGTTGAATACTTTAAAAAAATAACCAGAGTGTACAACTTGGGGATGACAAATATTGTAATTATGATACACCTAGGTTATCATCCTTATCATTGCTGCCGCCACCGCCACCGCCACCATCATTGGTGAAAGCCAGAAAAATATTATAAAATCTGCTGATTTCATTTGTACCTTGACTGGCTGAAAGAGGGAATAACACCCAAGACGATTCACCATGGGAATGTATATACCAGAGTGGGCAACTTTAGATATATAGCTGTTGAGCAAATCTCATACAGTAGGACCCCCATATCCACTGATTCAGTTATCCACGGCTGGCAGAGGAAAAAAATAAACAATTCAGCAGTCACAAAGCAAGTTTAAAGCATGCTACTGTCACAAAGAGCCACCATAAAGCAAGCTACTCTCTCAAAACATCATTCATAAAGCAAGCTATTGTCAGGAAACAGCAGTTTGGGGCGGGCGGGCAGGAGTTCTCTCTTATCCATGGTTTTCATTATCCACGGGAAGGCCTGGAATCAATCCTCAGTGGATACCGGCGTCCTACTGTAATCCTTCATCATTGTCTCTGATAGTTTTCAGGAGTTTGGGCTGAAGAACTTTGGGGGGGGCTGGGGGGGGGGGAAGTTGCACATTTTCCTATGCATTCTTAGCCCAGCTACCTTGAAGCTACAATTTAGTGATGCTCATACTACTGAATTGTGAACTTTTAAATGGAAAATCAGTTAAAACAATATAACTTAAATGTGAAGAAATGAAACAGTGAAGAACTAACAGCAAGGACAACATCATCAAATTAAGGGAAACTGGTATTCTGAATGGAAGCTAAATCTAAACACCAACATGTGTGGCAGGGACTGACTCAAATTGCTCCACGCAATAATCTTGCCTACCAATGAAGTTCCAATATATTTCTAGAGATTTATGCAAACTATTCCTCCCTTACTCATTCTTAAAATTATTATTATTATCCCAGACATCTTGCAGAGCAATGGTTTCGTTATGTCCATATGGATTTAAGATTTCTGTGAACACTCACTCGGGCTTTATTTTCTTGCCGACTGAAAGAACGGACTGGTGGTCATTTATACTACTGGCTAACATTATTGCTTCAGCAGTTTTGTGTTGTTCTAAACCAATGCCATAAACGTAGAGGATTTGGAGAGTTTTTCTCTCTTTGACTCGATGGTTCTGCATTGCACACACACACCAAAAATGCATCTACCCTCTCCAACTCATCTCGCAATTTTAGTGCCCCAGCTTGACTTGGTGTGTGCCATCAAAGCAATGAAAAGGCAGCCAAAGGAGCAAAGGAATTGAACAAGAAATGCACCACATGTATACATAAGTGAAGTCAGGATCAAAGGATCATGGGACATTTAGCAGGCCACCGGTACAGATGGTTGACCCACAAAATTCCCCTTTCCTTCTGTTTTCCTGCTTATCCCCAGAATCATACCCTTTCTCCACTTTTGATGCTGGGATCCTTCTTCGTAAAACAGAAACCTAAAATAAATGATGTAGATCCATTTTAGATGAGCTTCCTCCAACAGCCCATTCTTCATAAAGTCATTTATTGCTTGATTGGCCAGATATTATCATGGGCTGCATTTTCATTACGCTCTCCTAGATTCATTTCTTCTTTAGATGCCTGACAAAAATGGAAGATGAGCTGCAGGCTAGCTAGTCATTTCTTTTCAATTGTGTTGGTGGTTAGCTAGGACCCTGGAGATCACAGATCTCCTGACCTCTTGGTGGGTGGCCAGATAAGAGAGAGGATGCCAGTTAAAGTTCTAGAAAGCTTTTTTCTAAATCACAGTGTGAACAAAGTGAACACATGGAACTTCTCTCTCTTCCTCTTTTCTTCTGTTGAACATCATAACCTCAAAGACAGAACTCAGGCGGCCGAGGCCCAGATACTACATCTACGGTTTTCTAATGCTCTGCATGAAGAAAGAGGACATGGATAGTCTCTCCCTCCCTCCCCCCCTCTCTCATTATCACCTCTAGCAGCAAATGCAGATGTTGTAGAACCAAGAGAAATGGAGTGAAAATGAGGCTATTGAGAAACCAAAGTAGAGTTCAGCCATGGGAAATTAAGAACATAACGTAAGAACATAAGAAGAGTCCTGCTGGATCAGGCCAAAGGCCCATCTATTCCAGCTTCCTGTATCTCACAGTGGCCCCACCAAATGTGTCCAGGACCACACAAGCCTAGATATCTGTCTCTTCATACCACTCCCCTGCATCAAGCCCACCTGCGGATGCTGAAAAACACAGAAGTATGGAGTGCTATACATTGCATGGTCTCTGGTTCACTCTAGTGGCCACCTCTAGTAAATATACCCTGGAAATACACATAAATAATTATTTATAAGGGTTTTTTTTAAACTTAGTATTTTCAGCCAGCGGATAAATGAATCAGTGGACATTGATCCCACATTTAAAATACATTCAGCTTCCATGAACAAAGTAGCAGCTGGCCTGCTTTTCTGCAAGTTTGGTAGAGAGAAATCATCTTCACAAAGGCAGGAGCAGAAGCAAAGCAGCAGAAGAACATGTGTATGCATGAAAGGAAAGAGCAGAGATGCTGATCCCCACTCGTGATGATTACATGCACAAGGATTTATAGATGAAGCCCATGAGATGCTGAAGAATAGAATACATGCAAAATGCCCAAATGCTTCACCGTAACACAAGTGTCCAAGAAGCTACCTCAATGAGTGGTCTTCTGGAGATGAAGAATACCAAGTGTCATTTGAAGAAGAACAAAGGAAATCTGGGACCGTGGTGAATCTGTTTGCATTGCTCCACTGCAGCCTGTAGTTGACTAGACATGGCTGGCTATCTGTGCTTAAGACAGAATAAGAGAGATCTCTGAGGCTTGGGATGCAAAATGGACCAATAAAATTCACTGCCACAAGATGGGCCACATTTGTAAGACATAAGAAGATAGCCCTAATGAATGTTCATAGGCTGCAGCAGAGACTTTCTGAAAAGAACTTCTAAGAGCAATCAGGTCTATATATTAATTATACTGTATTGAGCTCTTCCCTTTGGCTATGTTGAATTTCTTCCTAAACATAAGTTGTAGGTAGGTAGGTAGGTAGGTAATGTTCTCCAACCTCCTTTGGCCCCTACTTCTTCTGTTGGCATCAATCAAGAAAGATCAATGGTCACTAAAACCGTGTCACCAAGAAGAACTGGACAATCTTGCAAGGTGCTCTGTCTATGGTGTGAGATGACAGTCTAGCACCTGTGCGCACCACAGGAAGACATCACACTTGGTTCCAAATTTAGACACAAACCACAGAGCAGATAAGTTTGAACGGTGTTTTCCGACTTCATTTGTAGTAGCAAAATGGATATTGGTACAGCTGCTGGCCAGTTTGAGGAGTGTGGATTGGTGTGTGTCTGTCTACTACCCTTGTTGTAAATAAATTAAGAAATTACAAACCTGGTTTATCTTGGCTCCTTTGTTTAGGGCAATGCATGCGCACAGAAAGGAAACAGAACAGGAGAGAGTTAAAGAAGAAAAAGAAGACATGGAAACTTAAAATTGAAGAGCCTTCTCTGCAAATCAAGTACTTAATTAGTTGCCCTAAACAGTATAAGCTGTGGTTATATTAACAAATGCAATTAATTATGAGAAACAATGAAGAATATAATTAAAACAATGACCTTTGTCTCCAACAAAGATATTAAGCTGGGCCAAGGCTCGTTCTGGTTCCTGCTTAAATCAGTCCTCCTGATTGATGAACAAAAGGAGGATATATAGAAGAGATTTGGATGGATCTCAGGAGAAAACACAACCAGCCTCTTAAATTCCTATTAGGGTAAGAAGACCTAAGGTGAACTCGATCAGCTTCCAGAAAACTTTAGGAGATTGCAGCCGCTGAAGACAAGAACACTAAAACTAGCAGAGAATAACTTTACAGCCATTGCAAAACCTGATAATTATTAAACTTAGGCCAATAAATCCCATTCTGGGGGAAAGCTTTTTTAAGAGAAAAAGCAGCAGGAGACAATATCATCCATAAAGCGGTGATTGGCTTAAACATACACACCTGGAAATGAGCACGGTGACAGGCTGGGATTGCATTGCTGAGTAAATAGATGGCCTTAGAAACTCCTACCTGAATCTACTAGATATTTTTAAATTAAAAAAAAAACACAAACAAAGCCCCACCCTCAAAAACCCAATTTTTAATCCCAAACAGACTTAAGAATTCTGCTGGGCTTTTTGCTGCTACATTGTGATATGGGTTTATATTATTTTAGAATACAGTGGTACCTTGTATAAAGGAATTGATTCGTTCCAAATGAAATTATGTTAAGCAAATTTTCCTTTATACAAATTTCCCATGGGAATGCATTGAAAACAGAGTAATCCCTAATCGTGACCATTTTTATGTTGTACGGATTCGCCCCATAGATGATTATGTTAAGCAAATTTCCCCTATCTCTGGAATTTTTTATGTTGTATAGGTTTTATGTTATACAAACCATTTGTTATACGAGGGCCCACTGGATTATAGTGTGTGTGTGTGTGTGTGTGTGTGTGTGTGTGTGTGTGTGTGTGTGTGTGTGTGTGTGTGTGTGTGAGTGAGTGAGCGAGTGAGTGAGTGAGTGAGTGAGTGAGTGCACGCATACATTCTCAAATATATAGACTTGCAGCATTTTTGCGCTTCCCACGTTCTGGTCTCACTGGACTTGCAGCTGCAGCTTTATTGATTGGGATGGTTGCTGTTCACAACAAAAACTCATTTTTTAAACAGCATTATTGTTCGATATGACCTCTTGGATAAATGTAAATAATTTGAAAATGATTAGATAAACCTGATGGAATGCACTTCCTAGGCCAAGTTTTGTTTACCCTCTATGCCTGCCTGTATTGCAACACTTGTTATTTTTTCAGCAGTAATTTCTTTCCATCAAGGAGAAGACCTACCGTTCAACCATTAGTTAATTGCATGGAACAGTTTTAAAGCTTCACAGATGTCAGCAAATATCTTTAAAATGGGCTCTCGCCATTTGCTGCAAACCCTCTTTGCACTCTTTTCTTCTAAAGCTTCTTCACAACATACAGGACACCCTTCCGGAAATACAGTATGAAATGCTCCATGTTGGTTTGGCTGTGCCCCCCTCTGAATGGGAGAAGTGGCCAAATTTATAGTGTCTATAAACAATTGGATTGGAATAAATCAAATGGATTCTCCTTTTGGATTGGCTTGGATTACTTTATAATTAGCAAATGTGCTGCACTGAAACCGGTTTTATGTTATCCTAATGGCTACATAATGAGATCCCAAACTTAATGACTGCCTAACCACGGAGAATGTTAATGAACTTTGCAAAAGGTTTCCTTTGCCTCCGGCTGAAAAATAGTTGTGATTCAAAATACCACAGGTTCCTGAAGTGTTAATTAATAAAGTGTCCACATAAATATTGAACAAGCACGCAGGCGAACTGGAATACATAAACAGCTTTACAATTACCTAGCCATAAATATTTTACGATGTTGACATTGGGAGTGTTAGGAGTCAAGTACTCTCTCGGACCTTGTTCCCAAAATGTTTCATTGATTCCGGAACGGTCTTTCTGGTTCCTCTCTATTCAACGCGGCACCCCTGGCGTACGGTTGAGACTCCACATGGCCCATTATGGAGTAGCTGATGGGTGACGCTCGTCTCTAGCATTCCATACAACAAGGGCAGGGAAAATTGTTTCTGTGGTTTTGATTCATCCACACTATCAACCTTAATTTTGTCAAATCTAATCAGCAGTGGCTCTCCAGGCCTTCAGGCAGGAGTCTTTCTTAGTTATTCCATTTTATTTATTTATTACTTTGATTTCTATACTGCCCCTTAAGGGGCCACAGTACTCTTATGGGTGGTTTACAAACAAACTACAGAGAACAATAAACACTAAAAATGGCATGAATACCAAAGGCCTAGTCGAAAAACTTAAGAACCACTGGAGGCACGGCATCCAACCAGGGTCAACATGAAAGGCCTCCCTGAGTTGCAGTAATTTAGGTAAAGGTAAAGGTAAAGTTTCCCCCTGCACATGTGTACTAGTTGTGTCCAACTGCAGGGGAGGTGCTCATATCTGTTTCCAAGCCAAAGAGCCAGTTTTGGGCAAGTCCGTGGCCATGTGCCTGGCATGGCTGAATGCATTTCTATGCATAGTACATCGTTTAACCAGGCAGAACTACAGGAAGTGGCAGAAAAGGGGGTATGAATCTAATTGGTTTGAATTTTCTGGGGTCGCACCTCGTTTGAGGCATTAAAAAGTGTGCATCGATAACAGAAGTATTTTAACTCAACCCATAGCGATGATACAAAATGCTGCAGTTAAAGTGCACTTCTGGGGGAGTGGTCAGCCGGGGTACCAAAATACTGCTCTTCAGAGTAAAGGCACAATCCTTTGCTGCACAGTCTTTTGCAGCAAAATTGTTGTGAGACCAGGGTCTAAGTTCAACAGCATGCCATACCCTGATATTTCAGGACTAAAATCTTGAGCCAGTGGGCGGACCTTGGTGATGCCCCAAGGGAAGCATCCGTGTTACGACGCTAGACATGTGTCTGTGAAGATTGTCAGCCATCCAGGTGAGGTTATCTGGAAGCTGAGTCATGGCAACTGGACTTCTTTTCCTGTGAGACTGAAACATTCAAAAGAAGTCCAGTTGCCATGACTCAACTTCCAGATAACACTAGCCATGGTCTTTGTAATGCTGGAGACAGGAAAAGACCTGGGAGCAAAGCCGGCATAATGCACATACAAACACCTCTGTGCCAAACAACTGAGCTTTGATGCCAGCTGGGAATAGTGGCAAAGTGGGCTACCTAGGCTTTCAGGATGCCCATCCCATAGACATATCCAACTACTTCCTTGGGTGCCACTCACCATGAGATGTGCTTTCATATCTTGAGAGTTGAGACTCAGAGTGCCCAATTCCTTGGGAATTCAGCCGGTATCCTAAGTAGCAACACTTCCCTCCATATATTCTGTTTAGCATTCAACCACTGGTGGCCAGACTTTGGCCCTCCAGAAGTTTTGGACCACAACTCCCACAGTCCTTTGTCATTGGCAATACAGGCCTGGAATTCTGGGAGTTGTTGTCCAAAACATCTAAAGGGCCGAAGTTTGGCCACTACTGCATTAGACCTACCTCTATCTGGTACTTAAACAACAACTGATACAAATGCAAACTTAAAAGCATTTTTAATTTAATTTAATTTTTTTTGCTTTAGGTTAGGAAAAAAGTTCTTCAATAATTAAGTTTCGCTAATGATTCTAAAATGTCTCCTGTGATGTATCTTTCCATTTCACTTTCCAGAATAATTTCTTTATATACAAGTAATTGAATTTTCTGAACCAGCCTTCCATTGAACCGACCATATCATGGTGTCGTGCCTTGATCTTGGACTCTGCAATTTTAATTAATCATGTATGACATTGCTGGTTGTTGTTATTTATGATGATGCATCAAGCAGAGGTCATGGGAAGCTTTTGACCACTTGCTTGTAATGCTCTAAACTGCTCTAAATACTGTATACTGTTTCCTCTCTTCTCCCTTCTCCCACTAAAATGAGAATCTGGAAGCTCTCTCTCTCTCTCTCTCTCTCTCTCTCTCTCTCTCTCTCTCTCTCTCTCTCTCTCTCTCTCTCTCTGTACTGGTGATTAATGCTTTTGTTGTCGCAGATAGTAACACTGAAACTGTCTGGTATTGTTCAATGTTTCCAGCAATATTTACTGCAATGAAACCCTTCGTTTTTCAGTCCAGCTACAATCACAATCTGTTCCATTTGGCAAGCCCTAAGATATTAAGGATGGAGGAAAAACTGAGCACATAAACTGGTACTCAACTAAGAAGATTCTGACCAGTGTAATGGGTTGGATCTAAGGACAGAAGGATACACACCATGAAAGTATTCTTGTAGATTGCAGTCTTTGTAACAAGGAACAATTGTGTTGGAAGGGAACTATGAGGACATTGAGTCCCCCATGCGGTGCAGGAATCCAACTCAACAAAGAGCTGAAGATGGTTGTCAAATTTTCCAGCATGGGAGTGCTTGCCACCAACCATGGTACCTAGTTCCATTGCCATACAGCTCTACCAGTTAAGACAGGCATGTCCAAACTTCGGCCCTCCTGATGTTTTGGACCACAACTCCCAGAATTCCAAGCCTGTATTTATAATGGCAAAGGACTGTGGGAGTTGTGGTTCAAAACATCTGGAGGGGTGAAGTTTGGACATGCCTGAGTTAAGATATCATCCTGATATTCAGTTGAAACATGGCTTCTTTTAACACAATGGTTCTCAACCTGTGGGTGCCCAGATGTTCCTGGACTGCAGCTTCCAGAAACCCCTTCTAGCACAGCAAGTGGTGGAGGCTTCTGGGAGTTGCAGTCCAGGAACATCTGGGCACCCACAGGTTGAGAACCACTGTTGTAACATGAGACCAATATAGCATGCCGTACACGCTGGAATGATTGAGAACAGATCCTGTCCCGCCTCTGTATGATTAACCTCCAGGTAGTAGATTTCCTTATGGGTATCTGTAGTCTGCTGTAGATATATTGCACCCAATTGTAACGGATCCTATCATCAAGAGAAAACATTGTCCTATACAATAATTAAAAAGTGCAATAGGAAGCACCGTTTCGTATTGCCCATTTCCTATTCCCCAGTGTTGGCTGTGGGTGTAGAGGTCCCTTGGGTCCAGTCTGCATTGCTTCATGCAAGGAAATGGTAAGGTGCATCGTGGTTGCTGCTCCTTCCATTGTTCCTTCCCTTGCTGAGAGTTACTTGCTTGAATACATATCCAAACAGTAGAAACAGGAATTGTTGAAGGGTTAGTTCTTGGTCTCAGGGAGAGGTTTCCTGCCAAGTTGCTGACTCTGCTAGAGAAGGAAAGCACCTGATCCTGATCCCGTTGCTGATGCTCCAACAGTAGTAGGCATTGTTTGGTGGCCTAAGCTTCTACCCACACAAAATACATCTTTGACTCTTTTTCTGGGTTGTATGGAAGGCACAGGCTGGTTGAGGAAGATGGCAACTGTAGTCTAACCCATCTGCAGTTCCCCATATTGGAGAGGGCTGTTAACATGGCATTGTTTGAGAATTCAGCAAAACTGAACGCTGCTATGCAGCAGTGTGTATAGCAAAACCAGAATGCTAAACCAAAGCCAAAAGGATTGTAGCCCCTCTGAGAATAGTGTGGCTATTTTGGCATGAGCTATTGTAAAGCTGGAAAGCATGTTCTCAGATTCTTTCTTTATTTGTGACAGAAACACCAACAAATTTTATTGAGAGATAAACATATAGTACTAAGCAGAATATAAAAAGTTATTAAATTACTACATATAAAAAGATATGGATTGAAGCCCTTCACACACAGCAGTCACTATTTAAGATAAAATGCACCTTATTAATAATAGTATTGTCCCTTCTTCTTCTTCTTCTTCTTCTTCTTCTTCTTCTTCTTCTTCTTCTTCTTCTTCTTCTTCTTCTTCTTCTTCTTCTTCTTCTCCTCCTCCTCCTCCTCCTCCTCCTCCTCCTCCTCCTCCTCCTCCTCCTCCTCCTCCTTCTGTTTTTTGTTGATCTGCAAACCATAATTTGCAGGGAGCCAATGTTACTCCTGTCCAAACCACCCACTTCGACCTTAAGAATGACATAAAAGTGATTCAGAAGGTCAGGGCTGGGGTGTGTGAAGAAGCAAGGGCACCTTTCCCCCTCCTCCCTGCCCAGGTACCACCAGCTCCACTCCCTTTATGCCACGGTCCACATGCGCTCTCTCTCTCTCTCTTGCGTGGGAGTGGGAAGCCGGTGCTTGGTAATAATGGGGCAGCGCAGGGAAGCAGGCAACCGAAGTTGTAAAGATAAAATAGTGCGTGTCAGGCTTGCTATCAAATTTTTTCTCGCTTCCCACCCCTCCACCTGCAAATGTTTCACTTGACATCAAAGCTCAGAGACTGTAAGTGACATGTTGCTTTCCCCACCACCACCTCCTCCGCTTTTCTTTTAAAGGGTCATATCGCATTAAGTGTTTTCAAAGAGTGTGTCATAATCTCTTTATTAGCCCTGTGGGGGAAGCGCCGATTCAGACTCCATATTGAAACTTTCTGCCACAGGATGAATCAAGCAACCTCTGAAAAGCAGGCACTAAACCTTCAAAGAGAACAAGCGGCAGGAGCAAGTGCTCAGCACAGGGGGGAAGTGGCAACCAGGGGCATCCCATTTTACGATCATATAAAACTCTGCAGAGCAGGACTTCCATTCTGGCTTTTAATGACAGATCCATCCACTTTACATGTCCCGATTCTTCCTCTTCTCCCATTTTTGGGGTGAGTATCATGCAGGGCATGTAACCCTAACCCTAGCCCTAACCCTTAGTGAACGACTTGGCTCGGTGGTTTCATTGCTGGGGATTTCAAAACAAATGTTGTAGAGTTTTCGATTTTTAGATACAAAAGTGGAACAGGTGGTACCTGTTGGCTACTATAAAAATAACAAAAATGTGGCTAATATTTCGGGGGCAAAACCCCCTTCCTCGGAGCAGTACCAATAGGTTATAACATGGCAAAAGAGGGATTTGCCAGGAATTATTTCTTAGATGTAAGGTCCCTGGCAAGATGGAAAAAAGCCAGGCAGTTTTCTTAGTTGACACTTGGAGATGGAATGTTTTAGGCTGCATCTGGATTAAAAAGAGGGAGGTGTTTTAATTGCCCCAGTCCTTCCAAAGACATGTCATGGCTCACATACACACATTTAGTTTTTGTGATGGCTACACGGCTCCTCAACTTGTTTTGATTTTAGCTAAACTTGTCTAGCTATGCAGCAGAAGTTCAAGGACTTACAGAGCAGAATTAGTCTCAGGTCTCCCTAGAGTAGAACATCCCTTAATATCTCATCCTTCTTCCCGGGGCTTCTGGGAACAACCAGTCAAAATATCTGGACACTTTAAGGCTCCTTATTAGAGATGGGCACAAGCCAAACTACTAAATGAAAAGAAAAAAAATCCACAAACGGGGCTGGTTTGTTGTTCAGTTCATAGATTAGTTTGGGTATCCCATTTTGCTGAAACAAAATGAAGCACAATTTGTTGTCTCGTGGCGCAGTGGTTAAATGCCTGTACTGCAAGTAAAACTGTGCTCACGACCTGGGTTCAATCCCCGGTAGCAGGCTCAAGGTTCACTCAGCCTTCCATCCTTCCGAGGACGGTAAAATGAGTACCCAGCTTGCTGGGGAGGGGCAATGTGTAGCCTGCACTCTGTAATTAAAATTGTAAACCGCCCAGAGACTACTTGTAGTAGTATGGGGCGGTATATAAGCAGAACACTTTTGCTTTTTTGTCCCCTTGCAAGGCATTTCATTTCAAGATGGCTGCCTCTGTTGCCTCCCTACCTGGTCCTGCCCCCTACCCCTCTTTGTCCTCCTCGATCGCCTAGCTTCCCTTCCAGGTGGGAATGCACTAATGCACACACTATCTGCTGATAGATGGTGGCAGTGGAGACTAAGGAGGAAGCAGCAGCAGCAGGACCAAGTAGGGAGGCAACTGATGCAGTGGGAATGAGGAGGATGGGTGGGAGAGAGGGTAGAGACATAAGAACATAAGAACAACCTTGCAGGAACAGGCTGCAGCCCATCCAGTCCAGCATTCTGTCTCACACAGAGGCACACCATTTGCTTCAGGGTATTCCCAAGCAGATGTCTTCACCAGCTTAAGATTCCCTGCAAATGGCATTGAGAGATATCTTGCCTATCTCTCCAACCCAGAGGTTGTTCTTATGCATCCATAATGATAGCCATTGATACCCTTGTTCTCTATGAACTTGTCCAATCCTTTCTTAAAGCTGTCAAGGCTGACATATGCCACCTTCTGGCAGGGGGTTCCACAGACCAGGGATCCTCTGAGTGAAAAAGAACTTTATCTTCTCTCTCTCTCTCTCTCTCTCTCTCTCTCTCTCTCTCTCTCTCTCTCTCTCTCTCTCTCTCTGGGCATTTATACACGACCCCTAAACTCCGGGGCAAATGGCTCCCAGCTCCAGAGCTTAAAAATGTTTCCCCAACAGCTCCGGAGTTTACAGGAAATTAAGTGCGACCCGGCCCACTTTAGCACGTCCCAGCGCAGCTTTCAGGTACCTGCTCTTTGGAGGTGAAAATTATTTGATCTGGTGTAAGGATAGTGAGTGCGGGGCTCTCCTTGCTTCTGTTTGTTGTTTTTTGGCTCCCGCCCCTTTAAGAGCTACTTTTACAGAGATGAGAGGCAGAACGAGGTGAGTGGCATGCTTTTCTTTCTCTTTTTCTCCCTCCCCTCACACAGCCAGCAGCCAGGAAGTGCGGAGGGGGGTGGGGACAGAGGAAGAGCGACGAACCCCTAAGCTCTCTGGTCCGAATTTAAGTGGCCAGCGGATCTTAGGGGTCGTGTAAAAATGCCCCCCCTCTCTCTTTGAGATCTAGCACCCAAAAGTTTCACGGAGTGCCCCCCTAGTTCTAGTGTTGTTCCTCTCCTAAGCACAAACAAACAGAGAACCGCAAACCAGTTTGCTTTTTCTGGGATTTATGGGTGATTTGTGATTCATAGTTGGTGGGTACCAACAAACCAACCAAAGCCATCTCTATGCCTTATCTCTGAATCACAGCACAGGATTACCTGTCCTTTAAAAAAATGAGCCCATCAAACCCACCAGAAAGCATCCTCCTATTAGGGCCAGAAGTTTATTTGCCCAAATGGAATACCTCAGGAAGAAGTGGAGAAGGTTTTCTTTATTTTTTAGCAACTTACGTAGGCAGGGATTTAATGGAGGCCTTACTCGCTTGGCAAGGAAGGTTAATAAAGCACCATGGAAGACCGGCCGCGTGTATTTTTCGAAGGAGCTTCATGCAGCACATTCTGAAGCTGTAAGTAATCACAGCCCTCGGGCATGTTTAAATTACAGGTTTGTGCGCTGGGTTTAAATATTCAGCTTTTCTCACTCCTGAGCTATTTAAATAAGCATTGATTGTGTGTCTGGCCACATGCAAACATCACAGTGCTGGACTGATGGAGGTGCTTCTCAGGAGGCCAGCTGGACATGTGCAAAAGTAGATAACATGGTAAAAAGAAAATGGGGTTTTAAAGAAAATAAAGCCCATACAGTGTACTGGATAGAATGTTGGACTCTGGAGTAGACATGGGCACAGAGCGGCGAAATTCTCGTTTCCGTTTTCGGTTATCGTTATCGTTACGTAACGGGTAACGGTAATGAGAACTACTCCGCTCTAGCTCGAACCCGACCCGATAAAGATAAATTGGGTCTGATTTTTCGTTGTCGTTCATGGCATCGCAGTGATCGCGTGATGCCAAGCAGCACAGAAAAAAAGTTTTTTAAAAAAAACTACCCCTACCCCTAACCTGTACGCCAGTATGCCCGTATGCTTTCCTTCTTAGTGAGTCAGAGGCACCCAGAGAGGTGCCTCTGCCACTTACCCCCCCCAACCCTAACATAATGTAATGTATGGTACGTGGCGGCTACGCGAAACGCTTCCCTTCCCTTAGTGGGTCAGACATCAGAGGCACCCAGAGAGGTGCCTCCCAGAGCCCACTTACCCCAACCCCAACCCCAACCCCAACACAAACGACAAACGACAAACGGAAACGACAAATTTTTGAAAATTTCTGCGACAAACGGAAACGACCCGAAACGGACCCGTCCCGACAAACGACAACTCGAAACGTCATTTTTTCTGGTCGTGCCCATCTCTACTCTAGAGACCTGAGTTCAAACACTTGCTGAGCCATGGGATGTCACTGGAGGTGGCACTAGTAAAGCCATCCCTTAAATATCTCACATCCTTTGGAAACATCCCACCATAAACACCTATGTGTGTAGGCCACTACCGCACTTCCTACAGCAACCGCTTTTTGTTTTGAATCACTTTTTGCCCTTCCCCCAGTCACATGGTCACTGAAGCGATTCAGCAGTCCGCACTTGGGCTTTTTCTCAAGAACCAGTTTCCCCATCCGCACTTTGCTGAACCGCATTTTGTTCCAATTTTGTCCAGCATTTTCCCATTATCCGCTTCAATTTTGGAAATTATTTTTTAGGATAACGTCATGCCGTTGTTCTTCCATTCAAATTAATGTAGCTAATTTTCAAGGTCTCCCTTTAGATTACTTACAATTTAACCCCAAAGAGGAAGTAGAAGCACCGGAAAAGACGGCGGCAGCGATGCAATTGCAGCAGTATTTCTTTACTGTTTTTTTCTACGGCAGGATAAGACAGATAGGGGGAACCAGAAAAAAGTGGTGCATGGTGTCCGCAGTTTGAGCCAAATCACTTCAAGAAGCGGTCTAGAAAAAAACCCACCCCTCATGGCCGTTGCAAGAAAAAGCTCCACGGAAAAAGTGATTGGAAGTGCAGTAAGTGAATTTTAAGGCGATTTGACTTTAAGGAAAAGGTGATTCATAACCTATGTGCGTTAAACTGCAGTACTGCAGCCAAAACCCTTCCAACAAAACCCTTCACCTCCTTGAACGTCATCATCTTTCCTTATATCTCCCCTCTAAATTGGGTCTGACTCAACCTCCTATCAGATCCAGAGGCGTAGCTGGGATTTGGAGCGCCTGGGGTCCACGTTCATTTTGGTGCCCTTCCTGCCCACCTACGTTGCACCCACCCAGGAATGGGGGGCCGAACCCCGCGGGGTGGATGCATGGGTACGGGTGTGCACGGGTGTGTGTGCACGCACATGCGTGCGGTAGTGCATGTGTGCCTTACACCTCTCCCACCAAGGCGATGAGGAGGAGGAGGAGGGCTCTGCGGCCAGCACGCTGCTGCCTGCTTCACCACGCGAGGGGCAGCCATGGTGGCGGAGGGGGTGCCATCGCTAAGCCTTAGGGGAAAGAAGGACTGCTGGGTGGTGGGAGGGTGCACGGCTTCCTCCTCCTGCTCCCCCTCCAGGCACCCCCAGATTGCCGCACCCGGGGCAGATGTACTCTTCTGCCCCCCCCCCAAATACGCCCCTGATCAGATCTAGCCACTAACTGACTTTCCCCTTGGGCCAATATTCTCCAGTGGGACATATGCCCATCCTCAAGGACTTGTGTCATGCAAAGTGTTTGTTCTAACCCAATTCAATGAACTCCTAAGAAACACTAGCATATGGGGCATGGGCTGGCTAGTTTGCTGCATGCACTTGAATTTTGCATCCCTATTTTGCCCGTCATCAAACCTTTCTTTACTGGACTTCACTGGCACAGCATGATATATGAGAAGAAAAATCACACTGGTGCACTACGGATGATTCTAATGTCTGAAATATGCCTAACATATGCTTAATTGATTCCCCATTCATATCTTTTACACTTCAGGAAGGGTTTATATTTGACTGATGGTCAAGATGTCAATGAAAACGGAAGAGTTAGCTCATTCCTCATTCCACATCAAGGAGGAAAGCAGGCACACGTCGAGTCTTAAAAACTAATGGGATGGGAGATTAATCATCTATAACTAAGTATTTGAAGAGAACAAGTTGCTGAATTGTTCTCTCATGTAGAGTTAAGTCACATCAAAGTTGCAAAAGTAAAGCATAATTGAAGCATTTGAAGGAGGGAGGATTAAAGTTTTGGAAACTCATAAATTAAATTTCGCAAGGAAGGGCTGAGCTAGATCTAAGATATAGAAGAGTGACAGACAATTCCAGAGTCGGATCTTGAATACAAAAATGATATAAAAGTGTAGATTAGTGCGATTGAAAAGGGACTCGTCACAATTCTTTACCATCCTGAGGGTGCCCGCAGACTAAGCAAACCTACTTAACTAGGCAATTATAGATCTAACTGGGAGGGAAAATTAGAGATTTTTCTGTATAAAGTGTGAATTCTTATTTTGTGTGCATGATGAAGAAAGGGGAAGTTTGAACTGCAGTTTGGTAGTTACAATTTCTGTGCATTTCTGTGCGATTTCTGTGCATTTCTGTGCAATTTCTGTGCATTTCTACGCAGAAAGACCTCCATTTGGCTGTAATGGGCTACCTTCCAGGGAGGTAGACAGAGCTCTATCTCAGGCATGCCTGCTCAGAAGTAATCACAGCTAAATTCAAGTTAGCATTCTGTTAAATGCATTGAGATGGCAGCCACAGTTGCATACTATGGCACGGCCTTAGCATGTAATAAGTTAAAACGGGGGGTGGGGGGTCACATAAATCTGGTTCAGGTAAGGTTCACTCAGTCATTGTTAGGACTTCACCACGGATGTATAGGGTGGGTGCTTTTATTGCAAGGCGGTTGGATTTGTGTCCAAATCCAAGTGATGAAGCAGAGCATCTTCTGCTTGCCAGACTTTGCACCCATGTTCTTTTTTTGGGGGGGGGGGGGGTTTAAAGCACCCGCTCTTACGTCTGGATTTGGTTGGCCAAGATCACTGCAACACTCTGTGCCAGCATGGCAAAGCCTCAGCAGCTTTTATGGCATTTCAATTATATGCACAGCTTAATGGCCCAACCGTTATCCAAGCAACGGTTCTCAGCCTTTGGCTCTTGTTTTGGATTCAGACCAAATGTTTTAGGTTTCATCTCCCAGAACCCAGACAAGACTGTACAATAGACATGGGTTGTGGAGACTGAACTCTAAAGCATGGGGTGGGGGCAAAGATTAGGAACCGTGGATCACAACACAGGGCTTAGTAATAAAAGAAAACGAAAAACAAGCCATATATTAATGCAGTGATTGGTTCTGTGATTACACCATTCTAAGGATTAAGTCAGATGCTCAGGAAAAAAGTCTGTTCCTATTAACCCCTGAGGGGGAATATGATTGAGACGTACAAAATAATGCAGGGCATGAGTAAAGTGGATAGAGGGACGCTCTTCTCCCTCTCACAAAACACCAGAACTAGGAGACATCCACACAAATTGAGGGCTGGGGGAGTGAGAACAGACAAAAGATTTTTTTTTTTACCCAGCATGTTTTTAGTCTTTGGAACTCCCTTCCACAGGATGTGGTGATGGCCTCTGGCCTGGATGCCTTCCAAAGGGGATTTGACAGATTTCTGGAGGACAAGTCCATCACAGGTTACAAACCATGATGGAGATGTGTCATCTCCAAGCTTTAAAAAAAAACAGGGTGCTGTTTTTTTAATGTTTTAATGAAACATTTAAATACAATAAATATTGTACACAGACTTCCATTGGCTTTTGTCTGACTTCCCAGATTATAAACTCTGTTTAGCTGGTGAGTTTATTACAGTCTCCTTTCAAACATTCTTCAGCAAAAAAAAAAAAAAAAAAGGCAGTGGATAAAAGAAACCCATGTTGGTTTACAGCTCCCCTTCACTTACAGACACAAGGTTTTGTTAACGCACTCTCCTGAATCAAAACATTACGCTTATTGACGGCCTCCTCCTTTAGTGCTTTTGACATCCTTAATGACAAGCACTGTCTTCGTCTCTTCAGATTAAATTGATTATACTGTATAGTCTCTGCCTTTCCCCCCAGGTATACAAAAGAGAAAGAGATAGAGCAATAAGAAGGAAATAAATAAAAATGGGACAATGAATGAGAAAGTCAAAATGATCTGCCCGGCTATTGAGAACGAGAACCTTTGAGGCCCCGCAAGCTTTCAAGAGCGGCGTGGACGTGTGTATCTATTTCGTTCACCTTGGCTACTTCCCCTATTATCTTAACCTTTTGCTGGAGTCTTTTTTATTTCCGCAGTCAGGTTCATATCAGCAAACAAGGCACATAACAATGGAATAGGGAGAGAGGAAGAGACTGGTGCAGGAAAGGAAGTTGGGAAGGACCAAGGATTTGGGAAGGAGATTATTTCTCTGTTTTCTCTCGCATTTTCGGGCAAACCCAGCTGTGCTAGATTTTTGAATTGTCCTCTCAGGTGCAGGTAAGCTCATGACACCTGTGGGTGAAATGTGTCTCCCTAGTCCTGTGATGGCGAACCTATGGCACGGGTGCCAAAGGTGGCCCTCGGAGCCCTTTCTGTGGGCACCCAACATCACCCCTTCAAAGCCACCTGTATACACGTTAAATTACTGTATTGGCACTTTGCAAAAAAATTAGTGGGTTCTGAATTGCAATTTGGGTGCTCGGTCTCTAAAAGGTTCGCCATCACTGCCCTAACCCCTTCCACAGGTCACCAGAAACCTGGAAACATCTGTCTTTGGACATTTTAGAAAAATATAAACTAGACGTTTCCTGATAGGAACAGCTGTTTCCCCCTCCCCTGCTGAATTTTGGAATGGAACATCTTGTCACACTTTTCCCAGCCCAAGAAGTGAAAATGTATTTGTTTATTTAAAATATTTCTGTCTTGCTTTTTCCAAAAAAGGACCCAAGGCCTTCAGGGACACAAAACTTCCAATTTCTTCCCCCCACCCCCAAGAGTTACAGAGTTGAGCGCCAGCATGGCTTTCCTAGGTGCAGATGTTCCTGCCAAGTGTGAATTAAATCAAACAAAGTTCTCCCGTCTGCCTGGTATTTTATTTGGTTTACATTTCCCCCCTTACTTTCTCCCCTTATGGGACCTAAGGTGGCTTACAAACAAAAAGCAAATTCAATAAGAGCAGAATAAAATCAAGACACTTTCCCCCCCAACAATGACACAAGATAATGGCAGCAACTCTCTCCATCGCAAGTGGCACTACCTTGTTCCAGATCCTTTCTGCAGCAAACGGTGGTCCGTTCTCAAAAGATCGGCCTGAATTAAAACTGCCCCTGCTTGCTGGGAGAAGGACCATGCAAGAGGGAATCAGCCCCATTTTCCTCTAGACAGTAGATCACTTCTCCTCAACTGCAAGATGGCAAGGTATGTTCTGTTGTTTTCCATGAAAGTCCTCATGTCTTTGCCAGTTTTTTGCACAAATTGAGCAGTTCTGCAATGACACAAAATTGCACTAGCTGTTCCCCAGTTGCACTAAAAACAACAGTGATGATGATGATGATGATGATGATGATGATGATGATGATGATGATGATGATGATGATGATGATGCATTCTCAAGTAAATTCCGACTTACAGGTACCATATCTTTCCATTCATACAATGCTACTTTCCCTCCAATTCATGACACCAAAAATTAAGTGGTGTGGTATACACAGAGGTAAGCCTTTCAGGGTAGGAGGGTGGAGGAGAACCCAAACTCACCTTGCTTTCCCCTCTGTGGTTTGCTTTTTGCATGATCAGCTCCATCTTTCCTTGAGTTCTCCACCCTTACCCCACTGTTTTCTTTTGTTTCCTTTTCTAAACACTCCTCTCGGCTTCGGTGAGTTTGTCTTTTGCAGGATCAGCCTCTGTTGGGCTTGAGCAACCCATTTTAAAACGTGATCTGGAAATAAAAGAAAAAAGCCACACCTTTTAAAAGCATAAAAAGGCATTTCTTAATGGTTTGATGGAGCTGTTTGGATGAGCAGCGAAACGTTTCTATCTCTCGTGAAAAAGAAGTCCAGTTGCCATGACTCAACTTCCAAATAAACTTACCTGGATGACTGAGAATCTTCACAGACATCTTGTCTCCCTCTAGCACCAGAAGCAGGAAATCTTGTAGAGGTGAGCAAAGACTCGGCAAGCCTTAGTGAGCATGAGAAATGTTTTGAGATTTCTAATAGCATACAGGAATCCTTAGCAGAGAGTTCTAAGACCCAAGAGTAGTCACCTAGGAGACACTGTTTTATGTCTACACTAGGTGTGCCTCAAATGTTGGCGTGGTTGTTATCCATGCATTACATTTCAAGACAGAAAGTTAGATAAATCTTGTCACACATAGCATCAAGAATAGGCATGCTGGAATATTTCATTCATCTGAGATTTTCAGGCAACTGACCTTCACCTTCTAAGAGGCTAATATAAGGAACTGAACATGGTCATACTTCAGTTTTCTCACGTCTCTGAATCAGTGATAATAATTACTTTAAAAATCACTAAATAAGCACAAGCATTTTAGGACAAAAGGCCTATAAAATGTCTGCTTTGTGTGTGGGGGGGGGTGAGATTTTTGCATTTATCCATTCAAAACAACTCCAATTTTTTTTGGGGGGGGAGATTCATTTTTCTGTTTACTTTTTCCAAATCCTCCGATCAATGTAGGATGAGACAGAATGGACCTACAAATGGATACAATGTGAAACTGACACCGACTGGAAACAGATTGATTTATTCCTCAGAGGCCAGAGAGAGAAAGGATTGCTCAGGTTTGGAGGGGAAATGGAGGAAAATGTCAATATGAATGGCTGGCCTTTTAAAATTTCTCCAAGAATCCAATTTGTTTGCCTGCACTGCTAAGGAAAGCTGTTCACCGCAGAGGGTCCCAGAGTATGCAAGCTCATTGCAACCTTTAAAGAATGCTATTCTGGAGAAAAAAATCAGTCACCTTAGCCCCCCCCCCCCCCAAGAATGAGTGACTGCACACTTATCTCCAACACAATAGACTGAGCGCAGCATGAGCTCTCATTTGGCACATCTCTGCATCTGGAGATGCGGGTGTTAAGAAACAATCCATATGCTGAAGAAGTAATCCCTGACCTCACCAACTCATAGCAGAAATAGCTAGAAGAAAGGATGATGGGGGAGGATGTGAGAGTAACTATTTGAGATTTCTTCAAGTCTTGGAGGAAGGCCAGTGGAGACAAAAACCATTTGCTGGCTTAAAGCTCCACACACATTTACTTTGGGCCAAATGGTACATTATGGACAAATTCTCATCAGTGAAAGCTGGTGGCCATGTTTTGACTGGGGCAGTGAAGCTCTACAGAGTGCTATTCTGATCCACCAAATAAGCTCTCAACACCTCCTCTAAAGTTCTAAATAATCCATAGTGGATTCACACATCCTCCCCAGAGAGTGGTAGCATGACAGTGGTACCTTGTATAAAGGAATTAATTCGTTCCACATGAAATTATGTTAAGCAAATTTTCCTTTATACAAATTTCCCATAGAAATACATTGAAAACAGAGTAATCCCTAATCGTGGTCATTTTTATGTTGTATGGATTTGCCCCATAGGCAATTCTGTTAAGCAAATTTCCCCTATCTGTAAGGGTGAGCTGTTAATGTGGTTGTATCAAATCTGCTATATTTTGTTTGGTGCAAAGATTATTGAGAGAATATGGACAATCACATGAATGCATTTGACCATTTTCAGCAAACTATGACTGGCTTGTTGGCTCTCCAAAATCCCCAGAATGTAGTTTTATTTATTTTTTCGCTCTCTTTTCCCCCTGACACTGCCTTTTCAATTGGTTGCCAAATGAAAAATCTCTCATTGGTCTCCAGAGCTTCTCAGGCATCTCCGCACTGATCAGCTGTCAAAGGATCTGTATTTGCTTTTTTCTCATATATATATCACACACCTACACAGGCACACATACCAAATACTGACCCTTTGACGGCATATATTTGTATATATGACATCTACAAACACCAATCACTTTATCCAACTCACACGTTCTACTCCATGAAGGTATGACATTAATCTCCAGTGCTAAGAACACAATATTTATTAACATGGCAAGGGGTGGGGTGGGGTGCTTAACACTGAGGACGAGAGATGTAAACCACAGAGAGCATGCTGTACTGCGTAGCTGCCACAAAGCAACCAAAAGGAAAATGAAATGAAATAAAGGACTCATCCATGCCACAGTGATTCTGTATGAAACCCGTACAACTTCAATGCAGACATAGGGCCTTTTTACATGACACCTAAGATCCTCTGGTCCCTTAAATTCGGACCAGAGATCTTGAGGGTTTGTCGCTCTCCCTGCGTTCCCACCCCCTCCGCACTTCCTTGTTCTGTCTGTGTGAGGGGAGGGAGAAAAAAAGGGACAAAAGAATGCACTCTTACCTCCGGAGTGCCGGTGGAAGTTGCTCCGACCCCCCCGTCTCTTCCTGGTTCCTCTTAAAGGGGCGGGAGGCAAAAAACAACAAAAAGAAGCGAGGAGAGCCCGGCACTCTCCGCATCAAAATTTTTCACTCTCCCAGAGCAGGTACTTGAAAGATGTGCTGAGTCGCGCTTAGGTGGGCGGGGTCACACTTAATTTTCTGTTAGCTCCGGAGCTGGTGGGGAAACATTTTTAAGCTCCGGAGCTGGGAGCCATTTGCAGCGGAGCTTAGGGGTCGTGTATAAACGCTAATAGTTAGCTTCTAATCGATGGTGTAAGATGTCTTTATTCCCATTTACAGTGGTACCTTGTATAAAGGAATTAATTCATTCCAAATGAAATTATGTTAAGCAAATTTTCCTTTATACACATTACCCATAGGAATGCATTGAAAACAGAGTAATCCCTAATTGTGGCCATTTTTATGTTGTACAGGTTTGCCCCGTAGGCGATTATGTTAAGCAAATTTCCCCTATCTCTGGAATTTTTTTATGTTGTACAGATTTTATGTTATACACAGCGTTTGTTACATGAGGGTCCACTGTGGCGGGATGCATCATCCATTTTGCGAAACACATATGTTCTGGTCCCTCTGCTTTCTGGAACAGATGAAACCAGTGTCAGGTGGTATGGAGCCTCAACAATTCTTTCTTCAAGTATTTCACTTATTAAACCATTGTCTGAATAGGTTGTTTGGGCCTTTAAAAATGTAAAAGTACATATGCTTATGTAAAAACAACCCTAGTTCCATTCAGTGGGACTTATTTCTAAGAAAACACACCTATAATTGCACAGTTAGTCTGCCTTTGTAGATGTATAATGGAAATTTACTCTACTCTTATGTGATGTGCAATTTTTTTTAAAAAAAATTGTATGCCATTATTTTGACTTCACCAAGAACTCAGAATGAGGATCAGCTAGCAGTTTTTACATGGAAAATGAATGAAATAAAAGTGTTTTTTGTCACAAGCCTCTGTGGCTTTTCTTTCAGAACAAAATGACAGGGCTGCCCAAAACAAATGGGTTACAAATTCCTGGAAGACAAATAAACAATTCATGGAAGCTTTTCCTGACTGACACCAGTCTCAGTAGCATTTAACAGATTAATTGATGCGAACTTCAGATTCATTAAAGAGTCAAATGAATCAATGTCCAACTTTGTTACGAACATCAAGCCAACCCAAGTCACTGGGGTCAGAGGTCACACGAACATTCTCAAGCCATTACTTTGAATCTGAAGAGTCATTAATGGAAGCCAATCTTTTGAATCTGAGTCCTGATTTGGATGAGCCCAGAATGGTTTCCAGCTTAGGAGCTATTAATGGCATACTCTGAATTAACTAGAAAACATTAAGGCTTAAATTACATACTTTCCTTTTTTTTACCTTTGGAAAAAAGAAAGATATACAGTTATGTAGCAGAATCGTGGAGTGTTTTTTAACATTTACAGGGTGCCTGTTCCGTTCAATCCATAGCAAATTTGAACATCTTTCTTTAAAAGGAACCCGCTGGCATCGAATCCCCATTTGTTTTCATAGTTTCGATCATAACAAGCGTCTGTTTTCAAAATCCAAATGCACAGTCTAGCCAAGTGTTCTGATTCAATAATTCTTGCAGAGGGATTTTGGTCTATCTTATTAGATGAAGCTTGTTCATTTTTCCAAAATCATAAGTTGCTATTACAGTTATAAGAACACAGATCAGAGGTAGGCAAACAGTGGGCATGGTTTGGAGGGTGCTTTTCAGCCATGGTCGGTAAGGCAGAGAGGATATGCATCACCTAAATGGAAGGCACCTATTTGCAAAAAATTGCATATTGCAATTTTTAGGGAGAGGTGAACAGATTGAAATTCTTTGTTGGTTTTGAAGTGGTGGCAGGGCAGTTGGTGGCATGGGCAGTAGGAGAGTGAGCAGCAGTGGCATCTATGGCTGCTTTCACACGATCCCTAAAATCCGCTGGCAACCTAAATTTGGATCCCCCCAACCAGATATCGTGTGTTTTTTGTTCTGCTTCCTGTGTTCCCACCCTCCCGCACTCTGATTCTATTGCTTCTGTCTGCTGTGAGGGGAGGGAGAAGAAAATGCATGCTCACCTCCGCCTGCTGTCAGCAGCAGCTAGTTGTAGTAGGACAGGAAGCCTGTTAGGGATTCCTGTCTGTTAAAAGGGGGGAGGGCAACAAAAACAAACAGAAGGCGGAGGAGAGCCAGGCATTCACAGCTTTAAAATCTGCATTGGAAAAATGTTTACCTCCTCGATACCAGGTACTTGTAAAATGCGCTGGGGCGTGCTTAAGTGAGTGTGGTCAAATTTTATTTTTTTTAAAGTCCGCTGCTGGTGGGAAAACAATTTTATGCTCCGCATCTGTGAGCATTTTGCAGCGGATTTTAGGGGTCGTGTGAAAGCAGCCTATGATGCCGCCATATCTGGGAATGGTGTTGATGGCCTATTCATGCAAACATGGTGGTGGGTCTCAGGTTACTTGGCTATAATGAAAGAGGGTAATGACTCAAAAAAAAGTTGGGAATGACTCAACTAGAATATATCCAGCAGGTGTCTGTAAAAGCCAGCGTTTTCATTAGGAAGAGTGAGGTGGAAGTCTTGGTTTGGTTATCATGGATAGAAAATTGCTAGTTAACCTGTTTTTCTCCAATTATTGTCACCACCACACATTGAAGAAGTTTAATGAAAAATAATAAGGTTATTACACAGCTGTCCCTCTCACTCCCCCAACAGAGATGCAGACTGAATGGCAAAAGTTCAGATCTATCTCTCCTTTTGTCCAACAAACACCTCCAATCCCCAAAGAACTAAATCGTTAAGACCCAATTAGTGTAGACCTGCTGATGTCCATTGCTCTCATAATGACACTTCTAACTGATTTTGGTGTTTCTTACTTGAGTTGGGACTCAGGTAAAGTTAGACGATCAGACTATGATGGTATCACAAAACAGTAACACAGAAAGGTAAAACTTAATGACAGTTTTTTGGGGGTGGGTGGGGGAGAATGCTCTGGGCTTATTAGCAAAAAAGCTACAGAAGTCACGTAGAGGCACAGCAATGGGAAACAAAAATCAATAATGTGAATTGATCATATTCTCCTGAAAATGGAATGCATGGTTCACAAATGATAATTTATGATAAGTTATAGCCATTCAGTTGAGATTTGTAGTTTGGCTACAGAGGCATTGAAAATTCTCTGCTGTAGTTGAACAGAGGAGACTAGATCTTTTGAGGATCAAATTCTAGTTCTCTCTGCACACTGCAAACCCCAGGATTCTATAGGAGGGCACCATTAAAATGACATCCAACTGCTAAAACTGGGTAGTGCAGGAACACTCTACTCAAAAATGTAATATTCCAAAGCACCACATCCGTCTCCCTTCCAACTTCACTCCCTAGACTTTACTGTGAAAGGTATGGAAAGATTTTTAGGGCTGTGTTAGGCACAATATTCCAGTCCTGTTTGCCTCATTTCCAGCAGTGTCTCCTCTGATTACACAAATAATTAATAAATTCAACACCACATGGTTGTGTACCTCTTGCCTTCCACTCATCCGTCTTTCATAATTCACCTTGATGTCCACCTCAGGTGCTAGGAGATCATTTTCCCTGGCTTCCACAAAATGTTTTTTAATAAGTCCCTGCTATTTGATATTTATATTGTCATTAGCACGTTTTGTCTAAGAATCTAATATCACATCCTTCCCTCTGAAGTTTAAATCCTTCCCTTGTCGTCTTGGTGCTCTTTTGAACTCTAAGGCTTATTATCTGGATCTATGCAGCGCTGCATCAATTTTTATGTAAATGCTCTGGCAAATCTGTCAGTCGGACTCAACAGTTTTCTATTGAACAGATATAGTTTCCTTTTGTTACATTTTCCTGTAAGATTCATTATTTCCCTGCGGTGAATTCTAAGTGGATTCACATATTCTTATCCTTTTTTCTTCCATTCCAAAAGCACGTCAGTGGCAGCAATATCAACTTCAATATATATGCATATTCTTTTCATTGTTTGGTTGGGGTTTTTTTTTAAATTAAGACCATGTACTTTCTTCATAAAAATCACCACTAGAGGTTTTGCCTAGATGCCCTGAGCACATCCGATCTCGCCTGATCTCAGAAGCTAAGCAGGGTCAGCCCTGGTTAGTACTTGGATGGGAGACCACTGGGGAATACCAGATGCTGTAGCTGTCTGTAGTAGGAATTGGCAAGCCACTCCAGTATTCCTGCCAAGAAAACCCCATGGACATGGGGTCACAAAGAGTTGGTCACGACTGTACGACACTACAACAAGAGGTTTTTTAGTATTTTCAGACCCATCACCTTTGAAAGAAGCACAGCAACTTGGATAGTAGGGGAATTTGCCACCTTAACCACTGCTCTACATATAAAAATATATACATATTCCTTACATGTAGTTCCCTTCCTCTAAGGCTGGCTATATATTATTCTCCACAACACTCTTCCTCTTAAACCAACCATGGCTATCTCTTAGCCTAGTCTGGCAGGAGACTAATCCAGGAGAACATAGCCAGGTATTTTTGGATGACAGTTTCCTGCAATCCTCGTCAACATAGCTAAGTAGTCAAAGATTAGAAATGGACCTGAACCTGAAAAATTGTGGTTTGTGCTGGCTTGTGGTCTGTGGTTGGCCACAGATCACTATGAGCCAACCAGAAAGGGGAAGCTGGGCCAGATATCTGTATGCATGTGTCCATATGCACAGAGAGAGCAGTGTGGCTCTTGGGATGGGAGCCAGCTTCTGCCTCTGAAGATGGAGGTGGTGGGGAAGAAGAGGAGGTGGTGGCAGGACCAGGTAGGGAGGTGACTGGGATCGTCAGGAAGGGGGCGAGGCCATCTGTTTTGAAGAAATGGAGCACCAGGTGGAAAAATGCTCAATGCTTCGGTTCTAGACTTTTTCAGTTTATAGTTTGGTCCATGCCCATCTCTATTAAGGATGCTAAGAGTGAAAAAAATAATGTTATATGGGGTGTCATACATTTTGCATCCTTCCCTGAACCACTGCAATACCCTTTGGTTTTAAGGAAAAGTGACCACTTAAATTTTGCCCTCATTATTTGCCTTACAAAAATAGTCACCACATCTTGTGGGGGGGGATCATTCCTCAGTACATGCGAGACTGCCCTGCTGGCTTCTAAATGCATGCAGAATCGGCCATTCCACACATGGTACCTGGTCTCCTGCTCCTTGAGTAATGAAGACCCAACAGTGTCATTCCACTAGCAGACGTACTATAGCGGCAGCACAAGTGGTAAGTCCTGTTGGGTTTCATGGGTCAGTCTCTGGCTTGTGTAACTACATGTCTGAGATCATTGGTTCAAATGACAGCAATGCGTCGACGAAATTTGCTTGTCCAGTTATACCAATGGTGGCTTTTGACCCAACTGGACTGATAAACAACGCTTGTTGGACAGTCTAGGAAACCGAGCAAAATAAAGCACATTTGAGCAGGTAATTTATTAAGTTGTATTCCCCAGGTGTACTGTTTGCACTAGATTGCTCCTTAATTAATGTTATTTGCCCCTAAGGATGCTGAGGTTAGCTGGTCAGGATTAAAAGAAAAACATAAATATGCTAATGGCGAGAACACTGAATATTCATACATTTAGACAGAATTTTCTTATTATTACACTCATTACCCTCTCTTGAGATACAAAACAAAGCACTAGATTAAAAAAAAACCCACTGCGTAAGAGAAAAGCAAGGGAAACAGACGGTGGGAATTGAGGATCAGAAAGTAGAAGGGAAAGCAAGGAAGGAAGGAAGGGAGGTTGGTTGGTTGGTTGGTTGGTTGGTTGGTTGAAAAAACACTTGTGTTCATTTTACCTGAACTAGAGTAGATTTCTCAGTAAGATGCAGGGTGTGTTTCACTTGTGTAACTGGGTAATAGGCTATGGCCAAGATACACCCCTACCTGTGACAAGGTACACAAACCTTAAGCAACACGTTTTTTGCTCGGACAAATTTAAGGCAGTGCCATTGCTATTGCCATTTGAACAAACAACTTAGAGATGGGCACGAAACAATTTTTTTGTTTTGTTTTTCATTGTTTTGTTTTCTAATGAAATGAAAAATGAAGCACTTTAAAAAAATGAAACAAAACAAACTGGGAATTTTCAATCCGTTGTGTTTTGTTGCCTTGGTGGCTCCAAGATATTTTTAAAACTCCACACCTTTTCCCCTGATTGGGCACATGGGGGGACAAATAGAAAAAAAAAGTAACTTTTTTTAAAAAAAATGTTTCATACAAAACAAACCCCCCAAACAAAACTAAAAATGAAACGAAACTGAATTCTTCCTTTTTCGTGGCCATCTCTACAAACACCACCACACAGGGCAGGATGCTACTACCAATTTACACAAGTAAAAAAGAACTATGGTGGATTGCTGCTTATTAATGAGATGGCAGTCACATTCCTGGTTCCATGCCTCTTACACAGCCAGATTCACACCAGGAAAAACACCTAGTTTAATTAGTAGCAACGTCCAGCTGCAAATTTATGCAATTTTACTTAAGTAGATGTAAATCGTCAGAAGGGTTTTGGCCACACACATACAAAAGCATGCACCATTATTTTTATTTTATTTTTTGTTGGTACAGACTATGACGGTTATACAGACAAGGTGATGCATCCTTTCAGTGTTATGGCATGTGATCCAACAGCACACGCATGTGCTATCATTTGCACAACTGGAAAAAAATCAGGAAGACAGTAGGCTCAACCTAAGAACTGGGGTTTTTCTTTGAATTAAACTTGGTGGTATATAAATCCAAATATAAATAAATAAATAAATAAATAAATAAATAAATAAATAAATAAATAAATAAATACTCGAGTATAAGTCAACCTGAGTATAAGTTGAGGCCCCTAATTTAACCCCCCAAAACTGGGGAAACGTATTGACTTGAGTCTAGGGTGGGAAATGCAGCAGGGCCTGGCAGCTCCTCCTTTGTGAGCTGGGGGAGTGGTGTGTGATGTTTACATTTAGCCACTGATGCAAGCGCTTGGGTCAGTGGCTAAAAGTCATGTTAAACATCATGTGCCGCTCCCCTGTGATGCAGAGGAGGGTCATGAGAAGCGGCATGCAATGTTTAAAATGACTTTTAGCCACAGTTGACTTGCTTCAGTGGCTAAAAGTATTGACCCGAATATAAGCTGAGGGCCCCTTTTTTCAGCCCAAAATTAGGGCTGAAAAACTTGGCTTATACTCGAGTATATACAGTAAATAAATAAATAAATAAATAAATAAATAAATAAGCAAATAAATAAATAAATAAATAAATAAATAAATAAATAAATAAATAAATAAATAAATAAAAAGTTAGTCCTCTACTTTCTTCTGCCACCAATAGATCACATTCCACAACCACATGCACAATCGCAATAGATATATTTTCCTCCCATTCTTTACCAGCTACCATGGTCTTGTGTAAATTATTGGATTTCTGCTTCTCCATGGTGTATGAGTGTCCCTTGCCTTTTAAGACACATTGAGCGTGATGTGTGTTATCGGCAGACTTCCATTTTTCTTTGTTATGATTCAGTAACAGCCCAAGTGCAAAAACGTACAGAGACTTGTTTGCCTTTGCTCACGCTGCCGTCGAAGCCAGCGATTGTAATAGAAGCTTTGAAAATGCTTTCCTTGAAGTGTGATTTGTTTTGAACGCACAGACTTGCAGGCGGACCGCCTCTGTTGTGATCCTGTAACTGGAGAACAGCGTGGCAAACAAGCAGAGGTCCTGCCCCGTGTGGAAGGCTTCCCATTTGAATGACTACAAAATAATGCCGACCCAAAGAGTTTCGTTTGCAGGAGAGAAAGCATAATGGAACTCTTCCTTTGCCAGTCGGCAGTGAGAGGATTATTAAGTGGTACTTGTATGCTTGGCATGGAAAGCCAAAGCTATTCTTTAAGGATGACCAGTCCTTTCAAAAACAGACACGGAACCTAATAGCTGGGTGAGGGAGAGAAATTTACTAACGCTGTGCCGCAGTGGTGTACATCATGGATAAATTGTGCTTGCAGAAACCCAGTGATTGAGATCAAGTAGTGTTTTTTTTTTTTAAAAAAGGGATCTTTAATGTTGTTTCTTCTGAACATGTACATGGTCTGAATGCAACGTAGCAATTATTTATTTTATGCAAAGCTAGCTCATTGTCTACAATGTCTAGAGAGGGGTCCCAGGGGTCACTGGAGGCTCCCGAAGGCCTCCCAGTATCCCTGTAACCTAAGTTATTTTTAATGGTTCAAAATGTCCCCTTGCACCCTTTAGGTGTCAGATTTTTCAGAAGCCCAACACCCCCAGGGAGTGAACCATTTTTGGCTACTAGAAGGCACAAGGTTTTTTTGTTTGTTTCATTTTCTAATAGAAACATTTTTAAAGTTTTGTTTTGTTTTGTTTTAATGGCAGTGCCTATCCAGGTCCTCAGGCAGCTGGAGATGCAAGTTGAACCCAGGAGCAATTGCTTTTAAAGTAGGCATCCTACCATCGCAAGGAATACCCGCCTGTTTCTTATCTGCAAGGCTGAATTTGTGTATAGCATACTGCTTGTATAACTGTACTGTCCCATAGTGCTTAAAGTAGTCTCTGTTCATCAGTAATTTATGCAGGCGACACATTGCCCCCTAACCCCCCAAGCAAGCTAGGTACTCATTTTACTGACCTCAGAAGGATGGAAGTCTGAGTGAACCTTGAGCCTGCTAACTGGAATTGAGCACAGCTATAGCTGCAGTACTGCTGAGTTTAACGACTGTGCCATCAGGTCTGGCTTAACCATTCCAGTAACAAGACTGGTGGGGCAGGGAGGCCTTCTATCACTCTACCTCTGCTAGACTCCACTCTCTCATCGAAGAGGGGAGAACCTTAAAACAAGGTGTCCCTTTGGCCTTGGGCCTGAACACTGTCCATTATCTGTCACTTGAGCTTTCCTGGCATGAACAAGCATCCACTGGAACTCACATTAGATCTTTGGTTCCATCTAAAATCTAGATTGTTAGTGGGCTTAAGGAGAATCTAAAGCAGGGGTTTCCAAACTTTTTGCAAGGAGGGCCAGTTTTGGTGAGGTGAAAATGCGTGTGGGCCGACCATTCAGCCACATTTGGTCCCCGTGCTGGACTTTGGACAAGTCTCTATTACATGCAAGGAGGCGGGGACGACGCTGCAGCAACTGAGCCAGGGGCAGGGAGGCTGGGCAAGTTGCGGGGGGGGGGCAGATGGAGGCAGGGAGGGCAGGCAAACCATAAAATTGCAAGCTGGTGTCTCTATCCAGTATGGGGAGGGACCAGCTGGTGGGGAAGCATGACAGGCTGAGCCGGTGGGGAGAAGAGGCTGTGGGCCACTCGAAATTTGAAAACTGGCCACACTTGGCCCCGGGGCCTGACTTTGGACATGCCTGATCTAAAGCAAAGCAAAGCAAAGCAAAGCAAAGTGTTCTGCTAATCTACCACCCCATACAACTTCAAGTAGTCTCTTGGCGGTTTACAGTTTACAGTTTAATTACAGTATGCAGGCTACACATCCCCCCCCCCCACAGCAAGCTGGGTACTAATTTTACCAATGAACTGCAGGTGCAGAATTGATATGGGGATCTGGACTGGGGTCCAACTTGCACCAGGAACTCACCATGGTCAGAACAGAGATCAGGACAAATGGGTAGGATCCAATTTAGTTAACTTTTTGCCTGTTTTGCAAAATCTCTACTAAACCAGTTTGGTTGCCTTGGAGCATTCATTGTGCTCCTTTTGCATACAAAGCTGGTGGTTGTTGATCAACACTTCATCACCTAGGTGTGTCAAGAGAGATGAATTCTCTTGTGAATGTTGGTATTTTGTTTTATTTAGCTACAATTAGCATGCATATGAGCTTCAACTTTTTGACCCCATTTGCTTTTGAAAATGATGGCGCTTTACATTTCGTTCCCCAGATGTCTTCTCTCTTAATTAATCCATGCAACTCTCCCCACAGTTTTGAAACAAATTCTATTATCACCATTCAGTGTTGAGAGAAGAATTGTAATTGATCTTAACTGCGTATTCAGATTAATCTTATTATGAACTATAATTAACATACCTGACAAACTTAATTTGATGGCCCCCCAACTAAATTTTCCACTAAGTAGGTAATTTAATTGCTCTACAAATGTAAGGATCAATATCATTACAAGGTAAAAACGATGACATGATAATGGATTTCTGTTATTGATTCCCCCCCCCTCCCGAGTCACTTGCTTTTCGTGCATTAATTAAAAATGAAATATCAGATAAAATCTTGCCAGAGAAACGTTCCTAAAACATTGGGATTAGAAGAAAAGGATTCTCAGGCAGAGACCATGGCTGCCAGGAAAGTCAGAATCATAAACTACCCATTGCTTGTGTGTGTGTTTATGTCGTTACAAACGTTACCGACTCTTCGTGACCCCACATCCATGGAGTTTTCTTGGCAGGAATACTGGAGTGGTTTGCCAGTTCCTACTCCAGGTGCCTACAGCACCTGGTATTCCCTGGTGGTCTCCCATCCAAGTACTAACCAGGGCTGACTTCCGAAATCAGGTGAGATCAGATGTGCTTAGGGCATCTAGGCAGCTGCCCGTTGCTTAACTGGATGCAAATAAATGCCAAGGCAGTAATGAAGTTCCTACCTTGCCTCATTCACTCAAACCAAAGAGACAGTTCATCATCACCTTTTTTCAAAATGAATTGGGGTCAAAAATGTGAGCTAAATAATTTTGGTCTTAAATATGCAATGTATGAGGAAACTGGACTATATATTTAGCACATGTCTTGCAGAAGCGTTTCCACATGTGGGGAAAGATGTCTATTAGTCATAATGTGTATTTTTCTGTAACGATGTATCTTGCATGCTTGAGTGCTTTCTCTGGTGATTGAGTGTAATTGGTATGCCTGATTATTGAGGCAGGTAGCAGGAAAATGTGAGGAGTGAAGAGGAGAATGGCTGGAAAAGTAGATAGTGGCTAAAATCCTCTTATGTAGCTACGCAATAGGTACACCACTTGGAGAGGAACCGACTCAGGTCACACCACCAGCCCAGCTCACATGCAACTTGGAGGGTTGAAAGGCAGACATGGACTCAAATTGGAACCATTTTCTTTCTGAGTTGCATTTCAAGTCCCTAAAGCAGGGGTGTCCAAACTTTTTGCAAGAAGGGCCAGTTTTGGTGAGGTGAAAATGTGTGGGGGCCGACCATTCAGCCACATTTGGCCCCCGGGCCGGACTTTGGACAAGTCTCTATAACATGCAAGGAGGCGGGGAGGATGTTGCAGCAATAGAACTGGGGCGGGGGGGTAGGCTGGGCAGGTGGCTGGTGGAGATGGACAGAGGTAGGGAGGGCAGGCAAACCATAAAACTGCAAGCTGATGTCTGTACCCGGTATGGGGAGGGGGCAGCTGGTGGGGATGCATGACAGGCTGAGCCGGTGGGGAGAAGAGGCTGTGGGCCACTTGACATTTGAAAACAGGCCGCATTTGGCCCCCGGGCCTGACTTTGGACATGCCTGCCCTAAAGGATGGGCAGAACTGCCACCACTACCACTGCCACCGCCACCATCCCGAGAGGCCCCAGGCCCAGTTTCATTTTCAAGTGCTGGGCTGTTGACGCCACCCATACATGTGCCACTCAGCCGACTGGCACATGAGCAGAGGCAGGGTCTAGCTCCAGGAAAGGACAAAAGAAAATTTTTTTAACCTAGTGTGCTGTTAGTCTGTGGAACTCCCTGCCACAGGATCTGGTGATGGCATCTGTCCCGGATGCTTTCAAAAGGGGATTGGACAGATTCCTGGAGGACTTCAGTCACACTGAGGTGAGGCAGTTGAGTTCGTAGGTACTGGAAGCTTTTATGCCTCCATTCAGATCCTTCCAAAAAAAATTTCCTACACAGAAAATGGCATAGCGTTACCTGGAACTGCAGGTATAGTTCTGCATATTGGACAGCAACCTGCTGAGTAAACTTTCCACTTCCTTTGGAAACTTTTGGCTTAAACATCTTGGCCTATTAAAATAGAATTACAACGTTAAGTCATTTGTTGTGCTAGGATAGCAAACATACGGAGTTCACTTGAAAAGAGACAAGAATAATTAAGACACCAGATAAGCATCCATGCAACCTGGCTTCTGTTAATTTAAGCCCATGGTAGGTCATTCGTATATGCTGTGCTTTATTTTTAAAAGTTAAAGCCTACAGAAGGGCCTAATCTCCATAATGCAGGGAAACATGATTAAGATGGCTCCAGTTGAGAAGTTAGTTTTCAGCATCTTCATTGCTGCATGTTTATGGGGGATGAAAACATTTTACAATCTACAGCAGGGCACTGAGTGGCTCTACCACCAATTGGCCTTTTGCCCTCAATTTAAAAAGCGTTTCTTTCCAATCCGCACAGTCCATCAGCTCAAATGTGTATTAAAGCAATCGTTAGATATTGGAATGACTCGTATCAGGGGGATTTATCCGGAAATGGGCATGTACTTTCCTCTTACCGTTGTTTTAAAATACATGGAAGGAACACTGGAAAGGGATTAGCGGCTGTTTATTATGGAGAGGGTCTTGTAAGTCTGGAAATGTACCAGCTTCAGTTAGATAAGACAGTACCAGCAAATTGTGAATGGTACCCCATGATAACTTTTTCCCCACAGAGATGTTGTTGAAACGAATGGCCATCGCAAAATGTAGAAATATATTTCTGCAGAGTAATTTGATCAGGATTGGAGATGGGCATGAAACGAAAAACGAAACACCGTTTGGTCATTTCGTTAGGCAACAAATTATATCATGAGTGAGCAATGAGTGGCTTGAAAGGCTTCCGGATCAATAAGAATGCCCCCTCAGGGCAGGCATGTCCAAATTTCAGCCCTCCGGATGTTTTGGACCATAACTCCCACAGTCCTTTGCCATTGGAAATACAGGCTTGGAATTCTGGGAGTTGTGGTCCAAAAGATCAGGACGGACGAAGTTTGGACATAGAGTCTAGCCAAATGAATAGTTTGACCTGGCACAAGATTGATACCTATAAACCTATATCCTTTTTGCTGACACTACAGCAAAATAAACTTGTACCCTTGAAAATATGTTTGAAAATGAATGCTGATACAAATGCAGTTGCTTTAATCAAACATGCAAAGATGATTGAGAATATGCCTTTTCTTTGTGATGGTGTTTGTCACCTAAAAAGTCAATAGTGAGTTGCAAATTAGCAACTCTAAACATACGTTTGAATCTGGCTACTTATTTGGCAAGGCGGAGCAAGGCAATAGGTTTTGTCCAGAAAGTATGCTTTGCTCCAGTGTCAGTCCTTATGAACTAAACATGGACTGCTCAGTGTCCCATCTATCTTTGCCTGTCAGTACGGTCACTTGAATGATCCACAGCGGAGAAAACAAGATGTGAAGTAATGTTGTCTGCCTTAAGAGAAATTCATTCACAGATGCCTACTGTTATAAAAGGTGTGCTTAAGCTTAACTTCATGGCTGAAAGCTTGCAAGATAAATGTCTACCCAAGGATTCTAGCGCTCTTTGAGAATACTAACATGCAAGGAAAAAGATTTCCATACAGTCACCATGCATAATGAGGACATAGTAAGGCAGCAGACTGTAGATGCTCTTAGACAGATATGTTCTGTCATAGTTAGTTCTCCAAGTCACACCAAACCTACTGCTCATAAACAATGGTCTCCCGGGTTCTTAATTACTTTTCTATATTTGGCTTAGGAGGGTCTAATGGACCACCATAAATGGCTGGTTTGTGGCTTGAGACGTGGTTGGAAAAAATGCTTTGAAATACATTCTGCTAGGTTATTGAAGCTATAGAAAAATCCTTGATAAAAGCAGCAGCCTTGGTGGTGGAGGTGGGGTGTGATGTTTAAAATGTCTTTAAGCAACGGAGCCACCTTGGCTCCGTTGCTTAAAGTCATTTTAAACATTGAGTGCTGTTTCTCCTGACAGCCCCCCTCAGTGCGGGGGAGCGGCGTGCGATGCCTCCATGAGGCAAACCCTGGGCTCCAGCTGATGGCACTGGGGTGGGGAGAAAAACCTTTTGTTTCCCCACCCCAGTGCCAAGCAGCTGGAGCCTGGGGCTTGGGGAAGAGAGGGAAGGTTTTAAAAGCCCCGGCTTTTAAAACCTCCCCCCCCCCAAGTCCTTTAGAAGTACTACGCTCCCGCGATATAGCGGGGCCACAGTATATGAACCCCAAAAGGGTGGGGGACCACTTTATTCAAGTCCAAAATATACAGATGACTGAATGGAACCTCAACAGCAGCTCTCAAATGAAATATTACTAACTTGGACGGTTACTTCACGTCCTTCCTCGAGCCGAGGTGAACTTGCCTCCGTGTTGCTCCGTGTTGAAATCGGATCGAGAAGCGGATTGAAAAGATTCCCGACCTCCAGGACGGGAATCTCTCACCCCGCTTGGAGTGCAGTTCCGGGGGCATGTTCGGGGTGAACTTGGATTGACCCCACAAGGACGTGAGGTTCCGTTCCTTCGAACCGGTCTCCAGCGGGGCCGCGAACTGCAGCAAGAGGGACATGAAGTATCAGCCATAGTCATAAATTGATTTCAAGGGTCATCCCCCAGCCTTCATACAGATTTCATTCCATGAATATAACTCCTTCCTACCCCACTCGCCTCCATATTACTGCTTCTTTCCTTGGGATATAAAATGCTTTGGGGCCATCGTGAGCTACCTTGGGCAGGTGATGAAGCGTTCTCTCTTCTGTAATGAATGGCATAATTTTCTTGAATTTCTCCTAGTTCATTTGTCCCCACTGTCTGTAAAGGATATGCAGAAGAGTACTGGGGCCCTTCCATCTCTATCTGTTCATCAGTAATTAAGTCTGCACAGATACTGATGCGTTTTTAGGCAGATATCATCCAAGTCTTGACAAAGAACCGAAATTATTCACATAATTTATCACCCTGGCCATCTTGAATACTGATGAACGCACTCCTTGATTAGAATTGTCAAAAGGCATTCCCTCCCCCGCCCGGTCCTCCCAGGGAATATATATATATTTTCCCCTCAACAGATGTTGCTTTTCATACCAACAACAAAAGCATCTCTTCTGCTTCTTTCTTTGTACATTTTCCCAGGCCCTGAAGTAACATAACACAACAAATGTGCCTTTTACTCTCTCTTTCTTTCCACTGAATGCCGTTTGATAAAAGGAAGGCTCTTAACGTGTTAACACTTCTATCGTTTTTGTTTAATTTTAAAACAAACACATCCAAAAACAGAACCAATAAAGCCGCCATTCTCTCTCTCCACCTCCACTCACGCTGGCAGGAAGCCAAGAAATATGCTACCTTGTTTTTAGCTGCCTCAGTTCATCTCGAGGGGGATATGGTGGCACCATGAAATTTTAGAAGCGGAACAAAAGACCTCCAAGGGAGAAGTTACTTACTACCTTTCAACAAGGAGGCACATTAGCTCAGAAAGAGCATGATCCCAGGTTCAGTTCTAGGCATTTCCAATATAAATTATAAGGGAGCGGACAACCAGAGTGGTGTGCATCCTATAGACCTCTGTTAGCCAAAAGAGATAATACTGGCTAAATAGGCAAATGGTGGGAATGTAGAAGGCAACTTCCTAACGGACCCAAGTTTTTTGTTTGTTTGTTTGTTCACTATATTTCCTACATAATGTTTCCTGGAAGTGCTCCTGATGGACTAGGTTGCATGAACACTGCGTGAGGCTGTGTTTGAGGCTGCGTGACTAACTTCAGAGACAGCAATGACCCAACTTTGGGTTTTAGCTTGAACTTTCTTAATGCCAGTCAGGGCTGGTGGACGGTGTGGAGTGCTTCTTATTTGCCTGGGGATTGATGAAAGTGGTAGGCAGACTGTAACTGGGACTAAGTCCTCCACCCCTGTTGAGAAACAGAAACAGATTTTCAATATATACATGAATGGCTTCCCTGACTGTAGCTGTATGGTAAGGTATGTGGTGGCTCAGTGGACTAAGGCTCCAAAAACTGTTGGCTGCAAAGTTGGCAGCTCGGCGGTTCGAATCCCGGGTGTCACACAGCGGAGTGAGCTCCCGCTGATAACTCCAGCTCCTGCCAACCTAGCAGTTTGAAAGCATGGAAATGCAAGTAGATAAATAGGTATGTAAAAAGTGGGAAGGCAAAACAGTGTCTCCTTGCAGCCATGCTGGTCACGTGGCCATGGACATGCACAACACTGTCTCTTCACCTTGAATACGGATATGAGCACCGCCCCTAGAGTGGGACATGACTAGCACGCATGTGCGGGGGGAACTTTTACCTTATCTTTACGGTATCTAGGCTGGGAGATTATTTTGGCAACCACTGTTCCTAAACTGCTCTGAACAGACGAGATGTAAAATAATATTAAGATTAAAAATCCCATAATCCATGATTCTATAAAAATAAAACCTGTGAAATATTTGAAGCCTCACCAGGAAGCAAATAGAACAAAAGAGCAACACCCCTCACCAAAAAAAACCCACCAAATTTATTTCCTGTATGCCTCTTAACTGAGAAAAACAAGCAGTCATTATAGTTATGCCCATGACTGCATAATGATTACAAATATATAAAGACTTCATTAGCAAATGAATGAATCATTAAACAGTCATGAATATATTCAGCCATAATGGGAGCTTATGGCCACATGTTCGTCCCTATACAGTGACAGGAAAATATACTCCGAAGCCTTTTATACTGCAATTACGAAGCCTAGGCGGCATTCCCATCATGTTACCAATGCTGAGTACCAATGTCAACACGTTAACTAGGCACTCTTGAGGGCCCTCGCTGTGCGCCAAATAATATTTTATTAAACACATTTTGTTAAAGCGTTGCCACTTTTGTTAGGGCGGTTCTCCATGTAACGCCAAGAGAGGCGTTATCACTGAGGAAGAAGCTGTTGCTATGAGGGACACTTTTGAGGTTTTCCCACCAATGGAAAACAGAATGAAATTTATTTATTTATTTATTTATTTATTTATTTATTTATTTTTATACTGCCCGTCTTCTGAAGGAACTCCGGGCGGTGAACAACATCAACAAGTCAACAATTAAAAAATAAAAATAGTAATAATAACAATTAGAAAAAATATATCTAACAAGATGGTGGGATAAGATAGGGAAGAATTTAAATTAGATTAGATTAGATTAGATTAAGGGTCATCAAAGGCCTTGCGAAAGAGCCAGGTCTTCAAGCCTTTTTTGAAGGCTGGCAGAGACTGTGCAAGGCGCAACTCACTTGGGAAATGGTTCCAAAGCGAAGGACCAGCCACAGAGAAGGCTCGATTGCGGGTAGCTGCTTTACTAGCCTCCCTGGGCATGGCCACCCAAAGCGAGAGCACCTGTGACATTCTAGTAGGTCGGGCCTCAGTTGATCTCTGGAAGATTTGCTCTGCCAGGTATTCAGGTCCCAAGCCATGGAGGGTTTTGTAAATCAAAACCAGGACCTTGAATCTTATTCGGGATACAACAGGTAGCCAATGCAAGCGGACCAGAACTGGGGTGATGTGGTCATATCGACCCACACCAACCACCAGTCTGGCCGCTGCATTTTACACCCACTGAAGTCTCCGAACAAGAGTCAAGGGCAACCCCACGTAGAGAGCATTGCAATAGTCTATCCTCTATAGATGCCCAATGTGCCACTTCCGCCTGGAATGTTTGCCATTTCCTTTTCCACCCAGCCTCTTAAGCTACGAACGTCGCACGTCTCAAAACACAAGGCCTCTGGGTTGAGAGTGTCATAATCCACAGAATTGGCTGGTCAGAGGATGGAGGTGATGGTATTTGAGCTAGATTATAATAGGCAGATGCCTTACTCTGTGTGGGATAGTGAACAGAGTGCTGGAACCAGACTCTGGAGACGAGAGTTCAAATCCCCACTCAGCCATGGAAGCTCAGTGGTGGTGTAGAACTGGTAAAGCCAATCTTTAAATACCTCACTTACCTTAAGAGCCCTATTAGGATAACTGCAGGTCAGTTTTAACGATGGTGCACAACAAAAATTTATTTGTTTGCTTGTTTGACCTTTAAACAATTACCATCCCTCCTGGAGGGCACTCTGGGCAGTTGAGAACATGTTTCTCCCTTGCAAACTGTATGCAGTTGCTGGAACTAGTAATAGGTAAGCTCACACTCCCTTGAGATTTTTATTTAGGCCAAGTATTATCTTATTAAGCTCCCAATATGGAACGTGAGTAGAAAAGGCCAAGTTGTTCTACAAGTTTGAAGATTTTTTTTGTGGTCCAAATCTCAAAGTTGTCCGATCACTACCTGGGACACATGAAAGTTGGGTGTCCTTGAAATTGTCTGAAGTTCCCTAGGAAATTATCCCTGGGTTCTCATTTTCTATCTTTTTTAATAGCATAACAGCCGGTCTCTTCTGAATATTCCATGCATATGCTTTCCATAACATGGCTCTAAGTTCTGGAGCCATTTCCTCAGCTCACTCAAGGGCACCGTCTTTTGGATCACCACCAGAATCTTCAAATGTCAAGCTGTGGAAGAAGCTTTCCAAGCAAAGGCAAGGGGCTTGTTTGTGAATTCCTCTGGCAGCTCCAATTTGCCTTTAGGTCATTCATGTAGATGGCTTGCTAATGCTGATGGCTGTTTTATCCTCCTGGCACCATTCTGAACGTGTTTCGGACTCCAAAGATCCCATGCATTTCAATTTGGTTGCAAATACAGTAAAGTATGGCAGATAGTTAATGATGGGACTCATACATGTAGCTTTCTGGTTCGGGTTTTTGCTTCCCCTTGCCTGTACTTAAAATCAAAACAAAAACAAGCAAACAAAATCCACCACCACCCCTTTTTTTCATTTCAGCAGAATTAGTTGTCCAAAAACTACAGCCAAATGCAAGAGAAACCTGGAGAGCTGTTTTTCAGGCCCATTAAAGCCTTTCAGCATTGATGTTACACTGAATGTTAATAAGGTCCAGAAGATGCATTATACTCAGCTTGCATCACACAAAATGGCCACCACCTTGTTTTCCGAAACAATTCCAGATGTTGGTTCTTACCTCTAATTTAAACCATTTGGTGTGAATCAAGACGGCCCGCAGGGATGGAGCATTAGAGGATAAGAATCAACATCAAGCACTATGTTTCATTTTTACTCTAAGGTACACAGACGGGTGACTTTGTTGCAGTAGCGGATGGAGGAATTACGTTGTCATGCCACTACACAACTTTGTTATAAATACCTGGAGGGATGTATACAGACGGACGGACACAAGCACACAAGCACGCTGTTTCAGGGTTTCTTCTTTATGAGCCTATGGCCAGATCAATTGGCGTCCTGTTTTCTGAGATGTGGGAGCAAAACCAAGACTGAGAGGTGGGTCCTTGTGATGTCACAGTGGCAGGGTAGGCAAGGGTTAGGAGATGTGGATCCTTGCCAGAGCCTGATGATTATGTCAATTGGTGGAATCCATGGAAGTCTAGAATTTGACCCAGTATCATGGGGAGAGAAATCAGATTTCAAGCAGAAACCAGCTAATCAGGGAGTGGAATAAGCAACCCGGAACTATAGGGGAAATCATTTCAGGGCTGCTGGGCAAGAAATAAAATGTACCTAGCCACTGCTCGGACACATTCCCAGGGCCTGTGCAACAAGGAGGCTCATGAACAGCGATCGTGCTGTCCGCTAGTTGATGTGCTTCAAAGACACAATAGCACCAAATGCTTCCTTTCCCTGTCTGTGAAGATTCTGTCATCCAGGTCAGTTCATCTGGAAGTTGAGTCAAGGCAACTGGACTTCTTTTTCTTGAGAGATTGAAACGTTTCACTGCCCATGCAAACAGCTTTGTCAGTCTGAAGAAAGCTAGTTGTGACGCCTCCGTTTTATAGGTCACTTTGACCTCATGCCACCCTAGGCTCATTAGATGAACAATGGTCTGAATGGGATCGTTAGGTAGACAACAGTCTCAATAGCCTTAAGGTGAACAATGGCCTAAGAGATGCTGAAACCCATAAAGTATGGGTCGTTAGCTATGGGCTTGGGGGTGGAGGCATGAAGTATTTTTGATTTGTCTGGGTATTGTTGAAATCACTGCCTGGTAAGTAGCAGATAGATAAAGGTCACTCATTCAAAGATGAAGATGTACACATTAGACAGAGAAGACAGGGGGTTGAGAGAAGGGTGAGGGAAGCCATTTATGTGAGCATTGAAAGCCCCTCCCTCAACAGAGGTGGGGGGGGGCTCAGGCAGAGTAGCCATGCTACCCGAGGCATCTGACAGTCAGTGGCCAATGCACATGAAGGTACAACAGTTAACCACAGGGTAGGACCAACCATTCCCTGTGGGGTGCCATAGACTTCACACGCCGCCTTAGAAGGTTTGTTATACAATTTATACAAGCCTGATTTGGCCTACATTTCTTTCATATTGTGTTTATGGCCATGGCTCAAAAAGGATGAGTAATGGCTACGTTCGAGGGCACCTGGACAAGGACATTCAGATATCCTAGGACTGCATGTACCAGAAACCCTGACCACTAGCTATCCTGGCTAAGTATTCTGTGAGGGGTGACCAGATAGTAGTCGGGGATCCAAGTTTGAGAAGCAACTGGCTAAGGAGATCAATCCTCTGACTAAGCATAAAAAGCTAATTCCTACAGCAGGTGGTCTGAATTTGGCTCCATTGGGCAAGCCTAATGCATCATCTACAGCTTTCTACAACATTACATGTTCCCTACTGTCTAACAGGGATTGCACTTCACAACAATAAAGCATATGGACAAACACCATCCATAATACATGCCTTTTATATTGTGGAAGACACATCTAAAACAGAAGCCATCTGTAACAGTTATGAATGTTTGGCCATGCTTCTCGGCAGCTCCAAAATACTCAATGTTGAGTTTTCTTCTTCTTTTTTGCATTCTGTAGGTACATCCGGAACACTTCCTTTCTACCAAGAGTGTAGCTGAGAGCTGTTGCCCTCGCTCTAAATAAATGATAAATGTTCAGCAAACCAGGCCAATAGCCTGCGATAAACATTCCTAAACCCATTATTCTGCATAAAGAGTGCCAAATTCTGCATAAAGAGTGCCAAATTCTGCTCTCAATTATGCCGGCATAAATCCAAAATCAGGATTTGCTGGAGCCAGAATTCACGGCTGTAAATAATGTAAGAATCTGCCTTTGAGTGCCCTGGGGGGTGGGGTGGGGAGAGAGAGAAAAGGGAGGAAATAGATTAGAAATTGGCAGAAGACAATTCCCTAAACTGTTTCCCAGAGCTTTGCTGTCTTAGGTTCCGGAATCCATAAGAGTTGGAAAATATTTATGGCATCTTCTTACCATTACAATTGAAGGACATCAACTCCCTGACGTTTGCAGGTTGTCCGGATTGAGTATAAACTTATTCCTTTCACTTAGTGGTTTGGATTAAAATTGAAGTTCTTAATGGAATGGTTTTGCTAAGAACAGCCAGTCAAAGCCTTGCTTTGGGAGATTGACATGGCATGAGTCATATTAACATTGGTCAAAATCTTATAAATTGTATCAGCTGCCTTAATACAATTGGTGCAAACTTTGCTGTTATCCTGTTATTCGAGATATTTACTGTTGTCTCTTGAGTGACCCAACAGGGCACATTGTTGCAGGAAAATAGCCATTCTATCTTCTTACCTTGTGACAATTCCCCATTGATACTGGGGCTGTCAAAACGTTAAAGGATTTTGGCCATCATTTACACTTCCTTGCTAGAAAAAGCTGGATGAATTTGGGGGGAGGGGGAGGAACATTAAATATGAGATGAATTGACCCCATAAAGTCTTGAGTTTGCAAGAGTTCACCAGAGCTGCTAAAGATAACATATGATGGGTGTCATTCATTCCTGGGGTTGCCATAAGGTGCAGGTCAGTGATGGCAAACCTTTGGCACTCCAGATGTTTTGGACCACAACTCTCACAGTCCTTTGTCATTGGCAATCTAGGCTTGGAATTCTGGGAGTTGTGGTCCAAAACATCTGGAGTGCCAAAGGTTCACCACCAGTGGTGTAGGTGTTTTGATGGTACACAACAATAGAAACGTTTCGTTTTATCTTTTCATTGCTCCGAAGAACCTAGGTTTCCATTTATTCTCACATCTGTGGCAGACGTGGAGTCTCTTCCAAGAGCATCCACTCTAACACCTTTTCGAGCCAGTAAATAAATCAGCATGAACTACCAAACCAACGGTTCTCATGCCTATCTCTAGTTGGAGACCTTACTGTGGAATTAAATGTGGCGCTGCCTTTCCTTTGCCTGCTTTCCCCAGTGGTTAGTAGTTTTAATAGAACTTTTGAATATAGCGGATACCATAGTGTTATACTCCTATGAGGACCATATGGCAATATGGTGGATGGTTGGGTCCTGGTCTAGTAAAGCCTGCCCACATTCATTTCACTAGATAAGGGCTATAGTAATCCCCCACATATCGCGGGGGTTAGGGACCTGACCCAACCCGCAATAATTGAAAATCCAGAATGTGAGGATGCTGAGTCAGATCAGGACTGGGGGGGGGCATGGCACTGCCTTGAACACACCTCCAACAGGCTTCCCGGGCCCCAGAAGTGGTTTCTTGCAATCCGGAAGTCACTTCCGGTTTGTCGGAAGTTACCTCCAGTTTGTCGGAAACCACTTCTGGGGCTTCCGAAAGGCCCGGGAAGCCTGTCGGAGGCCCATTTGGGGCAGCCTGTCAGGTCTGGGTTTTAAGTGCAGTAGGCCTCAAACAAGCCCAAGCAGCTTACCCCAGGGGCCCTTGCCTTTCATATACTGCCGTCCCGCAATATACCGGGACCGCAGTATATGAACCGCAAAATGGCGGGGGACCACTGTATTAAGTTAGCAATGACTCACATTTCTCATTGGTTTTGACTAAGTTCTATCTGCTTTGTATGAGAGTTTGAGTTCCTTGTGGTTGAACTTTTGGAGTTGTTTTCACATATGTAGCATGGGTATCAGAAAAGAAAAGAGCCCTTTCATGGGAGCACTTAAGTCTCTCTGCCCTTGACAGTTTTGGTCTTAGTTTATGTATTATGATGCTCCGGCCTTCAATAATGGATTTAGGATTCCATGGGCAATGCTAGCCAATATCCCTTGTGGTTTCAGATAATGCCATTATGAGACTTTACAGTAACGCAGTAAAAGCGTGCGTGGCGGTTGTGATGACTTCTTGTAAGGCTTTCAAAAACACCAATAAAATATTAATATCAAAATCCCGACATAGCTTTAAAGAGACAAATCAATGAGAGCAAAGGAAAAGCGAGTTGGAAGACATGCCAATTCAACAGAAGTGTGATTTGCTACGAGAGCTGCATAAATTAATGCCTCTGCACGATGCCAAGCATTAGGCAAGAGAGAACATGAAGGAGCTGGAGGGAAAGGGTAGTGAAGCCCTCCAAAATGTGAGGTTATACCCAACTTTAGAGTCAACTGTAACTCACTGTTCCGGCTTAGGAATCTGGACAAGAAGAAATATAGGGAATATGCCTGGAGTACTGCAAAGCATTTTATGTGGCATTGCCTGGGAAAAGCCATCTGGAAAACTCAACAAGTTGGAAACAGTGTCGTTCCACTGTGGACCAGAGGTAAATATTGGGCATATGATACCCTATTAAATAACTCCACATTGTCTCTATTCTGAAAAAAACATTTCTATATGGTTTGGGACTTGGATAGCTGAGTAGGGTACAGAGATCACATTACACCCCTATTAAAAGTACCTACAGTAGATTTGCTCTCTCTCTCTCTCTCTCTCTCTCTCTCTCTCTCTCTCTCACACACACACACACACACACACACACACACACACACACAGAGAGAGAGAGAGAGAGAGAGAGAGAGAGGGGGGGCTCATCAACTTCAAATATTTTCCTCCCATTTGATTCCCGTTCTTCCTGGCCAAAAACTACCACCTGTGGAAGACTTGAGAGAATGAAGGGACAAATAAATCAATTCCTTTGAAAACTGACCAAACTAACTCCTGCCATAATAACAGAAATAAGGTGGAAGGAGGGGAAGAGATAGGCAGTAATGAAAAATAAGATTGTTAAGCAATTTTCCCCTTCTAAATTATGAATATTCATAAGTTTGAATGAAGTATAGACTCAGTTAACAGCACAGCATGGAATGCTAAACCAGAAGTAATTTAACACCTGTTTTGCTTCTGTGAGAATATTAAGGCACTTTATCTTAAATAGGCGAGGTGTCATTTTTCTTTCTTGTGCAAATGCTAATGAGTTATTTATTGTCCACCTGTTGCAACCATCTCTGCCCTTGTCAGTCATGTTTTACAGGCACACTGAACAAGCCTCAGTGCTTCCAAACAGGAAAGCAGATCAACCTTTGAATGAAAATATTATCAATGAATCTTTTAAAAAATGTGGAGGAAAAAATATAGAGTAAAGCATCAATACATAGCACACAAAGTTAAACACATCACAGAGTACATCCACTGCAAGTTTTTCCAAAAACATCTGGAAGTGAGAAATAAATACAACTCAAATGGCAAATAACCAAGATCAGAAACTAGAAAGGTAATTTTTTAAAAAAAGCAATTTGTTATGCAGTTCATTACAAAGACCAAAATAGTAATTACTTAATGTTAACTTTATCCATTTTTAGGGGATTGCTAAAGTACTTGCTATGTTTTTGTTTTGTTTTTGTTGTTGGGGGATGTAAAGTAATGGCATAACACCTAAAACTATCACTCAAAAAGTTACTAAAATGACCCCAAAATGGACTTTTAGCATGCTTCAGCCACAACTTATCCTGCATATTAACAGACCACTGTGGTTGAATGCATCAAGCAAAGTATGTCCACCATCTGTCACTCTTTCATTATCATTTTGAAAATGTCCCATGGATTTTTTTTGTTCTATCTCTTAAAAAAAGAATTTGAGTTGTCAAGGTACCAGATTATCCCACCTATTTCGATCCATCCAACTTCAAGCAGAGATGGAAACCCAAGGACAAAACAAGGGGAGAGGGAACACGTCAGTTCATCTGCTAGTGATTTAATGATGGAAGATAATCATACCTTTGGAAGGAAATAACAGAGTAGGAATGGTGGTGGTAAGAGCCTCCGAGCTAATTAGCTAGGTGCTAAGACCTTCTAGAACAGTGGTTCCCAACCTTCATAATGCCACGACCCTTTAATACAGTTCCTCATGTTGGGGTGACCCCCTTGCCCTGCTTGGAAGAGGCCACAAGCCCCCTTTGGCAGGCCACTGCTGCAGGTGCCATAGAGAACTTCCCTCTATATAGGTACTCTCAACCAATCGTAGCCTCGGGTGACACTGACTGACATCCCCGCCAACCTATCAACCTGTAACTTGCTCTTTCCCCCCTTCCTCCTCCAGACCCAAACTGTTTGTGCCTTTTTCTTCACTGGCTCATGGCGGCCCTTGTGAATTGGTTCTTTCGACCCCCAAAGGGGTCCTGACCCCCAGGTTGTGAACCACTGTTCTAGAAGAACCTGGAAGTGCTAAAACATCAAGATGGGTGAAAAATCCTGGGATGGCACTTATGAGACAGACCAGGGGTGGGTGGGGACAGGAGGAGATAAACCACCTGGATTATTGCAAATTTTTAGCACATTCACTTTTTCCCGTCTCCAAAATGCACAGAATTGCCAGAGGATTGGAAAATAGAATATTTTAATATTCCAACAAAGGGAATGCCTGCAGATATGGGACTGTTTGAACTCTTGCATCCCTTTTAAGGTATGAAAAGCCATACTGGATCAAAGCAAATACTTAATCCTCTTTTCCACAAGGTTCAGACAGTGGCCTCCAGAAAGGAGCCTCAGAAGCAGGACATGAGGACAAGAACATACAAAATAATGCAGGGCATGAGTCAAGTGGATAGAGGACGCTCTTCTCCCTCTCACAAAATACCAGAACTAGGGGACATCCACTCAAATTGAGGGCTGGGAGAGTAAGAACAGAAAAAAGAAATTTTTTTTTCACCCAGTGTGTTGTTAGTCTGTAGAACTCCCTGCCACAGGATGTGGTGATGGCATCTGGCCTGGATGCCTTCAAAAGGGGATTGGACAGATTCCTGGAGGAAAAGTCCATCTCAGGTTACAAACCATGATGGAGATGTGTAATCTCCAGGCTTAAAACCGTGATACTTCAAGGCCCAGATGCAGGGGAGTGGTATCAGGAGACAGAGATCTAGTCTCGTGCACTCCCAGAGGCATTTGTTGGGGCCACTGTGAGATACAGGAAGCTGGACTAGATGGGCCTTTGGCCTGATCCAGCATGGCTGTTCTTATGTTCTTATGTTCCCTAGACATTCTCCAAAGCCACCTACTCTATGTATATTTGTCTCCTTCCCATTCTATTTCTCAGGCCTCAGAAAGCCACATTTAAACTCTTTGATCCTTTTCTGTTACTTCTTACGACGGTTCAAAAGCAACTTATCAGTATTACTTGTTCTCTTGTTAAGAGTCGCTCGTTGCATTAGTTGTTGGACTGTTCATTGATCTCTGTTGCTTTCTGGTACTTTGAGGGGAAATCCCTTAGAACGAGAGATGGGCACGAATGGTCGATTTGGCAGTTTGTGCCAGTTTGTTTTTTGATTGAACAGTTCTGCCTCTGAGTGAGTGATTGCCAGAGAAGGTGGGGCTAGGAAACACCAATTGTGGTGGCTCAGTGGACTAAGGCTCCGAAACTGTTGACTACAAAGTTGGCAGTTTGGCGGTTCGAATCCTGGGTGTCACATAGCGGAGTGAGCTCCTGCTGATAACCACAGCTCCTGCCAGCCTAGCAGTTTGAAAGCATGTAAATGCAAGTAGATAAATAGGTACCGCTGTAAAAAGCGGTAAGGTAAAACAGTGTTTCCTTGCAGCCATGCCGGCCATCTGGCCATGGACTTGCACAACACTGGTTCTTTGGCTTGAGTACGGACATGAGCACTGCCCCTGGAGTTGGACACGACTAGCACACATGTGCGGGGGGGGGACCTTTACTTTTATCTTATACTGATTCTATAAGATGTGAACAATTTTATTTAAATCCGTATTGCAATGCTTTTACAACAGTTTTTAGAAACAACATTTAAAAGCAAGTATAGAATATAGTATGTCTGTGAAGATTCTCAGTCATCCAGGTGAAGTTAAGTCATGGCAACTGGACTTCTTTTCTTGAGAGAGCAAAACATTTTGCTGCTCACCCGAGCAGCTTCGTCAGACAGAAGGAGTAAATGCATTCTCTAGCTCAGTGGTTCCCAGTCTGTAGTTTCCAGATGTTCTTAGACTACAATTCTCAAAAGCCTTCCCCACAAGCTGTTCTGGCTAGAATTTCTGAGAATCTTAGTCCAAGAACATCTGGGGAGCCAAGGTTAGGAATTACTGCTCTAGTCTAGACCTTAATGCATCCTTTATATGTGCAAGTTCAACTGATTCTTCATTTCACAGCCTTCTTCCTCAGGTAGTTTTAGACAGGTCTTGTGCTGCCAGTATGGGTGAATGTGTATAAAATAACCTTTCCTAACAGAATTCGGTGAGAAGCAATCTCATAAGCTCAGAGGGAGTCGTACCGCTTCTTAAGTCACATACAGTCTGCAGCCATATGTAGCTTCTGTAGCTTCTTCCCTAACGAGGGATATAAACCACTCAACATTTAACTGTCAAAAGCCAAGAAGACATGGAAGTGTCTCCTGGGGCATTAAAATTCCACAATACTGCTGCTGTGTGTCCCCACCCCACCCCCGTTTATTCAACATGCTTTTATAGAAGCCAAGAGGAATGACTTTCCTTCCAGTTAATTAGAAGGAGAAGAGTAGACGAGAATAGAACACAGAAATATTAATTTGCGAATCATTAATCCTTGACACCTCCGGCACTGTTATATTTATTTTTGGCCCGATCTTATGCCTCAGGAAAAGGGAGCATGGGGACTGCAACATCCATCAGCCTTTGACAACACGGTGAATGTTGAAAGACGATGGGAACTGTAGTCCAGCCAAATTTTGGCCACATGTTTCCCACACCTGTTTACCTGGAAGCACGTTTCATCAGATTCAATGGCTTCCTTTCAATATTTTTTTTCAGCAGCCAGGGAGCCAGTGCAGCTTACCTCCATGGCTACTCTGCCTGCCGTGGATTCTGGGCATACAGAAAGGAAAAATGCTAGAATCTAATTCCCAGCATTCTTCACCATTACCTTTGCCATCTAGATCTCATGGGAGTTAGAAGGCTATACCTCTGGGTACTTGTCTAGTTCTGAGTAGAGACGGGGGGCATGAATCAGTTCATCTCGTCCCAATTCATAAATGCAGCAGCTCCCAAACTCCATCTCATCAGCTGATCAGCCACTCACCTGGCCCAACTTGCTTGATTTTTCCACCTCCTTGGCTAATCTCCCAGTCACAAGCAAGAGTGGAAGATCAGTCAACAGGGTGGGGCAGAGAAGCCTAAGCCAGTGGTGGTGAACCTTTGGCAATCCAAATGTTTTGGACCACAACTCCCACAGTCCTTGGTCATTGGCAATATAGGCTTGGAATTCTGAGAGCTGTAGTCCAATACATCTGGAGTGCTGAAGATTCACCGCCACTGGCCTAAGCTAATGCTGGGACTGGAAGATCAATTGAGGAGGTGCAGGAAGTTAATAGGCTTGGTCTGGTCAGTGGCTGATGGAGACAGAGGAGGGCACCCTCACCGCTGGTGTTGCCACCTTTACAAACTAGGACAGAGTGGGATGCACTGATTCATGCCCATCTCTAGTTTAGAGATATTTACAGAGCTGGTAAAAATTCTAGCTTGTTGAGGGACCAGGTCATTGGAGAGCTCTTAGCAGCACCTAACTCACAGATATTTGCATGGTGGGGAACAGCAAGTCTGCACCTATGCCTTAGTCAGCATTTCAGGCACTGCATTGCACGGGCAACCCATTCCCTCAATACTTCCTTGTCTCTCAAAATGTAGAGGCAGGCAGGTTGCATAAAAGGTGGTCAAAAGGAGGCATCACAGTTCATAGAACACATGTTTCCGAAGCACAACTTCCATGGTTCGATCCCTGGCATTCCCAGCGGAAGTGATCAGTAGGAAACAACCTTTGTCCAAGACCCTCAAAGCAGACAGTATTGCCCTAGAAAGGACCTGTACTTTAACTTGATGGAAGGCAAAGTCCCGCAGGTGAGGAGCAATCCTCTGGCCAGAAACCATGCTGGTGATGGGATTCTGCAAAGGGAAGTCCAAAGGAGTCGCCTTCCCAAATTCGAATGAAATGCAAACCAATCCAAGACTCTCGGCACTCCTGTTAATCTTCCACAACAGCCTTTCTACCCAGCCTGGTCTGACAAATAATCTCAGTGACTGGGAACAAGAGAATCTATCAGACCGGCTTTTCCCAACACGGGGATCTCCCAATGTGCTGAACTTGCAAATTCCATCAGCTACCAGGCTGTTCATCATGCTGTCTGGGGACAATAGGAGCTGGAATCCAACGTGGGCAGAGAGAAGTCTGCTTATTTATTGCACACTGCATTTGAACAGTGGTGATTGCTTCATAAAACACGGGCTGCTTGTCACCGGCATTGGCATGGCTTCCCTCCCTCTCGCCCTTCATATCTACCATTTTTGTCTATGGCAAATGAGTCTCTGCCATCCTTTCCTTGGTGCTTGAATAATCTCAGTGGATGCATTTTCTTCTCCTCTTCCAATTAATGACGCAGCTCAGCTGTGCTAATTTGACAGCTGCTCCTGCCTAACTAGCTTTCTGTCCTGAGTTCTTAATTCGAAAACTCCTCCTTGCTCAGTCAGTGTTGCTCGGGTTTTATGATCAGCCTGCAGCAAAAACAGCAAGGCTGGCGTCTTAATCCCTCAAAATAAAGCACCTTGCCAGTTTCCTGCACACAACTGACCTTCCTTCTGTAGCCAAATTCCATGGCTCAGTTAAGAAACAGAACACTATTCTCCTCTTTGTTCACGGCTGACTCTTTGGAATGAGAGATGTGACTACCACTTGAGGTCAGAGGTGGGACAGCTGTGGCCCTCCAGATGTTTCTGGACACTGGATAACCTGTTGATTTAGGCATCTGAATGCAGAGCTAGAGGATGACATTTCGTCAGACTGACGAAACTGCTACAATGAGTAGCGAAACGTTTCTCTCTCTCAAGAAAAGAAGTCCGGTTGCCATGACTCATCTTCCAGATAAACTCACCTGGATGCCTGAGAATCTTCACAGACATAAGGGGCCTAATATTCTCCAATAAAAACGTGGACTTTAGTCACCACACCATTCAGTTAAGAGAATTCTGAGTATATCACCAAACTACAAAGCTTTAAGACAAGAAGAAGAAGAAGAAGAAGAAGAAGAAGAAGAAGAAGAAGAAGAAGAAGAAGAAGAAGAAGAAGAAGAAGAAGAAAGAATAACTGGTAGGCTTAAGCAATCTGTGTCCCATCTGATCTGAACTGCACTTTGAAAGGGAATTGGTTCATCGATTTGCTTCTTCGCACCCCAGAGCAGAATCTGGCAGTTTTGCTTAGGTTTGTACTCGATACAAAACGCTCCAAATCAGGTTGATTTGGTTTGGAATTTGTGATTTGCCCAAATCTAGTCCACAGGTCTAATAAATGTGCATCACATCACACTTACCTGATGTCTCTAATTTCTGAGCTGAAGTCTGGCATTCACTAGTTCCAGCCATTTACCGGGCAACAGGTTTTATCACACCATTTAATTCCCAAAGAGGGGAAAAAAAGTGTTCTGATGAGAAAAAGGGTTTTTCTAGGCTCTGCTAAGTATTATGTGCTATTAAGTTGGAACCAATATATAGTGACCCTAATTGGGATATCAAGGTAAATAAGATGTTTAAAGAGTAATTTTATTAGTCTCCTCTTCATAATTTGACCACCCCATAATGGGCAATGGATAGGTGTAGATCATCTTAAAACTCCTTTGTGTTTTCAAGCTCATCCCAGTCCTTTCAAAAGCCACATTATTCTCCCTAAAAGAGAAGTTCGCCATGCCTACTATGAAGCAGGCGCTTCCTTTCAAAAGCTGAGTTGCGGAACCAAAGAAGACTCACCACCCAAAGGCACAGAGAAAAATAGAAGAGCCAGGAAGGTCTTATTGTCCAGAGTAGGTCCCAGGAAGTTTTAATACCCTTTTCTGTCTGGAAGAAATCCATACCTTGTCTTCAGGACAGGAGAAGCCCAGCATTTGAGAGCATATCACTGCTAGTAGATTGATCCAAACTCTGATTCTGATGGCTCACTGCAACTTCCATACACAAGACTCTAAACCAAGCCTAAATGGTCTTGAACTAAAACTTCCAGAAGCCTTCACCATTAGCTGTGCTGGCCAAGATTCCTGGAAAATGCAGTCCAAGAACATCTGGGGACCCCTGGTTGGAAACCACTGCTCTAAGCTATCTGTTTCTCATATAATCCAAGATGCACAATACATTTATTAATTTTAAGGACTATCAGGCTGCCACAGTATATTGAAAATGGCCCCCTGGGTAAGGGGCAAAGGCCTGTTTCAGGCCTCCCGTACTTACCCCAGGATTGGCGCTGCCCCGAACGGGACTGCGAGGGCCTCCCCAGGCCTTCTGGAGGCCCCAAAAGGGCTTCCCTGCGAACATGAAGTGCCTTCCAGATTACCAAAAACCATTTCTGAGGCTTGAGGGCCTGTCGGAGGCCTCAGAAATTATTTTTGGCAACCCAGAAGTCACTTTCAGTTTGCAGGGAGTCCTTTTTGGGGCCGCCGACAGGCCTGGGAAGGCCCTCACAGGCCCCTTTGGGGCAGCACCAGGCTGAGGGTAAGTACAAGGGTCCCCAGTTACCCCCCCCCCAGGCCTGACCCAACATGCATCCACATATCACGGATTTTCAATTATCGCAGGTCGGGTCAGGTCCCTAATCCCCGTGATAGGAGGGGAGTCACTGTATTTCAGAACAGAGGTTATATAGCGCTAACTGCCAGGGATGCTTTAGCTCCATATTCCTTCAGTGGCAAAGTTATATTGACAGCCTTTCCCCCCTTACTGTTCTATGGTCCTAAACTAGAAACTCTTAACCTCACCATGCAACTTCAACTGGCACCAATAATGGCCTCATTTCAGTGCCAAATTAAAGTATGGCGTTTGCCAAAGCTTCTGGGGTCCCGTCACAAGAGTTGGACTAGGCTGCAATTTTCCAGCATATACCCAATTTTTAGATTGCTTTGAACTGTTCTGTATTTGATGCTTTTAAAAAAATCTAATGAAGCTTTTAAGTCTGTACCGCTTTAAAAGTTCTTGAGATACATGGGACCAAACATTTAAATGGATCAAGACTCTTGGAGCATTAATCAGGCCAAAAGAAAGCAACGAACTCCCAAGATCAACACCCTCCATGTGTCAAGTGTGCAAAAATAACCACACATTGGAAATTGCTCTCAGGACCAAGGCCATAAGTATTTGTTGAGAGGTGCTAATGAATTAAATACGAGCTTTTAGCAACACATTGATCATCATTTGCGCGAAATAACCAGACAGGAAAAATCTCAGTGGCAAATCAGAAAGGGTGTTGAAAATGGTTTATTCAGGTTAATCCTTGTTAAACCAGGTAAATTTTTTCAACATATCCCAGTGGCCTCTTTCAAAGAAGAGCAGAAGGCAGGATGTGACTGGAATAGAATGAGAAAGGGCTCTGGCTGAATCCATTCATGAAGAGAGAGGTAGTAAAAACAAAGTGAAGGGACGATCCTAGGAAAGCGGACAAAACAGTTTCAAGTTTTCCTTTAAACATCTGTGTGATGTTGAGCCCTCTGCTGAGTGATCCAAACATTTGAGACTATTTAGTAACAAGAACCAATCCTGTCTGGCCCAGGAGGTGATTGAAATTCAGCTCCAGACCTACCGATCCCTTCCTGTTGCTGGAGGCAATGGTGCAGGGGGAAGCACTGCAAACTGGTAAACACCACAGGAAGAACGGTGCTGTAAAAAAGAGAGAGAAAACAGACTCCCCTGCTCATTTATTTTTTCTTTAACGTTGCTGTGATAGCTGGGTCAAAGAGTCACCAATTAAACCTGCCTCTTTTAAGCACCAATGAAACCTAACAAATGTCAGGGATGTACTGTAAAAGTCACACACGGAATCATTATTTGTTCATAATGTTCAGTGCGACAAATCTAGTACTATTACAATGAGTGTTCGGCAAAACCAGGGCATTGAGAAACACTAAGAATCCTGGCTAAATTCTTTCTTTTCACTTAAGTAGGGTACTTCATTTCAGTGAGACACCTGATGAAGAAATCTTGAAACCTTGCAAGATTCTGCACCTCCAGGCGATAACAAAACAAGGAGTGCATATTTTAAAAAATTATTCATCAGAGATGGTTACTTCATGTCCACTCTTGCCCTGGGAGGAAGTTCATTGCATGTTGATGTTGGTCACGGTCACATGGTCTTCTTCCGGTTCTGTCCCTGTTCCTGAGTATGCACCAGCGTGATTGATGATACCGGCATGACTGTTTCCGCACGTCCTCGTTCCGTGATGAGATGTGAAATTCCATGCCTTTGTTCTCTGTTGTTGTTTTTTTGCCCGACCTTTGGTTTTTTGATGTTTCTCCAAAGCCTTACTTTCAATGCGTTATGGAGCTAAGTTTGAGGCATTTGTCTTTTAATCTCTCTGCACTGCATTGCTGATTCCATAGGGAATGTACTGGCAAATGGCACTTCACCCTCCTGCCACTAGATGGAGAATGGCACGTTCTGTGATGAGCCTTACCTCACAGCCACTCATCTTGGAATGATAAGCATGATGAGCAGATTCCCAAGGCCAGGGAGGGGAATCTCTCATCCCGCTTAGATCACAGTTCAGGGGGCGTGGTCGGGTTGAACTCCCCTTGTCCCGCAATGGACGTGCGGTTAGATTTCTTCATACCGGTCCCTAGTGGGATCGCGAACAGCAATGAGATGGACGTGAAGTATCAGCCAGAGTTGTTGGCATACCTGTCAAGTCTCCCGAATTAGCGGGGAAATCACATTTTTAAGGCATCTTTCCCAACAATAGTATTTTCTGGTAAATTTCCCAAATTTTATAATTTAAAAAAATCCTTTCATGGCATGGGGTTGCTGCGTAGGCACCGCCATGTTGGGGTGGCTAATGAGCATGCTTGAAGGGGGTGCTTTGTTTGTGGGGTTTTTTGTGATCAGGAGGGGGAGGGGGCTCTTTGTTTATGTTTTTGTACGTGTGTTTTTGTTTGCGTGCGCACGCACGAATGTGCACACACACATTACATCTCCCCCCTCCTTTCCCAGCTGGGACCAGAGAAAATTTGACAGCTATGGTTGTTGGCTAATTAACAATCTTGATGCAAATTTCAATACATGGGTGGAGCGCCTTCTTTCACAAATTGACTTGCTTTCTTGCTTGTTTCTTTGCATGCTGACTAATAAGAGGACCTCATTTCTCCCTGGGGCTAGGAAAACTCAGCCTTTCTGCCTCCATTCTCCACCTGCATTTGGAAGCTACCCTGACTTTTCACCTATCACCCTTGCCAGATGAAAGATGGGAAGCAGCAACTCTGCAGCTTCCAGATGTTTTCAACCTCCATAGGCTGAGGAAATAAGCTTCTTTTTATTACTTTTTCATTTCCGTTTTCTTCTGTCAATTTTCATCTCCAAGACTGCTGGCTGTATTCACTAGAGTTAAGTGAGTCAAGTAGATTTTTTATGCTTTATAACTAAAGAAAGCCTCTTGAGCCTTGCTTCACGAAAGGGCCGCTAGGCTTTGGAGAGGGTGGAAATTTAGAAAAATAGAGAAAAGGGAGACTTCTACAGCTAAAAGGCTGGCCTTCCACTGTGCATTTTACTAGGAATGTAGGCATGTTTCCAGAACTCTCAACAAGAGTCACTGTGATTTGGGCAAATGGTGTGCCTGCCCTCTGAGGACCAGTTCCATTTAAATATGAAAAAAGTCATAACCAGTATGGTTGTGAAAATGCCTTTCTAGGCTGAGATTGTAGCTGAATTGGCATGGTTAAAAGTTGTTCAGCTCTCTCAAAACTGTCCTCAGAAAGGCACCAGGATTCTAAAAGGATAAGAGGTTCTGTCATGGGTTTTGCCATTTGCAGAAAACATTTTTGTATAAGGCTTGTAAAGTGATACAGTTTTTCACCATCATGGACCACAAGTATGGCAAGTAGAGGAGAGATGATTGATCATAAAGACACAAACAACCCATCATGGTACAGTGATTGAATGGCCCATGGCAGCGAAACTCTGCTCATGACCTGGGGTTCAATCCCAGGTAGCCGGCTCAAGGTTCATTTAGCGTTCCATCCTTCTAACGTTGGTAAAATGAGTATCCAACTCATTGGGTGTGGGTGTGGATGTAGCCTGAATAATTTAACTTGTAAACCACCCAAAGAATGCTTTAAGTACTATAGGGCAGTATATAAGCAGCTCACCTGGCTTCCCCGCACCCAATATCACTGCTTCTACTGATTTTTTAAGACCTTTAATTTTGTTGAAATGTGAAAAATAAACATAAAATTGTATAACATCCCCCCTTTTTTGGTAAAAGACATTCTCTTCCAGACATATAGCAAAGGCAGGCATATCATGGTCTCTTATTCTGGAATAGGTCCAGAAGCACTTTGAAGGCATGTGGAAATTTATTTTCAGTTCATTGTTGAAGGATTTTTCCAAAATTCTCAAGTCATATGTTTGGGATAAAATGGTATTAAAATGAAATGCAGGAGGAAACAAAACTAATTGGTTTTGCTATCTCTTGGCCAGTAAAACCAGTACATACTTCATTGACTGCAGATGAAATCAATAGTGAACTTTTGTGCATCCAACTTGCATTGAGTATTTATATTATCTGAACACTCAAGAACATTTTATGACATTGTTTGCCACAACCCCTGCAGTCACGACACGCCGTCATATATTTTGAAGGCTTTCCAGGGAAATATATACATTTAGCTGCCTTTCTAGGTCAGGTGCGTGGGAAAATAGCTTGTTTTAAACAACAGGGCTGAAAAGTAAAATTTAATGGCGGGAAAAATATGGTACTTTGAGAACAAATAGCCTAGAGACCTGAGGTATGAAGTTGTCGATGAACGTTTTGTGAGAAATACCTTTGTCACCAAAGAAGAAGAAATAAAGACCCATAATTTTTAATAAGACACTAACCTCCCAAGAGATGGCGAACACTTTTCCATTTTTGTTTGTGTTTTTATGCAGTGCCATTGTGACGGTTACTTCACGTCCACTCTCGTTCCGGGAGGAGGTTCGTTGCGTGTTGATGTCAGTTACAGTCACGTGGTCTTCTTGCGGTTCTGTCCCTGTTCCCTTGTACACACGGGCATGAGGGATGATACCGGCATGACTGTTACCACACGTCCTTGTTCCGTGATGAGATGTGAAATTCTATGCCTTTGTTCTCCGTGTTTTTTTTTCCGGCCCAACCTTCCGTTTTTCAATATTTTGATTCTCTGAAGCCTTGCCTTCAATGCATTACAGAGCTGAGTTTGAGGCATTTGTCTTTTAATCTATCTGCACTGCGTTGCTTACTCCATAGGGAATGTACTGGCGAATGGCAGTTCGCACTCCTGCCACTAGATGGATAATGGCACGTTGCAGGAGGAGACTGACCTCACGGGCTCTCGTATCAGAACGAGAAGCGAGATGAGGAGATTCCCGAGGCCAGGGAAGGGAATCTGTCACCCCGCTTAAATCGCAGTTCAGGGTGTGTGGTCGGGATGAACTCCCTTCGTCCCACAATGGATGTGCGGTTAGATTTCTTCGTACCAGTCCCCAGCGGGAACATGAACAGCGATGAGATGGACATGAAGTATCAACCTGTGTTGCTAACTGCTGCTGACGGGATCCAGTTTTTACAATGAACAGACTCACTCAGAAGGAGCTGACAGCTCCACAGCCTCTTACATCTTGCAGGAGAACATGAGAATACTCATGTTTCTTTATAACTGAGATAATACAACACATCAAGGACAGTTATGTGATTCCCTACCTTCTGACAGTTACAACTCCTTATGCTCCACTCCACTTTTGGTTCATTTATTCTGCAATTTCTGGCCCTATGTTGTGGGAAGGGGGAAAAGGCTCTTTTTTACTTTGATAGAATAATTTATCCAAATGGACACACATTTAGAATGGAGATTTAAATTTAATGGCATGTCACGAACTTGGATCCACTTTGAAATTCTCCATACAAACAGGGGGTGAATCATACAGAGATCTTGTAGAGAAACTTAACATGTCATTTGGAGGTTTCCAAGTCACGTGTCCTGATTCAGGCAACACAGGAATGGAACAACTATAAATGACCAAGAACCAGAATTAGCCCTGTAGAATGCTTCTGGACTACACATTGCACCAGCTTGATACTTCTTTAAAAGCCACGACTCTGTCTTTTGACATCCTGGGGGTTAAAATCCGATGAGGAAGCATGCTGCGACATCATCTGTGCTAGATCTGTGATGCTGCCCAATCAGGAGCTGTACAGGGACAGGCATCATCCCACCTCCCTCTCTGATTGGCCAGCAGCACGAAGTAGGAAAGATTATTTTAACCTTGTGCAAGATAGAGAAAAGTAAAGCAATTGGATCTGCGTGTATCTGCCAGTTCCGAGGACCACCTGGGCTCACGTGGTTTGTTTTGTAAACTACTGGTTCCAAGACGAAATGCCCATCCCTAGTGGTGGTTATAGTCCAACAACAAGCAGCAGGCTGTCCACCCCCTTCCCTGCTTTGCAAGATTCCTCTCCAAGATATTCTTCTTTGTCTCTCCTAAAGAAACTACAACAGGGTCATGCGGTTTGCTCACAGATCCTTCAAACACCCAAAGTGGGCATGCTTAAACTATGACACTGATGTGTTTGGATTCAAGCACAAATAGAACAGAGCAAGGTCTAGAATTGGGAGGGTGCTTTCTATGCAAATGGTGTTTCTACCAAGAAGGGATCAAGGTTAAGATCCAGGAAACCTGCATTATTTATAAAGAAAGGGGGTGATCAACTTAGACCAAAGAAACAAAGTGTTTGCACTTTTCTCTGCCCTTCTCTCAAAGTAGTCTCATGTACAAAATGCTCAACCATATGGAAAATGCTCGAGAGAGGTCACCATGTTGGTTGCAGGGTTGTGGGTATTGCTTTCAACCAAATGTGTTCCTTTTTGTTGGTTCCCAGTAGAAAACCTGAGACGTTCTGTATGCAAAACATGTCCTTTCATCACTTAACTGAATGGCACCCCCTAAAATAGGCTAGATTTATATATTAAAAACCATGTCTTTGTTATATTTGTCATGTTGGCCCATGGAGCTCTTACCATTTTCAAAATCCTTTTATACACACACACACACACACACACACACACACACACACACACACACACACACACACACACACATTAATTTCTTATCAATATTCTTTTATGCAAGACATCACTCTGTATATAAGAAGCTGGTGCACTCATCAAGAAATCTCATACCCACCAATATGGACCACCTTTGCTCTTCCCGGGTAAGTAGAGGTAAAGAAATTGTTTTACAAACACCAAAATTGGGTGATAAAATAGCGGTGTGTCTTTGTTTTTCAAAAGTTTCTTCTTCCTCGAAGCAGTGGAGATTAAATCTGTTCTGATGGAAAGCTGGAAAAAAGCAAAGTTCTTTGTTCTCAGCTCAAAAGGCGGCGGGGGGGGGGGGGTTCCGAGACTGGCGGGCAAAGAAAGAGAGGAAAATGTGAGGCTTTTGTTAAGCTGTTAAGTGAAATGGCCCAGGGAAACAAGCTTTTAAAAAGACTGCTGAATATTCACATGGTGTTATGGTGGAAGACAGCTCCTGCCTCGCTGCCCCACCCAAAGATACTGGTGCCATCCTGTTACATGATAAACTCTGGGGAAAGATGATGCATGGTAAAATTGCCTCCACCAAGAGAGATCCTCTTCCTCCTCCTCTTTTGTGGCATTTTTCCGAAGATGAAGGGTCTACTTTTTGGATCCTGAAACTCCACTTGGCCCAATCAACAGATTCTTCAGGCTGCAGGTCAACAATTCACATGTCCTTATTGACAGTGTCCTGCCATCTCTGGTTTGGTCACCCGTGTGGCCACCAGCCATCAGTCATTACAGTTTACAGGTGGTATGAATTTTGGGCTGCTCTGAGGACATGTCCATGCCTATAGATGTCTTTCTCTCATCTTCTCCGTAATGAACATCACACCTAGAGCCCTACTGCACGTAGGTTTTGAATTGCCTTTTGCTTAAAGTCAAATCGCCTTAAAAATCACTTACCACATTTCCAATCGCTTTTTCCGGAGAGTGCCCTTGGCCACACCCCTTTTCGGCCACTGAAGAGCTGCAAAAATGGCACCAGTTGTTCTGCATCCTTTAACAAAACTACTTTGGTCGGTGGTGAGTTGGACAATTGTTATGGATGTGCTGGTCCAGAATTTTTTCAAAGATCTTCATAGTGTGGGACAGGAGGCAGACTGACCAATAGCTGGCACAATCTGCTAGGCCATTCTTGTTTTTGAATAGAGAGACTTTCATGCTCATTGACCACTCAGTTGGTACTCAGCTGTGATTCGTTACAACATTGAATAACTCTGTCCGCCAAGTTTTCTCTGTGTTTTGGAGTTCCTGTACTTTCCATAAATCAGCAAGCAGATCATCACATCTGGAGGTCTTCATATTCTTTATACTATCTACTTCACTGGTGAGTTCTGTGGTAGTAATGGGCAGTAATTGGTCTATAGGTAGTTGTGCCTTCATAGATTGTTTGATGCAGAAATTCATTGTTGGAGATTTCATTGAAATGGTCTCACTATCGTTGCAGGGTTTCGTGTTTACCTTGGAGTCTTGTGCTATCCTTATCTTTTATGCATATATACCGCTCAGTGTCCTGGGCAGTCACTCTTATATTTCCAATCACCATGTGTGGGTATGAGAGGTGGACACTTAAAAAGCTGACTGGGGGGGGGGAGGGATTCATTTGACATATGGTGCAGGAGGAGAGCTTTGTGGATCCTCTGAATGGCCAGAAATATGAGCAAGTGGCTTCTGGTTCAATTCAAGCTTAACTATCTCTAGAGCAGGTATGTCCAAACTTCGGCCCTCCAGATGTTTTGGACAGCAACTCCCACAGTCCTTTGCCATTGGCAATCTAAGCTTAGAATTCTGGGAGTTGTGGTCCAAAAACATCAGGAGGGTCAAAGTTTTGACATGCCTGCTCTAGAGGCAGAAATGTTGAAAACAAGGCTGTCCAGTGTTGGACACTTCATGAGAAGACAGGATTCTTTGGAAAAAATAAGAATGCTGGGGATGACCAAATATGAGATTGACCAACTCCCTAAAGGAAGCTTAAGTCTGTGGCAGCTAAGCAGAGGTGTCAAGGACAGGACATTTTGAAAACTGTGCATTGATAGAGTCACCGGAAGTCACAAGTGACTTGATAGCGCATAACAATAACAATGTGCTCATGTCATGAATATATATTTACACCCCAATAGAAGTCTCCATGTCGTCTTGTTATCTGAAATAAAGAATTCATGGGTTTTAACTGTATTTTGGACCATTTGAACATGTCTGTGTGCACGCACCTCCTTTTTAAAGGACAGCGGGCTCATTTTAGCAAAAAAAGCTGTGATCTCTAGCCTTTTTTCCCATTTATTTGTCACTGACCCCTTTGTTACACTTTATTAGAGGGATAGCTTTGGGTCCTGTCTTTAATACTTTCTCTCTTAAAACATTTTTGATCTTCCGTTATCTTTGATGTCAGCTTCAAAGAGATTTTTGTCTTCCCCCCCCCATCAACCCGCTGAAATGCTTTAGTGAGGGACACCATCAACATAATATTGTTGTGAAGATGGTGCATGCATGGGACTGGGGCAGAAATAGTTATAGGCAATCATACAAGATTCCATTTTGGTTCAAATTGCAGCAAAAAAATCCATGATGAGTGTGTAACTGGGTGCATTAATACTATGGCTGCAACAAACATTCAAGAAATTCCTCATTGTCATGAATGTTGGGAAGGTAGAACCTTATGGAATAAGGTTTGTGAGGAGAGTCAAGACACATTAAAAGTTAATATTGAAAATAGCATTATTACTCATAAAAGAAAACAATGATTTGCATCAATATAATAATAAAAATCAGACTATTCTAATTAATGACATATAGACTGCAGAAATCAAGTTTTAGAAAAGGAGAGCTGAAAATTAATAGATTTAATGAGATATTGGATGAATTTATAAATGCTACATTGGGTAAAGGAAAAGGGAGAATGCAAAACAAATATTATATATAGTTTTGGAAGTGATATGGGGACAGTTAAAGAATGGAATGAGCATCAGGTTCTTAAGTGGGAGAGAGAGAGAGAGAGAGAGAGAGAGAGAGAGAGAGAGAGAGAGAGAGAGAGAGAGAGAGAGATTTGGTAGAATTGGTGGTTAATTTCCAGTGGACACCTGCACATAACCCTTCTAGATTTCTGGAGAATTTGCCTTAAAATCACAGCCAGGTCAGGAAAGTCCAACATTCATCAGCTTGGAAAGGTTATTTGAATGTGACTTTCAGGTCAGTCACCATTCATCAAGAGGCACATCTGATGTGGTGCATCAGTTAATGAAGCTTCTAGTTATACAGTCTTAAGTCATTGAGGTCTTACCAGTATGCACAGTCTTCAAGTGTGATAGTTTGAAGAATGGCCTCCTTATCCCTTCCCCTCAAATTTCCCAGTGAAGGAATGTGTAACTTCAGAAGAAGGGTTCTAGGTTTCTTGTCATGTCGTGGAAGAGGTGTAGTCTAAGTGATTGGCATCTAGCCTGGATGCCTTCAAAAGGGGATTGGACAGATTCCTGGAGGAGAAGTCCATCACAGGTTACAAACCATGATAGAGATGTAGAAATGTAGAAATGTATAAAACCAGGGTACTTCAAGGGCCAGATGCAAGGGAGTGGTAGCAGGAGACAGATATCTAGTCTCATGCACTCCCAGAGGCATTTGGTGGGGCCATTGTGAGATACAGGAAGCTGAACGAGATGGGCCTTTGGTCTGATCCAGCATGGCTCTTCTCATGTTCTTATGTTCTTATCCTGTAACACAGAGAGTCCCATATAAGTTCCAGCCTTGCAACCCAGCCATCTCTGTAAACATGGAAAGGCGTGCATCTCAGATTACATAGGTGAAACAACTTGCTCCATCCTCCAGACAGCTGCCTTCCACCCATCCAAATGATGCACCTGCTCTCCATGGTCATGAGCTGTGAAGCCAAGCACATGTCAAAGCCGGTCACTCTTTTTCTCCGTAGAGAGCAACAGAGGAAAACAGCTCCCTTGATTGCCTTCTGCTTGACCTGCCATTAAAGCAGCGGAGGTGGGAAAGGCAAGAATTAAGTGTTAGTAGAAGGGCTGGGTGCATTATTGGCTTGACGCTCATCTGTTCTTGCCGCTTCAACGGGCCAGACTGTTGCAATTCATTAGCTCATCTCTCTATCCATATCTGCCATTGGGCTTTAATGTGACAAATATATTAGCTGGGGAGTCGGGAAAACATAATGAAGATAGCATAAGGTGTCCTAATTGGACTACATAAACGGGAGATTCCCGGGGTCTCTGTATAGGCATAATAACAAGGGGCTTCTCTTTTGTCCTTCAGTTACACAGTCCAGTCCTCTGCGTAACTAGAGGGCTGAAAGTGCACCTTTGCTGACTAGCTGCTTTCCTAAGCCAGCTCAGGTAAAATAAATAGATGCTTCTACTGTTTCATTGCCGACTACAATATATACCCAATAAGTGCTTCAAACAAGAACATGGAAAGATAATCAAATCCTCTTCTTCTTTCTAATAAGGCATTGTGTTTGATGGCTAGGAAAGCAAACAGCTGCCTGTGGAACAGACTGGCAAGAAAAAAAACATAATCGTCTCTGGTACCACGGGGTTTTCTTTTAATGAAAGTTGGCTTTTCTCTTCTTCTAATTCCCCTGATGGACACCTCGGCAGTTCTTTGGATCAGCTCTGTTGATTTTCATCTGCTCACCTGTTGACTGGCAGCTGAATGGAAACACAAAAGGAAAACAACCACCACCAACAAAAACAACAAAATGAGCAAATTCCACTGTCCGGCTCGAAGCATTGGATACTGCCAATTGATGAATGTGAGTGAACAAAGTTTGTAATGGGAAGAAGGCAGGGGGAGAGAGGTTGGTAGGAACAATGCCACATTCCAGCTACAGCAAAGAGTCTTGGGACGTTCCCCGTCTTGATACCAAAAGTCAAAATGATCTTTGCATGACCTAGAAAAGCATAGCCAGAAGTGTTTTCGAGAACAACACGCCTCTTCCAGGTGCGGTGGTTTCCTAGACAGAAAGCATTCTTAATTCAGAACCCACCTCTTTAGACTTGACCTTCATGCTCCCCAGTATCTGCTCACAAGCAATCACACTGGATGACTGAGCGATGATGGAACGCCAGGATCAAAATAAAAATATCTGCCAGAAGACTACATGTTGAAGATACAGTACTCCATTCTTCAGGAAAGAAGCAGATGATGACTTGCACCCCAGCGACGAAAAAGTCATCCGTTGCATTCTTGCTAGCAAAGTGGGCTCCCAACCTTGGGTAACCCAAGTGTTCTTTGACTGCAGCTCCCAGAAATCCTGGTCAGTGCAGGCTGTGGTGAAGGTTTCTGGGAATTGCCCAAGGAAACCCTAATTTTGGTTTGGCTTGGGGCTATCCAAGGTTCTGGAATGCCAGCTATTCTTGCCCTGCTCAAGTTGTCTTCTAGTTTCTACTCTTGCTAATCTGCTCATAGATGGTTACTTCACATCTGTTCTCATCCCGGAAGGAAGTTTGTTGCATGTTGATGTCAGTTGCGGTCACGTGGTCTTCTTCTGGTTCTGTCCCTGTTCCCATGTATGCACGGGCGTGATGGATGATACTGGCATGACTGTTACCGCACGTCTTCATTCCATGATGAGATGTGAAATTCCATGCCTTTGTTCTCCATTTTTTTTCAGCCCAACCTTCCGTTTTTTGATGTTTCGATTCTCCGAAGCCTTGCCTTCAATGCGTTACGGAGCTAAGTTTCAGGCATTTGTCTTTTAATCTCCATAGGGAATGTACTGGTGAATGGCACTTCACACTCCTGCCACTAGATGGAGAATGGCATGTTCTGTGACGAGCCTTACCTCACAGGCACTCGTCTCAGAACAAGAAGTGTGATGAGCAGATTCCCGAGGCCAGGGAGGGGAATCTCTCATCCCGCTTAAATCACAGTTCAGGGGGCGTTGTTGGGACGAACTCCCCTCGCCCCGCAATGGACGTGCGGTTAGATTACTTCATACTGTGAACACCGATGAGATTGACGTGAAGTATCAGCCATAGAGACCATAAAAAAGACAGAGGGACACTTTTCCCCCTATCCCAGTGCCCAGGATTAAAGCACAGCCAACCTCCATCATTAGCTTGAACGAAAAACTATAGTAGTCATACATTTTGTATTCTGCCTGGGCATCCCTGGGTCAGAACAATGCATTTCAATCCAGGAGGGTTGCCTAATGACAAATGGTGGAGGTAGACTCCAGAAGCAAAGCAAAGGACGGGACAATTAATATTTTACAGCCCTGCGACAAATTTACTAACTTTCAACGGCAAATGACTCCATATATTGTCTGACGTTCAGAGCCAAAATATTAAGTGGGCATTACAGATGGCAATTTGTATGATTTTGGAAGTGATGATGGATGGTTGTAATCTAGCTGGAAAAAGAGAGCTAATTAATTATTGTGCACTCAGAGAGAGCATTAAGTGGAAGACAGTGGAAGCCTGTAGCATCACCTGTGATGAGTGATAAATGATTTGTACTCCAGCATTTCAGAGACAGGCGCTCCAAGCACTTATCTGTTCATAGAGGACAAAGCTCCCTATGGTAATGGAGCTGCATGCGACAGAAGTCCTGCTGGTTACCTTTGCAAGGTGCTTTTGAAGGGCCTTGGATGTGTACCACGAAATGCAGCCACTGCTAGTCCCTTTGCAGTCATCAGTATACAAGGAGTGACACATTCTGCGAATAAAATCATCAATCCGTTCAATCATGTGTTGACCACAGCTCCACGGTGGCAAAACTGTAGTCTTCCAGATGTTCCATGAAGGATAGTGTTGATCATCCTTCATCCATGGTTAAGCAGAGAGGGCTAGATGGGGATAAGAGCCCAACCACATCTGGAGGTCCACCGATTTCCACCTGTACACCAACAGATAGTTCCTGTAGAGAGTGAGGCTGTGTTCACACTGCGGAAATGGCCATTCTTTATCCCACAATTTTCTCCTTTTGGTATGTTGTATGATCTTATCATGTCTCTGAAGATTCTCAGTTATCTCGGTGAGGATATCTGGAAGCTGAGTCATGGGGAGTTCTTTTCTAGAGACATTAACACATTTCGCTACTCATCCAAGCAGCTTCATCAGTTTGAGGAAAGCTAGTGGTGAGGCCTCCAATTTATAGTTCACAACCTATGCAACCCTACTTAGTGGGTGTTGAGCATGGTTGCATAGGTGGGATTTTCACATGCTCTAGAGCACTGGTTCTCAACCTGTAGGTCCCCAGATGTTCCTGAACTGCAACTCCCAGAAGCCTCCATCACTCGCCGTGCTGGAAGGGGTTTCTGGGAGTTGCAGTCCAGGAACATCTGGGGACCCACAGGTTGAGAACCACTGCTCTAGACCATAGTACATCTAATGAGGCTATTCAGGCCACTGTCCACCTAATGATTCTATTCAAACCAGGGTGATGTGAAATCAAGGTGAACTATACATTGGAGGCCTCGCCACTAACTTTCCTCAGACTGACAAATCTGCTTGGAGGAATAGTGAAACATTTTGATCTCTCAAGAAAAGAAGTCCCGTTGCCATGACTCAACTTCCTGATGATCTTATCATGTGATCACTATACGGTTTTAAGAGTTCAGATGCACGTAGTCCCATGTAGCCAGAACTATGTTAAGCTTTCATCAGTCATAACTGTGTTGGTGCACCACCAAATCTCTCTCTCTCTCTCTCTCTCTCTCTCTCTCTCTCTCTCTCTCTCTCTCTCTCTCTCTGTGTGTGTGTGTGTGTGTTTGTGTGAGGATACAATGAATGCTACCATTAAAAACTGAAGTTGGCTTTTAATGTGATCGAACAGATAAATGAAGTGTGTGTGTGTGTGTGTGTGTGTGTGTATGTGTGTGTGTTTCATTACAGTCATGACTGACTCTTTGTGACTCCATGTCCATGGAGTTTTCCTGGCAGGAATACTGGAGTGGTTGGCCAGTTCCACAGACCTTCAATCCTTCACTGATATCAGAAGCTTCGTATCCACACAGAGGATATTTAGCCAATCAACAACCTAGCATGATGCAGTTTGGAAGCTTTCCATGCTTTGTCCATGCAAGGCCACCTCTGGAAAGGATAGGGGTCTTCCCCTCTTTGACTTGCCCACAGCAGCAGCAGCAGTCGCTGTTCTTACTACCAAGCTACTTCATCATAAGCTGCCACCCCAGAACATACAAATCAATGCTGAGATATGGTGTTCCATTATCCTACTAAGCTCCCTGGTTGGTCCCTGGGTGGCATTTTATAAGTCGCTTTCCCTACATGTTTTACACTGAAATATCAATTAAACCCATCATGTTACAGCTTTGCATTGAACGAACTCACACTTGTTTTTCTTTGCAGGATGTACTAATTAATGTGACTTCGGGGGGGACTACCATTGCAAGGCAATTAGCAGAAAGGGTGAGATGGGTGTTTAAGTCTGACTGCACTGCTTTCTCTCTGCTCCCACAATCCCAGTCAGGCTTGTTTCAGTGCAAGCAAATATTTATGGAATGATTAATTTATAAGGAAGGCACCATATCCTGCCACTCCCCAAGCTCTCCAAGATAAATAATACAGACATAGTAAAGGCCAACTGTGTTATATTAATAATTGACATTTGCCTGCTTCATGGGTTGGCTGTAATGTATTTATTGCATGTTGCTGGCGTCCAGTTAGAGAGCAGCTCAAAAGAATCAATAGCTTTTGCTACATTTTGGTCATCATTCTTTTTCTCACATTTTACAAATTCCCAGACATCCTTACCTCTCTTCCTCCATTAAATGCGTTCAAACTGATCTCAGGGTGGTCATTCCAATAGGTATAAAAGATTCCATAGAGAGTTAAGAAAGCTGACTAGTAGCAAACATTCATACAAAGACAAAGGGCATGGGAAATTATGAACATGACAATTGTGCAGGATATTGCCCAAACTCTCACTAGTCCAGTATTCTAGCCACACATCGGTCCACCTGCTGACTATGGAAAACCCACCTGGATGACATAAGGTCATCTCATATTTCTTAGCATACAACCTCTGAAACTTCTATCTTCAGTTAACTGCTAGATATTGATGTGTCAATGCACCGTGAATGTATCTCACATATTTTTCAAACTGGCCAAGTTAGCAGCCACCTCAGGACCTTGTGCCAGTGAGTTCCACGGTTTAACCCTGAATATATGCAAAAGCAAATATCCCAGTCAGTTTCAGTGGGCTAATTCCAGTTTCTAGTATCATGCCATAGGGAGAAAAGCTTCTCCATACCCATTTTCTTCACACCATTAATAATGCTACACAACTTTTAGGGGGTTAATGGTTGTATGATGGCTCCATATTCAACCAACAACCATGGAATGGATTTAGAAGCCAAAGTGCATGACCGTTCTAGGCAACTTGAGTCTCAAACACCCCAGTATCTAACCACTCCGTCCTCACTGAGAAGGATCCAAGTTGCCCTAAAACCTAGAGAACAGCACGTTCCAGACACCTAGCATTCTTAGCCTAGAACAGTGATGGCAAACCTTTGGCACTCCAGATGTTTTGGACTAGAGATGGGCACGAATCAAAAAATGGCATTTCAGTTTTTCGTTTGGCATTGAGAGGTCTGTTTCATTTCGTTTCCATTTTTCTGTGAATTTTTGGAAAATTTTCATTTTTGTTTTTTGTTTTTTTTGTTTTTCATTTCTACCCACTTTTGCACAATTTTTAAAAGCATTTCCGTGTGTGGGCGTCCCCCAACACCCCAGACCAGAGGGAAAACACTAAAAAAATTGATGCTGGCAGAGACACAGTATAGAGTAGGTACGCAGGGAGGCTGCAAAAGCAGCGGCGGGCGTTGCCGAGGGTGCAAGGCAGCCGCAGAGTGACTGCACTGTGGGGCAAGGGAGGGTACTCACCGAGAGGTACACACACACACACACACACAGAGGACTGAAGCTAGAGTCGCAGAGACAGCAATCCCACCGTAACTCCCACCGGGGACTGCAAGGAGGACGGGGGCTGCCAGAGCTTTTTATGCCCTCTGTGGCTGCCAGACCTGCCCAGTCTGCAACCTGGGCATGCTATTGGTTGACGTTGTCCAAGAATTTACATGATCCCATCACATGGCTTGCCTCCATGTTTTGGCTGGAGTGGCGACATCCATTTTGTCATCCTTAAAAGGAAAAGAAAAATACATCATGATGGGAGGAGACAAAAACAAACGTTTTAAGGACCCCAACCCCCTAGTAGGTAATAATTTCAAATAATTATTGCATTATCGCTGCATTTTTATGGATTCCCAGGGCGTTTTAATACCCAAGAAATCATTATTAGGCATCTGTGAGCCATTTTGGGTCGATGTCCCCTAACTCCCCTTAAAGGAAAAATATACAGCAATCTGAGAAAAGACATAAATGCACGTTTTAAGGACCCCAACCCCCCTGGTAGGTATTATCATACAGTATAAATAATTATTGCTGCGTTTTTATGGATGTCCAGGGCATTTTTTTAACATTTAAAACAGCTCATTTCATTGCACATCGCCATTAACGAAAACGAAATGTAACAAACACAATTTTCGTGGTTCTGTTCATTTCGTTCCATTTTCATCACAATTTTTGTTTGTTGTTTCATTACGTAACGAAACAAATAACGAATAACGGGGAAAAAATGTTCATTTCATGCCCATCTCTATTTTGGACCACAGTCCTTTGTCACTGGAAATATCTAGGCTCGGAATTCTGGGAGTTGTGGTCAAAAACATATGGAGTGCCAAAGGTTCGCCACCAGTGACCTAGAACAGAGTGAGGCATGTTGTGCTGCTGTGGCAAAAAGAATGAGAACCAGAATGATTTTTTTTTTGCACGAAGTAAGCAAAATCGAACAAATAGCACAAATAGCGTGAATTGTGCAAAAACGTTGACAGTGGCTGATTTGTCACATAGCCTTCAAAGGATGAGAAGCAGTGGAGGTGATGCAGTCATTTTGTCTCCCTGGAAGAACTAGTATGTCTTGTCTTCTTTGGAGGTGGGGATTCCCATGGAGCACAAAAAACTGTCATCAAGCTATCTTGCTGAGATAGCTCAAAATGGTCCGAGATTGCCTCTGTGAGAACCAAGAATTGAGCAAGTAGTCTTTCCATCTGTACCTTGGGCTAGCTTAGGCATGTCCAAGCTTAGTCCCTCCTGATGTTTTGGACCACAAGTCCCAGAATTCTAAGCTTAGATTGCCAATGACAAAGGACTGTAGGAGTTGTGGTCCAAAACATCTGGAGCGCCGAAGTTTGGACATGCCTGGGCTAGCTGTACTCTTTCCCCCTTCATTTTCTCTTCTGTGAAATGGCATGTTTAGCCCTGCGAACAAGACTTACTAAAGCTCCAGTCCGATCAAGCCCCAGGGCATTCTTTAGAGCATATATACAAAGTGCTAACCCAGAGAGACTTTTTATTTGGAGCTCGAGGAGTGTTAGTTTTTCTTCTGCTCCTGTTATTAATCCTCATCATCATATCATATTTCTCCAGTGTATTATGATGTATGAGGTTCACTAAGTGGTTTCAATCACCCAGGAAGTATGTAATGGCTTAGTAATGCATTCCCTGTTGTGGCTTTCAACTTTTATGCCACAGCAATGAAAATATAAAATGTGTTTAATTAAAGAAGGTGGCTTGTTTTATTGAACAAATGTATTGAATAAATAAAAGGAATCATAGCACATTTTAATGTGCTCATCCAACATTCAAAGCAGGGTTTCTTTTATTATGTGCAGTAATAAATTTTATTACTTTTTTGTTAAAAGGGAGAGAGGGCCCCCCAGAAACATTTTGAATCATTGCAAATATTTTGCTTTAATTTTCATGATCATTAAATCGTAGATTTCCCAGCTGTGGATCAGAAATTTTGAGCTAATCAATTGGCTGGCAGACAGAGGAATGTTCAAAACCCAACCATCGTTCCTTGAAAGATGCTGCTCTCCTTAAGACACTAATTCAAGAGAAGACCTATTGTGAAAAGCAAGCTGTTTCATTGTCTTTTGGTTTACAGCTGACTCCCGGTTAGGATGAATAAAAATCAATCCCAGTTCTTAAGGTATTGTTGAGTGAGAAGCCTTCACACAGGACCAAATCAACACATGCACAAGAATGTGGATCAAATAAAGCATGTATCTGCATTTCATCTCTCCTTGTAGGCTTGAAGAGGGTGAGCTGGCATCAAACACCTTTATACCAGCTTGGGCTATGTATCTGTCTAGTTGAATATTGTCTCTTCTGGTAGGTAACACAACTGAGTCCCGCGAGGAATCCCCGGCCTCCTTGCAAAATTTATGAGAACCTGGTCTATGCCTTATCTCCATCTTACTGTGCATCTTTATTTACCCAGCAGTCACTGTGGTCTTCTCACCATCTCACCGTCAAGAAAAAGCTTTGGCTCGATCTTATCGGCAACTTCACTGCTGTGGTCTCAACACTACAGCAAGGTCAGGACATATCCAATTGAGGCACATGGATGTTCAGTGCTTCTTCTGGATTGCTTGTTGGTGCATGAAGCCAAGCTAGGCTCTGGCTGGCTTGTTTCAACTCCACATTAATAATAGCTTTATTACGGTCAAACACCCAAAACACCAAACAATCCACAATAGTCACATACAATTCAAATTTTGAATAAGTACAAAATTATACAGTCTTCCATTAAAATATTAATAAATAAACCCTTGCTTACAGGTTCATAAATTACATACTTACTAAGCTGTCTGTATCTTTAAAATAAGATAAAACCATGGCCAGGTTTGTGGTATGGAGGTATTATTATCTATCTTGGACACACCCCAAATGTCTGTTTGCGAGTTACTATTGCTGCCGCACAGAATTTAGCCACTTTTCTTGTAATATCATGAGTATAATCAGAAAGTAGCAGTTGTACATAAAATCCCTCTGTCCTTCCTGGAAATTTGCAGATAATAGGAGATAGGAGCTCCATGCGGATGTCCCGATAGAAAGAACAATATAAGAGCACATGTTCAACTGTTTCAATTTGGTCATAATTGCATGGGCAAATACAGTCTGATGGAAGCAAACCTTGAAACTCAACTCCACGTTAGAAAGAACTTCCTGAGTGCCCAAGCTGTTAAACAAAGGCGTCAACTCCTTTGTTGAGTGTTATTCTCCAACTTTGGAGTGGTGGGTTCTCCAACAGGGATGCGCTAGTTCGGGATTTCCTGCTTTGGCAAGGGGCTGGACATGAGGGTCCCGGTGGTTCCTTCTGGCCTTAGTCCTCTATGCTTCTATGACAGGTTGAGATAATTTGGGAGGTGCTTTCCCCCAGATCTGTTGAGCTTCTGTGCTTCTGCGCAGCTAACAACAGGATTACTAGTTTATTGGAATATAAATGGGAAAAACCACACAAAGAAATTAAATATCGAAAGCTCTGTTAAAATAACAGAGTCTTTGCTCACCATCATTTTCTCCCTTTCACTGCTTGGTGTATCTGTTTTGGCATTTGGTTCTGATTTATGACATAATGGATCTCTTTTCACACTGTAATGCAATTCATATTGCTTTTTAATGTACACTGTGCTGTAATGAGTGTACCAAAGAGAGTACCAGGGAGGTCCTGATTGGCTGTTGAAGAGGGAAATGCACTTTAATTATTTCTCTTTCTTCAGTCACACTACTATGACTATGGAACTCTTCAGCAAATCTGAAACTGTGTAACTAAAAAATGCACAGTGAGAAACAGTGGTCTGTTATGTTACAGTGAGCAACCCCATACCTTTAACAAGTTACTGATATTGATGATGATGATGAAGAAGAAGAAGAAGAAGAAGAAGAAGAAGAAGAAGAAGAAGAAGAAGAAGAAGAAGAAGAAGAAGAAGAAGAAGAAGAAGAAGAAGAAGAAGAAGAAGAAGAAGAAGAAGAAGAAGAAAAGGTGCATTTCTGGCACAGCCTGATCCATACTCAAATAAGGGCCCACAGAGGAGTGCCTGACCAACCTTGCGCCATTTAGAAATTTGGTCCCTGCGTGTTTTTGGTTGTGTGCAGAAACACCATTCTTTTAAATGGAGAAAAGCAAACAGCAAGGACAGCTCATGAATTGAAAGGTGAAGGACGAGACAGCCTCATGGAACAGCGATTGAACGGCTGTACTGCAGCTAAAACTGTGCCCACAGCATGGGGTTCAATTCCAGGTAGCCGGCTCAAGGTTCACTCAGCCTTCCATCCTTCTGAAGTCAGTAAAATGAGTACTCGGGTTGCTGGGGGCAGGGGATGTGTTACCTGCATCATTACTTGTAAATTGCCCAGAGAGTGCTTTAAGTGCTGCGTGTGTGTATAAGCAGCACACTTTGCTTTTGCTTTTGAAGGCAGAACAAAAGGGCTTATTATGGCCTGGACAACAGCGGTAAGCAAAGCTTAATTCTTTCAAATATTTAAACATAGCTATCATATGCCCCCTCAGCCTTCTTTTTGAAAGGCTAAACATTCCCCGTTCCCTAAGCCATTCCTCATAAGACATTTCTTCCAGACTTTCTTCCAGATGATCAGTCAGAAAAGCCACATGACCAAGCTACCAAAGAGGAAGAGGGTGTTACAAGGATACACGTGTGTTAGGTACTATCAAGTCACATCTGACTTGTGACAACACTATTAGGGTTTCCGGATAGGAAAGCAAGAGAAGATTCTTATTTCAGATTCTAGTGTGTTTTAGGGAACATCTTCCATGTTGCTAGGAAAAAAAGAGAAGAAAGAAGGTGTATAATAGGAAAGAAACATGGGGATGCACAATTTTTATCCAGGAGGATAAAAACATCATAGAATCATAGAATAGTTAATTTGAAAGAGGCCTAAAAGGCCATCAAATTCAACCCTCTGCTCAATGCAGCAATACAATTCAAAGGAGATCTGCCAGACAATTGTACAAATTTATCTTGATCCCCCCCTCCCCCTTTTCAGTCTGAACTGTAGCCAGGAAGACAGGTTCCTAGCTTGGCAGTCACTATACAGAATTCTGGTATTTCTAGTGATCTCTTCTAATTTTAATTTGACACACTTGATCTAATTGAATTGCAACAAAGGAGGAAACACATCACCAGTAACATCAGACCAATTTAAAAGGTGGGTTAATTTGGAACTTCAAACTCCAAGCACACTGCCAAAACAAAATGAAACAAAATGAAATGAAAAATGCTCTTGTTGAAATCTGATCAGTTGGTGGGAGAAGAAAGGTGCCCGTCTTAAGTTTATCTGAAGGGTCTCTTGGGTGTTTGGTCTAACAGCTTTGCAAGTGTCAAATGTCAGGTAAATAGAGCTCCGTAAATGGAAAATGCAAGAAAACCAGCCAATATAAATTATTTACAGGCCTATGTGATAGCTGATCCCAAACACATCAGGACCTGATAATGCTTAGTGGGGTCTCGCACAAGGACGTTGCAGAAGTCTTGAAAAACAGGCCTTCAAACTCCTTCTGCCTTCAAACCTCCTTTGTCTACCAAAAATAAGCTGAGTTCTAGACACTAGACATCTCCCCCCAAGCCCAGACCTTGGGTTCACCAGCTGCCCCCTCTGTGGCTGGCATGTACAGGAAGCAAGGGCCTGCCAAATAAATTAGTGTCCCAAGTAATTTTTCTTTCCCAGTTGGCAATAGTCACAGATACAGGTGAGCTGCCACTCCCTGGGGGGGATCCTGCTGTTGACGCTGGCACTGGCATCGCTAGTACTTTTTCTGGGTTGGCGTCAGGATAGGCTGTCTAACAGCTTGTGGCTGTCTTTGGCAGAGATCCAGGCATCTACTAGTTATTTTTTCCCCGATTTGTTCTTATTTTGAATTGTCAAACCATTCTGATTTATTGTATTTGTGCTTATTTGTTTATTTGTTCTTCTTATTATGATGATTTAATCATTTGGTTTGACTGAGTAGTTTTATTTACTTATTTTAAGTTGTTTAATCTGTTTTTATATTTTGTATATGTTTGTAAACTGCCCTGAGTAGCTTTTTTGCTAGATGGTTGCGGTATATAAATCAAATAGATAAATAAATAAATAAATTGTGGTGGCAGGCATTGGGCCCAGTTCAAGCCACCAGTGTCTGTCCCTGTCCAATAGTACTTAATATAGGTGTCCTCGCATATCTCCTTAGCAAAGAGGGCTGGCTTGGGGACCTCTCTTTAGTCACTGGTAGAGATGGGCACGAATAAAAAAAATGGTGTTTCGTTTGTCGTTTACGGGGTCCGTTTCGGTTTGTTTCCGTTTTTCACGAATTTTAGCAAAAAATTGTTTTTGTTTTCGTTCGTTTCGTTACTGTTTTGTTACCATTTATTTCAATTTTTTGTGATTTTTTTTAGCATTTAAAGCAGTTCAATGTATTGCCGTAACGAAAACGAAACGGATGACAAAATTTCTGGTGTTTCTGTTCGTTTCGTTTCATTTTAGAGACAAAATTTGTTTGTCATTTTGTTGTATAATGAAATGAAAAAACGGAAATGGAAACGAAAAATTGTTCATTTCATGCTCATCTCTAGTCACTGGAGGTCCCTTCTTCCTGTGAGCTTCTGGCTTCTGTTCCAGTGTCTTCTTTCCTCATAGTCCTCAAGGTTGGCTTCTCTTCCTGACGTCCTTCTGCAACCCTTTCCAACTTTATCCCCCTCCGGCTGTTGACAGAACTCCCCCAGATATCACTGGGCTTCTTCTTTTTCTTACTCTGGGGAAGCTGATTGGACTCAGCACCAACTGGAGACCTGGAAAATGTCAACACACCAGCAGGCCTTAGGGGAGAACAAACAGCCTGCAGGAATGCCAGAGGTGACACCTCACACCTCCATATGGTGATATTCAGATGTCAAGCCCCACCTTTGAAGTCCATGCTTCTGTTAGGTTTGCCAGGTCTCAGCTAAAATGTCAACAAACTGAGCTTTTCTAGAACTTCAGGCCCCAGGAGATAAATGTCAAGGTTAAGCATGCTTGATTTTGTCCATGTGATACCTTCAAAACTAGGGCATCCATCTCCACTCCTTCCAGGCTGGTCCCACAGCTCAGCACAAAGCCCTTTGTAGCTGTGCTTGTGGGACATCCATTTACCACAACAACAACAAACACAAAAAGCTAAGACTTCAAGACACAGAGAGAGGAGAAACAAGTGGATACATGCACAAGAGGCCAGTGTGCCCTTGGTGTAAGGTAAGGAGTGAAGTACTAGTCTTATTCTTTATGACTTTTTTGTTTGCCCATTAACTGGTAGATTCCACATAAGGCCTGAGCTATGTGTGCCATAAGGTAAACTGTGATATGAATAGAGCAAGCCTGCACAACAGGCATAGTGGAACTGGAAAAGGTGCAGAAGAGAGTGACTAAAATGATTACTGGCCTGGGGGACCTCCCTTATGAGGAAAGGCTAAAACATTTGGAGCTCTATAGTCTAGAAAAAATGCACCTGAGGGGGGATAGGATTGAGATGTACAAAATAATGCAGGGCATGAGTAAAGTGGATAGAGGGACGCTCTTCTCCCTCTAATGAAATACCAGAACTAGGGGACATCCACTCAAACTGAGGGTTGGGGGAGTGAGAACAGACAAAAGAAAATATTTTTTTACCCAGTGTGTTTTTAGTATGTGGAAAGCCCTGCCACAAAATGTGGTGATAGCATCTAGCCTGGATGACTTCAAAAGGGGATTGGACAGATTCCTGGAGGAGAAATCCATCACAGGTTACAAACCATGATGGAGATGTATCATCTCCAGGCTTAAAACCAGGGTACTTCAAAGGCCAGATGCAGGGGAGGGGTACCAGGTGACAGATATCTAGTCTCATGTGCTCTCGAACACATTTGGTGGGGCCACTGTGAGATACAGGAAGCTGGACTAGATGGGTCTTTGGCCTGATTCAGCATGGCTCTTCTTATATTCTTATGTACTAGTAGCCTGTGAAGGGTTCAAAAGTAGCCCGCCGGTCATCAATTTAAAAGTGAACTAGCCCCAGGGTGAAGGGAGCTTGATGCATGTATCATAACTCTCACACATACTTTAGAGCCATCCATCTGAATAGTACGTGCATATTTACACATGCGTACGCATGCACCACAATCTGAATACATATATGACTGTTTCCAATGTTCTGAATACAAAGGAATAAAATAAACCCACCAGCCGTTCTTCGGGACAGGCATATTTCTTCATTAAATTCAGCCCAGCGAGATCCGTTTCCAAGGAATAATAAGTTGATGATAGCAATAGAAACTGATTACATGGTGATGGGCAATAGCAGCAAATTGCCCTCATCTCACACAGCCAAATGGACGCTCGTAGTCCAGCAAAACAGCACTTGATTCCCAAAGAGAGTGTTTTAAACAAATTTATGGGCAATGACCCTCAAAAGGGTTGCATAGGAGAATGCAAATAATTATTTTCAGGCACACACAACCCGGGCTTCAAGTGCTTTTAAAAATGAGCCTCTCGTCTTGCTCATTTGAACACAGACCACCCAGCACTGGGATCTCTCTTCATTTGGAAGCATTTGTGCGGGGTAATGCCCATTAACTCCGCGCATGGTCGCATTTGCTTGGCATTGTGTCACTTTCTATTGCATTGACCTTCCCCGTCTCTCTTTCCCAGAACCAACCTTTGCAGGCATCCACCAAGACCTTTTCCCCCCCATAACGAGTCAGGATGCAATTTTCATTTTCTTCCCCCCTCTTGACAGCCTAAAAGCTGCAAACTGACACCTCTTAAAACTCCAAATGGAGCTGCTAAACAGAGATCCAAAGACGATTCTTGTGGATTAATGACGTTTATTTAGAGTGCATGGGCCCATGGGTGTCACAGGGTGAGACAAAGAAATAGAAACTAGCTACAGCCTTTATAGTGGCTGGCGGGGGGGGGGTGAAGGCAGGAGCTTACAGGAATCAAAAGTCAAAACTTATTGGTAACATTTCATTGGTTAGTCCATATAAGCTTATCAGTATAGCATGGTACCACACTGTTACTTCATCAGCAAAACATTTCCAGGGGTCAGTATAAGGGGGGGGGGGTGAAACAAGACATCTCTTCCAGCTTAAGGGGGGCACAGGGCATAACTGCAGCAAACTGACATGGCGTTTTTACAGCCACAAAGCTTTAAAGAGGTTTGCACTACACTTCTGGGCCTAGTTCAAATCTATTAAGCTTCCCCCCTTTTTTTCATACATCACACCCAAGACAACTTTTTCTGCACTCACCCTTCTTGCTTGTTCTTTACCTTGGGAAGCTGTGGAACAAGTAAATTTCCCCAATGTGGGATTCATAAAGATCTATCTCATCTTATGCGTGGTTGGCTACCACCCCAGGCATGTTATGGAGGAGACCTCTCCCAGAGACATAATCCTACATGCGTGCCAACAGCACGCGGACAGGCAGAGTGGAGGAGCATGTCTAATCGCACTTATATCCATCGTGTGCAGATGGAGAGTTTGAAAGCAAAAAGTTTCACATCCTTGTCGGTCTCTGATTTTTTTGTGTTGCTGAGATTTAAAGTGAGGCAAACCAGAGCTTGGAAAAGTAACTGTTCTGGAGAGTACATTCCAGAACTCCCAATGGACTTTTACTCCTCTAGCCTGGCTCTCCCAAGCTGTCCAAACACACACATTCTTACAGGCCTGTCAAAAGATATTTCAGGCTCAGAAACAGATTTTCAGGGACTGTGTTGGAATGCTTTTTTTCGCCTTACCTCTCCACAATTGCTGCAACTAATGGGTAACCTTGTGATGGGCGAAATAGTCTCTTATCTAGGATGGCTGTGTCTCTCTTTCTTTACAAAAGACACTCCCCTATTTGAAGGATTGTCTTATGTAATGTGGGGATAGTAGGAGGCCAGCAGCAAGTGGAAGGCAGAATTCATGTTTATAATTCAGTGGTAGAAGAAGCACATCCAATCTCGCCTGATTTCAGAAGCTAAGCAGGGTCGGCCCTGATTAGTACTTGGGTGGGAGACCACCAGGGAATACCAGGTGCTGTAGGCGCCTGGAGTAGGAACTGGCAAGCCACGCCAGTATTCCTGCCCAGAAAACTTCATGGCCATGGAATCACGAAGAGTCGGTCACAACTGTAACGACACAACACTATATGTTGTTGTTGTTGTTGTTGTTGTTGTTGTTGTTGTTGTTGTTGATGATGATGATGATGATGATGATGATGATGATGATGATGATGATGATGATGATGATGATGATGATGGTGATGATGATGTTGTTGTTGTGTGCTATCTAGCCACCTAGGTCTTATCGTTTCCCTATGAATGAGAGATCTGGAAGACTCCTGCCAGCTCTGTTTTAAACTCATGGCTGTGGCTTCGTATCTGCTTCCGGAGATAGTTGAGGCATGATTTGGTCTGACCTACCTGTTTGCCTTTCGGGCAGTCCAGGATATCCACAAAGCTTTTCTCCAGCACCATATGTCAAATGAATCATTTCTCCCACCCTTCTAGCTGTCACACATATTGATCAGGAATACGAGAGTGAATGGTCTGGTCTCCACTGACATATCTTTACACTTGAGGGTCTTTTCTGATTCCTTCATCACCGTCCTTCCGATGATGAGACGTCCCCTTTGGATTTCTCAGCTGCCCTCGCCATTTGGACTGGTACACAAGATATACAATGGGTATCCAAACTAGACAGAATCTTTCATTTTTAGAAATGAAAATCAGAATAGTATATCTAAATTCACAGGTGGGTTGGTTTTGGTTTTGGCTGTAATATTTCAAACTCCAAGACAAAAATATTGGCAGAGGCAGGTTTGAAGGGGCTCATAATATATTGACAGTTGCAAAAAAAGAGATATAATTTATTTATTGATTAAAAAAATATTAAAAGTTTGAAGAACTTCCCAATAGTGCTTTCTAGAAAATGCATGCTTTTCACAAGAGAACAGCTCACAGGAAACTGTTTTATCACCCTTTTATCACAGAAGCAAATGTGGGAAGGATTGGCCTTTGCAGTACAGGGAAACCCTTAAGAAACGAACACAATGAAACTGTTAACAGATTTTTCAATACAAAGCTAATTGATAAAATCACTGCAACCCAGTTCATATCTTTCTCCTGAAACCAAAGGGAATACTTCAGTTTGTTTGTTCCGAATATACTTGACACATTAATTTAACATGAAAAGAAGGGTTTAATGAAGTCTGAAGAGAATCACTATCTGCCCTTTGAATGAGTTATCTAAAATGCCACTTTATTATGCAAAGCTATGTAAAATAAATTGCATTCCAGTCCGTGTTCAAAAAGAAGCTTATCAGACCCTTGTGTTTACAGAGAAATGATGGGAAGATCTGGGGACCATTGCTCTACTTTAAAAGCAAAACAAAAATCATTTTTTAAAAAGTGCCAGTGGTCCTGCATTTGGAAGCAGCTAATTTGACATGCAGATAATTATCATCGTGCTTTGAAATGCGATTAAGTGCAATTACATTTGGCAAAAAAGATACACACCAAACAAAAAAAATTGAAAACAAATTATAAGCTTTGAATTGTGCTACTGTAGCAGTAGGGAAGGTGATTAGAATTGATGCTTCAGCAGAGGCTTTTGGGGTGGGGTGATGTTCAAGGATGTGGGCAAGGATGTCCCAAGTTTGAGTCCGAGTCCTTACTAAAAACAAGCTTTACTGATTTCTCAAGTCCCTATCAAAAACAAGCAAAAAGGGAGGGATGGGTGGGTCCTGAGTCACTAGGTGAATCCAAGTCAGTGGGGGGAAAATGCGAGTCCAAGTCAAGTCACCAGCGCAGCTTAAGTCTGAGTTGAAAGCCAGTCCAATAACTTGAGTTCCCCTTCCTGCAGATGTCAGTGGTTCTGTAACTTCAAAGGAGCCAGCAAGGGGGTCATAGAATCATAGAATCATAGAGTTGGAAGAGACCTCAAGGGCCATCTAGTCCAACCCCCTGCCATGCAGGAACCCCCATCATAGGTTGAATAATCCCATCTGTAAAATGGGTACATCTTTGTAATCAGGCCCAGTTTGCAGACCATGGATGTCCTGGTGGTGGTTGAACATGAAGCAGGTGTGGCTTCCATGAAACTGCAAGCTGACATATCCAGCCGACACGGGGAGGGGCCAGCCAGAGGGGATGAGTGACAGGCTGAGCCGGCAGGGAGAAGTGGTTGAGGGCCACTCAAAATTTTAAAATGGGCTGCATTTGGCCCCCGGGCCAGACTTTGGACATGCCTGCCTTAAGGAAAGGAGGACTGCTGGATGGCGGCCGGGGGGGGGTGCATGGCTTCCCTCCAGGCACACCCAGATTTCTGCACTCAGGGCAGATGTACCCTACTGCCCCCCTAGATATGCCTCTGATTTTGAGAGAGAGAGAGAGAGAGAGAGAGAGAGAGAGAGAGAGAGAGAGAGAGAGAGTGCAGGGAGCACATAGGAATGTTTAAGCTTCACACGGAGATACCAAGGATTGCAATGGGACCATCCAGGAGGGAAGGCGAGTGTTCTCTTACTATCATCTTTTTATATATGGTAAGTAAGACAGGAACAAGATTTCCCTTGGCAGCTTACCTGAGGAACAAGAAAAAAGTCCAGGTAGCAGGAAAAGAATGAAAAGGCTCAGAAGACATTTCCCCCAGCTTGTGTTTAATTTTTTTAAATTTTATTTTCTTCTGAAGCCGTGCAGGATGGATTTGGTCGCATCTACCTGAAACTTCATACAGCTACAGTTGACGTCCTGGGTATTGTTGTACGGAAGAACTCAATGTCTCAAACTGCTTCCCTGCATTATTTTCATCAGTCGTTCGTAAAGAAAGGAATTGGGTTACTGCTTAGTATTCATACAAGAATGTATTATTTGATATTTTCTTTCCTCTCTTTTTCTTTCCTTCTTTCCTTCTTTCTTCTTCTTTTTTTCTTTTTTCTTTTTGCCTGTTGTACCAAATAATGTGGAACATGGCTCCTGGCGCTAACTGGCTGGTGGAAAGTGATTTTTATCATGCAGAGCCAAATAAAGTGTAGCAGATAAACAATATGTATTCATTGTGATAGATGCTTTACTCCAAACAACTTCCCCAGGCACCGTCAATGACAGGGTGCCTCCTGTTCTGCTTGCTTCCGGTTCCCTTCCTTGTACGTGCCATCTCCAACAAAACGTTTGCTTTTGACCGATAGCTTAATAGTGCTGTAAGGGAGCACAGACTTTTTTTTAAAAAGGGCAGAAGGAGAAATGAATTTGGGATGATGGGGAGGCTTGGGAATCTGGGGTAAGTAGGGCAAGATCACATGAGGCCTCGGACTGGCACAGATGAGGAATCTCCATGTTGGTAGGGTGGGTTCCCAAACTGGTGTCCCCGGATGTTCTTGGAATTAAATTGCCAGATGTCTTCACCACTAACTGTGCTGGCCTGAACCTTTGGGAGTTCTCATTCAAAAACCCAAGGTGGGGAAGCACTGGCGTAGGAGAAAGGGGGGGGTCATGCAATAAGATGGTAGCTAGGAAGACTGGGAGGTAATGGAAGAGCAGAGACTGGTCCGTGAGGTCAAAACAAAAGAAAAATACAACAGTAAAGATGACAAAAGCATGATGGCACCTTAAAGAGTGAGCCTCATGGTGCAGTGGTTAAATGCCTGCCCTGCAGGTAAAACTGTGCTCAGTCCCAGGTAGCAGGCTCATAGTTGACTCAGCCTTCCATCCTTCCAAGGTCGGTAAAAGGAGTACCCAGATTGCTGCGGGGGGCAATGTGTAGCCTGCATACTGTAATTAAAAACTGTAAACCGCCCAGAGACTACTTGAAGTGGTATGGGGCGGAATATAAGCAGAGCACTTTGCTTTGCTTTTGCTATGTTTTAATGTGAGCTTTTGTGGATGGGTCTACCTTTTTAGACAGCACTTCTGTTCTCTTTTGCTGAATTATTTTCTGTTAGAATATTTGGCAAGATTTACATTTCAGCCATTACAGGGTTAATGTGAATGCAGAGTAGTATGGGCTGGATTTAATGTGAAGAGTGAAGCTGATTGGTTGTTGAGAGAAGCATGTTCCTGGCTTAGTAAGATGGCTGTTAGAATAGTTATAGTGAGGAACCTCCCGTGCACCCTTCCCTTCTAGTTAAATAAATAGTTTTTTCATATAGCAACACAAGAGGTGTCTCATTAAAGCAACCAAAAATCATCTGCAACCACCGATTCAACAAAGATCCCCAACATTTTCCCACCGTGAGAGCCCTGGGAGACCCTGGGGCTGGAAAAACAGCTCCAGCATTACCTAAACCCAGCAAGCACACTGTCTGGTTCTCAACCTTTGTGTCTCATGGCTGACACTAACTTCCCAAGCTTTATAGCAGGGGTCTTTCCTGCCCCTGTCTGGTGATGCTGGGATGCAGTTCTGGGAATCTGGGACCTTCGGCATACACCAACCTAGCTGCAGATCTTCCCACGTGTGCCCCTCCGAGTCTTGAGGCTGTGAATCTGTTAGAGCGCATTGGCGATAAGACTGTGATGTCCCCATCTGTGTGTCCTGCACAAGGAAGCTGCTCCTGTGGGGACACAAGGAATGTTCTTGTGTGTGAGTACACTGTTCATGCAAGCAGATTGCACACAGGGGCCTAGGAATCAGCAGACAGATTGCTCACTCTTCGGATCAAGCTACTTCTAAATGTTAATAGTGAACGACCTCGCATTGCCAGATGTTAATGAAGTGCTGTTCCCTTCCCTTGTGCCATCCGGGCAAGGGCAGATGGGAACGGGAGTGCAACGATACCCAGTTTCCTCAGCATTACCAAATGAGAAACCCCAGGTTCTCAGTCCTGTACACGGAGTTATTTCCATCTTAGCTGGTCCCAATGGTCGGGCAACATCTCCAAGTGGATAATTAAACACATGCAAAGACGAGAAACTTGTCGACAAGCCAGCCCTGTGTATTTCAGTAATTACTGTGAAATGTGCCTAGGACAGCTCTTTGCACCAACGGGAAGGATTTGAGGATATTGAGTTATTAACATACCTGTTGAAATGAAGGTGGGGGAGGTTGTGCTTTGTCTACAACAGGGGTGCCCAAACTTTTTGTAAGGAGGGCCAGATTTGGTGGCTGAGAATGTGTCAGGGGCCGGTTGCTCCCCAACCCTGCCACCCCACCCACTTTCTTTAAAAAGAACATGGGGTGAAGGAGCGGGAGGGAGGGGCGGGCCAGCCAGCCGTGGGCCACTCAAAATGGCCTGACGGGCCCGATTTGGCCCCCGGGCCGGACTTTGGGCAGGCCTGGTCTACAACCTCCATGCATTCAACAAAGGTGTGGACAGAGCCTACATTCATTCTGAAAACACACACACACACACATCTGTCCTTTTGTACTGGCTCCATTTGTTCAGCTGGACGTGGGTCCACAGTGCTGTAGAGATGTTGACAGGGCTTTTAGCATTTATATTAGAGTTCTGGAATATAAGAGGAGCAAAAAAAAAAAAAAATAAAGTAAAATAAAATTGAAGGGCTTATCCAGGCAGGTTTGTAGATCACTGTTGGTACAGAATGGTTTGTACCAAATCACAGCATCTAGAGCAGGGGTCCTCAAAGTTTTCAAACAGCGGGCCGGTCCACCACCACCCAGACACCACTGGGGGCCGGATCACAGTCCAAAAGCAGCTGCGGAGGTTGGCTTGCTCACAAAACAGGGGGTAGGTGGGGGGTTGCAATTGGTCCCAGGGGCCGGATTCAGGACCTTGGGGGGCCGCATCCGCCCCCGGGGGCCTTAGGTTGAGGACCCCTGATCTAGAGTAAACCTTTTTCTACTGTGATTGATCCATCTTGCCCTTGCAAGAGCTATCCTGCTTCTCTCTCTCTCTCTCTCTCTCTCTCTCTCTCTCTCTCTCTCTGTGTGTGTGCGCGCGCGTGTATGTGCGTGCGTGCGTGCATTTTGTATGATTCAGCATGTTTTCCTTTTTTCTTTTTCTTGTGATTGCTTACTGGCTCTGATTAATTGTAGGTTGGGTTTACTGGTAGTTATTATGGCTGGGACGTGCATTCCCTGCCATTTAACATACGATCTCACCTGATTTTGGAAGCTAAGCGGGGTCAGCCCTGGTTAGTACTTGGATGGAAGACCACCAGGGAATACCAGGTGTTGTAGGCGCCTGGAGTACAAACTGGCAAACCACTCTAGTACTCCTGCCAAGAAAGCTCCATGGACATGGGGTCACAAAGAGTCAGTCATGACTGTAACAACACAACCCCTCCCCACACACAACAAAAGGTAACAACAACATTTTTAAGAGGAAAAAGGGGTCTACCTATCAACAAGTGCAGTGGACCCTCATATAACAAATGGTTTGTATAACATAAAATCTGTACAACATAAAAAATTCCAGAGATAGGGGAAATTTGCTTAACAGAATTGCCTATGGGGCGAATCCGTACGACATAAAAATGGTTGCGATTAGGGACTGCATTAAATGCATTCCTATGGGAAATTTGTAAAAAGGAAAATTTGCTTAACAGAATTTCCATTTGGAACGAATGAATTCCTTTATACAAGGCACCACTGTACTTCCAGAAGACATCTATTGTTTGGGGTTTTTCCTCACCTTTGTGCGAATGTTTGCAGTCAGACTATTGCATCTAGAGTGCAGTTTAACATAGCAACAGGAAGCACAGGCACCAGCATACAAAATACAGTGGACCCTCATATAACAAGTGGTTTATTTAACAGAAAATCCACTTAAAGGAAAAAATGTCCAGAGATAGGGGGAAATCGCTTAACAGAATCGCCTCTGGGGAGAATCCGTACAACATAAAAATGGTCGCGATTAGGGAGTACTCCGCTTTCAATGCATTCCAATGGGAAATTTGTATAAAGGAAAATTTGCTTAACAGAATTTCCATTTGGAACGAATTAATTCCTTTATACAAGGTACCACTGTGCCTGCTTAGAAAAGGGAAGAGGTAGAAAGAGGTTTGAATATACAGTCACGGCCTGCCATTTCGCAGTGCAGGTATTGCGGTCCCACTATATTGCAGGATCGCAGTACCTGCGGGGGGGAGGAGCAATCGCATCGCTCCCCGCTGCCCCCCCAGGCCCGTCCGGGAGGCCTCGGAGCCGCGCAGGGGGTGGTGGTGAGTGATCACATCATTCCTCACCCCCACCCGCCCCTCTGATCGCTCCCTGCCGCCACCCGACCCACTTCCGCATATCGCTGATTTTCATGTATCGCGGGTCAGGTGGGTCCCTAAACCCCGTGATAGGCGGGGGTTACCCATCTTCCTGCCCAACCCCGGTTGTTACCTAGCCATGATCAATCTCCAATGAAGCAGATACAATGCTAATTTTCTAATCAGGGTCGCCCTTGCTATTGCACAGATAATTTGTCTTGGAGTGCAAAATGTTGGCTCGGTCAGTGAGCTGTATTTCCCTCCCTGGCTCACTTGAGATCACGGTGGGAAACATTTAAAAATCGGTGAAAGGTTGGAAAACTATATGGCAGGCTTTTAAATTTTAGTTATCATCATATACGCACATTAACCATGAGGCATTATTTTGATATTTAAGGAATTTTGATTGTCAATTAACTTTTATAAGGAATGAGGTGCCGCTGTGGGTCATCTCATAATTGTTAGCCCTTTCTTTCATTACAAGCCATAGGATTAAAACGTACAACAATTACTTGTCTTATGATCAATCTAACTAGAAGCACTTCAAACAAAATCAGAGATGCTGGTTTAACCTTAGAGGTTACTCAAAGAGAGTATTATCCCTTCTCCCTTCCTCAATGAAAGCAGAGCACCACTGTCCCTAACTAATTATTTTCCATAATTTACATTTCGGTTAGTACATTATTTTCAGATGCCTAAATAGCAACACTGCTTATTTTTTAATTGCTTCAGAAGTCATTAATACAGCTTCAGAGGAGAAATAAACAGATAATTACGCTAAAAAAGTAAACCACATTTTCCTGAGGGCCATTCATTGTGCAGGGAATTAAACCAGAATTTCACCCAATGTCAAGGAAAGGACACATTACAGCTGCACATCTAGCCCGGCTTTATTTTTTATTTTTTTTTCCTTTTCATATGCATGGGCTGGGGAAAGTGGGTCTTCTTAACTGAGCCTCGTGGCGCAGCGGTTAAATGCCTGTACTGCAGGTAAAACTGTGCTCACAGCCTGGGGTTCAATCCCAGGGAGCAGGCTCAAGGTTGACAGGGTAGCCTGCATATTGTAAACTGCCCAGAGAGTACTTGACGTGGTATGAGGCGGTATATAAGCAGACCACTTTGCTTTGCTTTGCTTTGCTTTCTTGAACTCCTTTCCCCATCAGCCAGGGTATTCGGTCAAAACTCGGCTCATGACCTGCATTTAATCTTGATGGGTTTGGGTTGACTCAGCCTTGATTGTCCACTCCTGGACCTGGATATCCCTCTCATGGCCTACTTGACCTTGGATTAGCCCAACATGAGCTGAGGTGAGAGTGAGGAATGAGCTCAAATCCACCTCATTCTCTCCTGTTTTAAGGTCCATGAGCTGAAGGTGGTGTGCCTGATTTGAGGCCTCCCTGCTTCCCTGTGAGGCAGAGTAGACAGAGAAGGGAAAATGGCTGACCTACGTTCACCTGATCAGACACATGGCCTGTCAAGGACTAGAATTTGAGTCCCCCAAGATCCAACTTAATGTTTGAAGAGCATATCATGCCGCTTCTCATAGTTGACTTTCAGGTCATCAGCCAAGGAGACCCAATTCAAAGTTCAACTAAAAACAGTTATTTCCTGGGCAATAATTCACAGAATGACTCAGCTAGCATGGCCACTGGTATATTCTGGAGGGTTTTAATCCCAGAAAGTTATTTCCCCAACTCTGGGTGCAATACTGTGGTTCCTAGCCTTGTGTCTCCAGATGTTCTTGGACTAAAACTCCCAGAAGCCTTCATCACTCATTGTGCTGGTCAGGATTTCTGGGAGTTGTAATCTAAAAACATATGGAAACCCAAAATTGGAAAGCACTATTCCAGTTTCTCCACTGCTTTACAGTGGCCCTGATAAATTGATAGTTTGGTATTTCTTGACTTGATTAATAACCGTAAATAAAGATTCATTCATTCTGTCCAACTGGGTGGATTCTCTCCACAGCATGAAAGTTAACACATGGAGAAAGAGAATTAAGGAATATGAGTTCTCAAAATTACAGTGGACCCTTGTATAACAAACAGCTTGTATAACATAAAGTCTGTACAACATAAAAAACTCTGGAGATAGGGGAAATTTGGTTAACAGAATCGCCTATGGGGCAAATCTGTACAACATACAGTAAAAATGGTCACAAATGTGATTACTCTGTTTTCAATGCATTCCTATGGGAAATTTATATAAAGGAAAATTTGCTTAACAGAATTTCATTTGGAACAAATTAATTCCTTTATCGGCTCTGGTTAGTACTTGGATGGGAGACCACCAGGGAATTCCAGGTGCTGTAGGCGCCTGGAGTAGGAACTGGCAAGCCACTCCAGTATTCCTGCCAAGAAAACTCCATGGACCTGTCGTCACAAAGAGTCGGTCACGACTATAATGACACAACACAACACACAACAATTCCTTTATACAAGACACCACTGTAGATGTGTTTGACTGATGCAGATGAAAAAAATGTATCTTGTAACTATAGGAGGTATGCTAAGGTAGGCATGCATCTCTCAGAGAAATAATCTCTCATTCAGAGCTATAAAAGTTACTTTTGGTAAACAGACTCTCTCCCTAGGCATATAATGAGGGATTCTGGGAGTTTTCACCAAGAAAGTAACTTTGGCAAGCGCTTGATCATATCATGATATTATGCAGAAGAAACACCCTGGAACTGTAGGGGTTGCTGTAGTTACACTGAAATGCATTTCCAGGACAACAGTGGCTTTAGACAAGTGAGTGACAGACTAATCTTCTCCTAAATAAAACATAAATTGAGAATAAGGAAGATCGCTGTAACTTATGTTCTCCTGGAAAAAAAAAGTTTTCAAAAAGTGAACAGATGGAAAGAAGTGGGAAGATAGAAAGAAAAAAAAGCACACACACACACGCACACGCGCGCGCACACACACACACACACTGCGACCAGTTGTCAAAGCCTTTCATTTTGCCATGACTGTTTTGTTGTTGTTGTTGTTGTTGCTGTTGCTGTTGTTGTTGTTTAGCTCAAAGGCTTCAAAGCTACTTTTTACCCTCTGCGAGTTTTCAGAACAGTTCAAATGGGTCAGAAAGTGGAAGATAATCAATTGATCACCTCAATATCATATGGCACTTCGCTTCCTAAATGGGTATCCAACTGTGTTGGGGGGTGGGGATGCAATCCTGATAATTGCTAAGGAGGAAAAAATCAATAACCTTAAAATAAAAACCATGGCAGGGGAGAGAGAAAAATGGAATGCCAAAGAGCAAGTTTTCTCTGAAAGTAAAGCAAAGCAAAGTGTTCTTCTCATATACTGCCCCATACCACTTCAACTAGTCTCTGGGCGGTTTACCATTTTTAACTACACAGTATGCAGGCTACACATTGCCCCCCCCAGCAAGCTGGGTACTCATTTTACTGACCTTGGAGTGGTATCAGGAGACAGATATCTAGTCTCGTGCACTCCCAGAGGCATTTGGTGGGACAACTGTGAGATCCAGGAAGCTGGACTAGATGGGCCTTTGGCCTGATCCAGCATGGCTCTTCTTATGTTCTTATGTTCTCCTCCAGAATGAAAGGAGGAAGGGGTGAGTCATATCTAAGCCACTGAAAAAAACAAAGAAGCAAGCAAGCAAGTTCTCCAACTCAATCCCCATCCTTGGGACTTCCTTTTTCATTCTAAGGGGATCTGGACACCTGCTCCAGCTCAGAGGGCACTATTGTCGAGACGGGGCACGGCGTTTGCTTGTGTTTTGATTTCCCGAATTTCTCATCCCTGACCAGCTTCATCCCAGTTTCCATTTTGCTCTGGCAGGATGAGCGAGCCAAAGGTGAAAGCCCTAAGGCTTCACAAATGCCCTGGCGGCTCCGAACCTCATAGAAGTGCCACTCGCATCAATGACAAAAAGTTAATGAAATGGATCTCTATTGCTGAGTGGATGACCTATTGAAATAATTGAAAGTCTATTTGCCTGGGAAATAAAACAGATTGGAAAGGTAGCCGTGAATACTGAGCCGGAAGACAAATGGCACCTGCAGCTCTGACCTTTAATGACCTTGACAGAGCAATCTGGAAATGACATGAAATTCACACTTAGAGAGGGGGGGGGAGAGAGAGAGAGAGAGAGAGAGAGAGATAGGATAATTTATAAAGTTTATGTCAGAATGAACAATTCTTATGGACAGAACTCATAAATGCAAGTGACATGCCAAGAATAAAATGTGGCTGGGAATACCAAATATCTTAGAAGCGCAATCACCATGAGGTGGGTGGAGAGATCACTAGAAGGCTGGAAGCTGCTTTCCACCAGATCAGACGTTGTCCACCTAGCTGAGGAAGAACTCTCTGAACCACCGAACTAGGCACGATGCTCATCTTGAGATGAACCTTACCGATATTTGTCTCGCAGCAAGGGGCTTCCCTTTGATTGCTATAACTGAGCCACCGAGCTTACAAATGAAGCCCATGTTTACCCTTCTAATGGCCAATCACAAAACAGCAAACTGTCAATATGTGGAGGGTGGGGGAAAAAACTAGCACTAGGAAAATACACTTTCTCCATTTAGAATACCACTTACGAATGTGAGATGTCTGATGCATCCTGCTTCACCCTCACTGAGGTCTTGCTAGCTGAATCTATCCATTAGAGGTCCCCAGTACTGAAGCAAAGGTGTTTGAGATTCTTTACATTTATTCACGTTAATCAGCTTGCCTGCACTGGTTGCCCGTTGCCTCCCAAATAAGGTTCAAGGTGTTGGTTTTGGTTTACAAAACCCTCCATGGCTTGGGCCCAAAGTATCTGGCAGAGCGTATTTCCGTAAGATTAGAACTGACCCAGCCCACCCAATCCACCATGGCTCTCCAGGGAGGCCCATAAGGTTGCACGTGCAATCAGGCCTTCTTGATGGCCGGACTGGCTCTCTGGAATAAACTACCAAGTAGAGATGGGCACGAATAAAAAAAAATTGCATTTCGTTTGTCGTTTGTCATTTGGAGGGTCCGTTTCGGTTCGTTTCCGTTTTTCGCGAATTTCTGAAAAAATTCATTTTCGTTTTCGTTCTTTTCATTACCATTTTGTTACCATTTATTTCCTTTTTTGTGATTTTTTAAAGGATTTTAAGCAATTCACTCATATTGCAGTAACGGAAACGAAACGCACGACAAAATTTCCAGTGTTTCTGTTCGTTTCGTTTCATTTCAGAGACAAAATTTGTTTGTCGTTTCATTATGTAATGAAACGAAAAAACAAAAATGGAAACAAAAAATTGTTCGTTTCGTGCCCATCTCTACTACTAAGCGAGATACGCCAGGCTCCTTCCCTGGCATCCTTCAAAAAAAGCTGTTAAAACCTGGCTGTTTAGGGATGCCTTTGGCAATGGCTAGGGTGTGCATTATTCTTCCCCATGTTCAGGTTTGTGCCTGCTATTAGTTGTCTTATTCCTCTTGCCAATTACTTGTTTGTTGTTGTGTATTTCCCATCTTTATTTATTGTTGTTGTTGTTGTTGTTGTTGTTGTTGTTGTTGTTTCTTGGATTTCTTGTGCCTTTTATGTGAACCACCCAGAGTTCCCTCTTGGGAAATCAGCACAATATACAAATAGATAGATAGATAGATAGATAGATAGATAGATAGATAGATAGATAGATAGATAGATAGATAGATAGATAGATAGATAGGAGCTATTCTACCTAATTTAGTTTATTAAATCTGTCTTCTGCTTATTTTCCAATGAGCTCAAAATATCATATGTCATACTTCTACTCTTTTCTTTTATCACTCAACAATGCTGTGAAGGAGTCCAGACTAAATCATAAAACCGTAGAATAATGGAGTTTGAAGGGGCCCTGAAGGCCTCAGGGCCAACTCCCTGCTCGATGCAGAAATTCAAATCAAGCTGTATCTGAAAGATGATTATCTATTTTCCCCCTTAAATTCCTCCATTGTTGGAGCACTCACTACTACTTCCTGAAGTGATTAATTCCATTGTCATACTGTTCGAACAGTAAGGAGTTTTTTCTTTATATTCAACCCAAATCAGTCTTCCTGGAACTTGGGCCCATTATTACACTCTGGAATGAATGAGAACAGGTCCTGCCCCTCCAAGTTTTTTTAAAAGTGCTATTAGATGCCCAATCAGCCTTCTTTTCTTGAGATTGTTGGCAACTTTCTTCAAGAATGGTGTCCAGAAATAGAGATACCGTACTCAAGATCACCAGGGGGACTTGTGTGTTGTGTCATTACAGTCATGACCGACTGTTTGTGACCCCATGTCCATGGAGTTTTCTTGGCAGGAATACTGGAGTGGCTTGCCAGTTCCTGCTCCAAGCGCCTACAGCGCCTGGCATTCCCTGGTGGTCTCCCATCCAAATACTAACCAGGACTGACCCTGCTTAGCTTTAGAAATCAGGCGAGATCAGATGTGCTAAGGGCATCTAGGCAGCTACCAGGGGGACTAGGACCAAACAAATTGGGATTTGGAGTCTATACTTCTCTATATAGCCTTGTTGGGATTCAACCCCAAGTAGCCAGCTCAAAGTTCATTCAGCCTTCCAGCCTTCCAAAGTCAGTAAAATGAGTACCCAGTTCCCTGTGTGGCTTGCATAACTAAATTGTAAACTGCCCAAAGTGCTTTAAGTGCTATGGGGCAATACCCAGTATAAGCAGCATGCTTTTAATGCAGCTTAAAATAGCATTTGCCTCTCCCCCAGCCAGCAGTTGATGGTGATGGAGGCAGGGAAAGAAAAGTAAAGGACTGCAACAATGGGTTTTCAGGAGTGATTCGAAATTAGTAAGAGTGGAACCCTAGCTAACAGCCCCATGCATAATAGAGGAAAGGTAAGGAGGGTCGGCAGGGGATTTTAGAAAGATGGAGGCCATTGGCTTGGTGGTACAGCTGGATGGGCGAAGGACATAGAGCAGGGATGGTGAACCTATGGCATGCGCGTCAAAGGTGGTACACAGAGTTCTTTTGCCTGGCACGTGACATGCCCCCTGGCCCCACTACTTCCCCCTCCAGCCATGAGGAATTTGCAGAGAAACAGAAGTAGGGAAGAAGCAGGGAGGTGAAGAGGACAAGGCAGGGCACCAGGAGTAAGGCGGGGAAGAGGAGGGAGAGAAGGGAGTTTGAAAGGGAGTTTCCCCCCAATCGGCACGTAAGCCAGGGGGAGGGGTTTCAAACTGCCTTTGAGCCACTGAAACAAGCTGTGGTCGTACCGCGCCAAATTCAAAAAGGTCAAACAGTCTTCCTCCTCCTCCCCTTTCCCAAGTGAGGAGGAGGAGGAGGAAGGCTGCTTGATCCTTTTGAATTTAGTGTGTAGCACCACCGAGGGTGCTTGCACGGTGCCAAATTCAAAAAGACCAAGCAGCCTTCCTCCTCCTCCCCTTCGCAAGGAGGGGGAAGGCTGCTTGATTCTTTTGAATTTGGCACCCCTTCTCCACCCAGCGCCCCCCCAGGGTGATGATCTTCTGGCTGGGGAGAGGGGGAACAGGGGACTTCACCACCGCTTCTCCCCCCCCCCCACACCGCCAGGACGATGATCCTCTTTCCGGGGAGGGTGATAATGGGGGACTTCACTGTCGCGTTCCCCCCCCCGTGCATTTTTAACACAAAGTATTTTTAAGCTGGGATACGACTGTATTCTGGCTAAATTGCCATATTGGCACTCAGCGAAAAATAAGTGGATTTTCAGTCGCAGTTTGGGCACTCGGTCTCAAAAAGGTTCGCCATCCCTGACATAGAGGGATGAACTGAAAGATGAACGGCAGTGGAAGGACAACCATGTTCCAAATATATCTGTGAAAACCTAAGATGTCATTGTCAGATAAATTGTTCCATGTCACATGTTCAGAACAATTATGGAATAATTTTGGCTGCAGCATGCTGGGTGTGTGAGAGAGGTGATCAAGGTAAGCTAACAGAGAGAAGACTACACTAGTCGAGACAAGAGATGAGCTCAGTCGGGGACGAGAAAAGTCTTATTTTTCAACCTGCAACATCAAGAATCTTCCCCCTTCAGCAGCTTTTTCCTAATCTGGATGTGGGCTGATTTCCACATGCCATTATTTAGCTTGTGTGTTTGTGTAGTCTATGGCAAACACATTTGTGTGGGTGTATCCTGGATGGAAATGGTTCATGCTTGCAATAATAATAAATAATCAGGGCTTTATTAAATGCATTTAAAGCCACTCCACATGCTAGTCTGAAATGTGCTAGCAATAGCTAAGAATGAATAAGCTATAAGGGGTTGTTATTTTTTTTAAAAGCCACCCAATGCTTTTGGGGTTTCATAAGAACATAAAAGCTGCTGTGCATTGGTTTTGGGATAGCAAGTAAGCAAAGACTGTTCCCAGAAGACACACACACACACACACACACACACACACACACACACACACACACACACACACACACACACAGAGAGAGAGAGAGAGAGAGAGAGAGAGAGAGAGAGAGAGAGAGAGAGAGAGAGAGAGAGAGAGAGAGAGAGCTGCCCCAAGTTCTATATTATGCATATCACACAGCAGGACACAACCAGTTCTATCATCATTGTAAGACTGTTACATAGTAGATTATGTGCTAAATGTCGACATTTGGGTGATTGGGTTGATTAACTGTTCACAAAGGATGCCTCCAGTTTAGGGCATTATGAGGCCAGAAGCAAAATCAAAGATTTTAAACTTCCATTTATATATTTAGTCATCTTATCCCTGCTGTTATTTCCTGCTGGGCAGATTTTCTTACACGAGGAAAAAAGATATGGAGAGAGAAAAATATTTCTGGGGCCATCGTTAGTGTTTTATTTAACTAGGAAGCGTCAATTCTTTCATCAACTCAACGTTGAACATCAACCAATGAATTGTAATGAGCTTTGGGGACAGTAGCTGAAATTCAGCAGGAGGTTGCAATCAAATCAAATCAGGCTAATCAAATCAGGAGGGGTTTAGTGGGTAAAAGCCTCCATAAATTCCACTGATCCAGGGAGTTTACTTTAGTTATGACTAACTACTAGATGTCCCATGTTTTCCTCATCCTTCTGAACGTCTTCATCCTAAGCCATGCAACAAGGAGTTTCCTCTGGAAAGGCTGGGGGGGATGCCTCATGTCTATTTCTATATATCCATGCAGACGTTCCCCCAAGAAATGTACTACTGACAACAAAATAATCCAAATGGGAACATTCTCTTTATTTCAGGGGACTCCACTTAGCCTTCAGATCCTGCAAAATCTGTGGGCCAGAAATAATTTGTGCTCTGGAATTCATATGTTGACGGATGGCTGTGGACAAACACACACACACACACACACACACACACACACACACACACACACACACACACACACACACACACACACACACACACACACACACACACACACACACACACACACACACCTACAAAACACTGCTTAAACAATGCACACCATTTAACACAAGAGTACAAAGTCCACAGGCAGGCAGGCAGGCAGGCAGGAAGGCAGGCAGGAAATTCCATCCTGCACAGAAAAAAAAAAAGAATATGAAATGAAATATTGGGCATATGTCCTGAGTGGCTTGGAAATGGAAGGAATCCACAAATTTGAAATTTAGAAGGCCTGAGGGACCGAAAGGTTATGCAAGTTGTTATCAATGCGAAAAGTATAACTGATAAATGAGCCCACTTTTTCATATATCATCCAATAGTTGTAGAACTTTTAAATTTAAAAGATATGACCTTATGTATTCCAGAAACTCCCTTAATTCAAATCTCAATGTTGCATTCACTAATCTGCAAAAAAATGACAAACCTCTTCCAGTGTGCTGCAGCAGTGAAAAAAGCAAACTCAATGCTAGGGATCATTAGGAAGAGTATAGAAAATAAGTCAGCAAGTGTCATTTTGCCTCTTTATAAATCTATGGTGAGGCCCCATCTGGAGTATTGTGTACAGTTCTGGTCACCATGCCTCCAGAAGGATATTATGGAAATGGAAAAAGTGCAGAGGAGGGCAACCAGCATGAGTAGGGGACTGGAACACCTTCCTTACCATCTGAGGCTGCAATGGCTTGGCCTCTTCACTCTTGAACAACGGTGCCTAAGAGGTGCCCTGATTGAAGTTTATAAAATCATACACAATGTGGACAAAGTAGATAAGAAAAAACTTTTCCCTATCACACAATACTAGGGGACACTCCATGAAACCTTTGGGTGCTAGATCTCAAACAAATAAGGGAAAGTACTTTTTCACTCAGAGGATCACTGGCCTATGGCCCTGTCAAAAGAAGTGGTGGCAGCTGTCAGCCTTGACAGCTTTAAGAAAGGGTTAGACAAGTTCATGGAGAACAAGGGTATGTACATGAGAAGATCAAGGGACAATAACCTTCTCACATGTAACCAATTTTGGGGAAAGCAGGAAACACTACTTGAGGCCTTCCCATAAATCCTCTGCCTCTTTATCAACCCAGGTTTGTTTTTCTGAAATGTAGGCTGGCTAGATTTCAGAATCTGACTACCAATAAAAGTAGGCTTATATTTAGTGCCTGTGAAACCACCCTAAATGGTCCAAGATGGTCATATTTGACTTGCAAGGGTCTTTTTGGAAAATGGTTATCAAATCGATTCGGTTTTTTTGCATTACACCATCTGTCCTCATATCAGGTGGGAAAATGTGAAGCACATAAAAAGTGTTTAGGCAAGACCTCTTTGAAGGGGAGATCAAAGCAGAACCAGGCTTTTAAAATAGATCTGTGCATGATTCTAAGACCTCAATTGCTTTCTTCAAGCCGTTAAGAATCCCTTTCCTTCTCCACTCAACCCTGTTTCAGTGCTAAGATATCCAACACGGTCTGCTCATTCATCCAGAGACAGATCACTTACATATTTCATGATACTGACATTTTGATGAATAGTTAATTTTCCACATTCTCTCCACTCCTCAAAATAACTTCACCGCTCGCTTCTGGGCACCACAATTGTTAACCAGCAGACCAAGTTGTTCATCAAAACATGGCATGGCTCTCCTGAGCTGTTTGCTCAACAACCAAGCTTTTTTTATCAAGGTATTTTTAAAATTCATCCATTCGCATTACTGTACGCTCACTTTCTCTAATCCAGCTGCTAAAAGCTGAAACTTCACGAAAATCCATCTTTCTGGAATTACTCATTGCAGAGGTATCATCACTCACAATGTGTCCAGATCAAATGATTTAGACAAACGTGCCTGGCACGGCCTTCCAGTGTCAACACCGAGGCCTGTAATAAGAGACCACGGCTTTTCAGTGGACACACACAGTTGTCAGACTCTTGCTCACGAGGCTGGATTGCTCCTGCAAAGGCTTTCATACGGGCAGAAGGAATCTTTGATTGCTGAGGTTTCTAACAGGGGCAGCTGAGTTTTCTACACATTGCTGCTGGTGGTGTGAATATACATATAGTTTTTCCTGTATTGTGAATATCTGTGAAGATTCTCAGTCATCTAGGTGAGGTTATTTGGAAGTTCAGTCATGGCAACTGGACTTTTCTTGTGAGATTGAAACGTTTTACTACTCATCCAAGTAGCTTTGTCAATCTAAGGAAAGTTAGTGCAAGGCCTCCAATTTATAGTTCACCATGGTTTCAAGCCACCCTGGTCCAAATAGGCTCATTAGGTGGACACTGGCCTGGAAGGTGAAACATTTTGCTCTCACAATAAGTCGAGTTGCCATGACTCAACTTCTAGGCTACATCATGGAATGTTTGTTTTTAAAAACTTGCTTCAGTTTTTCACTCTGTAAATCCAAGATTATTTTATAGATTTTACTTACAGTTACAGTACCTTTTACCGAGTCATCCTTCTGAACGTCTTCATATGATAATAGAATCTGGAAGTTGGGTCATGGCAACTGGATTTGCTATGGCCTTGGTGGTGAAGGCATGAATATTTTTAATTTGTCTGGGTATTGTTGAAATCACAGCCTGATAAGTGGCAGATAGACTGTGCCTGAGCCCCCCACCTCTGTTGAGAAAGGGGTTTTCAATGCTCACATGAATGGCTTGCCTGACTCCTCTCTCAAACCACCTATCTTCTCTAATGTCTATATCCTCATCTTTGAATGAGTGCCCTTTGTCCTGACAGAATCGTCACAGACATAATAATAGAAGTTGTTCATATTTTGGACATTCTCTACATTTATTAACTTGAATTGACTTTGAATAATTTATTGGCTTAATTGAATTCTTGACAAAAACCCTCATCTTTTTTCATATGCATAAACTGGGTACTGAATGACACTGCTTGGACAATGTAGTTTTGTGGAAAATATACTATAAAATGATTTCTAGTCTTCCTATTAGAGTGGGTAGATCTGGCACTAGGTTCATGGAGTTAAGAGTTGCATAAAAGTTTCTTGTACGTTATTGAAAGCACAGAGCTTTATAGCAACAACAATTAACTGAACAAGATTACAATTAATACATTAGAATGGAATTAACAAGGGAGAAAATTAACTTGAGAACTGAAGTAGGAACATTGCATAACCTATCTGTGCTTTTAAAGTTATTAAAATTTCATCTTGACATTCAGGAAGTGTTAGCCACATAATAAACACCATCTGTGTATTTGGAATACTTGTTAAACCCTAAATTGTACAGGTCTGGTTTATGCATCTGTAGGTTGAGTTATGTAACCAATCCTTCTGTAACTCGGTCCATATTTTCTTTACAAACTCTGATGCTTGAAACCACTTTTTCTTATGGTAAGAATTTTTTTTCTTGTTTTACTATTTCACACCTTCCCCCAAGCCTAGCTGTACATATACGAAACCCAGATTATCAATGCCTTTAATTCACCATGAGAAGTTCAAAGCTTGTGAAATGAAAGAATAGTGGTTGCAGCATCTGTTTCCTAGTCAATCAATGAACCTTCAAACAAAGTGAAATCGACTTTTAAATGAGAAGTACAATTTCTATTTGTAGGAAACGTCCATTTGCAACATAAAGCGTTTTGAGATCTGTTTTAGCATCAAAGTGCTACTTCATGTTCATTCAAAGCCTTCTGGACAAAGGTTAGGCTTCCTTTTAAACTTTTCATTTACACATAAATCTAGATAGCATGATAACAATTCAAAGTGCAGCCTTAATCGATTTGGTTTTTAAAAAAATTTCAACCGTGTTTCAATGGTTTTTACGCTGTATGATGAATACTGACGCCTTATTCATATGTATAGAAGAGTTAATGTGAATCAGGGATGAACTGTATACCCTCACTCCTCTCATTTAAACAAGGGTGAGCAACAAACAATAAGATTTCTTCCCACTTGGTGAGATTTTTTTCCATTTTTCATTCCACCATTTTGGGAGAGGTGAGCCAAATAAAATAAAAATTCAAGGAAGCATTTTCTGTGCAAATCTGGCACCTTCTATATGTTCAGCTTTGTGTTTTGCACAGAATGTGAGGCTTTTCATGCAAAATATTGCCTTTGCTCAAAACATTTCTTTTAAGGTTGCTGATAAGAACACAGCTGGACTTTTTCTGCTACAAGTAAAAAAATGAGGACCACATTTTGGACAGGTCAAGACATTCTCTTGTGATGAGAAACCTGCAGATATTACAGTCTTAATCTGTGTCCATAGAGACCTCTAGCCCTGCCCTTCTGCCTATCACTCCATGGGGGGGGGGGGCAAATAGATTTTAACATTGAACCTAGAGCTTGAATCAGCATCAAATTTGACAAACATGTAACAGTCTAGTCTTGCGCTATACTAAATTTGGGGGCATTCAGGCAAAACAGTTTTCAAGTTTTTTTTTAAGTGTCTGTCCCACTCTCCCCTTCCCCCATGAACACAGGTGACCTTCTGTGGCACCAGGTTTTAAACAGAGCAAATATTCCCAAAAGACCAAACATGCTTATCTTGACAAAGAATTACTCCCAGCCTCCTTTTTTTTTAATTTGGAAGGAATGCAGGCATCCATGGCTCTAATACTGATTTTGAAAACAGCCATTTCAAATGGAGAAAAGGGATGCTTCTAGAGTTCTCATAAACACCTTGTTGACCCTTACCAAAGTACTGTAAATGACTCTGAAGAGAAAAACACTTAATTCCTTCCTAGCCAAACAGACATTTAAAAGTTTGTATTGCTGGTGTTATATATATATATATTATTACTGATATGTGACTTGTAGCGTGTGTTTGTGTGTTTTGTTACAGTTGTGACTGACTCTTTGTGACTCCACGTCCATGGGGTTTTCTTGGCAGGAATACTGGAGTGGTTTGCCAGAACTTACACCAGGCACCTAAAGCACCTGGTGTTCCCTGGTGGTCTCCCATCCAAGCTGCTGGCTTTCAAAATTAGCAGCTCTAATCAGAACCTGCAAACCAACAACTCATGTTAGGTTGTTCTCATTACATTCTACTCAAATTGTGCAAACTAATAGCAGCAGCTTCCTTTACTGGGTAAACTTTTCTTTTTCTACTGCCCCCCCACACTTTTAATTTGTAAATTTGTATGTATTTAAATTACATCTACATAGTAGGCCAGGTTCCGTTTTCTCAATTTTCCCCAAGTGAGAGTTCAGGCTTGATTTGATTGAACACCCACCTTTTCTGCCTACCTCTGGTACTTGGCAGCTTTGCTCCAACTCCATATTCCAAATTAGGGTTGTTTTTTTGTCACTCCCCCCTTCACACAATATGGATGACTTTGATAATGGTTTCCAGTGACATTCTTTGCAAAGTCAAACCCGCTTTTTATTTCAAAAGGCAATGAGATATCTTCTAGAAAACATGCACGTGTCCATTGAGTTTTTGTCCAACATAGTTTTCTTCATTGTCTACCTCAACAAAAAGAATTTGGAAACTGAGGCACCGGTTTCCAAACTGTATTCTGTCAATTGGGCACAGGAACATTCATTTAACTGGGAAGTTAAAGGGATTGTATGTGTATTTCTCCATTGTATGCACTGCACCTACTCACACCTTTGGTTTGCAAGTTCATTAAGACAAAAACAACCAGAGGGACTATAGCCACATTGAAGCTGTTCTTGCTTCTGTCTCCTCCCAATAACCATAGAACAGATTATGTGCTTGCCTTCTGGAATCCTCTAGCAATTCTACATGCCTTTTAGATTTTGTGAGTAGTATATGTACAGTATATTTAAACTCCTGTTTTATAAAATCAACGAATTAAAATTACGGTAGGGCCCTGGTATCTGCGGAGGATTGATTCCAGGCCTTCCCGTGGATAACGAAAAACGTGGATAAGTGAGAATGCCACCCACCCACCCCAGTAGCTTGTTTTATGGCTTCTGTTCTGCGACAGTAGCTTGATTTGTGGCTGCTGAATTATTTAATTTTTCCTCTGCCAACCAGGAGTAACAGAATTAAGTGGTTAATGAATCAGTGGATATGGGGTCCTAGTGTACATCCTTTTGGTTAGAAAACATTAGATTGCCTTACACAATGGATACACAAGCTACCATCTCTAGGACATTAATTGAAGCCTTTATTAAAACAGATGGAATATGCAAACATATCATTTTTTTTTGTTGCAAAGTGACTTCAGAGAGCAAACAATATCTTATAATTAGTTTCATTTTTACATTACGCCACCCTCTTTCTTCAAGGTGTGCGAATAAACCCTAAAGCTCAGGGTCCAGCAGTTCAACCTACAACAATTACATCATCTGAAAGAAACTCATACGGTGGAATCTCAAGGTTTAGCGGAGCTGGACCTTTACGGATTCTGCCAGACGCATCGTAATGTGACCCATGGCAAGGGCAGAAATAGCCACCAAAATCTCCAGCGTTTGCGATGGGTACACAACCAAGATGGGTACATACGCCTATCATAACGAGCCATTCTGGTTTCTTCACCCTATCTAAGTCATGCTGTGGGTCTCTCAGTGCAGTCAAAGGTACTTGGGCTTCTTTATCAATCTCTGCTTGGGTTCTGTGACGCACAAAGATGGGCTTCCCTCTCCACATGAAAGTCACGTTCTTGCCTTCTGGGACGTCTTTGATGTTGATTTCTATCTTCGACACCGCCAGCACATCAGCAGCAGGATTCAAGGTGCTAATTATCTGAGTGACAACATTCTTGGCCATATACCCGGTGCCCACGCAGGTGGCTGCAGTGAGAAAGTAGGAGAAGGCTTTCCGGCTCTCACTGCTGGCTTGGGACGACTTAGTGCTATCTTGGACATCGTGGCGACGGTACTCAGAGAAGTCAGGCACAACGACATCATTGTGGACAAAACGGACACTAACAGGCGCTGCAGGGGAAAAAGGAAAGCTCACTCAGAGAAATAGTCTATAGAAGCATCATATGGCCAACAAAGCAAATGCTACCAAACCACTTTTTGCTGGTGCAATAATGAAAGCACATTTTTTCAAGTGACAATATTAACCATTGAGCTGTTTAATGTATGTTTCTCCTTTCCTCCCGTGAAATTTAGATACCATGAGTGGCTCTCCTTCTCAAGGAGGTCACCTCAAGAGCGAATGACTGGCCCATGATCGCCAGTGAGTTTCATGGTCAGCAGAGGCTTCGACCTGGACCTACAATGCCAAGTCCACCATCAAACCACAATAACATACTAGCTCTATACTGACAAGCTATCGATTTCTACATTTCCCATACATGATTTGGATCCCATGGAACAGATGTGTTATTTTTTCCTTGTACTTATCAAAAAATACTGTATCTAGCTCAACACATCTGTATCCATTAAACCAGGCATGTCCAAAGTCAGGCCCAGGGGCCAAATGTGGCCCGTTTTCAAATTTAGAGCGGCCCGCGGCCTCTTCTCCCCACCAGCTCAGCCTGTCATGCATCCCCGCCACTGGGCCCCTCCCCATACCAGGTGGAGGCGTCAGCTTGCAGTTTTACGGTTTACCTGTCCTCCCTGCCTTCGTCCATCCCTCCAGCCACCTGCCTACCCCCGGCTCCGTTGCTGCAGCATCCTACCCACCTCCTTGCATGTTATAGAGACTTGTTCAAAGTCTGGCCTGGGGGCCAAATGCAGCTGAATGGTTGACCCCCACACATTTTCACCTCACCAAATCTGGCCCTCCTTGCAAAAAGTTTGGACACCCCTGCATTAAACTATATATGCTTGAAGGGAACATATCAAGATCATGTTCATGTCCACATTCATTTAAGCATTAAAAACTACTGTTTATTACTTATACATGCCTCCTAAGAAAGAAAGAAAATGCAACTTGGAAATTACTCAGATTAATGTATCCACTACTGTAACTTTAAGTAACAACTGATATTTAAAATCGCAATGTTTCTACCCTGTATCACAGGTAGAAATTAAGGTAGAAATTAGTCACACACACGAGATAGAATTACAGACTATAATCTGAAGCACCAGCATGAGCGCAAACCTGATGCACATTTTATACAATTACAAAAAATGTTTTTCTCCTCAAATTTGTCCATACAATCAATGCTCAAGACTTTACCATGCAACATCATCCAGTTATCTATGGGAAAAAGAGTAATGACAAATGCATTCATAGACCAACCCTAGGCACTTCTTGAAGTAGAATTTAGTGTGTGAAGACAATGAATTAGGGATACATTTCTAGAATGCTGCCAGATTGATATGGTGTCAATTACTGAATGATTTCCAGACAGGATAGATTTATCAATATGGCCATTGGTCTTTTCTACGCCTTTGACTGCAGTCTTTCCAGAAGCAGGCAAAGACCTTCCTCTTCAGGCAAGCTTTCCCTGAATGATGGACTACTTATTATGTGACTTTTCTCCCAAATACTATGCAATTTATTTTTAGTTGGTTAAATATTTCAACTCTACTTTTCTTCTTAAAAGGAGCCAAGGTGGCTTACATCATTAAAAAAAGACAATATTTAAAAGCTAAATGCAGCAAGTATACACACATTTAAAAAGAATTAAGCAAGGATTATATTAAAACCAGTAAATACAATCATTACTGAGAAGACATTTTAGGTTTGTTTGGGTTTAGTTACGGTAGTTAATAATTTGCTTAGTCCCACGACCATACCAACAAAAATATAAAATACATTAAATTACACACAACACAATCCAGCAGGGTTCAGAATATACAGAAGTCATGTATGTAGATCTCCTTTACAGGATACTCAAATTTGTTCGATGTATTGCATTCTTAAAGCTGCTGCTTTAATTATAAACTTGGCAACTTTGTGAACAATGTACACATTAGAGCCTGAAAGCAGATAAGACAATCTGTGAATTAGGTCCTTATGGGCTGTTCTTTCTAGAAAGGTGGATAGGTATTCAAGCCTGATGGATACATATAATTGGCAATCAAACAAATATGGGAAATATTTTCAACAGGAGGAGATCCCCAAATATAGGTTCTCTCATAATGAGGCAGGTGGTGAAACTGCCCGTATTTGACCATGGAATCTAACCATTCAAAGCTGGCTCTAGTAAAGGCCCTTCTTAATGCTTGAGGTAGTCTGCAAATATATTTTTCAGATTGAAAAGTGATTTTGTTCTTAGCCAACCAGCTGATGGATCTGTTTTTGGACAATAAATCCAGGTTTGACTGCACACTAATATCCAAGACTCGCTGTCTGAAGATCTCTCTTGCCTGCAGAGTTACTGAAAGCAAATACAGCAGGACCCCAGTATCCACTGGAGATTGGTTCCAGGCCTTCCCGTGGATAATAAAAACCATGGATAAGAGAGAACAGCTGCCCACCCACCTCCAAACTGCTGTTTCCTGACAGTAGCTTGCTTTATGACTGATGTTTTGAGACAGTAGCTTGCTTTGTGGCTGCTGAATTATTATTTTTTTTCTCTGCCAACTGTGGATAACTGAATCAGTGGATAAGGGGGGGGGGTCCTACTGTAGTGAACTGAGAGCCCATGATGCATAATAATTTCATGGAGGCAGCTAATCCAAGAATTAGTGTGTGCCATGTTTATTTGTTACATTAAACATATTTTGGGTTGTCTATTAGTATCCATACAGAGGGTCTTCAACCAGTACATAAAAACTCTGATGATTAAGTTACTTTGTAGGGAATGTATGCTTAGTTCTGCTCTGACAGTAGGAGCTGACATCTTCTCATCAGTTACCAAAATGCTTCTTAGAAAACAGATCTGATTATGTTCAAGAAGGGTGGCTTTGTTCAAATGCCACATAAGTCACCAGTGGGACTATTTTAGCCTTGAACACCTTCAATATGGGGATTAGAGAACCTGGGTGGTTATAACTTAATAACCTGTACGATCTTTTAGTACCCAATCTAGCCTTTTTCAAACCTCAGTGGTTTGACTATGCACTGGTGTTGGCAAAAAACAGTCCAAGGTAGTTAAAGGAGTGTATTTGTTCAACAGATTCCCCATTTACCCACCAATTATGTTTCACACTCATCACTTTAGACTTGCTTTTGTTTATAGTTAAGAAATTTTGGACACAGTAGTTGTTCAAACTTTGGAGGAGTCTTCTTAGGGTTTGTTTGGGTTTATTCCCCCCAAACAATAACTGAATGACAATAACATTAAGGATTCTCAGAAATACGCTTAACATAATATAGGATCTCCTGGGACATCATTTGCAAAGTACATTATAACAGAGCATATGTAACAAGCTAGAACTAATGAAGAAATAAACATCATTTCCTTATAATTAGCTTTCTTGTAGACTAGCTCCTAAGAAATCAAATGAAGTTTGGTGTTACAATTTTTAGGGCAACCGAATATATAATTAATTCCAAGGTCTAAAGTTTAATAGAACATTATTTGTATCCAGTGGAGAACTAATGAAGCAATACAATTTTTCAAATGTTTTAACTATTTTTGCATTTCCTTTAACATCATATTACCCTGCCGTGTGTAAACCAGACACATTATACAAAGCATAATTACATTTAAGCCTTCTTGCAAAGATTCGCCTCTAGGTATGCTGTGACAATAGCAATTTGCTACTCCCAGCTGATACATAACCATTATAGTTTGTTCATCTTTTGAGATCACTAGTCACTGTATCCACAGACTGCCTGGCTGGGCTTGGCTTTTGGAAGGGTGAAAAAGAGGCATATCTTCTTGAACACGTTCAGGGTATTTATTTAGTGGTGGGGCCAATCTGGAAGCATTGAATAGTCAATTTGGAAGGAGACTATAAGGCCATCAAGCCCAACTCCCTGCTCCATGCAAGAATACAAAGCGAAGTATATCTGCCAGGTGGTTGTTCAGATTTCTCTTGAATGCCTCTGTACCACTCTAACAGTTGGGAAGTTTTTTTCTCTCTCTGATATTCCATCCCTCCCTGGTTGCTAAAAAATAGATCTGGCTTCACCAGAATTTAAAATGTCGTAAGTTACAGCCTCATCTCAGTGTCCTCTCCTCGGTGTCCAGTGTATCCCTTCTTCCTCTTCTTTCATTCTTGTATTCACTTAGCTTTTTGAAGGTCTAAAGCTCCCAGAGCCACCCTTCCTCCTTTTTCTCCTCCTCCTCCCTCTTTCTCTTCCTCCTCCCTCTTCCTCTTCCTCCCTCTTCTTCCTCTCCCCTTTCTCCTCCTCCCTCTTCCTCCTCCTTCCTCTTTCTCATTTTCTCCTCCTCCTTTCTTCCTCCTCCTCTTCCATCCTTTTCTTCCTCTTCCTTCTTTTTCTCCTCCTTTCTCTTCTTCCTCTTCCTCTTCTTTTTCTCCTCCTCCTCCCTCTTTCTCCTCTCTTCCTCCTCCTCCTTTCTCTTCCTCTTCCTCCTCCTTCCTCTTCTTCCTTTCTCCTGCTCCTTTCTCTTCCTCCTCCTCTCCCCCCTTGAAAGGACTGATTATTACTGCATTTCATCCCCTCCCAATGCATTTCCATTGCTAGATAGCACTCAAGGGGAAGCGAAGGAACAGAAAGGCGGAGGAGGAAGAAGAGGAAGGAGGGAGAGGGGAAAGAGGAGGAGGAAGAGGAAGAAAAAGGAGGCGACACGGCCTTGATGTTGTAAAAGCAGACCAGGGCTCTTCACGAGAGGACATTCCGGAGATTAGGAATTCCCAGGGTGACCGTGAGCCCGACGCGAACTGAGAGCACACAGCCCGCGCCCGGAGTGGCCCGTGCTGTGTGCTCCCCCTTCCCTCCTCCCTCCTTGCTGGAAGAGGAGGGGACTCTGGGCCAAGGCAGATTCCCAAACCCCTCGCTGACCCCCCCCCCCCAAATCCAACTCGCTGATCCCGGCACTCCCGGTCACCTCGCCAGGTCGTCGTTAGGGTGAACGGAAAGAGAGAGAGAGAGAGGGAGGGAGAGGGAGAAGAGGAGGCCGCCCGCCCGCCTTCCCTCCGTCCCTTCACCTTTCACGCCGCAGGTGACGGCGAGGCCTCCTCGGGCCGCCTGGCCCAGCAGCGACTCCCGGCAGAGGAACGGCCTCCTGGGCTCCAAGGGGAGCGGCTTCGGCGTCGCCGCCACCAGCGGGGCCGCCGCGCCCTTGAGCGGGCCGGAGACGGCGTGGGTGACGGCCGAGAGGCAAGGGGCGAAAGGGCCGGAGCGGGCAGCCACGGACAACATGGCGGCGGGAACGTCGCGCGCCTGCCTCTGCCGCCCTCGGCCAGGTCACCTTCCCGTCTGACGTCAGGCGCCGCGCTCTGTGATGACGTCAGGCGCCGGCCGGTAGGGGCGGAGGGGGAAAAGGCCCGCCTATCAGTCGCAACGGCGCGGCTCGCGCTGTGACGTGAGGAAAAGGGGGAGGGGCCTCGGGGCAGTCGACGGGGGCGGAGCTCTCTTCCTCTTCACTCTCCCTGCTTCGGCGTGGTTAGAACTATTGGGGGGAGCAAGTACGTAGTGCGCATGCGCGGAGGTGTGCCAGAGCGCTGAGAACTGTCGGCTGCAAAGTCGGCATTTCAGGGGTTCGAATCCGGGATGCCCCATAACAGAGCGTGCTCCTGCTGTTAACCTCAGTTCCTGGCAACCTAACAGCTTTAAAGCATGTAAATGCAAGTAGATAAATAGGTAAAAAGTGGGAAAGTGAACAGTGTTCCATGTGCAGAACTGGGTTCAGCCATGTTCAGCCATGCCGGCCACATGGCACTTGCACAGCACTGGCTCTTTGGCTTGGAAATGGAGATGAGCACCGCCCCTAGAGTTGGACAGGACTAGCAAGCATGTGCGGTGAAAACCTTTTAACCTTTACACAAGCACGTGCAGAGGGCAGGCAGTGTTTAGCAAAGCGTCCCTGCAGTGGAGTCCTTTCAGAAATGTGCACCACCAGACCCAGCGGAATTTGCTCTGCTCGTTTGCAAGCCTCCCCTGCCAGGCCATAAAACCTTAGCCTCTTAAAATACTGGCAAGCATCCCAGCAAAACTAATTTCCAAGTGACATTGGACTACATTTAAATCATAAATAGAGATGGGCAGGAACGGACAGTTGTTGTGTCGGTTTGTTTGCAGCTGAACCAGTGTTGGGTGTTTCAAAGCCCTTGCCTCTACTGGTGTACCCCAACTCAGAGATGGTGGCCTGGCTTTGCTGCTCTACTTCCTCTGGGCAGTGATTCTATGCGGGTGCCCACCGGAAGAGGTGGGTTTCGAACCACCTAACACCTGTTCAACTGATAAACAAACTGCCAAAACAGCAGTCCATGACCATCTCAAGTTAACGATTCAAAGGTAGTCCAATTTCACTTGGAAATTAGTTTTGCTGAAATGCTGGCCAGTATTTTAAGGTATGACATCTTGATAACATACATTTTTCAGATTTTCAGAAAATGAAAGCAGTTGGAACTTGTTAACACTTCAGCACGCCTGAAAAGTTGTGCCCATCAATATGTGTGCTTCCTAAATACTGTCATCAGAGGAAAGTTAAATTATGACTTTGATTTGTAGCTTTGACTGCTATTTGGTACTAACTGCCCAATTTCACTCGCATTGCATCCGTTCATTATGTTGTTAAATTTGCTTTGTGAAGTGTGCATTCCTTGAATTAGAACATTGTGCACCTCATATGGCTGCTCATTTACGCTTGTTGGAGTCGCTAGGACATGAATTTGTTTAATTACAAGATGTGTATCTGTGCCTAAGGTAGTTCCACTCCAACTTCAAAGTGGCTCATTCCCAGGTAAATGTTTATACATCTTGAATTCTACTTAGGCTGTAGTCCCGAGTACCCTTACATTGGAGTAATTACAGTTGAAATAAGTGGAAAATATAAATGCAAAAAGTTTGCATTTCACAAGCCATTTGTGTCAAATCTGGCATTTCCATCATAGTCTTCCAAATTTAGCAAAATAATTTATTTTCAGGCAACATTCTTTGGCACTCTAGTGATGGTACCGTTTTCTCCAAAACAATAAATTTAAAAAACCCTACCTGTCTCTCTTACAACCAGCTCACTGGCTCTTAAGATGCCATTTGCAAGCAATGGAAAAGGTCAGTGATATTTTTTTAATTTATCTTTGGATAAATATTTTTAAACTATGCATTCTATTTCATGTTCAGCAGTGCATTTTTATACTGGATTAGTTTTCTACATAAAAAAATGTCTGATTTGCCCTCCTACTTCCCACCTGTCCTTACTTGGGTCTTGGTTACGTTCTTCATGTTATTTTTTGGATCCAGCTGCACGTCAAATAATTTCTTAGAAGCTTAGTGGCTTCACAGAAGATTGGCCTGTTGGAGGAATGAAGATATTGCAGTGTTTGATGAGAGTAAAACAGTATATTTGATCTTGATGCAACTTTTACATTGGTAGAACAGCTAATCTGACACTTGAGGTGACCCCAGTCATATGATCACAGTGGAGTGAATTCTAAAAGAACTGCTAGCTAGACAGTTCCATGAGTTAGATCTCTGCCTATGGAGCCAGAGGTGGGAATTCAGTTCCTTCTGTGCCTTCCTGATAGGACCTGGATTGACTATTGCCCATCTACCCATCCATCCATCCATCCATCCATCCATCCATCCATCCATCCATCCATCCAGAGACATGGGCACTTTGGCTAGGATTTTTGTTGCCTCAATGTGGACATCATGGTGCACATAGAATAAACTTGAATCCAAGTACAGAAGTCTAGTGAGGGTGAAGACCCCCACACATATTCAGTTCCCCAGCCTCCCAGTTCAAGCCCTGCAACTTCCATAGACAATACACCTCACTAAACATGGGCACGACTAGGCGAAATTGTCGTTTCCGTTTTCGGTTCTCGTTATCGTTACGTAACGGGTAACGGTAACGAGAATTACTCTGCTCCAGCTTGAACCCAAACCGAAAAAAGAAAAATTGGGTCTGATTTTTCGTTGTCGTTCATGGCATTGCGGCGATCGCGCGATGCCAAGCAGCACAGAAAAAAAGTTTTAAAAATTAAAAAAAAACCCATTCCCGGCCATAAAAGCAGACGAAAATATGCCTGCCTCAGTGAGGGCACCTACTGAGGGGTAGTTTCTGGGGGGGGGGGTCCCCGGCCTTCCCACCCCTCTCCTGTCCTGGGCTGCTTGCATCAGGCTGGGGGTGGGGTCATCCTCGTCGTCTCCATTTGTCATGCGGTGGGAGGGATCCCAAATGGCGACTGCAATTTTTCTTTTGAAATCGTGGTTCAAAAACCCACCAAAGCACCACAGAAACATGTGAAAATTAGGTATTTTAAATGCCTGAATTTTTATAGTAGCAGCAGTGGGTTTTTATAGCAATAAAACATTGTATTGATTTTATTTTATTTTATTTTATTTTTATTTGTTTACACCTGCGCACGCGCAACGATGGGCTGGCCATGGGATGGGACCATGCAAATTTTTGGACCCATTCCACCAATCGCATGGCCAGGTTTTGCTGAGACTTCTGGGTGTGCCAGAGAGGGCATAAAAAGCCCACCAACCCTAACCCGAACCCTAACCCTAACCCTAACCCTAACCCTAACCCTAACCTGAACCGTTACCCTAAGCCTAGCCCTTACCCTAACCCCAACCCTAACCCAGATTCGTACGCAAGTACACTTCCCTTTTTAGTGGGTCAGAGTGATGCACCCAGAGAGGTGCCTTCAACTCCAGAGACCCACGCCCTCCCTCCCTAAGCGTAACCTGTACGGCAGTACGCCAGTATGCTTTCCTTCTTAGTGAGTCAGAGAAGCGCCGACGAGGTTCCTCTGACACACTAACCCCCACCCTAACATAATGTTCTTAGTGAGACAGAGAAGTGCCGACGAGGTTTCCTGTCACACTAACAACCCCAACATAATGTATAACGGCGGCTACACGTTACGCTCCCTAAACCACTGTACAAACGACAGACAAAAAACGGAAACGACAAATTTTTGAAAAATTTCACGACAAATGGAAACGACCCGAAACGGGCCCGTCCCGACAAACGACAACTCGAAACGTAATTTTTTCTGGTCGTGCCCATCTCTACACCTCACTCTTTACTACCATTTAACATTCCACCCAGTTCTACAGAATTCAAAACATGTATTGTTTTAGACCAAGAAAAGAAAAGAAAAGAAAAGAAAAAGAAGAAAGAAGAAAGAAGAAAAAAGAGCAATTGTGGATGGGATGCATTTAGTTCAAACTCATTTAAATGCTGGAAGTGGCAGTGTGCTGAATCTCCTTTTGCCCTTTGTTTCTTATTCGTTCAGTATACACATCTCATAAATAAATGTTTTCTAGCAGTCCCAATTACTCTTTGGCATAACATGGAACAAAGCCTTAAATTGGATGATGGATATGTGTCAGGAATATAGCTGTTACTGCCAAGTGTTTAGCTGTGGAAAGGTGACAAGTTATATATGAAATAAAAGAACTTGACATAAAAAGTGTTACAGCTTATTTTTATTCTGAGGGAACGGTTTCACAACAGGTAGTAAGCACAGCTTGTTCTGGGAAGAAAAATGGCAGCTGTGTTTCCTCTTGTCTTCTGTTCTGTTGTGAGGAATGTTCCCTCAGGACAGGATGGGTCATCATCATTCCTTTCCACCAGGGGATAATGGGTAGTGGAGTGTGGAGAGAGGTGGCTGTGGATCTCCCCAAAGCAAATTCTTAGTACCAAGCTGCACTTCCTTGGGTATTGGAGGTGGAAGGCACGAAAGAGATACGCTAGTATCCAATGGACATGCATTTGTGATTCAGATATACCTGGCGTATAGTTAACAAACAAACAAACAAAAGACACTGTGCTGTATGTGAATGATTAATTTCATTTACCCCCCGGGTTGTTAGGAGAATAAATGGGAAAAGGGAGGTGTGGGCACCCCTTTGAACTCACCAGAGGAAAGATGGGCTATAAATGAAATAAATTTTCGAAGAGGTTGCCACGTTTGCTAGCATATCAGGCAGAAACAGAAGAAAAATAAAACTTGAAGACAACAAAGCACTTTAAAAACCAACTGCTATATCTTATCAATGTGAGTTTTTTTGTGGTCTGGTCAATTTTCTCAGACAACAGAAAGAGACTACGTGGCAAATATGTATGCATTTATAAATGGCTTTGGGCACAAGTTGTTGATCTGGCAATAACTTTTAAAACCCTGTTGATATTCAGTTCCCCTCCCAGGAACCATTGTTCTGCAAACAACAACAATGATTGGTAAATGAATCCGAGGCAAGAATTATATGACAATGATCTGGAAGTTGAGGCATGGCAACTGGACTTCTTTTCTTGAGAGATTGAAATGTTTCACTGCTCATCCAAACAACTTTGTCAGTTGGAGGAAAGCTAGTTGTGATTCCTCCATTTTATAGTTCACTTTGACCTCATGTCACCCTGGTCTGAAATAGGCTCATAAGATGAACAGTGGCCTGAACAGGCTCGTTAGGTAGACAGTGGTCTCAATAGGCTCATTAGACCCACAACTAGCTTTCTTCAGACTGACTAAGCTGTTTGGAAAGAAATGTGTCACTCTCTCAAGAAAAGAAGTCCAGTTGCCGTAACTCAACTTTCAGATGAACTCACCTGGATGACTGAGAATTTTCACAGAAATATGACAGTGAGTATCTGTGTTCACCAATGAGGCTTGCGAGTTGGCACTGAAATCTGGTAAGGAAATAGTGTATGACCCATTGTGTAATTCGTAACAGCAAGACAATTTTTTTCTTGTGTAGTTGGCAATTCTACTTTATTTTTACCATTCCTCCGATTATATTCCCCCTGGAGAATTCATGTTGTTCAACAATTATTGTTGTGTTTATGGTCACCAGCGATTAACACATAAATCTTGCAACACTGATATCTCAGTTAGTGCACAGCCCAACGACTCCCTGAGCTGCAGGTCTTTGATAATGAAATGATCTATCCTATAGTGAGGTGTGTGCTGCTGACTAATAAATTGCTTGATCCTGCAGGTACAAGGAGTCAGGCTCCAATCAATACCATTGCTTAAAAGCTCCAGCCCTAGTCATAGTGTAATAAAATGTAAATGAAATGTACTGGGATTTGGCGGTTTTAATTAAAGGGGATGATGAATTGATCATTCAAATCATATTGATCTACAGCTTTTTTTAAAAAAATTCCCAGCCATTTATTTTGTCAAATCTATGCTTGGATAACTAATGATTTGTACATCTAGAGTTAAAAAAATGGAACCCTCACTAGAAAGAAGTTTGCTGCAGGCTACAGAAAGAGGTACACAGGGCATCCAGGCCACTAGCTTTATGAGACAGTGTAAAGATTTATTTATTTATTTTAGAGTATTTTTACCCCGCCTTTCTCCTTGGAAAAGGACCCAAGGTGGCTTACAGTGATGAGGGATAATATACAATCCAGTACAATTAAGACATGTCCAAGTATTGAGAACTTGAATCTCATATTGACTGTATATCATGGTCTGGAGAGCCCATTTCCATCATCATCATCATCATCATCATCATCATCATCATCATCATCATCATCATCATCATCATCATCATCATCATCATCATCATCATCATTAGGTGTGGTGTTTTAACTGGGTGTTCCCATGAGGAAAATTCAAACTATTGAAAATCACTCTCACCGTGTGCACCTTAAAAGGTAATTTGCATGAATGCAAACAATGTGAAAAGGTATCAAAGCAGCAATGTTAGGAGTTAGCCGTGATACGTTGTGATGAGAACTTTTTATATCTCCTGTCTCAGCTGTTGTGTCTGTCAGATGCCATCTTTTCAAACATATTTTTGAGAGGGGAAGAGATGTTGGAAATGCTAATTGCACCAGACAATTAAAACATGTCAAAAGGGGCCGTGTTTTTGAACCTATGAACAAAAGTATATCATCTCCCACAAGGCTTCCACACCTTCCTGGCTGTATAGTCCTTGATGTAATGTATCAAGGGAATATAATTGAAGTAATGTACAGTAATAGACTAAATTTAATGTCAGTTTTACCTGAGATGTGGAAAATTACATATTTTTTTGGAATATATTTCCTGGCCACTGAGGGATTCTGAGGATTTTAGTCAGAAAAAAGAATAGCTATTCCAACTTGGAGTTCTATCTAGAGTTAACCCACTGAAATGAGTGGGACACATTTGTTGTTGTTCAGTCATTCAGTCATGTCCGACTCTTCGTGACCCCATGGACCAGAGCTTGCCAGGCCTTCCTGTCTTCCACTGCCTCCTGGAGTTTTGTCAAACCCATATTGGTTGCATCGATGACACCGTCCAACCATCTCATTCTCTGCCGTCCCCCTTTCCTTTTTCCTTCAGTCTTTCCCAACATCAGGGACTTTTCCAAGGACTCCTCTCTTCTCATGAGGTGGCCAAAGTACTGGAGCCTCAGCTTCAAAATCTGTCCTTCCAGGGAACATTCGGGGTTGATTTCTTTCAGGATGGATAGGTTTGATCTCCTTGCAGTCCAGGGGACTCTCAAGACTCTCCTCCAGCACCACAGCTCAAAAGCATCGATTCTGTGGCGATCAGTCTTCTTTATAGTCCAGCTCTCACTTCCATACATCACTACTGGAAAAACCATAGCTTTGAGTGGGACACATTACTAACATTTAATGCTCCTTTATTTCTATAGGTCTAATTTAGATAGAATTAAAAAGAAGATGGGTAACACAGAGCACAATACAAGTAAATCCTCACCAAAGCTGACCTTGGCCCTTGGTCTACCTTACAGGGTTGTTATGAAGCTCACATGGAGAAGAAAGGCACTATAACCACCATTGTGAGCTTATGGGTCTAAAGGAATCATGCACGCTGGAGAATTCTGGGGCAGTGCTCCCCAAAAAGTAACTTATCCAAGCTCATGGTTGGGGCAGCTTTTTTAAAAAAGGACCGCCAATGCCTGCATAAAAGGGCAAAGGCTGTATGATTCCAAATCCACTAAGAATGTGGTGCAAAATATATACAGTGCACCCTCGTATAACAAACGGTTTGTATAACATAAAATCTGTACAACAAAAAAATTCTGGAGATAGGGGAAATTTGCCCCGCCTATGGGGCAAATCAATACAACATAAAATGGTTGCAATGAGGGATTACTCTGTTTTCAAAGTATTCCTATGGGAAATTTGTATAAAGGAAAATTTGCTTAACATAATTTCATTTGGAACAAATGCTCTTAAGTCCGGGTACCTATCTAAAAAATTGAAAAATAAGTTTTAAAAAAATGGAAAAAAAACATTTGTAAGTCGAGCAGACCATATCTAAAATTTGTAAAGCAGCAGTTAAAGTGCCAACAGTTTTCTGCTCTTAAATCGAATTGCTCTTAAGTCGAGCTGCTCTTAAGTCGGGGTACCACTGTATATTGTTTTTTAGCCTGGCATCTGTCTCTCCTCCTTATTTAACTGGCTATTATAAGGATAAAAAGGAACAGAGGGGAGTGACCATGAATACCACCCTCAGCTCTTGAAAGGAAGATTTCAGAAAATGGAAGGAAAATACATTTCCTCCCCTTCAGCCAATCTCCAAGTGGCACCTGAGACACTCCCTAGCATTCAGAACACAGCCTGAAGACTTGGTGCCATAGCCTTTGATGGGGGGAAAGGAAATAATGAAGAATGTGGAAAAACAGAGAGAGAGGCAGGGAAGGAAAAGGAGAATTTGGAGGGAGCTTATGTGCCCCAGAGGCAGGCATCTTATCTGGTTTTCTCACACTGTAGCCCCCCTCGGAAATTTCTTTTTTATGCACAGATTGTGTTTCAGCAATAGTTTCAGGGTTAACTGTAAGAAAGCATTGATTGGGAAAGACTTCAAATATTTTTGATGCATTGACAAAAACACCCATTACTGACTCGACCTTTTTTCCTGGTGCTAAGAGAAAACAGCCAGAGAAAGTAAGCAGAATAAGAAGTAAGAAAACCTCTCAGGAGCAGGTATTCAGATTGCAGCCAATAGTGTGTATCTATTATATTGTTACAGATCAAACCTGAAAAAAATATTATTTTATTTTATTTTATTTTATTTTAGAGTCCTTTTACACTGCCTTTCTCCTTAGAAAAGGACCCAAGGTGGCTTACAGTAATGAGGGATAATATACAGTCCATTACAATTAAGACATGTTCAAGTATTTGAGAGCAAGGAATTGAGGGACATCTTACAGCATTAACAGGCAACATTACATTAAAGCAACACAGTTATAAGTAGTCGTAAATATAAAGTCTATGTGAACCCAAAGATTCATATAAAATACACATGTTAGTCTCTCATTCAGGGAAAGCTTGCCTGAAGAGAAAGGTCTTTGCCTGTTTCCAGAAGGACAACAGAGACGAGGCAGTCCTGGCCTCTACTGGGAGGGAGTTCCAGAGTCTGGGCTCAGCAGCCGAGAAGACCCTTTCATGGATTCCCACGAGACGTACCTGTGAGTGTGGCAGGATGGAGAGAATGGTGGTTTGTGATGATTCATGGTTAGCCATGAACCAGCTGTAAAGCCGTACAGCATTTGGGACAGCACATTACCTGTGAGAACAGTGGCCATGTTTCCGAAGGAACTCTGGGAACTGTAATCCCCCAAAACTTATGTTTTCCAACTCAGAAGCATGGGCAACTGAGTAAATGTCATTTATGTGCATGGTGGTCCTTCATCCTGATTTTCTCTCCCCCCCTTCCATCAGCATTTGGTGCCCACTGAGCATGTTCTCTCACCAGTGGTATGTTTGGTCAGCTCACCCCCCCCCCCCCAGGAAAGGAATCAGCAGCATTTCTTGTATTGCCTATCCCTGCCTGCCAGAATTGCTTACACATTGTTGAATTTTGTTGGCAGAATAGCATCAAAGCTATTCGCTTATTTTTAAATCAAGACGTGTCCAGAACAGGCACCTGATTTTTAAACCAAAGCATCTTCTCAAAATCCTCTTGGAAGCAAAATACACCTTGCAAAAAATTCATCTTGCAAAAAAATTCACCTTCTGCAACAACATATTAAAGAGATTAAGTTCTGTGTACAGTACAGCTGTACAGTATTCCTGTGCAGCATCCGATTTGACAGCATGATGGTGAGATTAGGGTGTGGCCACCACCAGATCTGGAGAGACGTAACCCCCCGTACTGCAGGGTATTATTTAGCTCCCCTTTCTTGCCACTGCCACCCAGCTGGTTTTGACAGGACAAGAGAGAACGGAGCACTGCTTCATTCCTTCCAAGATATCAGTGGTATACTGGAGTCAGGGGCAGCCTAGCATTTCTGAGAAGTAGGAATTGCTGCTCCCCTAACTCAACTTCATCATTCCCTCCAAACCAAACTACAGTTCTATGAACAGCTGGGAGATAAATTGACTGACTTTCCCAGGAACGAGATACTGTTGCAATTTTTCTGTGTTGTGATGCTAACTTTGTGATGGCTGATGAGAGTCATTAACTTCACAAAATGCTGTCCTTTCACTTGTTGATACGGAACAATTCAGCTGTCTCTGTTTTGGGGATGTGAGTAGGCAGTCTGGCTGTCAGGATAGTGATAAATCTATAATTAGCACCCATACTTCCAAAGTTACTGTTACAACGGACGAGACAGATTTTGTGTGGTGCAACGGGAACATTTGGAAGATGTGAGTGCACTGGAATGCAACCAGGATTCATACAACATCCTGCTCTGGCCAGCAGCTGCCCTGGCTGCCCTCACTTTGCAGCGTGTGATATTCTCGCCCCAGGGTTTATTATCTAAGACCTGCTCCACCCGAAGGTGGGTGTGTCCTGACTGTGCCCTCCTGCAACCTTCATCTTGAAAAATTCAATTGAGACAACTGGAACCCCGCAAAAGGGGGACACGCGTCAAAGGGATCGTGATATACTGGCGTTTTTGAAGAGTAAGTCGCTAGAGTGTGAGTTAAAATGAGAACAAAATGAAACTATTAAAATGTTACAAGTATCAGAGAGCCGGGGTAAAAAATTTATCGAGTCCTCGGAAGAATGGCCAAGAGGACAAAAGAGTTAGAGATACAATAGGATGCACAGAAGACCTCATCATCCTAGGGGGGGAAAACCCATAAAAACCTGCACACTAACAAAAGCTGTCCAACCAAGCAAGAGCCATAGGCCAAGTAATAATTGCCTCAAGCGGCTTCAAAGATTGCTCAGCCAGGCAAACACCAAAGGCTAAATAAGGTAGCCTACAGCACCATCAAAGACAGCTGTAAGAATTCAATTGAAGAAGGAAGGGAGGCAGGGGAAGCTACTTAAAAAGAAAAGTCTTCTCGCACTCTGAAAAACAACGCAAGAACGGACATCAAATTCAATGTCTGTAGTGAACTCAACTCATTTTTAAGGCTGCTGGACGCTTGGCCTGAAAGTCCTGTTTGTCTTTCCAAACTTCATCATGTTACCCATCATATATTCATTGGGCATTACGCTGTGGCAACAGGATTTGCCCAATGTGGTCTTGCGGTTCCTATTGCCAGCATTGCACAACATGTACGCAGACATCCTTTGCGCATAACATTTGGGCCACTGGTGGCGAACCTTCCGCACTCCAGATGTTTTGGACCACAACTCCCAGAATTCCAAGCCTGTATTGCCAATGACAAAGGACTGTGGGAGATGTGGTCCAAATCATCTGGAGTGCCGAAGGTTCGCCACCGCCGATTTAGGCTGTGCTGCAATCTTCACTGCTGTTGAGGCAGCTGTTCATTTTCCAAGGAGGGCTGGGCAGCCCTGTGTGTTAAGCGGTGCCTCTTGTTTGGAAAACCCGGTCTCTGCTTATGCAAAATTAGGGACCATATACAGGACATCATTGGGGTGGAAGGCAAGAATGCATCATCAGGAAGGTTGCGCAGGACACTATGCTGCTACTGCACTTCCTTGAGCAGTCGCTTTTTATTTTGCACCGCCTTATCTCCTCCTGCGGTCACATGGTCGCTACAGCAGTTTGGCTGTCTGCACTTCAGAAGTTGCTTAGCCATCGGCTTCCCCGTCTGCACTTGGCTGAACCGCTTTAAAGTATGACAGGGAAACGGCAGAAATGGGAGAAACCGAAAAAAGGCAGCTTAGTATATCCACAGATACAACCAAATCGCTTTAAAAAGAGGTGCTGGAACTGATTTTAAAAAACACCACCCCCAGTGGTCGTCGCAAGAAAAAACGACACAGCGGTCAAAAATGGGCATGGCCAAGGGGGCTGTTCAGAAACAGTGATTTGAAAAGCAGACAGTGAATTTTAAGGTGATTTGTCCTTAAGGAAAAGGCATTTCAAATCTAAAGTGCGGTAGTGGTCTATTATGTCTCATCTACAGTTGCAGCTCTAACAATGCAACAAGATTAAGAAAAGATAAAGTGTTCTGCTTATATACTGCCCCATAACACTTCAAGTAGTCTCTGGGCGGTTTACAGTTATTAATTACAGTACGCAGGCTTACACATCCCCCCCCAGCAAGCTGGGTACTCGTTTTACCGACCTCGGAAGGATGGAAGGCTGAGTCAACCATGATCAACAAAATCAAGGCATTGCTATTGCTGCAGCCACCTGGCGTCACAATATTCCTTGACTAAGTACAGGGAGCTACAACCTCATTACAGCAGTTTCCCCCTGACCACGGGTTTGGGACCAATAGCAAGGGTGATGACTCCTCCAGACTATATCTGTCAGCAGTCTCAACCAGGATGACCTACGCTTTTCCCACATCTGTGTTTTAGGGGTTCAGAATTATACCACTTTGTCACCTCTTTAAAAATAATAACTGGTGTTTTCTGCTGCATATAATTCAGGACGATGATTTAAATTCATGAGGAGGAAATTGAAAGTAAAGCATCCATTTTCCTTTTCAGCTTGAAATAATCAACACAATTAAACCAAGTGTTCTAGCGAACTGCCTCAAGACCCAAAGAAGCAATTAAAAATAAATCAACCACCTCCGACAAAAATAAAAATAAAAATAAAAATAAATAACAATAATTTGCAGAAGCTGTTACAGCTTGATACAGACAGAATATATTAAAGGAAAATTAATGCAATAAGCACTCATCTTCATTAGGGGAAAAAGAGGCTAGTCAAGAAATATTTTCATCACTCATAAAACTGTATTAGAAAGAGAAACATAGGTGGCGGGGTGTTAATGGAAGGGAGAAAACAGGGATGGAAAACTGGCTAGACATTTGTGATATCTCAAGCTCATTGCATCTTGAATAACTATTTTATAAATGTTGGTAAAAAAACATCAAATATAAAAAGCATTAAAAAAAAAACCAAACAATGAGATGGACCTGTTGTAAGCTGTCTAGAGTGCCCAGAATCTGGAACTCCCTTCCACTAGAGGCCAGGACTGCTCCATCTCTGATGTCTTTCCGGAAACAGGCAAAGACCTTTCTCTTCAGGCAAACTTCCCCTGAATGATGGACTACCTATTATGTGTCTTTCATATTAATCTATAGGATCACATAGACTTTGGTTTATAACCTGTGATTAAATTGACACTATGTTTTCAATGTTAGTTTCTATCACTCATAACTTTACATGGAATTTTACTCTCTTTTTAACTGCTCATGTTCCCTTGTACCATTAATGCTGTCTTTTAATGCTGTCAAATGTTCCTCAATTCCCTGTTCTTAATACTTGATCATGTCTTAATTTTACTGGATTGTATATTATCTCTCATTACTGTAAGCCGCCTTGGGTCCTTTTCCAAGGAGAAAGGCGGAGTAAAAGTACTCAAATAAAATAAAATAAAATAAAATAAAATAAAATAAAATAAAATAAAATAAAAAACTTAATTGAAAAGCAGGTTGTAATGAGCTGTAAAAAGGTAAAGGTTCCACTGAACATGTGTGCTAGTAGTGTCTGACTCTAGAGGTGGTGCTCATCTCTGTTTCTATGCCAAAGTGGTGGCGGGGCCAACTATCTGGAACAGCTTGCCGAGCGACTTACGGCAGGCTCAGTCGTTGGCGTCCTTTAAGAAAGGTTTAAAGACTCTGCTTTTCAGGGACGCCTTCGACAATGACTAGGGATACAGGATTTCCTTTTTTTTTTTTTTTTTTTGGCCTTGGCCTACATGTGTGCCTGCCTGGATGCCATTGTTACTGTCACTGTGATTGTTTTTAGTTCTCTTTTAGTTTTAGGTTTTTTTTTTAGCCTTTACATTCTGTGTGAACTGCCCTGAGTTCTCGCTCGGGAAATAGGTGTGGTATATAAATCTGAAAATAAAATAAATAAATAAAGAGCCAGTGTTGTGCAAGTCCGTGGCCATGTGGCTGCCATGGCTGAACGCATTTCTGCACACAGTACACTGTTTGAATTCCCATTTTTATGATGGTACCTATCTATCTGCTTGCATTTACATGCTTTCAAACTGCTACATTGGCAGGAGCTAGGGCTAACAGCGGGAGCACACACTGCTGCATGGCACCTGGGATTCGAACTGCTGAGCTGCTGACTTTGCAGCTGACAGTTTTCAGCGCTCTAGCCTGCTGAGCCACCAAACCCCTTCTGTAATGAGCTGTAAATTTCCTTGTATGACTATTGGCAAGATAACTTTTTCATGCTGGTTCTTCACCTGATATCCATGATTATTCTGTGTGCAGTAATTTACAATACAACACCAGCCAATATGTTTCACTAAATGCATTAAATAAATAAAGGCTACTCTATGCAGCTTCAAAAAACTTTGAGATGTCTGACCAACCACTCTTCATTTTTTAAATTTATTAAGTATTTATCTCGAAAGCCAACATAGAACAGCTGGTAATTACATTATCTTAATATTTATTTTAACTATAACATCCCCCATATCCCCCAAAAGGTAAAGGAGTGCTTTTTAAATTGTAAAATTGCTTCATGCCAATGGATCAATCAGTCCCCAAATTGTTGCTATAATGAGTTCTTTTTAATAGGAAGGAGCTCATTAATTAGCATGCTGATTGCACGAAAACATATTTTAAGCTGACAAAAAAGGCTCCTGCAGATTCTGTTCTCTTCCGCCTGCCCATGGGGTGAACATTTCTAATTAAAAACACCAATAAACTGAAATTAAAATTAAACGTTCTCCTTGCCTTGGCCTGAATGCTCTAGAAGCAGTAAATGGAAAAGCTGCATCCGCTTCCACTTTCCTGGGCCGTATTCTTCGAGATGGGGACGGTTTTGTTGGTTTGTTTCATTACGACTTCCAATCATCACTACGGTTATGACTAGAAACAGGCAGGGATCACCATTTCAGTGGTTTGTGCTGGTTTAATGTATTGGCTGGTGTTTGGCACATCAAAGCCCCACCCAGTGGGGGCCTACTCAGAGGTAGTGCCCAGAGGAAGCAGGGCAGGGCATCCAGGCTGTTGCTTCCAAGTGGCTTTCTATACTAGTGGAAATGGGTCTTTGAAGCGCTGAACAGCTGCTCAACAGATAAATAAGCCTGCAAAAATCACTGCACCATTGTGGCAGAAGGGTGCACATTCATTCATTCATTCATTCATTCATTCATTCATTCATTTTTATACTGCTCATCTTCCCAAAGGAACTCCGGGCGGTGAACAAAGAGGGCAAACAAACCCAAAAGGAACAATACATCAATGAAACGAAAATAAAAAAATGAAAAATAAAAGAATAAAAATATAATGTATAATATAAAACAACTCAACAAAGGAGTCGATTTCCTGCCAAAATTGCATATGGTATGTATACCTCTTGATGCAAAAATGTGGCCACCATGGATCACAAAGAATAAAGGATCATCAAAAGAAGAGGACAAGTGAAAGCCTACCAACTGCACGTACAGATGTACACGAATTTTTAAAGGTATGAGAGCTATATTACCTCTAGGACCCGGGGCCATGTGCCTTTGTAGACTAGTTGCTGAGCAACGTGAGCAGAAGGGTGATTTTTTTAATGTTCATCGCTTGGCCCAGGGGCTTCCCAGAGGCTTCTGCATGTCCAGTGTACAAACAAAACACTGGACTAGATCAGCCTTTTGGTCTGATTCCACAGATCTTTGATCAACCTGGTGCTGCCTTTGGATTCTGAAGGACTCTACTTTGATTTAAACAGAAATATCATAGCCAAAAAGGGATGTATCAGCAGGCACAGAGAAATCCTGTTTCGGACAAATAAAAATTTTTTTACAAAAAAACAAAAACAAAAAAACCCCGGATCTTGTTTAGTTTCAGTCTGAGCAGTGAAAAAAACTCTCTCTCTTCTCTCTCTCTCTCTCTCTCTCTCTCTCTCTCTCTCTCTCTCTCTCTCTCTCTCTCTGGATTAAATTGTTTGTTCAGGTGTCGGGGGGGTGCAGAACATTCGTATTATTGTGATATAAAGAAGAATGGGCAAGAATGGAATTATTGTACATTTTATTTAATTCATTCCCCCTGCGGGTAGTAATTTAATTCATTTTAATTGGTTCGAGGAATGTCTTTGAGCAAAAATATTATGCTCAAAGGCACCACCAGGAACCCAAAAGAGAATGCACCTGTAGTCGAAATCAAAAGATAAAAGAGGTATGGGGGGGGGGGGGAAACAGCTCCTTGCTGAGAATAATTGAAAAATGGAGGTAAGGGAGGGAAAAAAGGCCCAATTAAAGGTGGTGCATTTCCTTCCTCTTTAACCTACGGAGTGATAAAAGAAACCGAATCTATGTTCCAAATCTTGGCTCCCTCGAAAGGACGTTATATAAGGATGTAATCTTTGTTTTCAATTTTTTTTTCCTCTCAGAAGTTGTTAATGTTGGGGGGGCAGAGAACAAAAAAAAATCTGTGTGGGATTAGAATATCACAGGGAGAAGGAAACGGAGGGGGAGGTGGGAAAGTGTCATGATGGAGCCAACCCGTATACTTATTTTCCAATTTTCAGCTCAACATGAAACCCCAGCATGACATTACATTTTTGACACACGAGAAACAGAATGTCTTGGTCAGGCATGCTGGAGGAAGGAAGGAGATCTCCAAAAGCGGACAGAGGGTTCTTGAATCGAACTGGCTTTGTTTTCATCCTGTCAGGGCAAAGCATCTTTCTGTAGGTCAGGGGTGTCCAAACTTTGGCTCTCCAGCTGTTTTGGACCCCAAATGCTGCATTTTACTATGTTCTGTATTTTTAATGAAGTTTTGTGTTTGTTTATGCATTGGGGTTTATTATTGGGTAGTCACTTTTGGTGATGTGCTGTATACCACCCAGAGTTCCCTACGGGAAAATCGGGTGATCAATAAATAAATAAATAAATAAATAAAACTCCCAGAATTCCAAGCCTATATTGCCAATGCCAAAGGACTGAGGTAGTTGTGGTCCAAAACATCTGGAGGGCCGAAGTTTGGACACCACTGCCGTAGGTGGATCTCTTGGCGCTGTTAGGTTGTCTTCAGAGATCTCGTTCCTGCACACTCGCCAACTCCTTCAGGTACATACAACGCTCAGGTTCGGAAGTCATTGTGGCAATCACCAAAATCCCTGTCCCCAAGGAGAGTCCCCGAGTGGGCCAAACTGTACAGATAGGGCCCATTCTGTCAGCTTTCATCTCCTCTCTCATACCGCTCATGGATCTTAAATCCCCAATTAGTAGCAGATACGGTGGACCCTCATAGAACAAATGGTTTGTATAAGATAAGATCTGTACAACATAAAAATTTCGAAGATAGGGGAAATTTGCTTAACAAAATTACCTCTGGAGCGAATCTGTACAACATAAAAAAGGCCACAATTAGGGGTTACTCTGTTTTCAATGCATTCCTATGGGAAATGTGTATAAAGGAAGATTTGCTTAACAGAATTTCATTTGGAACGAATTAATTCTGTTATACAAGGTACCACTGTAATGCCAACATGCCCAACAACCCAGTAGGAATAAGCCACAGAAATATACCTTTTTGAAGAAAGCCCATCTTCTTCCCAGCTACTGCATGGGTTGCCCAGGGATGGAAAATATCTGGATTTTTAAAAAAATATATTTTATTTACGATTATAGACACTATGGCTCCTGGCTAGGCTGGCTGTGGATTCTGGGTATTTTAGTCTAAAGAGCAAACCTTTCATATTTCTGGATGGCCAACAAGCTCAGGGGAGGCAAACAGCAGCCAATCAGAAGCTTTGGAGATCTGGATTGACAGGATGTTGGAGGAGATGATGCTGAGAGCCGAGTGCCTTGTAACATTACAATTCTGTCATCCCATGAGTTGGGTACACTTAATATAAAGCTGTGGGATACATAGCTTTGGAAGAGAACTGTGTAAAGTTTACATTTTATTTTGGGTGTGGAATATATCCATTTCACACCCATGGACACCGACAATGAGGCAAATTGTAACTAGCTTCGAAAATGTCTACATTTCTGGATCTACTGATGGAGGTTCCTGCATGGCAGAAGGTTGGACTTGGATGGCCCTTGATGGATTCTTCTATCTCATCAGAGCCACAAGGGCAGAGTCTCTGTTCCTTTGGGAGTAAAAGGAGATTTGGAGCTGTGCAGCCATTAAAAGAAACAAAATCAAAACTAGACTATGTGTGATACCTTCATAGGCTGCTAGTAGAAAAATAAAAAAAGTTGCTGAGCTTTTGAGAGCAAGCTTTCTTTTTCAAAGTAGGTATAAAAGTCCAAACATGCCAAGGGATGTAATTTGCCAGGAGATAGTTCTTAAAAGTTCACTTGGCAAGATGGACGCCAGGCTTCTTCTTGGAAGGCACAGAGCAGCGGACAGCCAGTAAAAATTGTGCCGGTGTGCCACCAATTCAGTAGCATAAATGATTACCAAGGCAGAACTAGAGGAAGCGGCAGAAAAAGGAGTACGAAATTAATTGGTGCGAATTTTCTGGGGTCGCACCTCGTTTGAGGCGTTAAAAACTACGCATCAACAACAAAAGTATTTTAACACAACCCCTAGGGGTGGTACAAAATGCTGTGGTTAAAGTGCGCTTCCAGGGGCGTGGTCGGCCGAGGTACCAAAATACTGCTCTTCAGAGTGAAGGCACGATCTTTTGCCGTGCAGTCTTTTGCAGCAAAAAAGAGCAGCAAAATCATCGTGAGACCGGGGCCTCAGATTCAATTCACTCTCTCTTTCTCCCGTTTTCCTTTCCTTTCCTTCTCTTTCTTCGCTTCTCCCCACCACCCCACCCCAAATAATTGTAGTTGGGAAATTCTTATCTGCCCTTTCTGCCTCAAAAGAAAAAGCTTTCTCGTCTCTGAATCATAGGCACCTTCCCTCGTTAATGAAATGTCTTAAGCTGTCCTCGTGATTTGGCATATAAATTTCCTATTTGCCACCTCCCAGTCTGTTCGTTCACTCCCCGCTTTCCGCCCCTACCCTGCTAAAAAGAAAATCTCCTCTGCAAGATAATAACCTATTTAAATAGCACATCTTCTGATCTAGACAGTTTATAAATGATAAATTTGAGCGAAGCAGGGTTTTTTTTTTTAAAAAAAACATGAAAATAAAAAGGTGAGCTCCTCCAGCAAGACTCAAGGAATTGGCTTGTTTTTTTCCCATTCCCCTCCTCTTTCAGCGTCGTCACATACTTTCTTCCATTTGCCTTTTAACATAACACTATGTTCAGTAAATATTGTTGCAGCTGACAAGAACATCAATTCATGTTATTCATAAAGCTATTCAGGATTCTTGCCATGAATAGCAAGTAGAAGCAACAATTACTTGCATTTTTTCCCTCTGACTTCTTCTCTCTCTTTATTATTTTTTTAAAAAGAGAGAGACCCCAGTTTTGCATAAAGAGAATGCTCAAGTAGCTGAAGTTTAGCAGACACAAAAATCACCTGAGTTTAAAAAAAGAAATCTCTTTAACAGTTACTTTAAGAGAGGAATCCTCAGAAATCCCTCCTCCCTGTTTTTTCTTCTTCATTCTGTTGCCACTCAAAGTGTTTGCTGAAATATACTGCAGGTATAGGAAATAGCTTCTTTTCTAACAGAATTATCAAATCAATAGTCAGGGAAGGTGAGGTGGGAACAGAAAGCACCCTGATACAATTTTTAAAAATCCTCCAAACCAATAAGACCTGTTTATAAGAGGGCTTCAAGAGGTCTTGGGGATGGAAATTCAGTGGAACTGGAAAAAAACTGGGAACTAATTACAAACAACTAATTAACTAAGAGCCCCATGGCACAGTGGTTAAATGCCTGTACTGCAGGTAAAACTGTGCTCACAACCTGGGGTTCAATCCCAGGTAGCTGGCTCAGGGTTGACTCATCCTTCCATCCTTCCGAGGTCGGTAAAATGAGAACCCAGCTTGGTGGGGCGGGAGGCAATGTGTAGCCTGCATAATTATGTGGTAAACCACCCAGAGACTACTTGAAGTGGTATGGGGCGGTATATAACCAGACCACTTTGCTTTTGCTTTGCTTTAAGGCATATCTAGTCAATTCTGACTTATGGTGGCCCTCTCCAGGAGCCTCGTGGCTCAGTGCTTAAACTGACGTACTACATCTCAAACTCTGCTCATGACCTGGGTTCAGTTTCATGCAGCTGGTTCAAGGTTCGCTCAGACTTCCATCCATCCTTCAGGAAACTGAAGACACAGCTGGGTAGGGGAGCTGGGGCAATGTAGCCGGCATAATTAAATTGTAAACTGCCAGGCAAATTATGTAGCACTATGGTGTGATATATACAATTTGCTTTTTCTAGGTAGAGAATACTTACTCAGAATTGGTTGACCATCCCTTTCCTCTGGGGTCACCCTGGGACTGTGCAGCTTGCCCAAGGTTGTACAGGTTGGTTCTTCTCACAGTGGGAACTCCAAACCTTTGCAACCAGGTGCCTAAACCACTGAGCTATTCAGCCAGCTAGACAGTCAAAAGGGGATAAAAATAAATATCTGAGGAGGAGGCTAGATTACATCATTCCTATCCATTGTCAGTCTTCACTTGCACAGAATAACAATCTGAAGAGGAGAGGTGCTGCTAGACATGGAGGATCTCCATTACTCATTTTGCTGACCTCAGAAGGATGGAAGGCTAAGTGGACCTTGAGCCAGCTACCTGGGATTGAACCCCAGGTCATGGGCACAGTTATAGCTGCCGTACAGCAGTTTAACCACTGTGCCACTAGACTCAACATAGGTACAATTGAATTTATTTATTTATTTATTTATTTATTTATTTATTTATTTATTTATTTATTTATATAGCTTTTTATGCCTCCCACTATCCAAAGGTCTCTGGGTGGCTCACAATCAAAATAAACAATTCAGACAATTAAAACGTCAACACTGCAATAAAATTAAAACAATACAAACATTTAAATACAATAAATACAATATATTACAATACTACACTAAAATCACCATCAGGACACACAATAATCAGTTAAAAAAACTTCTGGAACAGGAATGTTTTACCTGGTGCCAGAATGTCATCAACATTGGCACTAGGCGGGTCTCATTTGGGAGGGCATTCCATAATCTGGAGGCAGCTGCCGAAAAGGCCCTGTTCCTACAAGCCATCAAGACTTGGAAGGGGAGTTACTGTTTTGGACTATCCCAGGCAACATAGCTAGTTGGTATTCTACCACCACCACTATTGCTACTACTACCTCATATCTGGACAGAGTAACACAGTGAATAACTGAAAGGATTCCTTTGCAACATTAACAGCATGGTTAATGATGGGAAGGGTAGACCTGAAGCAAGTTACCTATTAAACATCCCTTCTCAAAAGTAACTGTGGTCTGTCCCTGATCCATCCACAATGCAGATGCTTAGGATACTGATGTGAGCCAAAGAGCTACGTGGTATTGAAAGCAAGAGTCAGGTCTACCTGACGACTCACCCTCCTACCTTATTTTGCAAGACTGAAGTGCCTTGCACAAATCGCCAGATCCTTTTGATGTTCCTTCTACCGCTGTCTGGACTCCAGGCCGAGAACTTGCAAGGGCTGCTGACGTCCCGTTGGCAGCTGTGTGAAAACTGCAAAGCTGTCAAGAGCTTGCAAGACGGGGAAAGAAAAATGATGACGTTGTGGGGCTTTGGTGAGATGTCGCTGAATAATGTTCTCCCTCTAAAGGATCACAGCTGCTTCAGAGACGAACCGGGTGAAACGGACGTCTCTCTTTGAAGCTCAAGGAACCCAAATACCTGTCCTTGCTTCGGTGATTAACAGATCCAGATTTTTTGCTTCTTAAGTCCTGGAATTAAAAATGCCACTGGTCGTGCTGGTTGTGAGATTCTGAGAGCTGTCATCCAAAGAATTAAGTTTTTACACCGCTCTTGAGAAAAAAGAATTGGACATAGCACCAGTGTTCTAGAACAGTGGTTATCCACCTTGGGCACCCCCCCCAGCTGTTCTTGGACTGCTGTTCCCAGAAGCCTTCACCACTAACTGTGCTGGCTGGGGTTTCTGGGAGTTGCAGTCTAAGAACATCTAAGTCACCCAAGGTCAGGGACCCATTGCTCTAGAGGTAGAATCATAGAATCACAGAGTTGGAAGAGACCTCAAGGGCCATCCAGTCCAACCCCCTGCCATGCAGGAAACCCCATCACAGTATTTCCGACAGATGGCCATCCAGCCTCTGCTTAAAAAAAACCCAAGAAGGAGACTCCACCACCCTCCGTGGCAGCATATTCCACTGCTGAACAGCTCTAACTGCCATGAAGTTCTTCTGAATGTTCAAATGGAATCTCTTTTCCTGTAGTTTGAAACCATTGCCCTGAGTCCTAGTCTCTGAAGCCATAGAAAACAAGCCTGTTCCCTCTTCAATATGACATCCTTTCAAATATTTAAACATAGCTATCATATCCCCTCTCAGTCTTCTTTTTGGAAGGCTAAACATTCCCAGTTCCCTAAGCCATTCCTCAGAAGACATTTCTTCCAGACCCTCAATCATCCTGGCCGCCCTCCTCTGTACCCGCTCGAGGTTGTCAACATCCTTTTTAAATTGAGGCACACAGAACTGGACACAGTACTCCAGGTGGGGTCTGACCAGAGCAGAATAGAGTGGTACTATCACTTCCCTTGATATAGACACTATGGTTCTGTTGATGCAACCAAGAATTGCATTGGCTTTCCTGGATGCCGCATCACACTGCTGACTCATGTTCAATTTGTGATCCACCAAGACTCTGAGATCCAGGTAATAAGGCTAATAAACTAGGGATTTGTCAAGATCCTTCCATGGCAGCTAGTTTTCTATTTTTGTGAGTAGTTCTGCATCTCACGGTTTGAAACCACTACCAGGACTCCAGCTTAAACAGTTTTCCGTATGCAATTTTGTAGGATGCTAGAATTTGTCTGTTGGTTTGTTTCATTTATATACTGCCCATTTGGCTACAAGGCCACTTTGGGAGGTTTACAATAGAATTCTCTTCTAGGGAGTCTTAGCACAGTCCCCCGAACTACAGCAACCTCTATAAAATCCAGCATGACTACAGAACAACTACACAACTTGTAGACTAGTTAATGCATGAACTCTTATCTGACCTGGCAGGAAATGTCTCACTGACTCAGAGGTGCAGAGGGAAAAAAATAGTGGTTTCACATCCTCAGGTATGTGAACAAGACAAGTGAGAATTTATATCTTTACTGTATGTTAAAATATAGTAAAAGATTTATATCTTTACTATATGTTAACAGTAACACCATATTAGCAATCATTTTCTTCACCCCATGGAAACAAGTAGATTTCCTTAATAAGTTGTCCTCTTAATGCGATCAAGGCAGCTGAACTGATAACTTACAATCACCAAGTTCCTTAAAGAAACCAGAATAAATGTGCTGTTGCAACTAAACAAAATATAGGTCAGTTGGAGAGAAACAAGAACAAATCTTATTGGTGTTTTATCCCCAAACACCCTCCACACCAGGTGGCAGTAGAACACCCTTGTTTCTCGGTCACCCTTTAATTAATACCACCAATTAGGCAGGGAGACGGCAATGCCATGCTGTATCTATGTCCTGTAGCACAGCCCAATGAGTGGAAGACATTTCATTTGAAAACCAAGTCCTCTTAAATATCCCAGTTGGAATCACTGAAAGAGATATGGATCCAGAACTGGTGGTGGATGCTACAGCTGAATGCATCCCCAGAAGATGGCATTAGCTTATGCTGTCTATGGGTCTTCTTATTTTTTTGTCTGCAAAAGTCACCTTCAGCTTTTAGAAGTCTCCCAGGTTTATTGTCTCAGTTGTATTTTGCAGGGGTTGGAGGTGGAGGACTTATTGCATCCATTTGCTCAAACATCCAAGAACACCCACATGGGAGGCATTTAAGGGAACATTGGATGACCCTCTGCCAGATCTGCTGTCCTTTGGATACCTGCATTGAGCAGGATTCCTCCATCTCCAGGGACATTAGGGGGATTCTGAGTGAAGTAATGCATACTGGGGCAAAAATTCCAAACTTTATCTATCAACCCATGGGCTCTGAGCTATCTATGACGGATCAGGAAAGAGATCTTGGTGTGCTATTGGACAGCTCAATGAAGGTGTCTACCCAGTGTGTGGCAGCGGTGAAGAAGGCCAATTCCATGCTAGGGATGATCAAAAACGGGATTGAAAATAAAACAGCCAACATAATAATGCCGTACAAAATGATAGTAAGGCCGCACCTGGAGTATTGTGTACAATTCTGGTCACCGCATCTCAAAAAAGACATAGTGGAACTGGAAAAGGTGCAAAAGAGAGCAACTAAAATGATTACTGGGCTGGGGGACCTCCCTTATGATGAAAGGCTAAAACATTTGGGGCTCATTAGTCTGGAAAAAAAGGCACCAGAGGGGGCATATGATTGAGACGTACAAAATTATGCAGGGCATGAGTAAAGTGGATAAAGGGACGCTCTTCTCTCACACACAAAATACCAGAACTAGGGGATATCCACTCAAACTGAGGATTGGGAGAGTGAGAACAGAAAAAAGATTTTTTTTAACCCAGCATGTTGTTAGTCTGGGGAACTCCCTGGCACAGGAGGTGGTAATGGCATCTGGCCTGGATGCCTTCAAAAGGGGATTGGACAGATTCCTGGAGGAAAAGTCCATCACAGGTTTCATACCATGATGGAGAGGTAATCTCCAGACTTAAAACCAGGGTACTTCAAGGGCCAGATGCAAGGGAGCAGTATCAGGAGACAGAGATCTAGTCTCGTGCGCTCCCAGACCCATTTGGTGGGGCCACTGTGAGATACAGGAAGCTGGACTAGATGGGCCTTTGGCCTGATCCAGCATGGCTCTTCTTATGTTTTTATGTTATGTTATGTTAAGGCTACTTCTCCAACCTCTGATTGAAAGCCCAGATTTATCCTGATTCTAGAAACTGTATCCCACAAAGTTAATCCTGTTTCTGTTATTGCTGTCTCCATCGTTAAAATCTGTATGGAAGTTTTGGTAGAAGAGGGGGACATTTACAAATATCTCTCAGTGTAGTAGAACAGATCATAGTAAATTCCCCCCACCCCAGCATCTTTGGTCTCCCTACCTTGTTCCTACCTGCCTCTCCTTCCCCACCACCATTGCTCTGTCCCTTCTTCAACTGAGCTTTCCTTCATTTTCACATGGCGATTTATGACATTTCCTTCTTGCGTCTCAGAGCCCACCTCCTCTCCCAGAGTGGCTCCTGGCAATTGAAATTCAATACACAAGGCTGGTGGCAGGCTTTGTACATGAAAGAAGACACGGGGCTTGCCCTCCAGCTTACAACGGAAAAGTCAAAACACAGAGGGAGATGGAAGGGGCAGAGGAGGACAAAGGCGGGGGTGGGAAGGGAGAGGAGATCAGGTTGTCAATGCCAGAACGACTATGTGGCCATTTGTAAACAGGCATTGGTATCACTCAAGGTCAAGGTGGCCTTTCCTTCCTGGCTTTCTAGCTTCCAGCTCCGGAAAGCTGCTCTTGTGATCCACAAGTCCCTGAAGCCTCAGCTAGGAGGGTTGCTGTCCATGGTGACTGCAGTCTTCTGGGACCTGTCGTCCAAAGAGGATCCAAAGTAACTTTTCTAAGCTCTGATGTATCTGAGATGGACGTGGTCTTGTGCTAATGCTCGGAGTCCAGAAGCCTCAGCTAGGAGGGTTGCTGTCCATGGTGACTGCAGTCTTCTGGGAACTGTCATCCAAAGATGATCCAAAGTAACTTCTGTAAGCTCTGATGTATCCGAGATGGACAGGGGTCTTGTGGTGATGCTCGGAGCCTGGAGGCCTCAGCTAGCAGGGTTGCTGTCCATGGTGACTGTAGTCTTCAGGGACCTGTCATCCAAAGATGATCCAAAGCTGCAAGCTTATCCCAAAATATAAAGTAAATTTCCCCAATGTGGGATCAATAAAGGTTTATCTTATCTTTATCTTACCTTATCATTGGTATCCCGACCTTGAGTTCTCAGATATTCTTGGACTACAACTCCCAGAAATCCTTGCCAGCACAGCTAGTGGTGGAGGCTTCAGGGAATTTTCCTCCAAGATAAAATGGCTCTCGGCCATGGTGAGATACCCCACCCATGGTTTGGCTGGCAGCAGTGACTGTGCAAGCTTAAAACCATGTTTCATCATTATGAAAACCAGGAGAGGAAAATTGATCTGTCTGGCTCTGATTGGGTGGTTTCATTGCACATTCTGTTGGTTTAATTAGCTGACTTATTTAGTATGATGATGCCTCAGTCATTTGCTGAATCTGTTGCATGATTTATTTATTTCATGATACATTGATCTTCCTTGGCTTAATGGAACTACAGGGCCGTAAACAATAATAATGTGACTGATTTCATAAGCATGGCAGGGGGGAAGCCATCTTGGTTTATTGATCGATTGTCATTCCGGTTAGGGCTACTGGGTCTTGGGATGCCGGATGGAATCTAAAGAAACGTCTATCTCCAGACAGGGACACAAACCTTCAGACTAGCAGTGCTGGCGGAGAATAAAGTCTGCTTATGAGCTTTGATCCTTTGGCACCCACTTCCACTCCATCTCCAGCTGGCATGAAGACTCATTGGCACAACATTAAAACATCGGTGTATATGTTGCATCTTGTATAATTTCTGTACTGGAAAGCTAGGAGGAAGAGAAGGGGAATAGGAAAAGAGTTGGCAGACATAAGAACCTGGGTCTATAATGCCATTTGAGCAAAGCAGTGAGTAGGAGACAAGGGTGGCCGTTCACAAGCCTTCATATCGGAGCAAATGCAGCATAAGGCATAGGTGAAAAATTCTAGTATTGGCAGTCAGCTGGAACAGTATACAGTGGTACCTTGGATAACAAATTTAATTCGTTCTCTGAGGCAATTTGTTATCCGAAAAAAATCATTATCCGTAACACGGTTTCCCATAGGGATGAATGGGAAACCAATTAATCTGTTCCAGAGCCTAGGAAAATGACACAGACACCTGGTTTTTTTTGTTTTTGTTTTTTGGGGTTTTTTTTGCTCAAAGCTCTTTATAAAGTGCCCTTAAAAGTAGAGATGACATTTCCTATAGCGGCACAAAAGTGCCACCTCTGCCTCTGCCTCTCTGAGCCTCATGGCGCAGTGGTTAAATGCCTGTACTGCAGGTAAAACTGTGCTCATGACCTGGGGTTCAATCCCTGGTAGCAGGCTCAAGGTTCACTCAGCCTTCCATCCTTCCAAGGTCGGTAAAATGAGTACCCAGCTTGCTGGGGGGGGGGAATGTGTAGCCTGCACACTGTAATTAAAATTGTAAACCGCCCAGAGACTACTTGAAGTGGATATGGGGCTGTATACAAGCAGAACACTTTGCTTCTCTTTGTTCCATACAATGAAGCAGGGAATCATGTGATCTGGGATACTGATGATACAAATGAGTTCCTCACTCTCATTGTACAAGTAATTATGAGGATGACAAATTTTCAAGTCAAAACACCAAGGAAAAACATGGGGAGGCACTAGTATGTGGGTGGGTGTGGAGAGAGGAAGAGACAGACAGAGAGAGAGAGAGAGAGAGAGAGAGAGAATTATTTGAATGCCCACAAACAGTTCTATTGTGTTTTCCACACACTGGAAGGAAGAATCCTTCGAAGCTGTAGGGAAGAGAAGTTTGAATAAGCTGCAGACCAAGATTTAACAGATGAGCTATATATTTATTATGCTTCTCTCTAAACAATCAGGGGAGCCTCAGAACTGATGCGCCATTGTTCTTGAGGGCAGGGTAACAAAGAGAGCAATACATTCCCAGCATCGTACGGAGTGTGTTCTACATCCCATGGCGAGGGCTAAAAAAAGGAGAGAGAATGGACCTGTGTTCTGTGTATGGATGACTGAGCTGCACCGTAGATGGTTCCTAGGGAAAGATCTATAAGACGGCTGGAGACCGAAGCTGCTCGTTGAGGAAAAAGCTGATGCAATGAGCGGAAACAAGGGGAGCCCCGCTGGCACCGAAGAAAGGCAAAATCCATACCGGCAGGATGACTGTATTAGACCAGCAGCAACAGCACAAAGTCGTAAACATATGGGCAAACTTTCATGGTGGGGGAAAAAAAGAAGCGTGAGAGCTTCCTCTGTAGCAGGTGAGATGTTGCCAAAAGAAACAGGTGGAGAAAGTGGGAAGGTGGGCCATTTCAACCTCACCTCCTTGTAGTCTCAAGGTGTAACAGAGGAAAAATGCTACTGAGATAATCCAGTGAGTTTCTTCATGTCATGATGTTGCATTTTATTCCACTGGGTGTGTGAGGCTCTGAGTTCCCCATTGCTGACAAATATCATGGCTACAAGATCTAAGCTGGGACGTTCCCAGCTAGAGATGGGCACCTTACGAAAAGTGACGTGCTGTTTTGTCATTTTGTAAGCTTTTGAAACGTTACGAAATGAAACAAAATGGGAAATGGCATTTCGCTACGAAACAAAATGCTTCTTTTCCCCTTTGAAAATGAAACGTTTTGTTACTCTGTAAAATGGGTCCCTTGTAAAAAAAGCTACCCACCAAATTTGGTGCCTCTAGGACCCAAGGGAGCCATTTCATAGAGTAACCAATCATTTCATTATTGTTTCATTTTGTTAAAATATTTTTTAGAAAAAATTATTTAGGATAGGATAGGATAGGATAGGATAGGATAGGAATCTTTATTGTCATTGCCCCCTTGCAGGAACAACAAAATTTCATGGTTGCTATATTCAACTCATATAAAACATTCCACAAAGATTTAAAAACAACTACAACACATATAATATGACATATAAAATAAGCTGACTTCAAAGTCCAGAATTTCCAATTAAGGCCAATATTGCTCCAAAAAAGAAGCTATTCTTGAGATGGTTTGTTCTCGCCCTCAGTACTCTATATCTCCATCCCAATGGCAGCAACTCGAAGAGGCGATGACCAGGATGCAATGGATCTCTTAATATATCTAATGCTTTACAGTGGCACCTGGTACAAATGAAACAAAACAAAATGAACCACTAGTAGAAACGAAGAAAAACAAAATGTAACTCCATTTTCCCATTTCATGCCCATCCCTATTCCCAGCACCAAACTCACCAACTGGTCAAATGAGGGAGGATCTTGATGAAGAAACAAAGATTTGAGTCCAGTTGTCTGACCAGCGGAGCGATGATGAACATCTCACCCCTTGCCATTCGGCACGTTTTATTACATATCATTTACATTCCACAGTATGCACAGAATCAGTGATTGGTTACAAGGGAAACATTACATACGTTACATATGCTGGTGGCTAGGGTTGCCTCATGACTGCCTCATGAACAGAGCATGCCTTGCCCAGTTATTGATTGCCATAACCCATGCCCTTGCTGTTTGCAGATGGGAGGGTGAATTAATGAGAAAAGGTGAGTTAATGAGGAATAGACACGGAGACAAGAATAGGTAAAGGGAAATCAAGAGTAGGAAACTGGAAATGGAAGGCAAACAGGAATTAAATGTACACAAGCTGAGTCATGAAAAGTAAGCAGAATTAGCCCAGTAATCAGGAGTAAATAAGTGGAGATGGGCAGGCAGTGCCAAGTCAGGAATAAGCAGACTGGTAAATTAAAGGCAAATAATAGCTAACCCAGGCTGGGTTAGATTCCAAGGTCTGGAATCTGGAGCATGTGGATTTAGGCCAGAGGATTACCATCAGGTGGGCTTTCCCACTCATGAAATGGAAATGCCTCCTAGGCGGAACCCCAACTATCAGACTCCCACAGTCAAAGTCCAGCCTTGCCCATACTTATAGTACAAAGTTCAAAGAAGGTCATTTTGTTATCACAAGCTGGGAAAACTGTTCTTTGGTGACCTCCCAAATAAGAGTAGGGTTGAATTTTGTTTTGATTTGCTTTCTCTTTAGAATTTTCCAAAATTCTCAAATTTAATCCACTGTAGAGTAGAAAGAAACTTTAAAATGAAAGAAAGATAATTCAAGTGCAAGTTAAACTAGAAGTATGATCATACTGCTATTACCGCAATAAAGGGTTGCTTCATTGGGAATGATCTCTCTTAAAATGACCGTTCCATTAATACAGAAATCACTTCAACCTAGCTCTAAAAGAAAGAAAGAAAGAAAGAAAGAAAGAAAGAAAGAAAGAAAGAAAGAAAGAAAGAAAGAAAGAAAGAAAGAAAGAAAGAATAGCTTGACTGCTGAACCAAAAAGTTTTGGATTGGACACAGGCTGCTTTGTGATCACCGGCACATTGTCTGTATAGCTTGCACTGGGCTGTCACAAACAGTCTAAAACTCAAGCTATATCTCTGACTGATTGGATTACGACATGTTCATCCATCTGGAACTTGGGCTTTGAACACAAAACCCACCGTCATCACAATGAGAACGAAACAGGGAATCTATTTACATAAAATCTGCCTATTCTAATGTTTACTATTTGGGGAGCATTCTGGAATATTTTAGGAAGCATTGTCCAAAACAAGAGTAACTTTCCTTATTCATACACTAATTTAATATAATCATTCATTATACGGCAGTAATTAAGTCTTGATATTGCAACTCCCCCCCCCCCCCCCAATCTATACTGGCTTTTTAATTATTCTGTGACAGCTGGGAAGAAGGTGAGACGTGAATCAAATAAGCAAATAAACAAACTCTAAGCAGTTTTAATTGTTTCTTTTGAGTGGCATTTTCTATTCTTTCACACTAATTGTTTCCTATTGTTGGCCTACTTTGTTTTGTGATATTTTATTCCATTTGATTACTGTTGTTAGGTTTCCTGAGTGTCGTATGGTGGAACAGGGTGGATAAATTTTCTTTATACCCCCAAATACTCTCTAAGGCTGCGGTCTTACCAGCGTTTTCTGCACAGCGTTTGCTGCGGCGAACTGCGCAGTAAAAGATCATGTCCCAACCGCGAAGGGAAGTAATCGGTGTCTGGATCGACCACATCTCCGGAACTGCACTTTCACCAAAGTTTCTTAAACCACCACTAGGGGTTGGTTTTAAAACCTTCCCTTTAAAATGCTCAATCATTTGCTTCTGTAACGAGGTGTGACCCCAGAAAGTACGCAGTATTTAGCCACCTCCTGTGGGTCCGGCTTCTCGATTCTTCATTGAGAACACGTGAAACACGTGGAAGGAAAGTGGGAAGTTTCGCAAAATGAGAAACTGCAGTGGTTGAAAGACAGCTTACCGGTAATCACCCCGAGATTTTTTTCCTATGCAATGGAGACTGAGAAAATCAACCCAGAAAAAAAGGGAAAAGATGTGCAGTAGGCAAGTAGAGACGGGTACAGAGCAGAAAAATACTACCCTGGCGACAGGACACTAACTGCACATCAAACACCATGTGACCGCCCCTCCAAAATACGCATAAAATTAAGATGCGCAGAAAATTTTAGTGAGACCGTGCCCTAAGATCAAGGGAACCTCCTTCCATTCACCGTTGTGCACCCCTCCACCCCAGTTTTGAAGTCAAAATGATTTCCGGTGATCCAGCCTCCACTCTCCCCATCCGTGGCCTTTTCCATCCCTACAAAGCAGATGTGAGGAAGAAGCAAGTGTTTCAGTGTATGCCTTTTTCTTTCAAACTGAACTCTTAGAAGCGGACTGCAGGGAGAGAGAGAGCAAGATAAAATGAGACCCTTAGGAGCGATCAGAGTGTAACCAAAAGAAGTCTTGAGCCCTTGTGTTGGTGGGAGAATAGACTGGAAGTGAATTCAGTAGTCCCTTGGTGAATGTCCTCAGATTTGTCGACTCTCCTGATGCTTCAAGTAGAGGCAGATGGTTAAGGACTCCATTGTATTCCCGGCTGATGTAATGCTCTTTTCACATCTTACCCTGGTGCACTTTAACCACGCTAAACTTTGCAAAAGGTTAAAATAACCATAGATAATGTTTCTCATGCCTGGCCTGAGCTCTGCCAGCCATATCTGGGAAACCTTAATTCATCTGATCTCTCGGCCTCAATAGTTTTGTTCTCTCTTGGGAGTCACACGTGCAGGCTTTTTTTTTTTTTAAAAAAAAAATCATCAGGTTTTTAGGAAGAATCCCTACTGGTAGGAATTGCATTTGTGAACTTGCTCCTGAGTTCTCACAGTTCCCATAATGGTCATTTTCTGGGGGATTGGTGGGGTTGGCAGAGTAGGGAAGAGCTGTAACTAACCATTGGGACACCCATGGGCGTGGGGTGTGAAATGAATCCAGCGCATAACCTCTGCCTCTGGTTCTGGAGTACTCTAGTCACCTCTCCCAGGTACCTTCTCAACAAGGCACCAGGTGCATATGGGAAGCAGGCACATAGGTTGCCTTGTCTTTTATAGGATCACAGAAGGCCATCAAGTCCAACTCAATGAAGGAACCAACCAACGCAGATCTAACAGATGGCTGTCCAATTTTCTCTTGAATGCCTTCAGAACGGGAGTGTTCACTGCCCCCAGAGGTATTTGGTTCCATTGTGTCACTGCTCTACCCGTTTAGAAGGTTTCCCTGATATTTAGCCTGAATCGGGCTTTCTGGAACTTGAGCCCATTATTATGTTCTGCAGTCCAGGATGATCAAGAACAGATCCTGCCCTGCTTCGTATGACTACTATTCAAGTATTTGAGGAGTGCTATTCTGTCTCCCTGGAGGTTGAGTCATGGCAACTGGACTTCTTTTCTTGAGAGATAGAAACACCTAGAGAGGGTCTCTATCCAGAATCGGGCATTCTCAGTGGCCGCCGTGACACATTGGAATAAACTGCCAGTTGGATTTGCTGCTGGCCTTTAGAAGGGCATTGGCGATCTTGCTCTTTAGGGAATGTTTTGGGTAGTCTTTGAGCACCCAGTGGCCTGCTATTAGTTTGTATGTCTGCTGGCCCCTGATCTGCCTTGCCGGAGTTTGTTTGTGCAGTTTGGCTGTTGATGCGTTATGCATATTGTTCGTCTTTTTTATTCATCTTTTTCTATATTGTTATCACAACTATTATTTTCTTATTATTGTATTTGACCTGCTCTGTATGGTGTCTGTATGTATGAGCAAGTTGCCTTTGCAACATGTTGTACACCGCCCAGAGTTCCTTCAGGAAAATTGGGCGGGTTAACAAATACAAATAAATTGTTGTTGTTGTTCAGTCGTTCAGTCGTGTCCGACTCTTCGTGACCCCATGGACCAGAGCTCTCCAGGCCTTCCTATCTTCCACTGCCTCCTGGAGTTTTGTCAAATCCATACTGGTTGCATCGATGACACAGTCCAATCCATCTCATTCTCTGCCGTCCTCTTTTCCTTTTGCCTTCCATCTTTCCCAACATCAGGGACTTTTCCAAGGAGTCCTCTCTCCTCATGAGGTGGCCAAAGCACTGGAGCCTCAGCTTCAACAAATAAATAAAATAAAATAAAATAAGATTTCACTACTCATCCAAGCAGCTTTCTCAGTCTAAGGAGAGTTACTGTCAAGTCCTCCATTTTATAGTTCACCTTGATTTCACACACACCCTGGCCTGAATAGGCTCCTAGGTTGGTCAAAGGCCTGAATAGGCTCATTAGGTGGACATTGATCGGAACAGGCCCATTATCCCATCTCCCCCTTGTCTTCTTTGCTCAAAGCTAGACATGCCCAGTTCTTCCAGTCTTCCCTTTGTATTCCTCATCAGCTCACAGTGGCCTCCATGGCGATGCAGTGGGGATAGCAACCAGTGTTCCCAAGTGGTCGATGTCAAAAGCAAAAAAAAAAAAAAAAACCGTTTAGAAATGTTTTCAAAAACAATAAAGTCAATATTCCTTTTAAAAGGCTTTGAGATAAATTTGAAAGTTACTGTAATTGTAAAACACTTTTTAAAGACCAAAGGCTATGCAAAACAACATCGCTTGGGACACCTTTTCAGAAGTTCAACAGGAACGAAGTCATCATCACTGATTACTGAGCATGGTAACTCCTTAATTACTTATGGATTGTGAGAAATTAAGGATTAAGGAGAATTAAAGAATTATGTCTCCTACACCAAAGCTCTATACATCATTTGCATTTAATTAATTAATAACTGAGAAGAAAAGGCTTGGAGTGGATTCACCCTGTTATTTTTTCTTTTGCCCCTCTTTCAGGCTAAATGTCACCTCCCCACTAAGAAGTCCCAAGCGACGGATGAGGCTGTGTTCGCCCCATTTCACCTCTCTGATTCAGTAGTAGAAAAACGTGGAAGAAAGGCTCTTCCTCTCGACAGAAATTCCCTCTGGTCTAGAGAGTTCACCTACCAGATCTTTTTTGTTTTTTGTTTACAGTGATCCTTGGGGAGGGGGGAGGTCTATACTCCCCCACCTTGCATCTCCCCAAGGCATATGGTTTGAATCTTCTTCAACCCTCCTTGGGAAAATACACTTGATATGCTACTATAGCCCTCAGCAGTTCCCTTTCAAGGGTAATGCGACCACCTTGGAAAAAAACAGAGCATTTTTTAAAAAGCTCTCTTCATAAAGGGAAAAAATTAATTGCCTTTTTCATAAAACATTTAATACACAGCAATACACTAAACCTCCAACGACATGGGTTACCAGCTCCGCTGTAAATTTCCTCCTTATATAACTACGATGAAAGTGGCAAGCATAGCAATATATAGGTTTTACATTTAGGGGCCTTTTAAAGGTACATAAACCACACATCTATGCCAAGAGTTGCCTGTGGCATGTCTCAGGTTCAGTTATATAGTCCGCTTTGTTTCCTTCTTTTAAAAAAAGTACCCACCTATAAATGGGCAGGAGTCATCATCTTTGTGTGTGTTCTTTCACGGCCATAAAAACAGTTCTCCAAAGGTAATTCTGGCCCTCTTCTCTTCCGAATGTTGCATCCATCTATCATCCAGAGGCGATGAATTATTACTTTTTACTGTTCTGTCACATACATCTTCTTCGGGATGGGCCGCACTCAGTTAAGATCAGAAACCAGAACGTAATCGCCGTGGTGTTGAACGGCATTAAAAATCAGGTTTCCGCATCCTGGAGAGCTGGTGGTCTTGGAGCACATTTTGTAATACATTTTTTCTCTCTCTCTTTTTTTTTACTGCCTGAGGTCAAGAGAATGGACCCTCTCCCTTTGGTGGAGAAAAGCACCCTCGACAGCTGGCAGAAAGGGGCCATCCACCAAATGCATCCACCAAATGCATCTGCGAGCACACAAGACTAGATATCTGTCTCCTGCTACCACTCCCCCGCATCTGGCCCTTGAAGTACCCTGGTTTTTAAGCCTGGAGATGACACATCTCCATCAGGGTTTGTAACCTGTGATGGACTTTTCCTCCAGGAATCTGTCCAATCCTCTTTTGAAGGCATCCAGGCCAGATGCCATCCCCACCTCCTGTGGCAGGGAGTTCCACAGACTTGCCCTCAAGGTTGCCAGTTGGAGGAATCCCAGGAGACCCCGGTACCCCAACGTGAACACGCACTACTCCGGGCCCCTCATTGAGTTAATATTGTTTGTGTTGATGTTGCTTTGTGAATAAAGTGTGGCCCAAGTTTTAGCCATCCTTGTTGTCTCGCATGGTTATTTCACCATGGGTGGGCAATGCCGATCCTTTCATCTGAGTTCTGTAACTTGTAGCTATTGTTGGCGGCTGAGGAAGCCCGAGATAGCATTTCTTTTTATCAGCAGCTGTGATGTAGTTTGGCAAGGCATGAAATAGCTCAAAGCCATCAAAACACTTTTTACATTTGACTTAACGCTTTAAAAAAATATATTTCTAAAAAAAAAAATCCCTTTAAGCTCAGCCTCGTGTGTTGCCTCCTGAAGTTCCGTGCCAGCCAAGAACGATGGATGAAGAATATTAAACTGTCCTGTGAACAACTAACCCAGCCTCCAGTTCAAATGTTTGCATTTTAATTTTTAATAATGGCTGTAATCATTTGCATCCTGAGAAGAAGTAACTGGAAGAATTGTAAAACCCTGATAACCTCATTACAGATAAAGTCTGAGCCCTTGACTTTCAGTGGAAGTTGGGCCAAGTTCTTGGGAGGACTTAAGGGTGAAGGACCTTATTGAGTTTCCCCTCCTCAGGGGGAAAAAGTGTTGCTCCATAGAAGATATGGGTTTGAAACCTGAAGGGCTGAGGCTACCACTGTAGGGGAACTTATAGGGAACATTTAGGGAAGAGAACTACTCATAAGAGCATAAGAAGAGCCATGCTGGATCAGGCCAAAAGCCCATCCAGTCCAGCTTCCTGTATCTCACAGTGACCCCACCAGATGCCTCTGGGAGCACACGAGACTAGATCTCTGTCTCCTGATACCACTCCCCTGCATCTGGCCCTTGAAGTGCACTGGTTTTAAGCCTGGAGATGACACATCTCCATCATGGTTTGTAACCTGTGAGGGACTTTTCCTCCAGGAATCTGTCCAATCCCCTTTGGAAGGCATCCAGGCCAGATGCCATCACCATCTCCTGTGGCAGAGAGTTCCACAGACTAACTGCACGCTAGGTAAAAAAAAAATTCTTTTGCCTGTTCTCACTCTCCCAACCCTCAATTTGAGTGTATGTCCCCTAGTTCTGGTATTTTGTGAGAGGGAGAAGAGTGTCCCTCTATCTACTTTACTCATGCCCTGCATTATTTTGTATGTCTCAATCATACTCACTCAGTTTCACTGTCTGCTACTACTGAAAAAATAAATAAAAGAAATATCAAGTTAATATGTGTGTAGTAACGAAAGGATCATGCACAATCTGCAATTTAAAGTAACTGTAAGTAAAGATTTCTTTCAATTAAAAAAATTCTTTCTCCTACAAATTTCTCTGAGTGAATTATTGAGATCTTAAGTGCCAGTTAATGAGAAGGGGATGGACTCTGGTCAACCTGTAGCCATTCTCATCTGTGAGTCTATCTACTTCTGCTGCAGAGCAAAAGGGAATATTTTACCAGAAATTCAAATCCCTGCAACAGAATTTACATCCCTATTCAGTTCTGAAGATTATTGAAGGCGACAGGAAAGCGCCAAAGCTCAGAGAGACTGTGCTGCTCAAATACCACTATACTGGAACTACGTGGATTAACTTTGACGAGAAATACCAGAATTAGAATCCAGGGTTTTTTTTGTCTGCTTGCAAAAAACACTACGACAAATGCTATGACTTGAAACAACTGCTCATGCCATCATATTAGGCCTGATCTTAGTCATCTCCTAATGCAGTGATGGTGAACCTTTTAGAGACCGAGTGCCCAAACTGCAATTCAAAACCCACTATTTTTTTTTTTTTTGCAAAGTGCCAATACAGTAATTTAGCCTGTATACAGGCGGCTATGAAGGGGTGATGTCGGGTGCCCACAGAAAGGGCTCCGAGTGCCACCTTTGGCACCCGTGCCATAGGTTCGCCATCACTGTCCTAATGAAACGTCTAAGTTTAAATTTGTAAAATGCTTAAGCTATTCTTGTGACATAGAAAAGATTTAAAAAAAAAACCACTCAAACCAAACCATTGTGTCATTTTATTATAAAGAAACAGCAAGGATGACACTTTGACAATCCTATAAAGTGATTTTTCTCCCCTTGGAAATTGTGAAGGAAATTGATTTTCATCTTGGGTGTCCCTTCCGCATCTTCCAGAAATATTCTTAATCTCCCGAACAGCTCCAAATGAACATCTCTGCAGAGGTTTTCTCTTTCTTTTTTAGTGGCATTATGAAGTATTGATTACTCTTGCTCCTGATTGCCAAGATAGATATTTTCATACTGGCACACACTAGTGGGAGCTACTAAATTATGTTTATTCCAAATCTTTATAAAGAGAGAGCAAATAACCTGGAGGTTTTCATAATTCAGCTGTGGTCAATGCTGGATCAATGCAATGCTTTTTGCATGTTGCAAAATACCCCCACCCCCCACCCCCCGAGCCATCAACTAGAAGATGGAGCTGGAGTAAAGGACAATGATATTTTATGTAATTGGAATCCAATTTGAAAACAACAAGGCAGTTCAGTCAATGATATCAGAGAAGAGAGGAGCGCAACGAAAGACAGACAGATAGGTGGAAGTTTTATATGCCTTTCTCTGGTTCTGAGCACACGTGATGACTAAATGCAGTCCTTTGCCCTATTCATCAATGTTGAAGAGCAATTGGGTTCAACCAACATCAGGTTCAGGGAAGAACCAGCAAGTATGTTGTGTTGTGTCGTTACAGTTGTGACCGACTCTTCCTGACATCATGTCCATGGAGTTTTCTTGGCAGGAATACTGGAGTGGCTTGATGGTTCCTACTCCAGGCACCTACAGCACCTGGTTTTCCCTGGTGGTCTCCCATCCAAGTACTAACCAGGGCCGACCCTGCTTAGCTTCTGAAACCAGACGAGATCACATGTGCTTAGGGCATCTAGGCAGCTCCAGCAAGTATAGCTTCCAATGAATAGTTGAGATGGTCGAAATATCACCAAACTGAAACTCATTTTCTCTTTCTTTCTTTCTTTCTTTCTTTCTTTCTTTCTTTCTTTCTTTCTTTCTTTCTTTCTTTCTTTCTTTCTTTCAGGTCCTGTTTTGGATAGGGAGCTCTCCGGTGTTTACTAGAGCTGCATCGAGACTCCTGAGTTGCATTGGCTCCTGATTGCTCGGTTCTATTGTAACCCCGTCTGCCGAAAAGATAAGAAGTGTTTTCCCCTTCACCACCCTTCCCTTATCTTTTAATTAAATCAGAAAGCAATATGCATGTTCCATGTGTGCATCCACTGTTGTTCCCACTGTGGAAGTTGCACAGAGGGCAGTTGGAAAGATAGCGGTCGTGCCCAAATATGCAAGCGGAGATAAGGATAATGGTAGGGGAACCAAACCTTTGGCCTGAATACTTTTCCAGCTCCCCTCCCCATGTTGCCCCCTGAAATAAACGAAACTGGAGACACATCTGTGATTGCACAGTCACTGTTGTATTTGTTCATTGCTTTTGCAAATACCATTGGCTGCCATGGAATATTTCCCCCTTTGTTAAAAACTAGACCAACACGTGCCTTCTTGGATCCTCAAGGATTTTCTCTGAGAGCACATGAGGTTTTTCCGTGCAAGTCACCATTAATGAAATATGTCTACCTAGAGGGCAGATAATTTCAGATGCTGCGGCACCTTGATTCCCCCCCCCCACCTCCGAATTGTCTGTTGCTACAGCAAGCAACAATAGCCGCAGCTGTATCTATTATTTATTTGTTAGTGATTAGGGATGTGCAGGGTGAAAATTTTCTATTGCTTTCAGTTTGCTTGTTTTTGTTTGTTTGTTTGTTTGTTTTGGGGGAGGGTTTCCTGCTCTGGAGTCTTTCAAGTATAGGTCTTTTTGGTAAATCCAAAACAATTCCCAGATGTTTCTGGTCCTTTCATTTCTGTTTCATCATTCTGGTTTCAGGCACCAATTAAGCCCTACAGATTCCCACCCCACCCCCTAAAAATCTATTCTGAAAACAAAATGCAGGCGCAAGGAAACAGGTGGTAATCAAGTCCAGGTGTGGACAAGAGCAACAGTAACCGAGAGGAAAAAAATTAGTCATCCAGAGACCTATGAATGACATCTAACTGAATGACACTAATTGTACTTTAAAGTTCATATTTAGTGTCACATCAGCATCATGATTATCTTCATCCATGTATCAGGAGGAAACAAGATGGATGAGAAACAGAAATCATCATGAGGATAATCAAACTATACATACATCCACCCACTAAGGGTAATATGTTTCTCCCCCCCCCCCCCCATTCAGGTTAAGACCAAATTGTCCTTTTTGTGTGTGTTATTTTTCCCCATTCAGGTTATCCCTGATTTTTTTGTTTATTATTTATTTTTCTCTCTCATTTATTTTGTATTTACTTTATTTGCTCATTAACTACCCAGAGTAGTGCTTTGCACTAATTAGGCGGAATCAAAATGGAGAAACCAACTCAAACCCCATCCCTTATTAGTGTCAGTTCAGTACAGGGACGGGAACTCATGTCTCATGGCTTGCTATCAAGTTGGTCTTAAGTTAAACCAGTGACCCAATTGTCTCCCCCCACAATGATACTTGTATTCAACACATGATTCGAAACTCACCCATCCCTCCCTTTTTGGATGGGGGGGAACACTTGTCTTTAATAAGGGTGCAGGTATGGTACCGAAGACTCAGACAGGTCTTGGTAAGCAAGGCTCAGACTTAGACTTGGGACACGGACCCAAAACACTTGCCATCATCCCTCCTTCTATCCCAACTTCCTCTTCAGGAGCTCAGAGCAATTTACATGGCTCTCCCCTCCCAGCTTTATCCTCCCAACAAACCTGAAGGATTCGTCACAAAAAGGAAAATGTTTGTCAAAACTGACAAAAGAACATTCAGACAAAATTTTGCAGAGCAGCCTTCTCTAAGAATGGCTGCTAAGCCGAGAAAGTGAAATTTTAGAACATCTAAAACAAAGGCATTCACACCTGCCCTAATAGTGGTCTTCTAAGATGGTTACTTCACGTTCATAAACATATATATCAGAGCCCAGAGCATTACTTTTTGCATTGTAGCCATGTCAGCTAGGGATTATGAGAGTTGAAGTCTTTAAAAAATGTCATTTCTCAGCTCCGATGTGAATGAACACACCTTTGAAGGAAGAGATGCACCTTTAGAAAGAACTGTGCACAATTTACATTACAGGAAGTGAAAACTGAAATTCCCAGAACTCAGCAGGAAAAAAGTCAGGGAGAAAATACAGGTGGGATACAGAGCTGAGAGACTTATCCATCCCCACTCACCTTGGAATACTAAGTGGAGGGGACTTTTGTAGCATTTGATAGCTCTAATAATGTAAACAGCTGTATATCTACACACTTCCTCATCGCACTGCTGCCGATCTGCAGCCTCCTTTGGAAATAAAAACACCGGCATTGTCGAAGTGTTTGCTAACCTTCGAGATTCACTAAAGGAAATGCAGAAACGAGGCTGTTGCAGCTCTCCTCCGCCTTTGACCTCCTGTGGCACTACTTTGTTAAGTCTTGACTTCCCTTGTAGTTAATCAGCCCAGAGGCAACACAGAGAAACTCCAGATACAAATTGATAGCACGAGGGATTAAAAACAAAGGTCCTTTCAAGATTAGGAGGTCCAGTAGCCCTAATTATGTTTCTGATTTCAGCAGATAGCTACCTTGGCAAGTGGAACACTCCTCAGGGTATCATGTTCAGAAGCTGAAGGCGTCTCGGTTTTGTGAAATGTTCTTGGAGTCCTTACGAAAGGCATGGAATTATGAGGAACTGTTCCTTTCTTATCTTAGGACTGCCAGGCCTCAGGGTGTCATGTAGACTCTGAACGAACTGCCACGCTTCTCCAGGTGGCTAAGAAGAAAGGCAACTATCAGGGCAGGTGAGAGAAGAGAAGGTTTGTATATGCAAAAGATGGCTTGAAAACTTCACCTTCTACTGTATTACCTCCCATTGCTCTCTGGTGGCAGGGCTTCCTGGCTGATTGTGAAGGTATTTTCAGGAGTATTGTACCGTGCAATGTTGAGACACCAAAAAGCCAGGTAGGAGGGAAGAAGATGGGATGGTGCATGCACTCACTCAGGACCATTGTACTCTCTGGGGCAAGACAGAAGTGTGGAGCACCAGGGTCACAGCTCAGCTGGTGAGACGTCTTGTGAACCATGCCTTTCGGCAACAGGGCAGAGCTGGACAAAATCTTCCCATGGACTGCTGGCAAGCTTTCCACAAGCAGTATAAGGCCTGGAATGGTCCCCTAATCATGTTTGTTGTACAGCACAACACTGTCTTCCAAAAACTCAGGAGAGTCTCTTTTATGAGCTACAGGAGTCTCCAGCCTATATGACCAAATCAGCCCAAGGATCGTGGAAGATCCAGTCCCTAAAATTAATGTTGTCCTGCCCTAGACTTCCTGGGGCTCACTGTGACACCATATTCTCCCGTTTCTCCCATGCAATATATGTCTCCCTTTCTCTAATCTCAGCATCTGTCCTAGTTATTAATGTATACAGTAGGACCCCAGTATCTGCTGGTGATTGGTTCCAGGCCTTCGCGTGGATAATGAAAACCGTGGATAAGAGAGAATGCCTGCCCACCCACCCCAAACTGCTGTTTCCTGACAGTAGCTTGCTTTATGACTGCTGTTTTGAGACAGTAGCTTGCTTTACAGATGTTATTTGCGACATTAGCTTGCTTTACAGCTGCTGTTTGTGACAATAGCTTTGTGGTTGCTGAATTGTTTAATCCCCCCCCCCCCGGCCAATCGTTGATAACTGAATCAGTGGATAATGAATCAGTGGATACGGGGACCCTACTGTATAGATAAAACATTGCAGAAACCACAGCATGGTCAGGGGGAAGATTTCTCCCACCCTGCATCCTCTCGCCAGCCCATCCATCCACATTATTACAGTTGGCCGACGGGTTCATTTGCCTGCCGTATACTGTATTAATTAATTTAATTTATTCTACAATAACTTCCTTTGCACTGGTTTAAAGGCCAAAGGGAGTTTTTCTCAGCATGCCTACATCTCCTAAAAATAAGTGATCAGCAAAATAATTACTCCAGTAGCCATAGGGTGAATGACAGAGCAGCCACACTCTGCACGATACCGGGGTTCCTCTATGCTGAAGTTTTCAGAGAAAAAGCTGGTTTCAGCACAACAGGCAAATAAACAAAATAAAACAAGAAAAAGGCAGAAATGTTGTATTTTAAAGAGTAGTTGAGTGTGAGCTTCTGTGCATCAAGACCGTGGGTCATGCCTGAGGAAGTAAACTTAAAACATAGCCGTTTTTCTTTCTGATACCCTTTATCTCTCTCCCTCTTTCTCTCTGATATGAGTTTCTCAAGGGGTTTGTAGCTGGTGCCACTCAACCTGGCACCTTCAGCAGGGGCATATCTTGGGGGGGGGAGAGAGAAAAGGGTACATCTGCCCCAGGTGCAGAAATCCGGGGGCACCTGGAGAGAGAAGAGGAGGAAGAAGCCCTGCGCCCTCCCGCCACCACGTGCCAGGTGAGCGGAAAAGCAAGCAGGCAGGGAGGCATGCGAGTGTGGTGGCTGTGGTGCCCTCCTCCTCCTTTAACTCTTTGTTACCACCACAGGAGAGGAAAGGCACATGCGTGGTAACACGCACCACACACACACGCCCACTGCGATGGGTTTGGGGAGGACCAGAGGGTCACAAAAACAGCTCTGTCCCCAGGTGCCCCAAAACCTTGCTATGCCACTGACCTTCAGAGGGCTTTGGATTACAAATTTCATGATTTTTATCCACAAACGTCAACTTTGGGATGGGTGCTTTTGGTTTTCCTTCTTAGCTTACTTGTTATGCTCTAATATATGCTGTCTTTGCAGATGTTTATAGGAGAAAGTAGCAAAATTTGGAAAGCCTCTTCCGGATCAAACAGCTCTTTTCAATGCGGGCACACATTCCTTCTCCTAATAAAAAAAGAGAACTCGTCAGCTGTATGTCTCTGAGATGACAGTTCATCCAGCTGCTAATTAGATAAGTGACAGATGTTTGCTCCCCATAAAACGTGCCACTCGAGACCTTTGCTGCCACCATGGTGAGCGATACTCTGAATTCATATTGGAACTATATTGCAGAATTCTCCCTAGGCAGACTACACCCCCACACACCCGCACTTCCTTCTTTCTCCGATCTGCATGTTAATATTATTTGATACCAATAGGTTGAGATGATTCTGTAAGGAAGGTAGACTCTTATGTGACATGATGTTAGGTTGTCCCTTAGCTCTTTCCCAGAGCTGTGATAGTATATGCCTATCAGGATTGGCCCTAATGTCGGACAAACTGAGGCAGATACCTCAGCCAGCAGATGTCTTCATGAAAAGTCAGCAGATGGGTACTTATATAATTTTCTTAATGTATTTAAAGAGCAGAGAAGTGATTGTAGGATTTTGTTTGTTTGTTTTATGTGCTCTAATACCAGGGCTGGCTGGATGAATTCTGCACCTTGGTTTGGAGAACATTTGTGGGAGTGAAATTGGCCAGTCTGCATTAGGCAGAAAAAACGTCTTGGGCCAAGACTAGTACACCCATAGACATCTGCACATTTCTCCCACGATTTGGAAGTTCATTCATGGCAACTGGACTTTCTCAACAGGAGTGGACGACGTAGGCACAATCTGTCCACCACTTATCATGCTGCCCTTTCATCAATTCCCAGACAAGTCAGGACCACTGCACACATTCACGAGGAAGGCCACTGCTAACAACCCGTGTTTAATGGGTGTGGAAAGGGCTGCAGAGGTGTGACTTTCACACACATCTGGCCATTCAGGGTTTCAGACCAGGGCGAAGTGAAATCAATATGAAGTATAAATTGAAGGCCTCCTACAACCTTCCTCAAAACTAAAGAAGCTACTTGGATGAGTAGCAAAACAGTTGGATCTAATAAGAAGTCCAGTTGCTATGACTCAGCTTCTGGAGAACTTCACCTGGGTGACTGAGGATCATCACAGACATTTCTCCCAAGCCTTCTTAAGCACAAAAAAGACTTAAGAAGTTGAAACTGGACAGGAGATATCAACATTCTTGATCAGACCATGTTAAACGAACTGGGCCAAATTGCCAAACCAGACTGCCCGTCTTTCGTTACAAGTTACCGTTGGTGAGCTATGTTAGATATACTGTACAAAACTGTCATGAATCTAAAATAAAAGAGTATTGGCAGATGATATGAAACAGACTGGAATTCCAATTGCAGTTCACTGTAGGTTTCTAATCTGGTTGTTGCAGCAATTTAATCATCTGTTTTCATATTGTGCAAAGTTAAAAACTAAAGGCTTCTCTTAGGCCTCCTTGCAGGAGTTGACTGCAGGAGCAGTTTTCTGGGCTACAACTTCTTAAAACCCAATCTGCTCGAATATTGTAGCCAGAATGGCCAATAATCTTGTGGGGAAGATTATTTAAGAACTTGGCATTCAAGAGAAAAGAAATCTTTCCAATGTCTGGTCATGTTTGTAGAGTCTAGAGCTGAATGCGTTGGATGGATAGATCAGCTCAGAAGCTCATGACCTACCCATGGGGAGGGGGAAGCTAATAATTCTGTCAACTACACCACACTGCCTCTTGTATATAATCCCTCACAGATAATGAGCTGACACCACCTGTCTCCCTTTGCAATCTTAAAAAAGCAGAGGTATGTAGCACAAATATTTATGCACCCGCTCTAGTTGTTAGCTCCGAATCAATCATATCTACCCCACTTCTTGTGCGGCTTCTTTTTCCAAGTCTGCCAAAAGCTGGACTTGGAAAAGCACAGAAATATTGAGTTCTGGCTCTATTTATGTCGACGACAATGCTGCAAATGTCATTGCCCGGCATTACCCCATGGGGATTCGAACGCGGGTCCCCGTGCCTTAAATCGTACATTCCTTCTACTGCACTGCACTATATAACTGGTATTTTTAGATTCAGATCTTGCGCCTCTGTATTCATTTCCCACGTGTATTGATGTTTTCTTCCATTTTACTGTTCAAGAGATATTAGATTATGTAGACAAGACAGAGAATGATTTTATTGCAGATTTCATAGACTGAGAGAGTTCCACAATTTCCTCTGTCTTTGATGGGGTTTTTTTCCTCCTAAAGGGGGAAAAAAAGAAAGAGAACTTGGACGCAGGTAAAGAATCTTGCAGCTGATAGAAGCACCGATGAGAGCCAATTATAGCTTGATTGACCTGTCTTGGCAACCAAATTGATTGGAGAGGCTTAAAAAAGGGCGAGCAAAATTCTTTTCTGTCCTCAAAAGGTGGACAATTTGCTGATGTGAATGGATTTGATTTAAGAGTCCCTTTTTGTCAACCACACTGCATGTGCCAGGACACATCTGGCTATAATGTTCATTTTTAGATAGAGACTGGGGTGAGAGATGGTCTGCATTATTCCTTTTAGTGATAACTAATTTACATGCTACATCCAACTAAGTTCCAATTAGGGGAATAAGGCAGGATGCAATTAGAAAGGACAGGTTTATAGTTGTGTCTTTTGAGCACATACCAAATGATCAGAAGGAGTTTGCCTCTCGTTAGTTGAAGTGCGGTGCATTTTTGCACGCTTTTTAGGGGACTTGAGTAGTAATATCCACCATATGGTTTTCTATTATATGATTACTCAGCACTTGATGATTCAGACCTGAGTGTGTGAACTTCGGATGGCTGGCGGCTTTATTGCTGTCCATTCAACTTGTTGTAAGATCTTGCCAGCATTCGTGAACATCTTTCTGTTCAAGAAGAAAGAAGTTGAGGTTGGAAACTTAGGAATGGTGAGGGGTGGTGGGGAAGGAAATGAGAAGATGCATCCAACCAGAGAGGTTGGGACACAACATTTAAAATATAGTTTTGAGCATTCAAACATGAACTAGGGTCGCCATCTTATTTCCCCCTTCAGAGTCTGTCTTTTATCCTTGTCTGGCAACCATATACAACATCTCAGATACCCACAATGAGGTAGATCAAATGGAGAGGGTGGGTTCAGAGATATAGCTGTGTTAAGGTGAAGCTATATAGAATGGAAAACACTTCTTAAATGTCTTCTGCAATCCACAACGGTTCATAGCAGATTCCTACTGATTCTGATGGCTGACATCGCTATAATCATTCAAACTATTGGAACAAGCTTTTTCTTTTCATTTGAACAACCTGCACCTTTCATCTGACAAGGTGCTAATTGCCAATTTCCATTTTTAAAAACATTTATTTTTCCTAAAGCGACTTAGCGCTAATTTTAGACTTTCAAAGCCTAAAAAAAAGTTTGGTGCCACATGCATCCTTTTAAAATCAGGTTAGACAATTCAACAAGGCATAAAGCTTGGAGCAAAAATTGTGTGTGTGTTGTGTCGCTACAGTCGTGACCGACTCTTCGTGACCCCATGTCCATGGAGTTTTCTTGGCAGGAATACTGGAGTGGTTTGCCAGTTCCTACTCCAGGCACCTACAGCACCTGGTATTCCCTGGTGGTCTCCCAGCCAAGTACTAACCAGGGCGAACCCTGCTTAACTTCTGAAATCAGGCGAGATCAGAAGTGCTTAGGCCATCTCGGCAGCGGAGCAAAAATTAAACTGCTCCAATGGCTGAACTAAATAAAACAAGATAATTCCCTACCCAAAAGAGATGATACCCCATTCACCTTCCCAGCACTTAACTTTGTGTCACGCAGTCGCTTCCCTCCCCTTTTGACTTCATCCTTGTGAGATCCAAGGTAAAATACAGAGTAAATGAACAGTTTAGATGTCCCCTGAATCAGTTTCAGCAATAATAAATGCAAAAGTGGAACAGAAACAGTAACACAAGTAATGTGATACTTTAAGACCAGCATATTTATATATGCTCATTTTAAATAAGCCAGAAAACTTTAGGGTTTCTTTCTTTCTTTCATGTTTTTGGAGTAGGGGTCAGAGTAGGAGTAGGGTGGGAAAATTTCAATAAGTGGCTGGATAGTTCAAGTGAGTCACGCTGCCTAGATGCCCTAAGCACATCCAATTTCAACTGATTTCAGTAGCTAAGCAGGGTCGGCCCTGGTTAGTACTTGGATGGGAGGCCACCAAGGAATACCAGATGCTATAGGTGCCTGGAGTAGGAACTGGCAAACCACTCCAGTATTCCTGCCAAGAAAACTCCATGGACATGGGATCACGAAGAGTTGGTCACGACTGTAACGACACAACACACACAACACACAGTTCAAGTGAGTTAGACCGCTACCGCACTTCCGTGAGCGCACTTCCTGGATCACCTTTTCTCCTCCTGTGTTCAAGTGATTGTTATAGTGTTTTTGCTGTTCACACTTAAGTGGGTAGGTAGCAATCGGCTTTCCAGTTCTCACTTTCTTGAACTGCTTTAAAACTTGGAATGCCAATGCATTTCCCTTCAACCAAGAAAATGAAATTAAGTGACAACGAGCTGAAACTTTTGCATAACGAAGTTGGTAAACGTCCTGGCATGGCGGTATGATTCTGTTTTCTGTGTTTTCTGAAAGCAAAAAGGCTAAGAATAGGGGGCAAGCGGGGGGGAATTGACTTAGTATGTCTGCAAATTCAACCAAATCGCTTAAAAGGGAGACGCAGGAAGCGATGTATAAAAACACCACCCCCAGTGGCTGTCGCAAGAAAAAGTGCCACAGCAGACAAAGATGGGCGTGGACGAGGGGGTTCCTCAGATAAATCGTTTTGAAAACCAGACAGTGATTTTTAAGGTGCCTTGTTTTTAAGGAAAAGGTGTTTTAAATCAGAAGTGCGGTAGCGGTCTTAGATATCTAGCTGTGGAGCCAGAGATCAGGAGTTTAATACACCATTTTGACTGTTAGAAGAGCCAGCCTATGTGGCTTTGGGTAAGCTGCACAGTCCCAGACCACCCCAGAAGAAGAGAATGGTAAATGACTTCTTAGTATTCTCTACCTGGACAAGCTTGAAAAAGGGTCGCCATAAGTCGGAATTGACTTGACAGCACATTATTATTAACTTGGTGTTGAATCATTTATCCAAATATTCATAATGAATGGATTTTTGTCTTCCTTTGTGAGTAGAGGAAACTAGCAGTTGGTGAGATCTTTTTTTTGGGGGGGGGGGGAATTCCATGACACCACAAAGGGAACTAATCAAAAATCCCTCTCCATGACCCCCATGAGATATTTTTAGGAGGTCAACCTCCGTTGACCATAGAGATCGTGACAGGACATGTGGAACAAAATCTCACACAAGGGCCTCCAGTTATTCGAGCATGCCTTTAATAGGATTACTCCAGAGTAAATGGTTTCAACACTAGCCACAGCCTGGATGGACAATTAGCTCTGTCCATAGAACTGGCAGATAAAGCGGTGTGTGCGTGACAGAGAGAGGAACAGAAAGAGAAAGATTAACTTTCCTGTTGTATACAAACACTCTACTGGCCCAAAGTGCTCTTCAGGAGCGAAATTCACTTTGCAGCATCTCATTTGTACAATGGTGAGTGTTCTTCTAAGGGCCCTTAGGTTTTGTTTTTGTTTTTCACATTTCCCTTCTAGGCAGAGTTGCCATAAAAAGCTGGTCCGCGGTGAGTGCTTGCAAAGAGCTTCTCCACAAGCATTTTTAGAGCAAAAGTGCATGAGGTTGACCGACTATCTTTTCCCTTCTTTCCTTCCATGAAAACAAGCAGCAGGCATTGCAAGACTCCTAAACATTCTATTGAAGGCATTCACCTGTCAAACATGAGTCCTTTCATGTTTGTTTTGATCTATGCATTAAGATTCATCCCAAAAGAAGAACAGGAATGAGAAAACTTTTAGAGAAGGTAGCCGTGTTAGTCTGTGCCAGAATTCCAGGTGAAAAATCAAAGAAAAATAAAGCAAAAGACAAAAAAAAGCAAAAAAACAAAAAACAACATGTGGCACCCTAAAGACTAACTTTCATATTTTAATGTAATGCTTCGTGGACACATCCACTTCTTCAGACATATTGCAGCAGAATGAGATGTACAATAGAATATGTAAGAATGAGAATAGTGGGATGACTTAATTGAGGATCGGATGGCAGGGCTTGGTTTTCTTTGAAACATAAACCTTTGCCAGGTCAGAGTGCATAATGCTTATTATGTTAAAACAAGAACTAGGGAGACCCAGCAACTGATTTCCACTCCGCCAGCTCCGAGGTCTTCAGATGATGTTGGACTGTTGTGAGAAGAGATGGGAACTGAAGTCACAGGACTCGCAATCAAGTCAGTCTCAACTCAGATTTGGTTGTTGTTCTTTTTAAATGACAAACTCAACTCATGACTCAGAACCCACCCACCCTTTTTATTCCAGGGAGGGGGGCTTGTTTTTAATAGAGACTCAGACTCAGAACTAGGTACCAAAGACTTGGATTTGGTATTCATAACCAAAGACCTTCCAACATCCCCTGTTGTGAAAATAAAACAGGGAGAAAATATTGCATGCTACGTTGATCCCGCCCTTTTAAAAAGATGAGACATTTAATAAAGAATAACAATTATGTGCCAAGTCAATTCAGAATCATTACTACCCAGACTGGCTAACTCCCAATCTTTGACTCAGAAACCAGATTCCTAACTCACTGAGTTACCCAGCCAGCTGAACAAGATACAATATTTATGTTATAGCAATAAACAAACAAAAAAGCAGATCATAACATTCATAGGTGGGAAACCCTTTTTTGGACTTTTGACAAACTGGAGAAGAAAAGGGGTGGACAAAATGGATAAAATAGATAATGGACCCCAAAAGCTCACACTGGTACACATTTGTTAGTCTCTAAGGTGATACATGTCCTTTGATTCTCTTTCTATTTTCTCTCTTCATTGCCCCCTTCTCCTTTGATTTTGTCATTATGCTGAAACAAACTAACCTGCCTATTTTATTCTGAAACTTGTAGCCCAGCAAAAATAACACTTCTGTTATTAATAAAATCGAATTGGAACCTCTCTTCCAACTCCATTACTGTTTTCGCTCATTGTAAATTTAAGGGATGGCCATTTGTTCATTTGTGGGAAGTGGAATAGCAAGCATAGCAAGCAAACATACCAGGGGCAGAAATGGTGCTACTTTGAGTTCCAGTGGCTATTGGACAGAGTACAGAAACAGACATTAGAGATTAGAGATGGGCACGAAACAGAAAAATGGTGTTTCGGTTTTTTGTTTGTCGTTGAGAGGTCTGTTTCGGTTCGTTTCCGTTTGTCGTGAAATTTTTGAAAAATTTCGTTACCATTTTTCATTTTTTCGTTTGTCATTTCTACCCACTTTTTGCGCGATTTTTAAAGCGTTTCCGTGTGCAGGCATCCCCCAATGCCCCAAACCAGAGGGAAAACACTAAAAAAATGGATGCTGGCAGAGACAGAGTATAGACTAGGTATGCAGGGAGGCTGCAAAGGCAGCGGCGGGCGTTGCCCAGGGTGCAAGGCAGCCGCAGAGTGACTGCACTGCGGGGCAGGGGAGGGTACTCACCGAGAGGTACGCAGCACGCACGCACACAGGGAGGCTGCAGGACTGAAGCTAGAGTCGCAGCAGACACAGCAATCCCACCCTAACTCCCACCAGAGACTGCAAGGAGGACGGGGGCTGCCAGAGCTTTTTATGCCCTTTGTGGCTGCCAGACCTGCCCGCCCAGTCTGCAACCTGGGCATGCTATTGGTTGATCATGATCCCATCACATGGCTTGCCTCCATTTTGTGGCTGGTGGCGACATCCATTTTAAAGGGAAAAGAAAAATACATCGCGATGGGAGAAGACTAAAACAAATGTTTTAAGGACCCCAACCCCCCTGGTAGGTATTATTAGACAATATAAATAATTATCGCTGCATTTTTATGGATGTCCAGGGCGTTTTTTAACATTTAAAAGAGCTTATTTCATTGCACGTCGCCATTAACGGAAACAAAACGTAACGACCACAATTTTCGTGGTTCTGTTCGGTTCGTTTCATTTTCATCACAATTTTCGTTTGTTGTTTCGTTGCGTAACGGAAACGACAAACGGTAACGGAAACGAAAAAATGTTCGTTCCATGCCCATCTCTATTAGAGATAGCCCATAACTAGAAGCAGAAAATCCTTAACAAATGCAAGCATTTAGTGTCATTGCATTCATGTTTCACTAGTTTGTTTGCTGATTGGTCTTTCAGACATAGGCAGCAGATTTCTTTGAATTATGATATTGCAAATGTGAAAAGTCTGTTCTGGTTGGCTCTCTGTAAGATGAGCAGACATTCTTTCACCTAACTACAAGCCATCTCTAACATCCTAAGTAGTCTTACCCTTCTCACTTTTTGATTAGCTAAGGATGTTTTTTTTAAAAAAAATCCCATGGAATTCTGATGGTGATTTGAAATGACACCCCCCACCCCCAAAAGAGTTGTCTAGAGGGCCCCAGCTTCTCCAACTGATGCGGTTCAAATCTGAAATGTTATCATGAAATAATTCATTGTTAGGAACTAGATTTAAAAAAGAGAAACACCCTTGAAAGCAACAGTGGCCTAAACCAGTGTCATAAGAAGAAGAAAAACAACCCCCCAACATCACAGAATGGAAATGTCTTTAAAATGCAACATGATCCTGTTGGTGAATCTATTACTACTCAGGAGTTCCCGGGGTAAGAAATGACCTTAGCTGCTTCTTACGTAAGAGTTATTAAAAGACTAAAGTTATGACGCTCTTTCTTTGTTAGTCCGCTGCTTTCCTCCACCACTTCCCCGAGCCAAATTTTTTTAAAAAAGAAATCTCATTTAGGTGTGCTGTGTTAGAGAGAGGGAGGTACCACATCAGGTTCCGTGAGTCATACCAAGATCGACTGAAGTTACATAATGTTGAAGGAATCAGGAAGCAGTAGTCAGGGCCAAATTAAAAACCTTTTTCACCAGGTGGGAGCACTGACCTTCTCCATCAGCCTTGACGGAACATTACTGAAGATGCTTATAAACAGCACTTAGATCTACCCAATCGCCCAGTAATTTCCCACCCTACCGACACATGGCTAAGGACGGGGAAGTTATTTTGTTGGATTTCACAGCCTCAGTGATAGGAGCGTTTCTCCACCCCTTGAGGCTCATTGCCAGATGAAATGCATCTCCCCCTGAAAACATCTGCAAGGCTTTCATCGCATTCGGAAGAAGGAAGATGCGCACAACCGAATGTGCATGTTTTAAAAGCACAAAAAACAGCAACAGAATGCACACGTTTTAAAGGCACAAAACTGAGCAACAACTATATATATTTATGTGCACCAATAAAGTTCTGGGACTAGGGGGGCAAATTTGCATAATATAAGTGAACGTGTGCAAATAGGTTGGCATAATATGCAAATACGGTGGACCCTCGAATAACAAACGGTTTGCATAACATAAAATCTGTACAACATAAAAAATTCTGGAGAGAGGGGAAATTTGCTTAACACAATCATCTATGGGGCGAATCCGTACAACAGAAAAATGGTCATGATTAGGGATTACTCTCTTTTCAATGCATTCCTATGGGAAATTTGTATAAAGGAAAATTTGCTTAACAAAATTTCATTTGGAACAAATTAATTCCTTTACACAAGGTACCACTGTGTGTGTGTGTTGTGTCATTACAGTTGTGACCAACTCTTCGTGACCCCATGCCCATGGAGTTTTCTTGGCAGGAATACTGGAGTGGCTTGCCAGTTCCTACTCCAGGCGCCTACAGCACCTGATATTCCCTGGTGGTCTCCCATCCAAGTACTAACCAGGGCTGACCCTGCTTAGCTTCCAAAATCAGGCAAGATCGGATGTGCTTAGGGCATCAAGGCACTGTATAAGTGCACAATTCTCAATGCAGATCAAACATGCAGAAAAGTCCGATAGAAGTGCCACTTTCATCCATTGCTGCAGTTCCAGGTTGAAATTTAGCTCTTTGTCTCTCTTCCATCAGAGTCAGCTTCAGATCTGCTTTGGGTTATGACTCCAAAGCATAGTAGAGATATTGACCAGCTTCCAGAACAATCTAAAGCAAAGCGAGAAAGCTGATTGTGGCACTCAGATCAAATCAGGGCCTTCAAAAGCACTCAATTTGCTTCTGTTTTCAAAGCTAAAAAATAAAAATAAAATAAAGACACTTGGCAACAGTGAGTCTTGTTGGGATAATGAAAGTGATATTTGAACAGAACTAGGAAGCCAAGAATAAAAAGACATTGAGAGTTCAAGTACCAAAGGAAAGCTCAAGCTCCCCTGGAAACCTCATTGTGGAGCCCCCGAAAGGATTCAGACTTGGCAAGTAAACTCCAGAACTAGGGGACATCCACTCAAACTGAGGGTTGGGAGAGTGAGAACAGACAAAATAAAGTATTTTTTTTACCCAGTGTGTTGTTAGTCTGTGGAACTCCCTGCCGCAGGATGTGGTGATGGCATTTGGCCTGGATGCCTTCAAAAGGGGATTGGACAGATTCCTGGAGGAGAAGTCCATCACAGGTTACAAGCCATGATGGAGATGTGCAATCTCCAGGTGTAAAACCAGAGTACTTCAAGGGCCAGATGCAGGGAAGTGGTATCAGGCAAGAGATATCTAGTCTTGTGCACTCCCAGAGGCATTTGGTGGGGCCACTGTGAGATACAGGAAGCTGGGATAGATGGGCCTTTGGCCTGATCCAGCATGGCTCTTCTTATGTTCTCATGTTCTTCCTTGTCTGATGACTGGCAACCAATGTGTGCTTTCGGAGAGTGAGGGAATGGAGTTAGTCCAATCTTGCTCTCTGCCTAGGGCTGCAGATTATCTTGGGACAGTGTGACTAGGTTCATGTTTCAACACTGGTGGTTCCCCCTCATGTAGCCCCAAATTAGGAGTCAAAGATGAAATAAATAACTTTTTATTGAAGGGACTGGTTAACTGATTATTTATAATGTCAACTTCAAATGATTTGTTCCAACTGTATGCCAACTCAGGTAAGCCAATCTTAGTGAGGCATCCTGAAGCACTCCCAGTCCATTAGTCTCCTGAGGGGGTCTTGTTTTGCCTCTACAAATGATTCCACAACATGGATATCGTACCCATTGAGGTTTATGCTACGCATGGGCATTTCGTTTCGGAAGTGGGCTGGTTCTGACATGAAATGAGGGAGCCCAGCTGGTGTTCGAAACCGGCCCAATCTTCCAGAACAAATTCAGCCAATCCCTTACCTTGCGCTGGGCTCACGTGGGGCTAAACTCCAATGAGGGATAAGCCTCCGATGTCATCTTTCCTTCTCCCTGGCGCTGGCCAATCAGGAGCTGTGCAGGGAAATGCATCATCCCGCCTCCCTGTCTGACTGGCCACCATTGGTGGTAATCTATGTCTCAGAACATGGGTAGAAAGGGAGCATCTGGCTTAGGATAAAGGTCTGTCTAGGCCAGCATTCAGATTCCTCAAGTTGCAAATGAGATGCTTCTGAATGACCCACACGTTTCACCAGTGTCAACTTCCATTACTGCTACTGCCCGTTACTTACTTTGTACCCATCATCATTGGGGTTCTCCATTCTTTTCAGCTGATGTGACCATTAATCCCAAAGGGCATGGTTGTATATCCATCTTGTGCCTCAACTTTGACCCTTTGGCCTTGTGTGACCCTGTTAGGAGCCCAACCTGATGAAGGCATAGCTCTCAGCTTCCCTGCCACACTCAAATTACGCCATGCATCTAAGAGGATGCACATTTTGGAGATTTAGGACAGATGAAGGAAGTGCTTCTTTCACACAGTTCATCATTAAAAGATGGAACACATTAGCACAAGATGTCATGATGGGACTGTCGAAGGCTCCTAGTCATGATTATTATATGTTGTTCCACTCTTTCTCTTTCAATACCAGTTCCTCACACATCTCACCACATAATTTGCTATCAAGGTTATGTTCTGCTCTCAGGCATCCCATAGTATATCTGGGGAGCAGAATATGGAGTCTAGAGAAATATTTGACCCTCCCCCCCCCCCGTTGGGTGCCTCTACCATTGTAATGTTATTGGGGGAGACAACACTGCCTATCCATCCAGACAATGATTCACGAGAACTGGACATCTTTTCTTGTGAGATTGAAACATTTCACTCCTCACCCAAGTAACTTCATCAGTCTAAGGAAAGTTGGTATGAGGCCTCCATTTTATAGGGTTGCTAGATGGACGGTAGTCTGAATAGGCTCAGATAGATAATGGCCTATTCAGGCCACTGTCCACCTAAGGAGTCTTTTCAGGTGGCATATAAATTGGAGGCCTTGCATCAACTTTCCTCAGACTGATGAAGCTACTTGGATGAGTAGTGAAACATTTCGATTTCACAAGCATAGAAGTCCAGTTACCAGGAATCAACTTTCAGACAACCTCACCTGGATGACTGAGAATCTTCACAGACATTGCCTGTCCATGTCCCCCCCCCCCCATGGATCGGCAAAAGCTTTATAGTTGGGAACTCCATCTGACAGTGGAAATACTGAGGCACAAAATAGATCAAGCAAGAAGGTAAGCAGAGTCTCCCAGCTGAAGACTCAAGTTCTTTTTTTTAAATGGAGTGTTATAATTCCCACCATCTTTTACTTACTGAGTGAAATCCATTTTTATTAGCTGAAATGAAGTTCTTTATGACATTATTTGCCAATCCCCTGTGCACATATTAGCACTGGCCTGCACAGAGTTCATGGCAAGGTGATGGTGATTTTTCATTCTAAAAACCCCCATTATCTCATTCTTAGATGGGAACTTGTCCCAAATGAACCCTTTTCAGCCAGGTGGGATCTTGAAAGGAAAAAAAAAGTTGTGAGACTTTAATTTTACTAAGAACTGGATGCTCACAGCAGAGTGAAGGGGGGTGGGGAATCAAATGTATTTTGTAATTCAAAGTCCTTCAAGGAAATATCACCTTGGGGGGGAGCATATAAACAGACGTCTGACTTCTTTCTAGTTTGCCAGGAAATTGCGATTGATAAAGCCTAGATGGAAGGTAGTGATTGATCAGTGACTACTCAGCATATAAGACCAGAGAGTGAGGAATTAATTCCAGTAATTTTGTTTTTCTTAGCCCCCCCCCCCCACAACCCCAGGTGGCAATTATGAATATACAGTGGTACCTCAGATAACAACTGCCCTGGATAACGAATTTTTCAGATAACGACTGCAAATTTCCAGGTATAGGACTGCCTCTGATTACGAATTTTCCCTATGGGCTGCCTTGGATAACGAATAGCAATTCCTAGGTATAGGTCTGCCTTGGATAATGAATTTTCTCTATGGGCTGCCTTGGATAACGAATTTTCCTATAGGCTGCCTCAGATAATGAATTTTCCCTATGGACTGCCTCGGATAACGAATTTCCAGCATGCATCAGTAAAAAAAAGTTATCCTGGGCAGCATTGCATCTGTACCTTTAAAGTGCACTTTATAAAGAGTTTTGAGCAAAAAAACAGGTGTCTGTGCCTTTTTCCTAACCTCCGGAATGGATTAAACGGTTTCCCATTCATTCCTATGGGAAACCGCGTTTCGGATAACGACGTGTTTCGGATAACAACTAACTTCAGAGAATGAATTACCGTCGTTATCTGAGGTACCACTGTACATGCTTGTGTTGAAGTAGATGCTACAGAGAGAGCATTGTAAAAGCAGCAGTTTTGTCCGAGTCTTCTGATCTCCATAGCTTGCTAATAGAGATGGGCATGAACCACCCATTCTGCATTTTGAGCTGTCTTTTTATTGCCTGAATGGGTGTTTGGTGCTTCAACGTCCCACTGCCTCTGACAGGTGCCCACTCAGAAGAAGAAGGATGCATGGCAGAGAAGATGGGACAGTGTTGAGGATTTATGGGAGATCTATTCCAAAAAATAATGGTTCTCAGCTCTGTTATGCATTCACTATTAGTTGTTTTTGTTTGCTTGCTTGCTTTATGCAAAAAATTGCTGCACCCACAGTGCCCCTTCAGTGAAAGCTTGGCCGAACACAACATAGGACTTGGCCTTTATGAGTAAATGTACGTATTGTTGGCAAGCTAATATGCATGGACCATCCTTGGCCACTTTTTCCATGGACCATCAGCCCTCCTTCTGCTCCTCACTGCCCGGCTAATCATCAACAGCCATCAAACTGATTTGGGGTTCTGGAGCTGTATGTAGTCCAAAAACTATTTTCCCCGAGCTTTGCTAAGAGTGAGTCTCCATTTGCCCAAAATATAAGAGTTTTCCCTTCAGACTTGAGCCCTCTGAGTGGGCCACATCCTCAGCCCAAAGCTTGTAGACCTCTTCCACCTCCATGTTCCTAATGGTTCCTCTACTTCTCTCAAGCCATCTCCATCCACAGAAGGCCAAGTACACTCGCTTTCAGTCATTCTGCATTTGCTGCACACGTTCTACGCACGTACCACTGAAATGACTTGCCCCACAAATACTGTTTACAACAATACCAACCCATGTCGCCTTCAGAGCCTTGTGTTTTCCTTCCCACCCATCAGAGAAGGGTTCTCTTCCCTTTGCTTCATGCATGGTCCTATGTTTATGCAAGGCCCTGATGGAAGGGCATCATCCTGCCCTCTTCCTCCTGGGCTCTCGAACTCTTTCTTTGCACAGGTAGAAAGAACGGTGTGTCCCTATGCATAGAGTTAAAGGCAGGGTTGCCAACGGCGATGGTGTTTCACCTTAGCTGGAAAAATATCATTGGTTATCCCTGCTGGGAATATAGGACTGAACATGTCTATTAGGGCGCAATCACATTTCCCTTTAAAAATTCAGATTAAATTTCAAGATAAACTGTGTCCAAAAATCTTGTCCCCATGGCCACCAGGCTTTTTTAAAAAAATCAGTAACGCCCCCTTTAGGGAACTTTCCAATACCTACCAAAGAAGCTGGGAATATTTTGCCTCACTTTTTTAGAACCAGAAGTCCGTGGGAGCGTGTACATGATCCGTTTTGTTTGTTTTTTGCTGTTGTTATTTTTGTTTTTCATAGTGCTGACCGGCTGTTCCTGGGGCTGGTGAGTGCTGTTTTTTTAATTTTTTTAATGTTATTCCCCACCCCCCACTGCCAGTCAGCTGGCCTGCCAGCTGGTGGAGCATTTTTTAAATTATTTTTTTATTTTTTTATTTTTATTTTTCCTAAGCCCCCACCAGCCAGCCCTGGGGCTGTTTGGAGGTTTTTAATTATTATTTTTTATTTTTATCCACACACACACCCAGCACCAGTCAGCTGGCCTGGCCGGTCAGGACATTTTTTATTTATTTTTTTAATTTTTAAATTTCTCCTTAGCTCTCAGCAGCCGTCCCTGGGGATGGTTGGTCATTTTGTTTTATTATTATTTTATGTTCTCTGTGCCTGCTGGAAGCAGGTTAGGGCCGTGGGGACAGAAGAGATGCTTAGCAACTCCAAGGAATGTGGGAACTCGGAACCCACATCTTCAATCACATGATCAGGTAAGGAGAAAAGCTGGAGTTTCTTATTTACTGCATCTTCCCCCTCATGTGATAGCGCCCCTGATGCTTTGCAACTCTCAGGAAGCAATCAAAACTTTAAGACAACCCTTCCAATAGAAAGGAGAGCATCACGAGTTATTTTTTTTAAAAAAACAGGGAATGATTTAAGAGAGAGTTGCCAAGGGTTGGGTAAGGGCCATGGAAAGAATAGGGCTGGAGAAAGACCCCTTCCCCTTCCCCTATATATCTTACCCGTTTCCTGACATGGTCTCATGACTCCCATCACAAACCTGCCACTCTGTCAGTGCATCACTCATGCTTTATCGCCAGCTGAACTTAAAATACACCGCCCGGCGAACGCTTTAAGCCTGGGTGAAGGGCTGCGCTGTGTAATAAAGATAGCTTTTCTAGCTCCGGTTGTAGTTATTGCTTTGCGTGAGACAATGCAAATGATGGCTTTTTTTATTGCCGGCTTTCTTTTATTGGGCAACAGGGAGAGAAAGGAAACGGTGTGCTCTCTGCCTTCTGAGCAATTGTATTGATATTTCATAAAGGATGGCTGGGTGAGTTGTCATTACCTAGGACGGCTTCCATATTAGTAACTCGGGGCGGATTGAAACCCCTTCCTCCTGTATTCCTTTGGTGGCCATCGGTGCCACCGTTGACTTGGGGCCTTGGCAATTTCCAAGCGCTAACTCGAATTCCAGTTGCTGGGGGGCCATTTGTAGTGATCTATGAAAACAATAAATAATCCAGTACTTAATGCAAGTGCGCACAATACAGTGTGCTTTCATTGTTTACCATGTTAAACAGCTGTCAAGCAGCCATATTTTATTATGTTTTGGTTGTTCAATTATACTTTTATTAGACACTCGCTGGTGTTGTTAGACAGGCTGTAAATTGTACAGGAGCCCATGGAGGCACCGGTCGGAAATCACCATCAGGACTTTGATCACACAAGGTAACAACTAAGTCGGGAGCTTGCAGCATCAGCACATATACAGGTTTTGGATGGGAGACAAGATGGTCGCTCCGTAATGTAAGCCATCATGAAGGCCCATTGATTTTCAATAAGGACATTAAGGAGCTGCTTATCTCTCACCTGTTGGAATCGGTGAATTATAAAAAGTGCTTCGCCATAGCTGGACTGCAGCCGTGCTGGTGGTTTACTAAACCAACAGGTCATTCCAAAATTCCTGATTCTGAGAAGAAGCACAATTGATACTAGGTCACTAGTATACTTATAGTACATGTGGGGAGGGTTTGCCCTAGCCCAAACAACAGTGAACAGTGTAAAAAAATTCTAGATAAAAACCCACCTCCTTCCTTCTTCATTGACTGTCTTCTTGGCAAGCATTCAGATATCTGTAAAGAAAAATCAGCCATAAAGCTGAGGAGAGAAAAGACCATTGCAGGTGCTTGGGAGGTGAGGGTTGGAAGAAACCATTACATGGGTTTTGTACCGGGCAAGGGAAATTAGACGATTCCAAGTGTGTTTTAACCAACACTCTTCCAAAAAGCGGGAGCCACCACTGAAAAACTATAAGGCCATTTCTAAAAATAGACATGAAAACTCTGGTTTTTTCTTATTCCTTCCTTGTATGTCTTTATGCAGGCATTTGTATTGTTGAAATAGTTCTGAATATAATGAAAAACCAGAGGTTTCAGTCCCAAATACAGTACATCATTTGGCTTAAACCCAACTGTTAGTTGTAATACTAGTAGACTGGTTGAATAAGTGGAGCCTGGTGACTCACCATGTCAGTCAGGCTAGCAATTGAATTCAGAACCTTTATATTAAATTGTTGTCGTTGTTGTTGTTGTTGTTGTTGTTGTTGATGATGATGATGATGATGATGATGTTCAGACATTCATCGTGTCCAACTCTTCGTGACCCCATGGACCAGAGCTCACCAGGCCCTCCTGTCTTCCACTGCCTCCCGAAGATTGGTCAAATCCATATTGGTTGCATCGATGACACCATCCAACCATCTTATTCTCTGCTGCCCCCTTTTTCTTTTGCCTTCAATCTTTCCCAACACCAGGGACTTTTCCAAGGGGTCCTCTCTCCTCATGAGGTGGCCGAAGTACTGGAGCCTCAGCTTCAAAATCTTGTCCTTCCAGTGAACATTCGGGGTTGATTTCTTTCAGGATGTATAGGTTTGATCTTCTTGCAGTCCAGGGGATTAAATAGCCTTGCATTAACCTTGACTGACAAGTCCCATTCATTTCAATGGGTATCTTCTGGTTTAAGCTTAATAACAAATAATTTTAGAACTTCAGAGCTGGAAGGGCCCTACTCATCATTGAGTTCAGCCCCTGTCTTTCTTTTTCTTTTTCTTTTTCTTTCTTTTTCTTTTTCTTTTCTTTCTTCATCTACTGTATATCAGAGCATGGAATATAGGCAAAATTCAAGAAAAGAACTGATGGAATATAGGCAAAATTAAAACCGATTTAAAATGTCAAGACAATCAGGCTATTTTTGACCAGAAGGAGCTCAGAGCTTGAGATGCGTCCAAAACATTTCCTTGACTCCAATTGTTATCTGGCAGTTCAGCATCTATGAATGTGGTACCACACATCTTTGTCTTCAACCATGCATCTCCCACACCAGTGCACATTTTTTCTTGTTGTAAAAATGGATCCCAAGTAAGCAAACACCTAAGTTAATGATATAATGACTTCCAATTAGTCTGTAGGGGGTCATAATCTTTCTGCACTCAAGCCTTGTGTTTTGATAAAATTATCAGCCAATATAGCTCTCACATCTGAACCTTCGGGCCTTTTCTTCCTTGCTGGTTATGGGCAAGGGAGGAGAATGACTTGACTCCCTGCTGCCTTAGCTTCTATTCTCTGTAGATTTTGCCTTGGTAGCTTCTCTGTGACTGGGAAACAGCATGTAAGTCAGTGTTCTGCATGTAATACCATGCCTATTCACCCTGGACTCCACCCCCCCCCAAATAAACAGTTTCAGTCTCGCTCACAGCAAACTGTAATTGTAGTGGGATAAAATTATTCAGCCGTCATTAGCCCAAATAAGACAGAAAGCTGATTAGATTATCTCTCTCGCTCTCATATTTTTAAAAATGCCATAAACATGATTTAGGGTTTGATTCTTCATTCAACACTGCAGAATTAGTCTGCCCTTTCAGCCAAAGTAAAAGACAGAGAGGAAGAGTGGAATATAATTGATATGTTGTCCTGCGGGGTGGTGTGTGTGTGTGTCGGGGGGGGGGGTGTTGGAATTTCAGATGTTTCCATCAATTCTTGCTTCCAGAATTTTACAAGCCATGCAAATTAAGCGCAATAGAAGCCATTGCTGTCTGCCTGGTTCTGACAAGAGAGTTTGACTTGATGGACATCAATATGCCATTGGGAGCTAAAACCATTAATTGAAGCACTGGCGATTAATCCATTACCTCTGCCGACTTCACGGATCCTGACTTAACGGCTATTCCAGCAACGCATCATGCAGATGTGGTCCAAGCTTGCATTATAATCAAAGACGTTGATGATGGTTATTTTTCTTTTGGCTGTCTGGGTGCATGGCTACCTTGGGAGTATATCCAACACAATGCATGCACCAATGAATTTCCTCGGAACAATTGCTGGAACAGTAACATCACCGTCTGACAGCAACAAATGTTATTAAAATCTGCCCGGTCTTTGAGAAGCTGAAAGCCTGAAGCTGCCCGGTTGACTCCTGGAAATGAGTACACGGTGTTAACTTTATTAGACACTTAATTATTGCTTTCATTTATGGGCATTCTGAAGAGGTGTTCTATCAGCGTCATATTTCAGCATAATAAATAAATGAGACATGAACGCAGAGCTCTGAATCGCAGTGCCAAAACATGATCAACAAAGATCATGGAAAGAAAACTGGAAGCATTAGATGTAACCCTGGTGGCAACCGTAAATAGCCTGTAATCCTCGTCCGTTGTGATACGTACCAAACCATGATCTGCTGCAAAACTTGGAAGGCCTCCATTGGGATTAAAATGTTCAGCGTTTTTAAGCTAGCATAGCTGCTGGTCATGGGTCTCACCCGTGCCAAATGAGAGGTTACCTGGGCAAGAAACCTAGATGGAGAGAGAGAGAGAGAGAGAGAGAGAGAGAGAGAGAGAGAGAGAGAGAGAGAGAGAGAGAGAAGAGATTGTTTCTCCTTCACACCAAGATTTCTCTATTTCTTTTTTCATTATCTTCTGGGATTTCTTAGACATTTTGTCCTCATTTGTTTTCCTCAGAAGAAATATCAAACCCTGCAGATTTAGTGCCGTTCCCACACAAAATGGAACCTTCTCTTTGCAAGAAAGGGCACTGACATTGGAATTTGGGGTAAGATTTCTCATGTAGTCTTGTTATGGTGAGACTTTGGAGAGGGGTGCTGTTTACATCCTTGATCTCAGAACTCTAGGAATTGTGCTTTGTAGAAGAAAAATAGGCCTGCGGATATATTAAAGGTCATACAATTGTGGAGATTCCCCCCCCCCCCCACAGGTGGATGAAACTTCAAGTAAATTTTCAGTGGTTGTTTATTTTAACTTTCTTATTCTACCTTTCATGAGGGAAATTCAAACCAAGGAATAATATGGTATTAGAGAATATTCATGCTAATTTCTTGAAAACTGCAGTGACCCCCCATCAGTAGTTAGATACATTTGCATGGAAAACATACTGTGTCCCCCTTGGGTTTTGCTCCTCCTCCAAGGAAAAAAAAAAGCAGGCTGAAATCTAGACACCTGCAAATCTGGTTCATATTTGGTGAGGTCATCCATACATTGTGATATATTTTATGTCATTGTGTGTACCTTGCTCTGAGCCATAACCTTCCTTTAAAATGCCAGGCCGTGAAACCTAGTACTAAAAGGTACACTAAATTAAGCAATGCATGTACCATGAGTTGTAAACACTCATGGTAGATGTGTCATTTTTGTGACATCTACCTCCCCAAGCACCATAAACATGAAAAAATATATAATTTCTTTTGTCATAAAGAAGAATGTGTATTTTTGAAAACTTTCAGGAGTTGGGATTTAAAACAAATCAAACACACATACACACACACACACACACACACACACAGAGAGAGAGAGAGAGAGAGAGAGAGAGAGAGAGAGAGAGAGAGAGAGAGAGAGAGAGAGAGAGAGAGAGGAGATGCCTTTTATTTTATTTTATTTTCTGGTCCAAAAAAGGGGGGTTTACAGAAACTGGATGTCCAAACATTTCCACTTTCAGATGATAAGATAGTAAATGTTGCAGAGTTTTGAATTTCGGGCTAAAATTCCTTTTTGCTACCCTGCGTAGATGCCCTAAGCACATCCGATCTTGCCTGATTTTGGAAGCTAAGCAGGGTCGGCCCTGGTTAGTACTTGGATGGGAGACCACCAGGGAATACCAGGTGCTGTAGGCGCCTGGAGTAGGAACTGGCAAACCACTCCAGTATTCCTGCCAAGAAAACTCCGTGTACATGGAGTCACGAAGAGTCGGTCACGACTGTAATGACACAACACACACAGAGAGACGTACAGAGATACACAGCAGAGAATAGCTTCCGGTTCTGCAGATTGTCCCCCCCCCCCTTTCTTGTTAACTGGCTCCTAAGGTAACTCTGAGACATTTGTAGGAGAAAGAATTAAAATGTTTCATTGCTTACAATTGTGAACAGATCAACAGCAAGGAAGCAAACACTATCTCCAAAACAATGAAGACAGCAAAAAGAACACTCAGCAGGGGACTCTTTGAATTTAATGGTGGGAAGGAATGATTGGTTGATTAGTGCTGGAAAGATTGACAGTCACCTCAGTCTAGAAAGGTCCCTTCCAAACAAACTGAAGTACAGGCAGCATGCAGAGTTGCAAAAATTCCAACAGTGCATTCCCATGGTGGATACTTGGAATAGGTTGTTGGTCCTTGGGCCCTAAATGTTCTCCATCCCAACATATACATGGACCTTTCTATAGATTATATTCCTGAGTATCACAGCCATTTTTATTTTTACAAAGGACCCCAGTATCCACTGGGGATTGGTTCCAAGCCTTCCCGTGGATAATGAAAACCATGGATAAGAGAGAACGCCAACATGTCCCCCAAAACTGCTCTTTTGTGATAGTAACTTGCTTTACATATGGTGATTTGCAACAGTAGCTTGCTTTACAGCTGCTGTTTGTGGTGGTAGCGTGCTTTACAGCTGCTATTTGTGATAGTAGCTTGCTTTGTGGCTGCTGAATTGTTTTAATTGTCTGAATTATTTACTTTGATTGTGAGCTGCCCAGAGACTTTTGGGTAGTGGGTGGCATACAAGCTATATAAATAAATAAATAAATAAATAAATAAATAAATAAATAAATAAATAAATAAATAAATAAATTATTTATTTATTTATTTATTTATTTATTTTCCTCTGCCAACCGTGGATAACTGAATCATTGGATAATGAATCAGTGGATACGGGGGTCCTACTGTATTTTTTGTTCCTATGCACCACACTTGAGTCAGAAGGAAACACCACGACTTCACGTGCTGTATGGCATGGTCAAGAGGGCAACATATCCAGAGAAGGTCCTGTGCAAACCTCACAGGTGCAGCCTTCACAACATTTTACAAGAACCACCAACAAATAGGGCAATTTTCATGCACGGCTTATCTGCACATGACAAACCAAATCGCTGCAAAAACTCGCTATGTGCTCCGGGAGTCAATAATTCAGTATAAATTATGTTAAGCAAAATTGTCATGCCACATTTGCGTCAAGGGTAAGCTTTCAGATCAAAATGAGGCAAAAGAAAGAGAAACAAGGTGAACCATTAGCATAAGGAGGATTAATTCACAGGTGTCTTCAAAATGGCACATACATTTCATGTCCTTTAATTCTGAGCCCGTTTGAAGAGAATAGGGGAGGAGGGAAATGAATTCTACCGCTCAAGGGCATGGCAGGCAGCCTGTTTAGCAAAAAATGTTCATGTCGTTGAGGTAAAGGAGGTCTACAACACAAGACAAGAACATTGATCGTGGATTTGGACTAGATTGGTATTGATTAGGAGCATAAATATAGAATTTATCTATATCTATAGTCCTGCCCTTCCACTTCCCAGCATGGAGTGACCATCTTGGGCTTTCTTGGTGGCAGTGTGACACAACCTTTGTCTGTCTCTGTTACACGATTTCTGGTTATGCAGTGTGGGGTACAGAATCCAGAATGCCTGTGCTGCACCTGGGGACCCAATCCACCAAACCATGTCGGAACACTGCCATCCCAACCGCAGTTCATGGCTGCCGCTACTCAGGATCTTTACATCATAGATACAACGAGCTGTTTCTTGCTTTGTTTTCATGTTAATATCTTGCGACCCGAAGCCAATCTGAAACACCCATGCCAGTGGAACATTACAAAACAGCCGGAGTGTCACTTTGTCTGAACAAAGTAGCAATCCTGACTTGGATTTATTGAAGGGGGATTCTGACGGAATGGAACAACACATGAAGTTGGAACCCTGCTAGGATGTGTAGAATAGTGATTGGAAGGTTCAAAGAGACCATCTTTCTGCCCTTCAGGCTCATTGTGGACTGTACCACTGACCGAAAACATGCACAACAAGTAGCCAAGAAATAAATAAATGTGGAAATGTTGACATTACCAACAAAAAGGTACAAATACAGTAGGACCCCCGTATCCACTGATTCATTATCCATGGATTCAGTTATCCACGGTTGGCAGAGAAAAAAAATTACCGTATATACTCGAGTAGAACTCGACCCGAGTATAAGTTGGGGCCCCTATTTTAAACCCCCCAAAAACTGGGAAAATTTATTGACTCAAGTATAAGCCTAGGGTGGGAAATGCAGCAGGGCCTGGCAACTTCTCCTTTGTGAGTTGGGTGTGTGTGTGATGTTTAAAATGACTTTTAGCCACTGAGGCAAGTGCTTGGGTTGGTGGCTAAAAGTCATTTTAAACATTGTTTTAAAATGACTTTTGAAAAGTCATTTTAAACATTGGGGGGGGGGGGGTCAGGAGAAGTGGCGCACAGTGTTTAAAATGACTTTTAGCCACCGACCCAAACTTGCCTCAGTGGCTAAAAGTATTGACCCGAATATAAACTGAGGACCCCTTTTTTCAGCCCAAAATTAGGGCTGAAAAACTAGGCTTATATTCGAGTATATACAGTATATACAGTAAATAATTCAGCAGCCACAAAGCAAGCTATTGTCACAAACAGCAGCTGTAAAGCAAGCTACTGTCACAAATAGCAGCCATAAAGCAAGCTACTATCTCAAAACAGCAGTCATAAAGCAAGCTACTGTCAGGAAACAGCAGTTTGGAGGTGGGTGGGCAGGCGTTATCTCTTATCCATGGTTTTCATTATCCATGGGAAGGCCTGGAACCAATCCCCAGTGGATACCGGGGTCCTACTGTAGTGCAAAGCCAGAAGTTCATTTGGATGCCACATCTTAACATGAAACCACACTGTGAACTTCTGTGGGCCATTGTATGGATTCCTCCCCCCTCTGAACACACTGATAGGTAATGAGGATCTTGAAGTCTTACCTGTCAGAAGGCCATAATTTGCCTACCTCAGTGCGGCCGAGTGCCATGACTGCTTTGATGTGATTCTGAGTGACTGACCATATGACATGGCCTTACCCCAGCTGGTGATCTCACAAATGAGGTACCGATAAATAGAGGAGTTCATCAAGGTTTCATTCTAGCCCCGCTCCTTTTTAACCTGTTTATCAGTGATATGAGGTCTTTCCTAATTGAGTCACATGTAATTAGTCATGCCCCCCCAATTAGCGGATTATCGCTGCCCGCTCCTTTTATATGCGGATGATGCAGTGATCCTTTCATACTCAAGAGTTGGATTAACTAGGGCCCTAAAGGTCTTTACAGCATACTGCCAGCTCAATCGCCTGAAAATTAATTATGGGAAATCTAAAGTACTGGTCTTCTCTAGATCTCGGAAAATTTATAAGTGGAAACTTGATGGAGTCCCAATAGAACAAGTCTCCAAGTTTAAATATTTGGGAGTCTTTTTCCAGTACAACCTGAGTTGGACACCCCAAATTCAATATTTACAGAATAAGGGGAAAGTACTCCTCTATGCATTGCTCCAGTTTTTCTCTGCCGATGGGGCTTTTCACATCCCCTTGGCTCTGAAGGTGTATAAAGCAAAAGTAGTATCTACCCTTAGTTACGCTGCCCCGCTTTGGGCTGCGATGTCAGATCTAACACCTCTCGAGACACTTCAAAATCAGTTCCTTCGCCGTCTCTTAAAACTTCCCCCTTGCATGAGTAACGCCTCAATACGTCTTGAGCTACAAATCCCATCACTAGTGACTACTATCTGGAAACAAGTTTTCAATTACTGGTTGGCTGCGTGGCACAGGCTCCTGGATCATTATTTGTTCCAGTGCCTTTGGCGCAATGAATACACAAACCCCTGGTCTAGTAAAATCCATGCTAAACTTTTGAGTATTGGAATCTTTCCATCGGACTCCTTAAAAATAGATCTCGCCATAGCTAAACGACTTATTGGACAAAGAATGGACGACATTGAATTCCAAATTAACCATTCTTTAGGCGGGGGCGTTTGTTCCCCCCAGTACTTCGGCATAGTCCCATCAGGCCGTATTCCATCATATTTGTCGTCCCGCTTTTCTATATCCCATCGTCTCGCGTTTACTAGTGCGAGGTTTAATGTTTTCCCCTCAAATGTGCGGAGACATAGATTCTCCAAGGGTTCAGTGTCCCCCTTATGTGAGTGTGACAAGAAGTTGGTAGAATCCCTCCAGCATATAATATTTTACTGTTCTTTACATAGTACAGCTAGGGAAAAAATTAAGTTTTATTATTCTTAAGTTAGCTGATAAGCCCGTGCAGCACCACATGGCCTTATTATTACAAGACATTGATTCCCACACAACTTTGCAAGTGGCGAGATTTCTCAATACGTTTTTTTAAATAAAAAATGGGCAGGACAGCTCTAAAAGGGAGTAAGATGACTCACTCTGGGCAACCTACTCATTGCTGAATACTCCTGATATCCTGATGCATGTACAATTAGCTCTGATGTACGAACACTGTTCATCCTTATTATGCTTTATGTATTTTATGTGTCTCTTTTAACAATTTGTGGGCTTATAGCTGCAATAAACTCGACTTGACTTGGCATATGACATGGCAGTCCACAAACTTAGAAGTCAAGACAAAGGCTTCTAAAATGGACATTTCCTTTCAGAGGTCAGGGGCTTCCATTTAAAATGTCACTAATTCAACTAACATTTCCCAATTTCCCATCCCACTTTCCAGTTCAAAGAGGGTGGGGTTGCTGGGGAGGAGGTGAAATGGGTAGGAATCATCAAACTTTATCAAGTTAATCCAAACGCATGTGTATGCCCATTAGAACCCACCTGTCCTGGGCCTTTCATTTATAATGATTATTACTGAACAACCAAAGGGCCTGCTTCTTCATTCAATGGAGAATGATGATTTATTACCTCAGACATCCTTAGGAATGGTTGAGATCTAATGGACATCTCGGCATGACAAATCATTCATCCTCCAAAGAAAATTAGACGTGTCATCCTTTCATGTGGACTGTTTCACAGCCGTTCATGAGAAACCCATCTTATTTGTGTTGAACCGCTAAGCAGCAGCCCATAACACTTAACATGCAGTTGAAAAGCTGAAAAGAACACCTGCAGACAGGGCAAGTTTTAGAAAGAAGTATTAATCGTGACATTTGACGTAACCAGTTGGTAAATTTCAAGCCTCATCAGTCCATGGATCTAAGCTGATTAAAAAAGGCACCTTGGCGTGGGAATTTATTTTATGTACTATAGTAAGAATGCAGTTTCTTTCTTCTATCTTTTCGTATGAGGATATATAGAAAGTCCTGCAAGGACGTGCCAAATGCATAGGAATCTCATGAGTGAAAATGGCACGGCATTTCTTGCACTTTTGACAGAGTCCTTCCACTGGAGAGAATGATACTTGCACAAAGTTAGATGAGTAATCTGATGCTGTGTATTGTCTAAAGCAGGCATGTCCAAACTTCGGCCCTCCAGATGTTTTGGACTGCAACTCCCACAGTCCTTTGCCATTGGCAATCTAAACTTAGAATTCTGGGAGCTGTGGTCCAAAACATCAGGAGGGCCGAAGTTTGGACATGCCTGGTCTAAAAGTAGTGTCACTTCCCTTTATTCTAGGATTTGAAGCCTCATAAGTACATAAGAACATAAGAAGAGACATGCTGGATCAGGTCAAAGGCCCATAGAGTCCAACTTCTTGTAGCTCACAGTGGCCCCACCAAATACCTCTGGGAGCGCACAAGACTAGATATCTGTCTCCTGATACCACTCCCCTGCATCTGGCCCTTGAAGTACCCTGGTTTTAAGCCTGGAGATTACACATCTCCATCATGGTTTGTAACCTGTGATGGACTTCTCCTCCAGGTATCTGTCCAATCCCCTTTTGAAGGTATCCGGGCTAGATGCCATCACCACATCTTGTGGCAGGGAGTTCCACAGACTAACAACGTGCTGGGTAAAAAAATATTTTCTTTTGTCTGTTCTCACCCTCCCAGCCCTCATTTTGAGTGGATGTCCCCTAGTTCTGGTAATTTGTGAGAGGGAGAAGAGTGTCCCTCTATCCACTTTACTCGTGCCCTGCATTATTTTGTACGTCTCAATGGGTTGTTTGCACTTTTCTGAACAGCTGCCCATTAGTCAGAGGTGAGAAATCTCAGGAATTTCAAATTCCATCTTCAGATTCCCCCCCCCCCTTGATGATGGAGCCTAAAGAGATACAGTTGAGGAATTGAGCATCTATTCTATCCAGCCCTGTAGAATACATAGATAAAATATGTCTGTTCAGGAAGGAGTTTAAAAAATACATATTTGTTTAGAGATATTTCTTTTAGCATGTGGGGGATATAGAACCAAGTGGTCCTCCCCAGCCTGAAGTGTCCACATGTTAGAATTTGATAATTGTGTATCTTGCTGTTGTTTTAACAGATAGGCACAAATCAGGCATTAGAAATAAGAATGCAGTGGGTAAAAATGCCAACTTCCAAAACAGATGGGAGGGGGGACAACAAGTTTAGGGATGCAACATGTGTGAAACTGATGGTGTTAAAATTCAATTGCAGATGGATGGAAACCAATCAGGCCTTAATAGGTTGGCTGTCCAACTACAGGCAGTAATCATATTGTGCATGGTAGCTTGCAAATCAAAGCCCAATAATATTTGGTTTTGCTATTGTTTTATTACAGATTCTTTGCTTGTACTGAAAGATTTAGGAATCAATAAGGGATGCTTGGAAAGCTCAGTCTTTTTGTACTCTGGTACCAAGCAACTCTACCTATACTAGATGAAAACTTTGTTCTCCAATGACTATGGTGTATATCAATGTTGCCACCTGGGACATAGGGATTTAAATGTAAATAGTACATGCAAACATTTTAAATTCAGGTTGGACGAGGCATTGGTTATTTAAAAATAGATGTGGCAAAACCAAATAGAGAATTTTGGAAAGGAGATTCATTTATACAAAATATTTTCATAGAATGATAGAATAATACAAGAATGAAGTTGAAAGGGTCTTATAAGGCAATTGAGTCTTTAGGCGGAGGAGGCCATTTCCTGTAGTTGACTTTTTTTAAAAGACTGATGGGAAACCTTGACAATAGAGAAATAGTAGAAATGACTGAAGGGGAAGGCAAAAGAAAAAATAGAATGGAAGTTGTATGTATAAGTAATATGTGTTTCTCTCATCTTTGGACAGGCAACTGGTTTGCTTATTCATTGGTTGGCATGGTTCAGATTTAACCAACAGCAACATTCTTGGTTCGTTATGGAAACACATGAATTCTAGTCTTCTACCCTGACCTTTTAAACATCCCCATATTTCACTGTAATTTGTTTATTTATTTATTTTTACATTATTTTTACCGCACCGATTTTCCCAAAGGAACTCTGGGCAGTTTACAAACAGGGCAACACAACCCATTAAAACCATGTTTTTACACGACCCCTAAGATCTGCTGGCCACTTAAATTCGGACCAGAGATCTTGGGCATTCGTCGCTCTTCCTGTGTTCCCACCCCCTCCGCACTTCCTTGCTCCTGTCTGCATGAGGGGAGGGAGAAAAAAGAGAGAAAAAATGCAAGCTCACCTCCGTCTGACAGTGGAAGCCACCCCAAGCCCCGTCGTCATGATTCCTATCTCTTAAAGGGGCAGCGGGGACAAAAAAAACAAACACAAGGCGAGGAGAGCCCGGCACTCACTACTTTACATCCGCATCAGGAATTTTTCACCCCCGGAGAGCAGGTACTTGAAAAGTGCGCTGGAACGCACTTAGGTGGGCGTGGTCACACTTAATTTTTTGTAAACTCCGTAGCTGGAGGGGAAACAATTTTAAGCTCCGGATCTGGGAGCCCTTTGCCGCGGATTTTAGGGGTCGTGTGAAAAGGCCCTTAAATAATACACAACAAAGAGAGGGGAGAAAAAAATTGAAAGAGACCAGCAAGAGGCATAACAAATACTAACAAAACAAATCACAAAAGGACACAAACTTTGTGAAGAGTTGAAAAATAGGATTTCCAAAACCACTAAAAAACTAAGACTTTCAAGATGCTCTCATCCTATTAATGTTTTGGGAAGAACAGTGGTTGTGGTAGGTGCAACACAAATACAGATTTAAACTAAGTTTTTTAAAAAAAACCTCTGGGCATCTTACAGTGTGACCTAGAAAAAAGAAACTCAGTCCAAGAAAGAAGTCACATTCAAATGTGTCTCGCCAAAGCATCCTCATTGGGTCCATCATTAGTCATAACTGCCCCAGTGAAGCCTTCATATTGATACATTCATCAGCCTTAAGAGCATGACAAAATAATTGCAGCATCTCTAAACAGCCCACTGCATCGTCTCTGATAAAGTCTATTCATCAGAGATGACAGAGGCATTCCACAGTTGTATTCATCAGCTTGCTGTTTCCTGTAAAGAGTTTAAGGTATCCAATTTGTAAATTTCTTGAGAAATGGCATTTGGGAAGAGAAATGTTAGCCTGAATAACCTGGCTTTGCCAAGCCCGTTGTGATTATCCTGGCCCCTCAAAGGATAAGCCAAAGGAAGCACCAGTTCTGGTAGCTTCTTCTAAGCTGCTAAGGCTCTCGGGATAGTGCCAGTGTTGGGCCAACTGTCATGCAAGGGACACCCTACCTAAGTAACAGAGAGGTCTGTCTTCAGAAACTTGACCACCAGTTGATGAACTGGGCACAGAAATGATGCGACTAATGTGAAATAGTGCTGAGGGAGAGACTAAGTGCTCCAATGATCTGAAGAATTTTTCCAGTAATTCGGCAGCATTAAAGTTTTGTGGTGAATGTCCGGCGACCTTGAATGGAAAGCGGGCTGAACCAGCTCAAAAACAAAACTGTGCTACCAGTTCAACAGCTTTGTCGAACAAAAAACTAAGGGTGGCTGGGACAAAAATGGGCAAGCAAATCTATTTCCAGAACAGCACATCAACGACATTTCTAATAGCCATGTTTCTGGTACATTTTCAGGAAGTGTGTTGGCTCATTTAAGAGGAAGGCAAGCTCACTCTAAAAGGAGAGAAGATGTGAAGGACGCAAAGAAAACGATGGGGTCCACAGTCAATTTGTCCAATTAGTTAAAAAGAATTGTTGTGTCTGGAGATGGGGATAACTAAGCTCTCATTGAAATGTTGGTAGATAAAGGTTTTGAGGGACCCTCACCGCTATCCATCACAGGATGTGGTGATGGCATCTGGCGTGGATGCCTTCAAAAGGGGATTGGACAGATTCCTGGAGGAAAAGTCCATCACAGGTTACAAACCATGATGGAGATGTGTCATCTCCAGGCTTAAAACCAGGGTACTTCAAGGACCAGATGCAAGGGAGTGGTATCAGGAGACAGATATCTAGTCTCATGTGCTCCCAGATGCATCTGGTGGGGCCACTGTGAGATACAGGAAGCTGGACTAGATGGTCCTTTGGCCTGATCCAGCATGGCTCTTCTTATGTTCTTATGTTCTTATCCATTTGGTTCCTCCTTCACTTTGAGCCAGTTTGATGGTGAAGGAACAGGAAGTGAAAAGGATAGGAAAGTGTGAGCTGGGATGTCCCAGCAGGTGTTGTTGATGGACTTCTTCCTGTGCCGTGATAGCCCCAGAACTGTCTAGCAGTGCCAACCTCTCTTACCAGCCTTGGCTGACGGAAGCCATGATGGCAGCATTTTGGGTTGTTATTTTTTTAAAAAAAATGTAATTTCAAGAAATTTAGTGGTTCAGGAAGTAGACAAATCAACTTTCTATGTTCAAGTCACTTTTGTGTGGTCTACCTCTTGCAATGTCATCTGGCCACATTGTGTCGTGGGGGGGTGTTATTGCCCAGGTCTTCTCACATTGATTTAACTTCACCATCCTCAGTAAGATGCCAGCTGGACAGGATCCAACCCATTATCCTTTGGATGATGATTATATCCTGTGACAAATGGTGTTCCCCCCACCCTCAAGAGGTGACCGGGGGAGGGGGGATTCACCTCCAGACCACGACTGTCATTTAAAAAGCACTTACCATTTTTCTCTAGCCAAAAGTTACTGGAGTAACACCTCATTGCCTCAAGGAAATTTTGTTTTTGTTTTTAATGGAAGAGAAAAGCGATGGACACATTATTGAATTTACCAGTGAGATGTAAATGGTGCTGAATTAATAATGGAACGAATCTATACCCAGTAACAGATTTTAGAAGCAAGACCCAGTACAATGAAGTTTGAAAGGCCCATTTTTGTTTGCCTTCTGAAATCATCTCATTTGTTTGTGCTTTATTTATTATTATTTATTTATTTGTTATATTTCTAGACATTTGTAGGATGCTTAAATTTAGAAGCTGAGACATGTCGTGGATAGAAATTAAGGGTGGGAGACAGAAAGATTTCCTTAATCTGCGCTCTCAGAATGGCCGACTGACTGATAACTAGCGCTTTTGGAGGGTCTACAATATTTTGAACATTTTGTATGTGTTTTTTCACTGTTGTGGACAATCCCATGACTGATACACATAATTGTTATTCCACACTGATGTTTTGTTCACAGGCACATTTTAGTTAGTTTTTTTTTTAAAGAAAAAACCAACACATCCAAAAATATTTAAGCACCATGTAAAAACATCTAATTATGAAAAGAAAAACAGGGGGAGATAATCTACTACCAGGATCATTAGGGAAAGAACTGTCTATACTAGTTACCTATTTACTCTCTTCCTTTTGCAAAATTGTAGTACTTGGATGGGCGACCACTAGGGAATATCAGGTGCTGTAGGCACCTGGAACTGGTGTGCCACTCCCGTAAACTCCATGGACATGGGGCCACAAAGAGTCGGTCACGACTGTGATGACACAACAACAACAAAATAGACTCTTGAGCTGAGTTTTCTCCCTTCCCTTTTATTAATATAAAAATCAGTAAATTATCACCGTATGTCTACAATCACATCCCAGTCAGATGCTCACTCTAAAATCTTATATCACATATGAGTTTATCATTGGTTGCTGTATCCCAGACTTTCATTGAACAAAGCATCATGAGCTGTTTACCAGTTCCTAGCAAAAAACAATCTCAGAGCTACATGCAAAATGAAAACTCTAGTTTTCCTTTCAATTATGTCCTTCAAAATCTGTGTATAACTCTTATGTCCCCCCCGAAAAACATAAATACATAGCATAAATAGTTGATTCACACACACACACACACACACACAGAGAGAGAGAGAGAGAGAGAGAGAGAGAGAGAGAGAGAGAGAGAGAGAGAGAGAGAGAGAGAGAGAGAGAGAGAGAGAGAGAGAACCTTTTCTTGGCACCATCTTTAGCAGATGTTAGAGTAATTATGATCTAGTCACAAGTATTACGGCCTTTTGTGGCCACTCTTCTGCTGGTGGGCCTTCCTGTACTCAGTCAGCCTAGTTGTTGGCTAGAAGACCTTCAGGCCACCACCACTGGAGACCTGCCTAAAAAGACCAGCTAGGTAACACCTGACAGAGTTTACAGTCCCTTGGCATAGCCTTTGGGTAAACAGGTTGACCCTCCATGGCATCATGAGGCAATAAGATTTTGTGGGTCTGTTATTGACAGTGAAGTTCTGCGGTCAGTCTCTGAACACTGGTGTAGGAAGAGGCAAAATACATCACAGAAGAAAAGCACCTCCTCTCCAGGGGTGCCGCCACAGATGAGAGTGGCAGGATTACACAAAATAGCCCTCCTCTGACTCCCTGGACCAAGGGCAACTTTGTATTGGGGTGTGTGTGATTCCATCACCCGTTCTCAATGACTCCACATCTTCTGGCCTCCAGCTCCTAGAATGCCTTAACACTGGCCACGTTGGCCAGGTTTTGTATGACCCTGAAGACCAAAAGATCTGAAGAGACAAATGCTCCCTGATCCTACCTCAGATATTGTGGATAGCATTCGAATGCCTGGAGACACAGTGTGGTGGACTGGAAAGAGTGATGATGGACTAGGACTCAGGGGACATGGTTTTAAATCCCTGCTCAGCTGTGGAAGCTCACTGAGGGCGTAGAACTGGCAATGCCACTCCTTAAATATCTCGCTTACTTTGAAAGCCCTATTAGTGTCACTGTGCATTGCCTCTGACAGAAGAATGTATACATAGCATTGTTACGATGTGTTGGGTATGATGCATCCTTCACTGGATTTAAAAAGCAGGCTTGCCAGGGTTTGAAAATCTTTAGGGACGCCATTCGCATAGTCACACTGTCCAGGGAAGTACATTAGGGAAGAATGCCTGTGAAGATTCTCAGTCATCCAGGTGAGGTTTTCTGGAAGTTGAGTCATGGCAACTGGACTTCTTTTCTTGTGAGAGTGAAACATTTTGCTACTCATCCAAGCAGCTTTATCAGTCTGAGGAATGTTAGTGGCGAGGCCTCCAATTTGTAGTTCACCTTGCTTTCACATCACCATAGTCTGAATAGGCTTATTAGGTGGACAGTGGTCTAAATAGGCTCATTAGATGGACAATGGCCTGGGGTGTGCGAAAGTCTCACCAACGCAACCCTTCCAAAAACCCATGAAGTATGGGTGTTGGGTTGGAGGGCTCACCATTAACATGACTCAGACTGACGAACCTGCTTGGATGAGTAGCGATGCAAAGTCCAGTTGCCATGACTCAACTTCCTGATTTGGGGAGAAGGCAAGAGAGGGCTTTCAAAATGGCCACTCATGTCCAGGACCTCTTTCCAAGGGGGTTAGAATAATTGCCTATATGGTTTACTTTCTTTCCTCCTAAGGCAGGTATGTCCAAACATCAGCCCTCCAGATATTTTGGAACACAACTCCAACTGCCATTGGAAATACAGGCTTGGAATTCTGGGAGTTGTGGTCCAAAACATCAGGAGGGCCAAAGTGTGGACATGCCTGTCTTAAGGCAAAATGATTTTTATTTAGAGAAACATGTATATTCTTTTGTTACTGAATGGTTGATTTTTTTAAAAAAAAATTGACAATTGGTAGACTGTTAGTAATTACTTCTACTGATTTGTGTTTAATTAAGTGTCTAATTAATTTGGATTTCTTTTCTGCTGTTTTAATTAAGATTCTACTTTCCATCTTTGTTTTATTATTGTCAGCTGGCTTCGCTGCCATTAAATGTCAGATTATCAAATAACCAATAAATAAATAACAATTAATGGTTAATTAATGTAACACTATTAATAGATGGTAATAATTGGCAAATGATAACAAATGTAATGCTAATAATGCTACTGTTGCTGTCATATACTTACGAATGTTACTGCTTCTGCTGCTCCTAAAATCAAGCAGACAAACAGTAGCATTTTGCAATTCACCAAAAGAAGCGGCACAGAGCATTAGCTGTATTTTAAATGCATCTCATTTAAAAAATGCAGACTACTTAAACCTATCATGGGGCTGGTGAGGAAAGGGATTATGTTTAGTAGCAAGACACCATGTTTTCTTGAAAGAAACAAAAAAGCATATTATTATTTTTGATCTGGAAAAGACTTTTTATTAAAGGAATATTTCAGATTTGATTACTGTTCTCTTTGACTGCCTGCCTAATTCATGCATGCAGCGTGCCTTGGGAAATTATACACAGTAGTTTGGTAGCTTTATTATGTCACTGTCTGAAAACGTTATTTTGCTGAGAGCTTTAATTAGTCACATACAAAGCTACAGGCTTTTAAACTAATCTCTGCCATCTTCCCGTGTTATGTGGCCTTATTCCCCACCCACACCTCCATTTAATTTATTTTTTCCCCTATTCCTAGCTATTTCCTTTTTGAACCAAATGAGCATTTTAGAATAAAACTGATTTATACAGAACACTGCCAGGAAAAAAGACATATCTCTATAGGCCCCTGTCTGAATATTAATAGGAAAGGATATTAATTGGAAAAGTCTTCATTCTATAAAATTTCTGTTCACCTTTGAATTATGAGCAGGTGAGATCTCTCTCTCTCTCTCTCTCTCTCTCTCTCTCTCTCTCTGTGTTTGTGTGTGTGTGTGTGTGTGTGTGTGTGTGTGTGTGTGTGTGTGTGTGTGTGTGTGTGTGTGTGTGTGTGTGTGTGTGTGTGTGTGTGTGTGTGTGTGTAGAAGTAGCTTACTTGTTGCAAAGGGCAAATGAATGAAATGTCATAATCAAACAGGCTCTAGTTAATAACTAAAGTCTTGCTGGCTGTATGGAATTTTGTTTGGCAAAGGTTGATTTCAAAAGTGTTTTTTCTGTGATCAAACAGACTGCACTTCACTGTTCAGGTTAGGACAAATGCTATTACATCTTCCCTTGAAATTACTGGATTTTTCCTCCATCCCCCTCAGGTTGTAAAAAAAACAAATAAACCATGCTGGGCAGAATACCCCAAGCAGCCTTTTATCATCACTCGCCAATGGTGTTTGCTGTGAGTTTCCTGTTGTGTTTTCACAGTTTCCATGTTCCCAATCAAAAGGAAGGCAGAAAATGATTTAGTCAACCTTGCCTTGCATCTTCTCACTTTTATTTATTTGGACTTGCTGCCGATACATGATATGCTGTGTAAGGATGAGTAGTAAGGCTTCTTTATTTAAAAAAAAAAACCCGAATCTATTGAAATTTGCAAATTTCTTAGTGACTACAGAAAGCTGTGTTTTGGAGGTGAGGTTTAGAAGAATGGAAGCTACCCTGCCATTATCAACTGGGGGGTGGGAGGCATATGTCCCCTTAGGGGCCCTTAGCACATGGAAGGGGGGCACAGACAGTAAATAATTCTTCGCACACCCCCTCTTTGTTTCATTATACAGCTTCTATAAGCCTGATCCACCCTACATTTCTTTCACATTGCGTCTATGGCCATGGTCCAAAAAGTGTGAGAATGACCATGAAGAGAGTGACTTAAGATACCTGAGTTCAAGTCACTGCCCAGCCATAGAAACTCACTTGGGGGTAGGGAATTGGTGAGGCCACTCTTTAAATATCTCACCTGCCCTCAAACCCTTGCTGAGGTCATTAGGCGTCTTTTAATTCTGTTGCTTCAGTCGCCATCTGCAGTGATCAAGGAGCCCAAGAAAATAAACTCTGTCATTGCCTCCATTTCTTCCCCTTCGCTTTGCCAGGAGGTGATGGGACCAGTGGCCATGATCCTAGTTTTTTTTTTTTAATGTTCAGCTTCAGTCCATTTTTTTCTCTCTCCTCTTTCACCCTCATTAAGAGGCTCTTTAATTCCTCTTCATTTTCTATCAGAGTAGGATCACCTGCATATCTGAGTTTGTTGATATTTCTTATATCAAAACTGTTGGCATTTTAACTGCCGCCTTAGAAATTTTAGATATGGTCTGCTCGACTTGCAAATATATTTCCATTTTTTAAAAAAATATTGTAACTTATTTTTTTTTCATTTTTTTATATAGGTACCCTGACTTAAGAGTAGTTTGCTTAAGAGCATGCATTCAGAACAGATTAAATTCGTAAGTTGAGGTGCCACTGTGTATATGCCACTGCAGTGGGGAGTATGGAAGAATCTCATGCCCCAACTTTCCTGGAGACTTGAGATCATTGCTGCATCACCTCTCAAGCCAATAAACTCATATGATGGGAATTGCAGCTTGTCTCCTGTCACAGCTGAATACACAATAGCCCAATAGCCACCCTGTAGTGATATATTGATCCAAGGCTCCTTCTGATGGCTGTTACCAGGGAAAAAGAAATCTGTTATTCGGAACACAGCATGGGTCATTGTTGGAAATATACTGCAAATTGCTCCCTTCTCTACCCAATAATGCCATCGAAGGAACACTGCAGAATTCCAAAAGATTTATCTGAGTTTCAGCTTGGGGTGGGTGGGGGGGAGGCGGATGGCAACGTTTTCTTGAAAGTAAGGCTACAGGTTTTGCTGTCAGAATACTGTGTGCAAATTAAGTAGATTTACCCCTGCTTTAATTTATGCAAACGAAAAGTCTTTGCAGTACCTTTGCAAAATGGGGTCCGTTCATTTGCGAAACAAGTTTGCCAATGAGAGGTTGAAGATGTTGCTTTTCCGATACCTTTTTATTTTTACAAAGTTTTTTAAAAAGGGTTGGGGAAGAAAAATCATACAATAGAAGCAATGAAGGCATGGTATGGTACATCCAGAGCTCCAAGGACCAACTAGCCATTGTTGGGACCCATCCTTGCATTAATGTAAAGTAATTTGGTTGGTTTGAGCTTGAATTAACATTCCCTAGTCCTAGGCTTACAAAAACGCTACTCTTGCTCCTGGTGTGGACAACAATCACTAGAACTACTAGAATTGGGTTCTTAGTACAGAAGAAGACAGCTGTCTGTATCTATGGATCTTTCTTGGTAACATGGCTTTGGGGACTCCTATGATAAATATATGTACTTAAAAAAATAGTATGAGCTTTCATGGACAGTCCACGTGTCTGATATCTGCTGAAGTGAATTTGTCCATGAAAGCTCACACTTAAAAAAAAATATAAAATTCGTCTTTAAGGTGCCATCACAGTTTTGTCTTTTTTAAACTTATTATTTGTATGTTGTTCTCACCAATAAATCTAGTTGTAAGATGCTTATTTCATTCCAGAATGAACAAGAACGTTTTGTTATGTTTTTTTAAAGAGGAAGACATTTCAACACAATCCCAGAATGATGAATTTTAATTTTTGGTGTCGGGGTGGGTGGGGTGGGGGAGTATCCCATATTTCAAGTCCTTGAAAGGCTTACATCAGTTTTCCCCACCTATGTCTTCTGAGATTTAATGTGCACACACCTCCCATTACCCAATGTGAATATAGTCAATTTAGGAGTACAGGTCTCCTGAGACACCTGCACAACATTGTGTGGGATAAGTGGTACATGGATGGGGGTGGTCATATATGGCCCAGCTTGTATCATAACCTAAGCAACTTATTTATTTTTATATATATTTATTTGTTAGCCACCTGATTTTCCCAAAGGAACTCAGGACAGTGTACAACATGTTGCAAGAACAACTTGATCAAACATACATCATCATACAACAACAAATCAAATACAATAATAAAAATAATAATCAATGTAACACAATTATTTAAAAGAAAAAACTAAAAATAATGTATCAAAAGAGATAACCGTTGTGTGGGTGGGTGAGTGGGGGCCCCTCAATCTAAACCACTTTGCACCTGACCTTTCCCACTCACACTGTGTAGTCTAAATGAAACCCTGCATAAAATCTTGACAGCGTTGTGTCATCAATGTTGTTTAGAAACTAATTGGCATTATTAATATTGATTTAGCCCCTTGGGAGTATTAAGCTCTGGGGTTTCTTACACATCTGCAAAGCCACAGATCTTCCCAGGCTCTCGTTGCTTTCCGTTACATCGAAATTAAATTCCACCCAGACAACTTGCAAAAACAGATGTTCTTGAAAAGCAGATAACTCTGAAGCGTTTGCAAAAGGCTTCAGGAGCCAGACTGCTCCAGCGTGTTTCTAATGGAAATATCTTGGGGGTCTCGTCTCTCAAATAAGTCTGATTTCCATTTCTCTTCTGAGGAATGCTGAACACTACTCAGTGCATCTATATGCGTTCCTAAAGGTGAAACCACGTTGATTCCCTTGGACAATAAGAAACAAGGCGTTCCTTCTGAAGGAAGAAGTGGCGCCATTCACGGAAGTCCAGTCAGAAATTACCCAGAGTAAGGCCGCGGTCCTACCAGCATTTTCTGCGTAGTTTCCCGGTGGTGAACTGCATAGTAAAAGATCGCGTGCTAACTGGGAAGAGAAGTAAACTCTGGTCCTGGCCGACCACGCCCCTGCAACAGCAGGTTCAGCGGTTTCCTAAACCACCGCCAGGGGCTAGATTTAGAAACTTCGCTCGAAAATGCTTACTTATTTGCTTCTGTAACCACGACAGGAGCCTGAAAATATACAGTAAAATCAGTCATTCCCCGTTAACACCTCAGAGGCTTGGAAACTAGAGCCGGAAAGAAGGACAAAATGCGAAGTAGACAGGTAAAGACCGAACCAGAATATGAAAATACAACCCAGAAGAGAAGACACTAACTGCACATTAAAAACCACGTGACTGCCCGGAAAAAATATATGCAGGAAGCTTATATATGCAGAAAATTCTGGTAAAACCATGGCCTAACTTCCTGTCTAGGGCCTATATGTAGGATGATGACCAAACATACTTTCTGGGGTCATAATTGCAGGCTCCTGGATGCTTCACAGACTTGGCACTTGGCTGGAAAAAATCAGCAAAGAAAGAAAGAAAGAAAGAAAGAAAGAAAGAAAGAAAGAAAGAAAGAAAGAAAGAAAGAAAGAAAGAAAGAAAGAAAGAAAGAAAGAAAGAAAGAAATTGAATCATCACCCCGGATGCCTCCAGAAATGGCCATTTGCTTTATAAACAAGCTTTTGGTCACCTTCTGCATATTCCTAATGTTTGTGTGTGTTGTGTCGTTACAGTCGTGACCAACTCTTCGTGACTCCATGTCCATGGAGTTTTCTTGGCAGGAATACTGGAGTGGTTTGCCCGTTCCTACCCCAGGCGCCTACAGCACCTGGTATTCCCTGGTGGTCGCCCATCCAAGTACTCACCAGGGCCAACCCTGCTTAGCTTCTAATGTTTATCATGCCACATCCCTGATCCCTTTCAGCCTTGTTATTAACCCTGACCTCCGATCGCACTGTCTGGAGGCAAGAGATACATGAATTTGAAGAGGCATTTGTCCAACAGGTAGAGGAAAAGAGGCAGGCACAGAAAGAACGAAACTCGAGGACTGGGCAAGAAACAGAATACATCTGCCCCCAGTGTGGTAGAGACTGCCATTCCCGAACTGGTCTATTTAGTCACACTAGGTGTTGTTTTTAGGATCTCTACTCCAGGCATGATCCCATAGTCTTTCGAGACTGGAGGATGCCAATGATGATGATGATAGTGCTGTTTAAAGTGGCAACATGCAGTGTGAGAATCTGGGGATTTCTGTCAGTGTTACAGATTAGGGTGGCCAAAAAATTATTTCGGGGGGGGGGAGTGGGAAAGGTGGCAGGGGCAGGGTGACTGGTGTGCTGAAAACAAAGCGTTTGAGCTTATTTCCTTGTAGCAGTGAGGTTATTAACAGTGCTAATGGCATTTAAAGGGAGACAGAGATGTCAGTATTACTGTTCAAATGCATTGTAATTAATCTGAAGTATGCTTGAGGGAAACAAAGCTGATGGGACCATAGCTATAAAGTTTGTTTGTTTGTTTACAGAGTGACACATTGTAATTATAATTGCTCCCAGATCCCAAGTGGCTAATAGATATAGGACACATTAGGGTTTGTTTGAGGTTCTTTTTTTTTTAATAGACGCTGCTCCTTGCATACAAATCCACGCTTTGCAATTATCCCTATACATATTTATTTACAGTATTCCTGTGCATAACCTCTTTGGAGTGGCTGAGCAGTTATTTCTTGTGGTCTCTACCGTCTCTGCCAAGCAAAAGCCATGCTATTATGGGATGATTCATGCATGTATCATACAGTGACAGCACTGGTCCCAGCCCTGCTGTCATTGGCCTGAATCAAGGACTAGCCAAGTATTGCTCTCCAAATGTTCTTGGTTGGCAAAAACCATCAGCCTCCTGCAGCTGACGGTGAGGAATGATGGGAGATAAAGTTTGGTAATATTGGAAGGCTGCACTATCACCCCTCCCTTCTTGCTTCCTCCACTCTCATAAGAACATAAGAACATAAGAAGAGCCATCATGCTGGATCAGGCAAAGGCCCATCTAGTCCAGCTTCCTGTATCTCACAGTGGCCCCACCAGATGCATCTGGGAGCGCATGAGACTAGATATCTGTCTCCTGATACCACTCCCCTGCATCTGGCCCTTGAAGTACCCCGGTTTTAAGCCTGGAGATTACACATCTCCATCATGGTGTGTCACCTGTGATGGACTTTTCCTCCAGGAATCTGTCCAATCCCCTTTTGAAGACATCCAGGCTAGAGGCCATCACCACATCTTGTGCCAGGGAGTTCCACAGACTAAAAACACGCTGGATAAAAAAAAATTCTTTTGTCTGTTCTCACTCTCCCAGCCCTCAATTTGAGTGTTATGTCCCCTAGTTATCTCCGGGGAGATAATCATATCCTCAGAGCTCACCCAGTTTCTAGCCCTTGGACTTCAGCCTTGGAACAAGCGTGTGTCCGAAACACTGTGTTTTGAAAACAGCAGTGGGAAATCAGAGCGACGTCATCTCCTAAACTATCAGGTTGCTGTTCATTATCCATTACAGCCGAAAGTATGTGCTGATTGCCCCATATTTGCTTTATCAATACATTTCCATCATGAGTTTAGACTTCCATTACACTTTGGAAGGATTGCTTTAAGTGCTTAAACATATTGCCGGTTTTCTTCTTCATCTTCTTATCTATTCTTGATTAAAATGCAATCAGGCATTGATTTGCTTAAGGCTTAATAAACCCTCAAAGCAGATACATATGCAATTTAGTGATGGATTAAACATCATCTCTCATTCCAACGACCATCCTAAGGCTTGTACAGAATGAGTACAGAGGATACGAATTATGCAACATAAGGTTGGCAATTTTGCTTTGAAAGTTTTGGTTATGCCACTGTTGAAGGGCCAAGTGAAGCACTATGGAAATGGAAAGGCCACCTGATGGTGCACTGATTAATTTCGATCAGTTCTGTGCCATTGCAATCCAGTGAAAGATGGCTAGGGTTGTTTTCTGATTTGGGGTGGGGGCAGGGCAGAGCACAGAGGAGTATCATGCTGCATAGACTTTATGTTGGGCTTTCCTTAGGTCTGGCAGTTATCATCCCAAGCCAGTACTGGAAAGCAGGGGTGTTAGAGCTGCTGGATAGCTCAGTGGTTGAAGCCTCTGTCTGCAGATCCTGAGTTTGGGAGTTCTACATCGCAATGTACTTCCCTGATATGCTGGACTCAATGATCTACAGAGTTGCTCCCACCTGGCACCACCATCACCTCTTCCTCCTGCTCTTCACCATCCTGTCACCAAGGTGAGCTTGTGTGTGTGTTGTGTCATTACAGTTGCGACCGACTCTTCATGACTCCATGTCCATGGAGTTTTCTTGGCAGGAATCCTGGAGTGGCTTTCCAGTTCCTACTCCAGGTGCCTACAACCCCTGGTATTCCCTGGTGGTCTCCCATCCAAGTACTAACCAGCTTCTGAAATCAGGTGAGATAGAATGTGCTTAGGGCATCTAAGCAGCTATCCAAGGTGAGTTTAAGTACAAGCAAACAGAAGCTGGATGGCCATTGGGGTCTCCTCCAACTCTATGATTCTATGAATATTTTTTTAAAAGATGTCTCTATTGCAAGAGAATACCGGGCAACCATGTGTCATATCTTGGGTTTCTATTCCTGCCTTGAACAGGGCTTGGGCTTGATGGTTTTATAGGCCCCTTGCAGCTCCATTATTCACGAGTATCTAGGACAGGGATGGCGAAACCTTTTAAAGACCGAGTGCCCAAACTGCAATTCAGAATCCACTTTTTTTTTTTTTGCAAAGTGCCAATACAGTAATTTAACCTGGCTATGAAGGGGCAATGTTGGGTGCCCACAGAAAGAGCTCCGAGTGCCACCTTTGGCACCCGTGCCATAGGTTCGCCATCATTGATCTAGGATTTCTCAGCGTAATACCGCCATTTCCACCTTGCACCTGATAAATTGTTCACCTTAAGGCTATAAATACTATTGTCTACCTAACCAGCCGATTCAGGCTCTTGTCCATCTTATGAGCCTAATTCAGACCAGGGTGACAAGAGGTCCAAGCTGACTATAAGATGGAGGACTCACACTAGCTGTATTCAGACGGATGAAGCTGTTTGGATGAGCAGCGAAACGTTTCTCTCTCTCAAGAAAAAGAAGTCCAGTTGCCATGACTCAGCTTCCGGATAAGCTCACCTGAAATGACGGAGAATCTTCACAGACACCTGATTTTTAAAAAAGTATTGAAAATGGGTTGCTCACTAGGAGGCCCTAAAATGTCATCTTGGTCCTTTTTCACAAGCTGCCAGTCTCTCTCTCTCTCTCTCTCTCTCTCTCTCTCTCCCCCCCCTCTCTCTCTCTCTGTGTGTAGTACAGCAAATTCATAGAATCTGGGTGAAATATCTGATTTCCAAGTTGTCCTTGCCTCTGTCACAGAGCTAGTTGGGTGAACTGAAAGATCACCTGGTAAACGGCTTTTCCAAGGGCACCTTATTAACCTCTTCCTTCAAAGTCAGTATTATTCACGCCGCATGCACTTACACACCAATAGACTTCAACTCTATAACCAAAAATATGCCTCAGGTAGAGGGGTGGATTTCCTGATAGGATGCTCTTAAAGGCAATGTAAAGTCATGTCCTGGAGCCTCTCAAATCCTTGGTGAGTCCAACATTTGGTGGAGATCCAGATCACGGGCAAGCGTAAAACACAGCCAGAGACTTATCCCAATCTGAACAGTCTCTCCAACTCAATGTTGGAGAACCTATCACTCAGTCCACTTGAAAAACTGAAAAGGATGTCTCTCCAGATCTCTCTCCGACCTGCCAGAACCAGAGAACTGCTTCTTTAACAGGTACCAGGGCTGCTGGTGTTCATAGACTGGTTAGGGAAGGAATCGTTACCAGCCATTTGGGTACGTCTAGTGCAGTGGTTCTCAACCTGTGGGTCCCCAGATGTTCCTGGACTGCAACTCCCAGAAAACCCTTCCAGCACAGCGAGTGGTGGAGGCTTCTGGGAGTTGCTGTCCAGGAACATCTAGGGATCCACAGTTTGAGAACCACTGCTCTAGTGTGAGCTCTTAGCTCCCATTTTATGGTGTTGAGTAGTCAGGGCTCTTTAGGCCCAGCCACACTGCATTAGTTCTTCAACACCTCGTGAAAGAATGAAGACGGCCACATTCTGAAGCCCTGTAGTGATTTTTTTTTTAAAAAAATGTGAGTTTCTCCAACGTCCCATTAACTCAAGCCTGCTGCTGCTTCTTCATTGGGTTTTTACTTTTCAAAGCCAGGCCAGCTCTTCCTGACTGAGCACAAAACAATTCACTTTAGTGGTGCCTGCTTCCCTTATGAATGTGCTGTTTGTTTCATGCATACTTATTTACTGTGAATAGTAAATTGCAGACGGCGTTTTATTTGCTGAAACGCGTGAAACCGTGGATGGACAAAACTGCTGATTAGCTGAAATTTGTGAAAGGCAAGTGTGTTGAAAGGAAGGGTGATGGCAATAAAATCTGTGCATTTACATAATCATTGGTAACACAGATGTAGTATCTTCAAAATAGCAAGTAATAGACTTCCCATCTGTGGCTCTGTTGTTTAAAAAAAATTATGTAAGAACTCCATTGCCTCGCTTTCTGGAAAGCCTGATTTGTTACTTTTGACCCTCACCAATGCAGTGGCTCAAATTTTAGCATCGCTTACACAAGAAACAGGAAAAGAGTTATTTCCTGAAGCAGTTTGGGCAATCAGCACAGATTCACACCAAGCACAGCACGCTCAGTCTCCTGGCGGGAGGTGGGTGGCGATTTCCCCTCCATTCTCTCTAACCAAGGCCAGCCTTCTACGTCATTGTCAAGTTTGTGGGCTCCCATCACCCCTCTTTTCCAGGAGAAAGGCCAGTCTTTTAAAACTCTGTGGATTGCTAATGGGGCGGCGGGGGTGGGGTGGAACTGGAGTTCTTAAAATCCTTTTATGAAGCAGGGGAATCTGAATCAAAAATGGTGCAATGCTGTTCTTTAGGATTCCAGGTGTTCCACTTGATTTCCCCCTTACATCTTCCATCATCCGCTTATGTCAATCAATCAACATAATTAAGAACGTAAGAAGCTAAGAACATAAGGACAGCCTTGCTGGAACAGGACGCAGCCCATCCAGTCCAGCATTCTGTCTCACATAGCGGCTCACCATTTGCTTCAGGGTATTCCCAAGCAAATGTCTTCACCTTCTTATGGTTCCCCGCAAATGGCATTGAGAGAGATCTCTCCAACCCGGAGGCTGTCCTTAGGCATCCATAATAATAGCCATTGGTACCCTTGTCCTCCATGAACTTGTCTAAGCCTTTCTTAAAGTTGTCACAATTTCTTCTGATAGGGAGTTCCATAGATCAGTGATCCTCTGGGTGTAAAAGTACTTCGTCTGCCACTACCCCCTTAGGATCAGATGATTCTGCTTGGAATAAATAAAGAACTACATTCAAGACTTAGATACAAGAAACCAGAGGACTGCCATCAGTAATACATTATATCTGCATTACATCTTATATCAGATATCTTAGTATGCAGTCGAGAAATTTGAAGTGACATCAAAACTGATGGTATGGTTTTGCTGCAAATGCATCTTAGAATTGTTCCAGTTTCATTGATAATGTCTAGGTTTCCAGAACTGAAATCTCTAAATCTACAGAGGACACATCTGGATCCTGATAGACATGGATCAGCACATGTATTGACACATGTGGATGGATCACTGCTTCCCTCCCTTTCTTTACCCAGTAACTGCTGAATAAGTCAATAAATGCCACTGAATGCGCTGGAGTTGCAGCTGTACTCCTATTCAGCACATGAAGGCATTAAGAAGACTATGTCTGTAGAACTTTTAGAATAGTTACACTGTCAATCCAAGGGGTAGAAAAAAAGATGGAGGAGGACTCTGGCACTGTTTTACTGCAACTGATATTACTAGGAATCTGGGAACTGGAAGGTACACATTCTTAGGTGCTCCATTTGTGACCTCAGCATGTATAGCAACGTGCAAAGTAAAATCAGCAAAATGAAAGCATGAGAGACAGTGCCTTTTCTATGGTGACGTTCCAGGTAAGATGGATGAATCCCCATCAGTACATGATTTGAAATGGGCCATGAAAACTCACCATGATCAGCCGTCTTTTAAGAGTTTATAGTGGTGATCGTTCATAGTTTTAGACAAACAGCCTTAGAAAGGCTTGGACCCTAAAAGAAGTCCACAAAGTGGCGTAACCTGTCCTGCCACCTGAAGAAGAACGTGAAGTGTTTCCTCCATTTGGGCTTCTCGACATCTGCTGGAGTGGCAATGTCACTCTCTCCATTGCTGGTGCAGAATAACTCAGTTGCAAGAGACATCTCCTACTTTTGTGAGTGGCGATACTTGGTGTCGAGCTAGCTGATTCCAAATGCACCTCCTGAGAGTCACACATTATGGATGGAGTGACCAGAAAACCTTCCTTGGCCAACACCTCATGCTTCTTGAAGTGCTGGGCTTTGAAGAGCTCTCAGACCCAAAGAGTTAAGAAGCAGCCACTGGAGACCTTCTAGGGAAAAGGTGAATTCACTGATCCAAGGAATCCATTCAAATGACACACTCCATCCAATAGTACAGTAGATCTAGCCCCAGCAAGTAAGAATCTTGCTGGACTTTCACATCCCACCAACATGAAGCCCTGTTAGATCACTCTATCTGCAAGGCCTCAGAGATGAGTGTTCAGAGGTGTGTGACGCTCCTAATAGATCGTCAAAATGTAGGGGAATGTTCTAAACAGAATGCAGGTGTTTATCTAGAGAAGTGTCAAAGTTATTTAGTGTCAGAATACTGCCTTCCCAGGGTAAACTGAATGTGGCATGGGGCAGGGAGGAGATGCATCTTTCCTTTAGAGTTCAAATGGAAAGGGAAGGCCCTTTTTGCTCTGCAGGCTAAGTCATCTCATCTAACATGTTTCTCATGTCAGAGTCCTCTCCAAAAAAAAAGTCAAGCATGACCTTGGTTGCTTCTAAAAATCAGTCACTTGATAGGGGGGCCTTGACGACAGTTGCATTAGCATAACGGCAGATATGAAAAAGTGTCAGCAGCACCTAGCACCTTGCTTAGCAACCTGCCTTCCAAAGCTCCAGGTCCACAATCACATTTTAAAAGCAGGCAGTTTGTGTACATAGTCTCAACTAGGTTCAACCAACCACATCAAACAGTAGCCATGTAAATCACCCATGCATGCTAGGATGAGAAAATTCCAGTGTCCTTCTACTTGTCCACAAGGAGGAATTTCCCCACACCTTCAGTACCGTTCTTTATTAATGGCAAAATCTGTTCGGAATCACCTATTTTGCACCAAATTGTCTGAACTGCACAAATTGCTCCAAACTAGGAGGACTACAGCTTCAATTAAGAACCTGAAGCACTGGATAGGTTGCTTTCATCTTTCTGAACAGCCAGACAGTCCTTTCTTGCCTGCTGTATTATGCGCTTAAAATGGAAAGAACAATAGTTTGGGTGGAGGTGGTGGCACAGATGGCAGTGGCAAACATAGTAGGAAAGTGATAGGGTCAGTCGGAAGAGGGTAAGAGGGCAGGCTGTGGAGGTAGAAGGACTCTGTTTTTTCATTCTTTCTTTTAAAAAAAACAGCCAATTGTAAATAACTGTTCTAGAAAATGAAAATTGGGATAACTATAGCTTCATTAAGAATTTGAATCACTGGATGGGTTGCTTGAGCCTCAAATCAGTGATTAAACTGCAGTACTTCAGTGAAAACTCTTCTCACAATCTGTGTTTGATTCAGAGTTTAGGTAGATGATTCAGCTTTTCATTCTTTCAAGGTTGGTAAATTGATTACTCAGCTTGCTGTTGGAGGGGCAGCTTGTAGCCTGCATAATTAAACTGTAAACCACCCAGAAAGTGCTTTAAATGCTGTGAAGCAGTGTATAAACACCATGCTTGGATTTAGCTTCTGTTTTCTGGGAGCAGTAGGGGAAAAACATGCAGTTACTTTACTTAAGAAGAATAAAATTTAGTGGTTTCTCATTCTCACAGACAAGAACAAGCTGAACAGAGATTTGCACTGCTTCTGAGAAGTCAAAAATTACATTTCTCCATTTCCAAGCTCTTGGAAAAGCCACAAGCCCTCACAGAGACCTGAATAGATCACTTGGTGTGACCCATCACTGAGTCTCATTGCCCTCATGAGGTTATTGTGAGGATCAAGTGGGGGAGAGGTATGTATCTTGTCTTGAAATCATCAGAGAAGAAGTAGAAATATAAATGCAATGGAATAAATTTTAAAACTCAAGGCTTCCTTTTCAAAAGTACAATGCATCAGCTAATCTATCTGGCAAAGTCTTGAAAGGAAAGGAGAAAAATCCGTTTGGAGACCTATAGGTAGTATTTTAAATGTTCCAGTCTTTTAAGCACAACCTTAGGTCAAGTTACTACTTTAAAAAAAGCTTGTTTCTTTCCAACCAAGTATATAATTTTTGAACGTCAGTTGACATCTTCAAGTCATTCCACTCACCTCACTCAGAGATTATGTTTGTTTTGTAGATCTGTAACTTAGCTTACACATCCCTGCTTTCAAAAAAGCGGAACTTTGTTTGTGGTACGCATTCAAATGCGTACTCATAAGATGAAGTCTGTGGTGAGGTTTCTCACCATTTGCAGCTCTAAGCATTCAAACCTTAAAAAAATGAAATAAAAGAGAAGCCATTAAGAGAAAGCACAATTTTTGTAAATGTGTTCATTGGTGATATGCAAATTTATGAAGATAACATGTGCACGGTATGCAAATGGAACACCTTGTATTATAGAATTCTGGCATCAGAAAGCCTTCCTTCATGACACTTTTGGTTTGCTAATGAGTCTTTGCATTTATTTGTCTCCTTTGCCAAGCAAGCCTCCTTGCAAAGTGGTGCATGTCTCGCACAAAAGCCAGGCTGCCAGAGAGAGGTGGGAACAATCTCCTCTTTGAAATCATCCGATGGAATTTCTTCATACTCAGACCGGTAGATTTCCTTCTCTTTTTAATGAACTACATTTTAAACCATGCAAAGGCTGAGCAGGGATCGTAGCAACATCATTCTGGCCCCTTGGTCATACTTTTCTCAGCAGAGAGACGAGCGTGGCCTTACTGACTGGTGAACACGCTAGAAGCCTTGGCAGTAAAATTCTTCCACGCCACCTACTGCCCACTCCTGTCACAAAGATTATAACAATTATCATGTGCCGCTAAGGCGTTTACTTCACATCCTTCCTTGTTCCGCAACTAGTTTTGTACAATGACAACGCTGGTTGCGATCATGTGGTTTTGTCCCTGTTTAGTCCCTTTTTCCATTTTCTCACAGTCGTGATAACTTGTCTAGTGACAACTGTTACTTCATGGTCTTGTTCCGTGACAAATTCTGAATTTGTCTTGCTTTCTTAACCCTTTTTTAAAATATCGTAAATAAAACTTTTTTGATATTTTGATTTACTGGTCTTCCAGGATTTACATGTCAATGCTACAGAATTTTCAGTACTTTCTTTAATAAACATTTGCACTGCATGGTGTTTCCCATAGGGAAACTAATGCCAAATGCTGCTTCAGCCGCTGACCACTAGGTGGACACTGGTTGTTGCATGACAGTTGTTACCACACGGTCCCTTGTCTCGGAACAGGCACCAGGAACAAACCATGACAAGAAGAGAATACTCCAACCTAGTGCTAGGTACAGTATTGTCACACTCTGATCCCGCTCCGGGGGCACAGTCGAGACAAATTTCAGCTGTTGCGCGATGGACATGAAGTAAGATTTTTTTGTACTGGTCCGAAGCGCAACACTGGCAGAGACAAAATGGACATGAAGTAACCGCCTTAGTCACTTCTGACTTATGGTGTCCCCTTTCCAATATTTTCCAATTAGAGGACATTCAGGAGTGCTTTACCACTTCCTTCCTCTGGGGGCGCCGTGGGACTATGCCACTTGCCCAAAGCCACACGCTCAGGCGGCATCAAACTTGCAGCTTCTGGCTCCTCAGCCAACACACTGAGCCATCCAGACAGTTTATGGACTTGCAGAATGAAGTTTGCCATGTTGGTGCGTAAGAACCAAACATTATCCAAAACTTCGAGAATAGATATCTCTCAGGTAGAACTTCCTGAGCTGAGCTCTGCTTTTGCTTCAGGCAAACTCCAAACTTCGTTTGGCCAGTGCTCACTGTATTTGCAATTAAACACGCTGGCAGCTTTCCAGCAACGAGACCCCCTAGCTAAAAGAGAGAAAATGAATAGTAGCAAAGAGGATGATATTTCAATAAACCAAACCACGTGAGCCGTTAAAAACAATTGTTAGCCAAGATAGGAATTATTCTTTAAAAACAACAAAGCCATACATATACGAAGGATCCTACTCAGGAGGCAAGATCTGGAGGGAGAAAGAGTTCGCTTTTAATAATTTTGTCCTTAATTCTCAGTGCTTGCTCCGAGTTGAACTTGAACACTATCAACAGTCTCCACAGTTTGTTTGAACCGCATTCCTTTTTAGCGCTTGCCAGGGAATAAATTTGGCCTGCGTATACAGGGGGCAGAGTGGCTGAACATACGGATAATGGTAATAATCTACCTCCTGATAGCTATGGTTTCAAAGTCACTTCTAGTACACCTTCAGAACATCGCTAGCAGATTTTATTGGACTACTTTGAGGAACAGCCACACCAGCAGCTGATGCAGGACTGCTCCTGATTGCTCGTACACTTCACAGAAGGTCAGATGGGCCCAAAGGGGGCCTTAGAAGTTGACTCACCAGCTCCAACTCCTCTGCACGACCGCCAGTGTGACCAAGTATGCAACCAGGTAACTGAACCAAGGGGAACCACCCCCGAGTACTAGTGTGGGATCAGCGAAAAACCTCCGTTCCTGTGAGGCCAATTCTGGAGCGGGTCAAAAATTCCTATCCGACCCATGAAGCGGCCGGTTAGACTCACACTAGCACTGTTAAACACGGTGGCTGGGAGGGGGACAAACGCCAGCAAAAGAGGTCCCTTTTTTATACAGGGTTGCCCCGCCCCCTGCCTCCTCTCGCCTCCCCATCTCTTGTTACTTCACACAAGGATGGCAAAGAGGCTCCATGTTCAGAGGCATCTCCATGGAGCCCACCTTCTCATATATTTGAGGGGGGGGGAATCAGGGGAGTTAACAATTTGGGGGATTTCCCCCTCTTTTTACATGTTTATAAAAATGCATGTTTTTTTTAAATGAATCATTCAATTAAAAATTAAAATTCTAATGATAAGACCCTCAGAAATTATGAGCTCCTTTTCATCTGAGTCTTTGAATAGCCATCTATCAATTGTGGATTTCATGCATTAGAAGATTAAACAGGAGGACTCATTCCAACTTTGCAATGCCATGATTCTCCATTGCTACCACCACCATGTAACACTTTAAAACTGCTGGAGTGACAGCTAATATTTTTTTCCAAAATTAGAATCTGAGTTCTAGTCCTGCTAGACATTGGAAACAGTACATTTGGGGGGCTGTAAGTGCTAGAATTCTTCAGCTGGCACTGCCAAGCTCCAGATCTAGCTGAACCGCATGGCAGTTGCCACCATTTTCAGGGGGGAGAGAGAAGAAGATGGGTATCCCTATCCAGTATGATGTAGTGGAACCAGTGATCAATTTGAACTCAAGAGACCTGGGTTCAAATCCTGGCTTAAACATGGAGATTTATTGAAAGGCTGTTAAAAACAGTCCTTAAATATCTTGCCTTGAATGTTATATTAGGGTTACTAGAAGGTAGCTTGACTTGATGCAGGTTGTAAAGCAGTGAATGCCTGGCTGTCCTCGACTTCTGTTTGGTTTTTTTGCTCCCCGCCCCTTTAAGAGACTGGAATGCTTCCGGGGCTGCTCCGGACAGGGCAGAACAGAGGTGAGCCTGCATTCTTTTCTCCCTTTTTTTCTCCCTCCCCTCATCGCAGACAGGAGCAATGGAGGTTGGAAGGGTGGGAACATAGCAAGAAGAGCAAACCCCCAAAATCACTGGTCCGAATTTAAGTTGCCAGCGGATTTTAGGGGTCGTGTAAAAGTGCCCTGACATATTTTTGATAGACTTGTAGAATCTACAACAACTCCCCCTTCTCTTTTTCCACCTTTGTGTACGTAGAATAGGTCATTACAGGAGGGGTACCATGTATTAGGTCATTACTTTTATTCCTGTCACAGCCCTCGGCACTTACTTGGTGCTTCTGCCTTTTCAGTTAATTTCATCTGTACAATTATTATTTCTGAAGCATCAGCAGCATCGTTTGATTTGATTTCCTCCGTAAACCCCTCTCTTTCCCTTTCCACTAATAAACGTTGTGCTCTTAAGAGGATTTCGCCCAGGCAGCTGTACCTTAATGTCTTCCAGCAGGATTTACAATTTTGTACGGCTGGCTCTGGATTATTGTATACTTGATTGAAACATGACCAAATGGAAGACTGATGAAAGCAGAAGGAAATAATGTGGCATATTTTAGAGCACTGGAGTACATTTTCCTTTAGAAATAGGGCAAATTAGCACAGAAAATGGTTGCCTTAGAAAAGGAAGTGCTGCGGTGCGTACTTTAAGGTGTAATCACGTTCCTTGCAACTACGCTTGTGTTTGCTCCTATAAACACACAAACTGGGAAAGACTGTATGTGTGTCTATCCAAGGGAAAGAAACACACCTTCCTGCAGATATGGTACAGCTACAGCCCCCTTTGTTCCATCCTTGAGCTATGATGGATGATGTTTGCCGGGGTTACAATGGGTCCCATGGTACCTCCCAGAGCACAGATTCCTAACCTGATTTTGTTGTTTATACATTTTATTGCCATTTTTATATATTGCAACTTTTATATATTGCTATGTTTAACTGATGTATCTAGGATTGGATCTACTTGTTGAGCTGGGAGCTGACGGGGAAACATATCATCCCTGGCTACAGCCAGGCTACCAGGTTATGGGAACAAGCAGCATGGGGAAATCCATTACCGTCAAGGGTTGTTATTCAGCTTCCAGGGCATCTGGCTGGCTGACATTGGCGCTGAATCCTTAGATGAAATGAACCTCGACCAAGCAAGCTCATGAGCTTTAAGGATGCTTGCAGTTGTGTCAATGCAGAGCGCAAAGTGAATATCTAACACCAACGAAAGGAAATAATGGAACGAAACAATAAAAGCCACGCAAACGTAGCTCAGATGTTGGCACTCTGCTTCGCAGGACTCTTTGCAATGATGTTGAGAAGCAAAACGAAGGCAAAAAACAATGTGTGCTGCTTTATATACTTCCCCGTGATGTTTAAAGCGCTATCGGGTGTGCGCGTGTACAATTTAATTACGCAGGCAACACATGGCGTCCGCCCCCTGTAGCGAGCTGGGTACTCCGTTGGTCAACCTTCGAAGGATGAAAGGCTGTGTGAACCTCGAGCCAGCTACCTGAGATTGAAGCTGGGTCATAATGAGCAAAGTTTCGGCTGCAATACTGCAGTTTATCTACTATGCCACAGGGGGCTCCAGATCGCTTTTTGCACAAAACAGAACCCCCCCCTTGTTTTTCCTATTGACAGTTTGTCCTGCAGTCCGGCCAAAGCGGGCAACTGAAGAGTTTCGCAGCTGGCAGTGATACAGTTTAATCCCTCTAGAGACATATTTCCAAAGCCAGAAAGGCAAAGCAGGATGGGGAATTCCAAAGGCGGTAGTCCACAACAGAAGGAAAGTTTTCAAGCCATATGGTGTGCTTATCTGGACGTTGAGTCATGGCAACTGGACGTCTTTTTCTTGAGAGATTGAAACATTTCACTGCTCATCCAAGCTGCTTCATTAAGCCATAATGCAGGCATTGCATTATTGTGAATCCTGCCTTCCCTGCAGCATTGCTGCCTAATAATTTTCAGAGGGCAACCAGAACCAAAAACCATTCGAGGAAGAGAGAAAGCATTCTCCATGCTGATGTAAAGCAACCAGCCAATTCTTCTGCTGCAGATTGCTAGTACACTTAATTATACAGCTACAATCCAGTTTATTGGAAGAAGAATCTCTGCATCCAGACTCCATTGGGCTGCTTCCCAGGAATATGTCTATATGCCATTAATCATCCACTGACTGTCTCTTAAAGGAAGGGATTTTTTTTTCTTAAAGAGCCGAAACAAAACCGGGGTGTTCAAGGAACTCGCATTAGTCCACCTTACGAAACACCTAGCCAACTCTGCCAAACCTAACAAGCACTTATGTATATAACAGGCCTGCACAACAGGTAGACCGTGGGCTACCAGTAGCCTGCGAAGGGTTCAAAAGTATCCCACTGGCCATCAATTTAAAAAGTGAGGGGATAAGTTCTCTACCCCTCCCTCCCCCACCCCAAGGACCACCACTGCCCCAGCAAAGTTCTGGGTCTGCCAGCCCACTGTCTCAGCCGAGTGGGGCAGTTCAAGGGCCATGGTGCATTGAAATCTGTTCCCTCCAGAACTGATTAATTGATTTTCAATGCATCCCTATGGGAAACCACTGCTCTACTTACATTTTTTTAAACTTATGAGCATGTGCTTGGAACAGATAAAATTAGTAAGTAGAGGTTTTAGTGTAGTAGCCCTCAGGCACTTTGGGCCGGAAAAAGTAGACCTCGGCCTGTTCGAAGTTGAAAAGCTCTGGTATATAACATTCCTTTAAGAATTGTTTAAGGATATCAGGGAGAGGAGTACAGATAATGTTCCTATCCCTGACAACATTTTGTCAACATTGTGAGAAAGTTCTCTGCTCTCCACAAGCTTCACAGGAGCACAGAGAGCTTTGAACCTGGATCTTCCCAGGACAAATTAACATACTTAGCCACAGCAGCAGTGTCCTTCAAAGTTTTGTCCTTGAGATGTTATGGGCTTCCACTACTAGGAGTCCCAGCCAGCACATATAATGGCCTGAGGTTCTGGGAACTAGAATCTGGAAGGATACAGATGTCAAAACTCTGTATTACTTTCAACACAATGGCTTTCAGATGTTGCTGGAAATCATGAGGGAGATCATGTGGTTATCCTTTTTATGTTGTCCCAGAGGAAATACTCTGACATCCCCTGTGGGGATGAAGACAGAGGACTTGCGCTATGCCAGATTGTAGCGGGGCAGGGAATAACACTCCTTCTCATGCATCTGTCCGGAGGTGAGGAACTTTGTGAGGCCTGAACCTTCTTATTTGGGGCATTTTCTTAGCAACTTGCCATCAGAAGTAGGGCAGGGCATGAGCTGCTTGGAACAAGATATGTGAATTGATGAGTTTATAAATGAAATCTACTCCATGTTAATAAGTGATGACCATGAGTGGAGCTGATATGAGAACCTTTACATTCCTTAAAGTTTGCTGCCTAGATGCCCTAAGCACATCCAATCTTGCTTGATTTCGGAAGCTAAGCAGGGTCGGCCCTGGTTAGTACTTGGATGGACGACCACCAAGGAATTCCAAGTGCTGTAGGCGCCTGGAGTAGGAACTGGCAAGCCACTCCAGTACTCCTGCCAAGAAAACTCCATGGACATGGAGTCACGTAGAGTCGGTCACGACTGTAACGACACAACACACACACACTCCATGTTTGTATCTGTTCTTATTAGGGTGACTGGTTTTTTTCCCTGTTGTTTTGAAAAAGAAGTGACTTTGCTTACTGTGTTCAGAGGCTGTGGCTTTTGATTGCCCAAAACCATTTCTCGATTAATGGGGGTTGGGGGACTTAGTTCTGCAAACTTTTTGACATTCTAGTTGTATTGTGTGTCTGCCTGTCTGTTTACAAAGGCACAGCTAATTTTCAGGGAAGTAGCACTGTTCTCAGAACAACTAGACGCTAAAGTGTTTATCTGACACCAATCATTGGGTCTATTTCTTCTTTGATGCTTTTGGCTTACAAATAGCCATCAGCGACAGACTTGCTGTATACTAATCGCAAGGCGATTTTATATGATGCAGCCAGCAAATTGTCAGTTGAACCTCACAGAACCTGAATTTTCTCAAGGAAGAAACAGTGCTGCTCCATTTGATTGTGTTTTTGAGAGAGGTGTGTGTCTTAAAAAAAAACAGAGTCCTACTTTTTGTCCCTGAGCACCAAAAGACCTTGAGTATAGATCAGGAAAGACTGTGCTTTCTATAAAGTACAACTAACTGCACTGCATCTATTAGTTTCTCACAGGGATTTATGTATTTATTTATTTGACTTTTATGCTGCCCAATAGGTTTTGGAGTGGTTTACAACAGAATTACACAAGGAAGACTTTGCCCTCAACCAAGAAAGATACTTGTTTTACCGACCTCAGAAGAATGGAAGGCAGAGTCAACCTGAATCTATCAAGATTGAAGTCAGCTCGTGAGCAGAGGTTTGACTGCAATACTGTAGTTTAATTACTGCACCATAGGGAGTACTCTTGTACTCTGATGTAGTCTCCTTAACCCAAAATTCTTGCTGCTTATATCCTGAACCAGATATCATGCGGAACTGACCCAGAGGGCAGGGGGGGAGTAACTTTTTTTTAGACTACTACCCCATAATCCTCTAACTGATATGGCCATCCTGGTTGGAAAGCACTCATATTTAAAAATAAAAGTAAAAACAGTCAGCTCTGAAAATGAAGATAAAATTAAACGGTAAGAAAAGAGAAACCATAGAGGTGGTGGGAGGAACCTGAACAACTCCAATGAAGCCCATGGAGTTACGGAGAAGGCAAAAGAACTGGAAAAATATGAATTACGAGAGCCAAATTCAAATGTTTAATTCAACGAACTCTTGGAATTAGATATGAATTCTCAATTTCTATCCATCTGTAGTCCTACAAGTATTCTTGCTGTTTGCCTTGCACCCTACAAAGTTGTTCTGTAGCTGGGTTTTGAAAAGCCAGTGAGCACAAAGGACACTTGTTTTCTCCTTTGTATTCAATAAAAAGGTAAAGGTTTTCCCCCACACATGTGTGCTAGTCATGTCCGACTCTAGGGGTGGTGCTCATCTCCGTATTCAAGCCAAAGAGCCAGTGTGGTGCAAGTCCATGGCCATGTGGCCGGCGTGGCTGCAAGGAAACACTATTTTACCTTCCCGCTTTTTATGGCAGTACCTATTTATGTACTTACATTGAGATGCTTTTGAACTGCTAGGTTGGCAGGAGCTGGGGTTATCAGCGGGGGCTTGCTCCGCTGCGTGGGACCCGGGATTCGAACCGCCGAGCTACCAACTTTGTGGCCAACAGTTTTTGGAAGCCTTAGTCCACTGAACCACCATGCCCCCTCTTGTATTCAATGCTGAAGTTTTATTTGTAAACTCACATGCTGTCTGTAGTTTGTTTGACTGGGTGGGTCTTTTATGGGGTGGGGTGATTGTTTATCCGGCACTAATCAATCATTTTTCCCAGCTTTTGAATTCAAAGAAAGTGACAGCCTCTGTCAAATGTTTCTTTTTCTCTGTCTTTCCTTGGTTGGTAGCAGTTGTTTGTATGCTGTTGATATGTTCATTTGGTTGCTAAGCCTATATGCAGTAAAGAAAGCAGACTATACATGACTATACACATATGTAATTTGAAGTGATGGTTAAAAAAAGGAATTTTTAAAAATTCTTTCTCTTACAAACATCTCAGAGTGAATTATTGACACTGTACGTGCCAGTTAATGAGAAAAGGGATGGACCCTGGGGAAGTTGTTGCTATTCTCCTTTATGGATCTCTGCACCTCCACTGCATAGCAAAAAGGAATTTTACCAATTTTGCTTTATATAATTGCAAAGGAATTTTGCAATTATATAAAGCAAAAACTTTTCATTTCATTTGCCTGAACTGATCTTATTCATTCTTTCTTTCATTTTATGCTCTCTCTCTCTCTCTCTCTCTCTCTCTCTCTCTCACACACACACACACACACACACACACACACACACACACACACACACACACACACACACACACACACACACACACACACACACACGGGGAGAGAGAGAGAGAGAGAGAGAGAGAGAGAGAAGGAGGAAGGGAGAGGGAGGGAGAGGGAGGCTTGGGGTAATGAAAAATCATTTTGTTTAAAAAAAGCATTAGCTTTTTTATTCCTATTTTAAAATGGGATCCAATATTTCTAGAAACCTTTAAGTGCTCTGATCAAGAATTCCGCCACCATAAATTAATACAGTGCAGTGTCGTAATTAAGTCAAATAATCTCATTGAGGCTTTTAATGAAATTGATTAATTTGAAAAGGAGTTGGCTGGTGGTCAGAGCTTTTGTCCCACAAGAGACAATGCTGGACAATTACAAACTCTTTCAAATACAAAATGATTTGAAGCCAGAGGTCTCCCTGCTCAGTTCTTCACAGCATGTGGGTGCTGAAATGCCCCAGGGAACAACGCTTCTGCTTTTCATATTCCTCTTTGGAACGCACATGTGATTGCCTTACAGGCAGGCTCGACATTTGCCTTTATTTTTTTTCTAAATCCCACAGATATCAAATATCAGCCTTCATTGTTATGACGGGACCATATAGCCCACCGATTTTCAATAAATTCACAAAAGTATTACAAAGTAATTGCCTAAGCAAAACAAGCCCGTTGATTATTCAGCCCATCTGGCATTTTGTCTGCGGGTATGTCTTTCTGTAGCTCCCTGGCCCCAATCCAATGTGAACATGGTCAAGTGGAAATCTACACTGGTATACTTACCCTGGATTTATCTATTTGGCAATCATAGTACATGAGCCATGATACACAATGCATCTCTTGCACAACTATACAGTTGACCCCTGCCCTTTCGCAGCTCATATACTCCGGTCCCAGTATATTGCAGGTCCACAGTATATGAAAAAAAGACCTCCTGGGGCAGTGATGGTGAACCTTTTAGAGACCGAATGCCCAAACTGTGATTCAAAACCCACTAATTTTTTTTTGCAAAGTGCCAATACAGCAGTTTAACCTGAATACAGGTGGCTGTGAAGGGCCGATGTTGGGTGCCCACAGGAAGGGCTCCGAGTACCACCTTTGGCACCCGTGCCATCGGTTCACCAACACTGCCCTGGGGTAAGGAGGAAAGGCCATCCCAGGCCCATCAGAGGCCCAAAAAGTGCTTCTGTGCAAACTGGAAGTGACTTCTGGTAAACCAGAAGTGCCCTCCGGATCACTAGAAAGCACTTTTGGGGCCTCCAAGGGCCCGGGAAGCCCCTTGCGGGCCCGTTCAGAGCAGCCCCGGGCTTTGGGTAAGTACAAGAGCCCCCAGAGTGCACCCTCCCAGTCTCAACCCGAACCAGCATCCACATATTGCAGATTTTCAATGATCATGGGTCGGGTCAGGTCCCTAACCCCCATGATAGGTGGGGGGTTACTGTACTACAAAAAACTGAGCTGTAACCCCCTCTTGTGCAAAATCTAGAAATTCCTTTCGGCTAGTGCAATAAGCCTAGCAGAACACCACCACTGAGTTCCTGCCAGTAACTGAGGGTTAAAATTCTGGATACCAGAATGCCTCTAGAGTTCACCTCCCACTGAAACAACCACATCTGGTTTTTAAGGTGATGTGGAAAGAAGCTAAATATGTTGCACTGAAACACAATCTCTGGATACAGAGGTAAGAATAAAAAATAATATGCATACCCAGAACACAATTCTCCATTTGAAGTACAGTAATAAAAACCAAGTTGACCTCCTCACCTGTTAAAAAGCAAGCAAGATGCAAATTTTATTCCACACCAGGTTTAGTAATCAAGCGACCAAAATCCTATTGTGTAACTACACATATATAGTGTTGCACTAGCACCAGGTTGAAGGGATATGTTATTGCCTTATAGGTGGGCTCAGCACTTCTGGAGCATTGCAGAACTAGTTGTGTTGAGGATCTCATCATGCAATTTCATAATACAACTCCTTGTTACTGAACATTCTGTTGGGCACATTCATACCCACCCAAAATAAGTTTTATTTACACCAGCACGGACCAGAAACTGGCTGTTATGCATCTGTTCTTTTACAAGCCCCCAATTTTCTTTTCAAGGCACTCACAGAGGTTGAGCTGGCGGTAATTCCTCAACAATTATATTTACAAATAAAGTCCAGGTTTACTTCCCTCACAAACCAATGGTTTTCTAAATATGAAGTAAGTAGGAGAAGAAAACTGTATACTATGGCTGACACTTCACGTCCATCTCATCGCTTTTCGCGGTCCTGCTGGGGATTGGTAGGAAGAAATCTAACCGCACGTCCATTACGGGACGAAGGGAGTTCGTCCCGACCACGCCCCCCTGAACTGCAATCTAAGTGGAATGAAAGATTCCCCTCCCTGGCCTTGGGAATCTCCTCATCTCGTTTCTGCTTCCCATAGGAGAGCCTGTGAGGTCAGTCTCCTCCCGCAACGTGCCATTCTCCATCTAGTGGCAGGAGTGCAAACTGCCATTCGCCAGTACATTCCCTATGGAGTCAGCAAGGCAGTGCAGAGAGATTAAAAGACAAATGCCACAAACTCAGCTCCGTAACGCATTTAAGGCAAGGCTTTGGAGAATCAAAACATCGAAAAATGGAAGGTCGGCCTGGAAAAAAAACGGAGAACAAAGGCATGAAATTTCACATCTCATCACGGAATGAGGACGTGCGGTAACAGTCATGCCGGTATCATCTCTCACACCCGTGAGTACACAGGAACAGGGACAGAACCGCAAGAAGACCATTTGACTTCAAGTGACATCAACACACAACGAACTTCCTCCCGGGACGAGAGTGGGGATGGAGTAACCGTCTATGTCAAACAGTTGAGGGAGCACCTCTTCTAATAACATGCTTAATAAATCATCTGGTTTGACTCTTAGATTTGGCCCAATGGTTCCCAAATTTGGGTTCCCAGATAGACTATGACTCCCAGGAATTCTGGCCAGCACAATGAGTGGAGAAGACTTTGAGGAGTTTTAATTCATGAACATCTGAGGACCAGAAGTTGGGAACCACTGCTTTAGCCAGTTGAGAAATGTTCTGAGAAGCTCCAGGCAGCACAGACAATGGTACCAGAATGTGGCAAGCATAATGTAAACATTTTGGAGAACTAAAGTTTTCCCACAACCAGACAAAAGACTACTTGGCCTGCAGTGGAAGTCATGATATGGTGTTCCAAAGTGTACAAACTCTGACATTGTAATGCCATAAGCATTCTTACTTTAAGCATGGCAGCAATTCTCTCTAAACGTTTCAGAGGACCGTATGGATTTCTATATTGATTTCCCCCCATCTCTTTCAAAACTGGGTTTTATAGTGTGCTTCTCACAATTATATGAAAAGAAAGGTGCTTTGGTTTGACAAATGAAAATGCAATTTTCCTCTTTCTTGGCACGCTGTTCGCCTCAACTGACAGCCAGAACACGCGTACAGGGTCCGTTCCAGCTACACATATTTAAAGGATTGTTGACTTTTCAGTATACCTTTTCTACTGATCCCCCTTTCTTTTAAAAATCATCCTTGTGGTGCAATCATCCTCTTCTCAGGGCTGGGCTGTGGGTCTTTCCTGGCCAAGCACCATGGTGCCATCCATGAATCAAGTCCCAACTGAAGCCAAATGTTTGGGTCAAAGAGAACACTAGGATACAAGGACACACAAATGTGAAGGAAACCCAAGTTTCTAACCTAAAGCTCTAATGTAATAAGAAATCTAGGAGGACTCTACAGCAGTGGTTCTCAACCTGTGGGCCATAAGAACATAAGAAGAGCCATGCCGGATCAGCCCAAAGGCCCATCTAGTCCAGCTTCCTGTATCTCACAGTGACCCTACCAAATGCCTCTGGGAGTGAACAAGACTAGATATCTGTCTCCTGATACCACTCCCCTGCACCTGGCCCTTGAAGTACCCCAGTTTTAAGCTTGGAGATGATACATCTCCATCATGGTTTGTAACCTGTGAAGAACTTTTCCTCAGGGAAACTGACCAATTTCCTTTTGAAGCATCCAGGCCAGATGCCATCACCACCTCCTGTGGCAGGAAGTTCCACAGACTACACTGGGTCCCCAGATGTTGCTGGACTGCAACTCTCAGAAGTCTTCATCACTAGCTGAGCTGGCCAGGATTTCTGAGAGTTGCAGTCCAGGATCATCTGGGGACCCACAGGTTGAGAACCATTGCTGTACAGCCATCAGGTTTAGTCCAGGGCCTAAAGTGACTGCCCTCAGAAATGGTCACCTGCAGCTTAGTGGCAGTTTCTCCTCATAAAAATTTCCCCTCAGATTCAGTAGCTCTTGCGGCCACCTCCCCATTGCTCCAACCCTCACTTTTGCCAGATGAAAATCTATTGTGCCAGAAGAGAAGGCGATTGTATCTCTTTCTTTTCATATTTCATTGCCTTCAGTTGCTCATTCTACTGGATCACAGGGATGGGCGAGGAAGGTAAGGCAACCAGTGGCCATGAAAACAGGTTGAACAGTATGCCCCATGGGTTTTTAGTTAGCAGTGCCTCCTCATTTAATGTGGGCCTCAAATATTGCTCTGATACTTCCTTAATCCATTATTAGATCTTGAAGTCATCAGTTGCAAGATGTCTGTGAAGATTCTCAATCATCCAGGTGAATTTATCTGGAAGTTGAGTCATGGCTGCTGGACTTCTTCTTTGAGAGATAGAAACGTTTCACTGCTCATCCAAACAGCTTCATCAGTCTGAATACAGCTAGTGCGAGTCCTCCACCTTATAGTCAGTCAACTTTGACCTCTTGTGACCTTGGTCTGAATTAGGCTCATAACATGAACAATGGCCTGAATAGGCTCGTTAGGGAGACAATATTATCCATAGCCTTAAGGTGAACAATGGCCTAAGGTGCTGAAACCTATCAAGAATGGGTCGTTAGCTATGGCCTTGGTGGTGAAGGCTTTTTGATTTGTCTGGGTACTTTGGAAAGCACACCCTGATAACAACTGACCAGTTGCAAATTGGGATGTGAAGAAGTGTCATCCAGAGCCTCATATATGAAAGAGGCAGGAAGACTCAACAAAGCAACACAGCCTGTCAAGACTTCTCTGGGAAAATCCAAGAGTTTTTTTTCTTTCTCTTCTGACTGGTGCAACTTTTGTAAAATGTCTCCAGAATGTGTTTCTTTTATTACCCTAAACATAAAGATAGAGCAAGCAAAAAAGACACGCAAAGTAATTGCTCACAAGGATTCAAGCACCCTCTTTAAGTGTTTCTATTTTTTAAAACAGAAAGTCGGCAGTTATGGAACGAGGCATATATCATTCTTATAACTAGTGCACCATTATAAAACAGCAACTGTTGTTTTGAGTTTTGCACAATTGTAAAAGGTTAGTCATCATGGCCTATATCTCAAGTTACAAACAACTGGTTGCCTGTAGCTAAATTCTTCTTCAAAACAACCAAGACATAATTTAAATTAGATTGCAATTGTAACTAAACAGGAGATAATATCACTCCTTTTGGGGGGGTGTTTCTGTAACTTTTTATTATCTTTTATATTTCCACATGTTGTGATTCTTATAGTATTGTAGGTTCCCCCTACCCTCGGTAGCTGAAAGTGTCTATTTTCATTCATTTTAAATATTAAGAAAATCATGATTACTCATTGCAAAATAAAAATAAAATTCATGATTACTTACTACAAAATAAAATTACAATGTTATGGCTATAAGTATTTTAGAAGTCACGATGGCAACTGTGGTTAATTACTTTCAAAACTAACTTCTCAAGCTGTCATATTGCATAGGCATTAATCAAATATCTTACTGAGGGCAGCAAAGCTTGCGTGTATATACCATGAGGTGATGCAAATCCCAGTCTAATCTGTGACATGCCAGCATCCTCATAATCTACATTTTGAAAATACCCACTTTTATTAAAATGGCAAGTCTGTGTCAGCTAACAGGAAGCAGGCACGTTTGGAGAGGTCTCTCAAGTACCCAACTATCTTTGGCTGGCATTTTGAATATTTTTCCGTGTGTGTGTCAAAAGGGAGCTAACCTTTTTTCAAAGCCTGTCTGACATCCAGTTAAATTGAAATGAAACACTAGGCTGCTTGAAAACGCCATTGTGCAGCTAACACAGAGGAACCTTCTGATGCATTGTTGAGTTTGGAGAAAAGAGGAGGGTTGTGGAGAAGCAGGGTTTCCATCTTCCCATTGATCTTGCAGTGTTTTGAGATTATTATATAGACAGACAGACAGACAGACAGACAGACAGACAGACAAGGAAGTAAAGAAGGAAGGTGGATGGATGGATGGACAGATGGATGGACGGACGGATGACAGATAGATAGATGGACAGACAGACAGACAGATTATGCACTAGATTATAGCTCAGTGCTTTTGTATATTCTGTGAGCAAAACCAAATCAATTATATTTTTTCCGGAAATCTTTAATGGGCCATTAGTTTACAATATGATCTACCCTCCATAGGGGCCCTGTTTGTTTGTTTGTTTGTTTGCTTGCTTGCTTGTTTGTTTTGTTACCATAATGATGACTTTTAAATTAATGAGCTTGCAGGGGAGAGGAACCTTATCTATCATCAGTATAACAAACAGAACATCAGCATTCACATTGATAGGATAGTATTTGTCTCAGTTGATGCATGTGTTCTTTTCCTAATTTATATGGGGTCTGCATCATTCAGGTGCCTGCTAAACCATGAAGTAGAGATGGGCACGGAACGAACATGTTTTCATTTTCATTTTTTGGATTTCATTTTGTTACGCAACAAAATGAAACGACAAATGAAATTTGTCTCTAAAATGAAACGAAACGAACAGAAATGCGGGGATTTTTATTGTGCGTTTCGTTTCCATTACAGCAATGAAGTGAGCGGCTTTAAATGCTAAAAAAAGCATGAAAATTGGAATAAATGGTAACGAAACAAAAATGATTTTTTTGCAAAAAAATTCGTGAACAACGGAAACGAACTGAAATGGACCTCTAAACGACAAACAACAAACAAAACTCCATTTTTTCTATTCGTGCCCATCTCTACCATGAAGCTCTCTGGGCAACGTGGGGCTGGTGTTACTCCCCAGGCCTGCTCTGTTTCATTTTCAGTTGGGAGGAACACTGCCATGCACATCAGCTGGAGCTTCCTTCCTTCCTTCCTTCCTTCCTTCTACCATAAACTCCTTCCTTCCCTCCCTCCCTCCTTCCTTCCTTCCTTCCTTCCTTCCTTCTACCATCAACTCCTCCCTTCCTTCCTCCCTCCCTCCCTCCCTCCCTCCCTTCCTCCCTTCTACCATCAACTCCTTCCTTCCTTCCTTCCTTCTAATTTGCATTTATTGATTTGGCTCCCATCCTTGGGAGCAGCAGAAGGTGGTTCCTCCAGGTGTGTGATAGCCCTTCTTCAAATATCTGAAGATGGCTACCACATCACCTCTCAGCCTTCCCTCCTCCAGGCTAAACATGCTCAGCTCTGTCACCATTTTCTCATGTGGCTTATGGTCTTTATCTAGGTATAGTCCAATTTGTTAACCTTCTTAAACTCTGGTGCCCAGAATTGGTTACAGTAGCAGGTGATGTCTGACTAAAGCAGCATAGATCAGTAGTACTACTTCACTTGAAGCAATACATACAGAATAACAAAACACCTAAATACTGAAAGGCAATATATATATTTTTCCTCCCCTGCTGAGTAGCTAGAAAAGCCGATTGCTGTATTTGGAATGCTTAACCTCTATTGCAGATATAATGTTTCACTCTCCATAGTGAAAACCATCTATTTTGCTTGCAACTTGCACCCCTAAAAATAAAAGTTGGAAGTGGGTCCTTAAAGGCCAAGATCCAGGTGTGACAAATTTAATGAAATGCTCTTAATTGTAACTATCTGTCCTTTGGAGCCGTTCCTTTCTCATGCAGGCTGATCCGAAAGGCCTATAGGTAAAACATTGACTTGTTTTCCATCACCATTGATGGGCTATTATTTGCCCTGTCATATTGGCAAGCCCCTGGTCGAGCGTGGATTAATGTGACCTGACAAGGTGTTCTGACATTGGAATAATTAAAATATCGATGAATATGCAGCTAGTTTCTTCTGGCTTCCCCATCGATCACATGAGGAAGCCAGTGTGAAAAACCTCCATCAGAGCCATTGGACAGAAATTGTGCCTTCTGGTTGCCAAGCTGGAAAAAAAGCAATTCTAGTTGAGCTGGAAAGAGAGTCAGCACTAAGCTGAATGAAAAGAGCAAAGGATCCAAAGAGGGGAACTTAAAGTCTTCCACAACAACACATCCTCCTACTTGTTACTCTTAGGAGAGTGGAGTTGCCAAACTTGAAAAAGTTTTAGTCACAGATGGTGATAGAACCTGCACACATCCACGTCACTCAAGGCCAGGTAGGTTTCTTATATTTTAAGTGAACATCTGAACTAGTTGCTCTAGGGAAATTACAAACTGACTCTTCAAGTGTATGTGATGTCTTTTAGCAGCCCCTTCCTCTCTTCTCAAGCTTAAGGAGAAACTGTGGTCTCAATTGGGTCTCAATTATTTTCTAGTCAACATGTGTTGGAGTTTTCTAGAACAGTCTGAAACCTGTTTCACACCTGTGTGTTTGTGCGAATGCCATAGATACCCAGCAATGTTCTGGAGCTACAAAGCTTCCTTTGGTTTTTGTTCTGAGGAAACTACAGGGTACATTAAGTTTGGAAATATCACTGTTTTTGACTGTAATTCCCAAAAATCATCCAGCCATAATGGCAGCCTGGGACAAGACTGCAATGGAGGGGGGGAGGGGGGTATGTTCCCCAGGCACCACTCGGGGGGGGGGGAGTACCAATATGACAAAATAGTATAATATTTGCACTTTGTCCTATTACACAGACAGAATCTAAAAAATATTTCCATGCTCTGCCTCCATAGGGGAAAAAATGTTATCCCCTTCAGATTTTGATGAGTTTATTACTCTTGTTGCATCTTGCCATTAGTCAGTCTTCCTAAAGATGATGGGAACTGGAGGATAATAGGGCCCTCAGTGCTGCTAAAACCGTGAAGTGATACACCTTTGTTTGGTTACAAAAATAATCAGTCTCTTTTGAGCATAAATATATGGGACAGCGCATAGACCTACCATCAGCAAGAGAGGAAAGTAAAACTGGACACTCTTCTTAAATTTCTTGGTCGTAGAATCCCTACACATTTCAGCAGTCAAAAGTCATGGAATTTAGTTTGTGAAGAAATATTTATGTCTTGCTTATTGTCAGTGAACATCTGAAGCATGTTCGTATCTGGACATTACACAAAAAGATCTCAGAAAGGTGACAGTCTATGTGGGTGTGGGTGTCTCAAAATCCAATGAGAACCAAAAGCCAGATGAGTTTAACAACATGACAAATGGGAACAACAGTGAGATAGCTTAACAAACCCCTGAGTCCGTCCCCAGCTATTTAGAGCAGCATCCAAGTGCAGCACAATATTGTGGACCTTATTTTGGAAGATGTTCATGTGCTGAGGTGTGACATTTCCACCACCCAATCAGCTGTGGTTTCAGCCAGCATGTTCTAACAAAACTGCTAATCTACCCAGTTTGTCTCGGGGCCTCTCAATGGCTGAGTGACAGAAGGAAAATAGCTGTTGCAAAAACAACCACACGGCACCATTTTATCTACTCTACGCTGCTCCGGAATAATGGCTTGGAGGTCACCAGGCTGCTTGCTTGTGACTAAGAGGAAAAGAATAAATCTTGACAGAAACTCCTTAAGATTCATTCTTGGAAAGGTCGTCTCCTCTCTATTTCCTGGAGTTTAGAAAGACTCGTTCAGTCGGTTGCAGAGCCATCTTGCCATATAAAATATGTGCTTGGGCCAGAGGGTCCGCTAATGGACGCTTTATCATCTACAGCTGCTTATGTTCTTGCATAGGTAGTTCCTCCATGGAGCTAGACATCATGATTGTCTCCGCACTTCATTTCATCCATCAACACGGACAAATATAATGCATAATGATGCATCATCAGCATACTGAGACTTCATTTTAAGATGATCTTGGAACACAGCTGCTGTCCTTGTTTTAATCAGGCAAGACTGGAATTCTTCATGAAGAATAGACCTCCTTTCCAAGGCCTCTTGGGCAAGAGCCAGCAAAAACCAGAGCAAAATAGCCAATTGTACTCAGGACAGATTTTGAAGCTGAGGCTCCAGCACTTTGGCCACCTCATGAGGAGAGAGGACTCCTTCGAAAAGTCCCTGATGTTGGGAAAGATTGAAGGAAAGGGGGGTGGTAGAGAATGAGATGGTTAGATGGTGTCATTGATGGAACTAACATGGATTTGACCAATCTCCGGGAGGCAGTGGAAGACAGGATGACATGACGTGCTCTCGTCCATGGAGTCACAAAGAGTTGGGCATGACTTAACAATTGAACCACCACCACCACCATGGATTCTGCTTCCCACTCTCCTCTTTTCCTAAGCCAGGGGATGTATAGATCCTTCCAATTGTAGTTGGATTCAGACTCCCATCAGCATGACCATGCACCAAGGATGATGTGAGTTGTAGTGCAACGGCATCTGGATGCCACAATTCAAAGGCTAGTTCCCTTCTTTATTAAACTCGCTTTGTTCCAATTTATACTGCAAGGAAGTCCTCTGCTCTGATAGAACAGGAGATGCTGGTTATTGTTGAATTTCTGCTTTTGCAAACTCTTCTGGGGTTGAGAACATCAATGCTCCCATTGACCGTTAAAGCAGCCATTTTCTTTCCTCAGGTAGCTCTCTGGGGTATAGACTAGGTATGGGCATTTCGTTTCGGAACCAGTAGTTTACGAAACAAACCACTAGAGCCCAGGTGGTCCTCTGAACCGGCTGATACATGCAGATCCAATTGCTTTACCTTTCTCTGTCTCGCACGGGGTTAAAATCCAATGAGGAAGCATGCTGCGACATTATCTGTATGAGATCTGTGATGCTGGCCAATCAGGAGCTGTGCAGGAACAGGCATCATCCTGCCTCCTTCTCTGATTGGCCAGCAGCACAAAGCAGGGAAGATGACGTCGCAGCGTGCTTCCTTGTTGGATTTTAACCCTGTGCTAGACAGAGAAAAGTAAAGCAATTAGATCTGCGTTTATCAGCCAGTTCCGAGGACCACCTGGGCTCGCATGCTTCATTTAATAACCTACTGGTTCCAAAACGAAATGCCCATCCCTAATATAGACATAAAAAGGTAGTCTTTTACATGTTTTATAACACAGCCAATGAAATAGCCACCTGAGATATAAATAATGAAAAGAAGCTAGCCTGTTGTAGTATAAAACCGCAGTCCTGAGAAAAATCCATAGAATTTGTTGTCATTTTCTAAACTGCAATTAGAAGTGAAATGCTTTTAAATTCCTGGTGGTCTCATCGGATGAACCAGTTCACATGGACAATTTCTGTCTTTTTAATGCTTGGCTTAAAGTTCCTGCATTCTGGCATGAATAGTTTAAGACAAATATTCACAGCCCTCCCAGTGAGTTCACTGATGTCCATGAGTAGGGCTCCAAGGCTTTATAAAACCACTGGCTGAAATCAAGTTTTCTTTTTACAAAGTTACATATTCAGAAGGTCAGGGTTTTTTTCAATTTTAAATGAGATATTGAATTAAACAATATAAGGGCATTTCAAAAACTGAGAGTTGCATACTCACCTATTTTCCAATGCATTCCATGGCTGAATAGGGAATAAAACCTGGTTCTCGTCTTAGCAATACTTACATTTTTCAAAGCAACACTTTCCCCCCCAGTTTTCCATGAAGGCTTTTGCTGACCAAAAAAATAGAGTGTTGGCTTTTAGTAAATGGAGAAATCTCACAGTTGTTATCTCAAAGTCAGGACGCCCATTTTTGAGAGCATGAAAATGTTTGAGCATTCCATACAAATCAAGCACCACCTCCCTTGTTAAGGCGTCTAAGGCGGTTACTTCATGTCCTTCTTTGTTCCGCAACTAGTTTTGTACCGTGACAGCGTTGGTTGAGATCATGTAGTTTTGTCCCTGTTTCAGTGTTCCCATGGTCGTGATAACTTGTCTTGTGACAAGTGTTACCTCACAGTCTTGTACCATGACAAACAGTGCATTTGTCTAGCTTCCTTTTTCCTTTTTTGGGGGAGGGGCTTAAAATTCTTTTTAAAAAACAAAACAAAAACCCGGGCACAGTTTTCTGAGAGAAATTAATACTTTGTTGTGTGACAGTCGTTATTACACGGTGTCTTGTCTCGGAACAGAAAGCAGAAACAAAGAGTGACGAGGGAAACCCTACCCCAGCACCAGGTACAATATTGTCACCCTTAGCAACCGTTCCGGGGGTCTGGTCGAGACAAATTTCAGTAGTTGTGTGACGGATGTGAAGTAACATTTTTGGTACCATTCTTAAGCACAACACTAACAGACAAAATGGACATGAAGTAACCACCTATGTCAGAGGGTGGCATGAGAGTTAGGACTACCACTTTTGTAAGACTGAGCAGAGGTCAATAATTCATAGTGTCACCGTGATTTGGAAGTGACATGACAGAAGATGGTGCAGGACAAAAACAAGAACACAATCCTTGGTGATAATAAATACTCACCTTCACCTTTCTTTCTGATAGAAACTTCCTTTGAAAAATTTAAGGTTTGAGGCAAAACAAGATGGAAAGTGCCAAACCCTGATGATAACAAACTCCAGGTTTCTTTCCCATTTTTACTTATTTATTTAGTTTACTTGATTTGCATCCCGCTCCATCTAGCCCGAGGCTTACTCTGGGCAGTGAACAGCAAAAAACTGGAAAATACAAAATATAAAACAAAGTGCATACAAACCTGAAAATACAATAAAATAACCACACATAAAATGATATCCTCTTTAAATGATTTTTAAAAAGAAAATGATCAAGCATTTCCTAAAACATATTTTTCCAAAACATATGCCTTTCCCCAAACCATGGAGGCGTTTCAGAACACATGCCTCCGGATTCATCAGATCTGAGTGAGTTGGAAAATAGAACCACACTTTCGTGTTCCCAAAAGGCAGTCTGTTTATGAAAGTATATTCACTAAGAAGAATTCACTTGAACAATAAATGGTCTCACCTTATCTTGTTCATTCCTTCTGTGCTTTTCCTGCATTTTCATCTGCCCTTAACTGCACGCTGTCTTAATTTCTAACAATGTAGAGGGAATAGTCTTGACCTCAAATCTTTAAGACATGCTAGCAGACATTTGGAATGAAATTATTCCCAACCAACTAAAAAAGATGCTTCACATCCATCTCATCGCTGTTCGCACGTCCATTGCGGAATGAAGGGAGTTCGTCCCAACCACGCCCCCTGAACTGCGATTTAAGCGGGATGAGAGATTCTCCTCCCTGGCCTCAGGAATCTCCTTATCTCGCTTCTCATTCTGATACAAGAGCCCATGAGGTCAGTCTCCTCCCGCAACATGCCATTCTCCATCTTGTGGCAGGAATGCAAACTGCCATTCGCTAGTGCATTCCCTATGGAGTCAGCAAGGCAGTGCAGTGAGATTAAAAGACAAATGCCACAAACTTAGCTCCGTAACACATTGAAGGCAAGGCTTTGGAGAATCAAAGCATCGAAAAACGGAAGGTCGGGCTGAAAAAAAACACGGAGAACAAAGGCATGGAATTTCACATCTCATCACAGAACGAGGACGTGCGGTAACAGTCATGCCGGCATCATCCCTCATGCCCGTGACTACACGGGAACAGGGACAGAACTGCTGGAAGACCACATGACTGCAACCAACATCAACACACAACGAACTTTCTCCCGGGACGAGAGTGGACGTGAAGTAACTGTCTAAGAGAAGCAAGGAGTAACTACACAAATACATAGCACTCCAACAATTTTAATGACCTATCTACTAATATACCATTTGAAGGTATCTAGATCTCATGAAATATTTCTCCAACCTCCAGTCACTGATTTCCTTACCTGCAAGTCTCTGAACCACCTGTCTGCTGCCATGCCCCTCCTCTCCTAAATGCATCTACTCAAAATTCACATTGACTTTGTAACCTTTGAAACTGCTGAGGGATGTTGACATGGCAGAATAATGTGTGGCTTTCATCCATGGCACCTTAATTTAGTGGTTGTCAGTATGTAGACGTGAATCTACCGGTGGGTATAGATTCTGTTTAGAGATGGGCATGAACCATTAGTTTGGTGAGTCATAATGGTTCATTGTTTGGAAGCACAAGTGTTCCATTGGCACCCCAGCATTCCACACTGGCCTCTTCCTCTGCTGGAAAGCTCAGACACCTGTGCATCTGAATAATTAAGCAGGATGAACAGCCAAATCAACCATTGGTACTAGGCATGGGCCTTTTATTTCAGAATGGGTCCAGTTCCGAAACGAAGCACGGCAGCACAGATGCCATTCGGAATTTGGACCCACCCTCCGAAACAAAATAATCCATTGACTTACCTTGCCTTACCCTGCACGGGGTGATACTCCAACCAGGAAGCAGTCTCTGATGTGTCATCATTTTTTCTCCCCAGTGCTGGCCAATCAGACAGGGAGGCGGGATGATGCATGTCCCTGCACAGCTCCTGATTGGCCAGCACCAGGGAGAAGGAACGATAACGCGTTGAAGGTTACATCTTGGTTGGAGTACCACACCACATAAGGCAAAGCAACGGGTGATTTTGTTTTGGAGGGTGGGTCCAAGTTCCTAATGGCACCTGTGCTGCTGTGCTTCATTTCACAACCAGACCCATTCTAATATGAAAGGCCCATGCCTACTTCGTACCCATTTCTAATTTCTAATGAGTCTACTGATGGGTTGCATTAATTCTGGGGTGTATGTTATTTAACATTTTCAGGCAGCCGATAACTGAAAACAAGGATACATATTGCAACATTACATTACTTTGTTGTATTATTTTTGAAATGTAGTTTGGTTGCACTCTCATTGCCCCACAAGTAACTATTGGTAGTTACATTTCTATATTACTGGTAGCTAGTAACTTCCCAACTGTGCCATATGTAAATGCAACATTGGGCAAATGCACCGAAGAAAAAAGTTCAAATGTCAAGGCAACTCCTGTCCTGTATATAAGGAACAATGAACTAGCAAGTTTCTATTTTAGAGGCACTCTATAAAACACAATCCTTAATATAATTTTGAGAAAATAAATTGCATTCCTGGACACAACACAAAGGATTTTGCCCAGTAGCTGGATTGTTAGCCTTTGACTCCCCAGAAATGCCTCTGATGATATTCCATCAGAGAGCAGCCTACTGTCTCAAAACCTACCCTCCATGTCTCGTGCAGGTGCCTAGAAGATGGATGGTAGAAAGAGTGAGTTATAGATTTCAAAGACAGTTTCATCCATCTATGTTCTTGGAAATGCTGTCAGAAAGATGAGAGTTTGTTGCTTCGCATCTTTAAGAGACACTTCTTAAGAGACATGCCTGCTGATGACTGCTGTCATTCCAAAATCAAGAAAGATTTGGCATATCATTATATTTATGTATAGCTTAGAAGAACATCCTCTTTTAAAAAAGACATTCCTACACTTTTTGAAGCTATTAGAAAATGCATGTGTTAGAAAAATACATATATATCCTTTTTAAAAAATGAAAGCCAGAGTCCCATGGCTGCAGGGACGTCATCCCTGTTTTGTGAAAGGAGAATCTGGCCATTTTGGGAGGGGATATGACCAGGGCCGGCGTGTCCATTAAGGCGAACTAGGCAGTTGCCTAGGGAGCCAAAATGGAGAGGGGGCGCTGGCCAGCCTGCTGCCCCCCGCTGCTGGCCATCGCCGTCCATTCCCCCACCGCCCGTCGCCATCCGCTCGCCGCCCCCCACACCCATTGCCGCCCACCCCCATGCCTGTGCCCGTTGCCATCCGCCCCATGCCCATCGCCATCCCCATCATCTGCTGCCCCCCTGCTGCCCCACCCCCACTGCCACCCCCATCCAGCCACCGCCATCTGCCCCCCCGCCCCTGCCCCACCCCTGCCCCTCGCCTAGGGTGCAAAAAAACCTAGTGCAGGCCCTGGATATGACACTAGATTGGTGTGTGAAAAGCCCACAGTTCTGACACCCACTTAAATAGGGAAAAGAAAGGATGTTATTGGATTCAGTTGTCTCAATGCAAGTACTGTCACTTTTTCACATCTCCCATGAATTACTGCAAGGCGAATTTTGCTGCCAGGGCACTGGCTGAGAAGTCCTCAGGTGGGGATGAATCAGAACCTCCAAAGTCTGACATGGGGAAAGAATTCCTGACCATGGAGATAATGGAGTTGAGTCCCCTGTGAGATGGATCAGAGGATGGGGCAGGCACCCAGCCCAAGGAATTCGTATGGGCCCAAGGCACAAGTTCCACTCCAGGCTCTTCATGGATGTCACAAGGACTCCTCAGAAGAAGGGGCCTGCTGAGGAGAAAACCATCCTTGGTGTTACCTCACAGGAGAGGTAACTACCCCCAAAATAGGAGTACAGAACAGATCGAAGATGTTTCTTGTGGAATAACATAACTTTATTCAGAGAACATGGGCCCATGGGTGTCACAAGGAGTGAGACAAAGAAAGATGTTCAGGAGGGGGCTTTTATAATTGTACTGGTGAATGGCACTTTGCACTCCTGCCACTAGATGGAGAATGGCACGTTGCGTGACGAGCCTTACCTCATGGGCACTCGTCTCAAAATGATAAGTGTGACGAGCAGATTCCCGAGGCCAGGGAAGGGAATCTCTCATCCCACTTAAATCACAGTTCAGGGGATGTGGTCGGGACAAACTCCCCTCAACCCGCAATGGATGTGCAGTTAGATTACTTCGTACCGGTCCCAAGCAGGACCACGAACAGCAATGAGATGGACGTGAAGTACCAGCCTGAGTTATTTCCCCTCTGCTGGAAACTGGAAGAACCGTAACTATGCCGTGAGACTCAAGTTGGTGCCCCTGAGAACCGGCAGCCCTACATGGTGGAGAAGAGAGAAAGAGAGAGAACAAACATGGAGATACTTATCCCAATTTGAATGTTTACTTGGTGCTGTCTGGACAAATCACTCCATACTTTGGTAACAAGCATTCCCAGAAGCTCAATTCTCTGCTTAACATCACATCTCATGCTTTTTTCTGCTCTTTCTCCAAAACCACAGCGTTGCCATTAGCTTTGCCTCCTGAATAATAACCTTTATTTTCTGCAGGACTGAACACAGATTTTTCCCCGCCAAACAGCTCACATAAATGTCTCTCTCTGAGCCCCTGTTCTTTACTTTTGCCTCCATTATCTTTGCACACACACACACACACACACACACACACACACACACACACACACACACACACAAAGTTGGGCCCTGGACTTAATTCACTCCAGTTTCTTTTCAGCTCAGCAATAAAAAGTGAATTAAGGCCTTTAATTACTTTTATGCGCAAAATCACCAAGTTTAATCATTTTAAAGTTTTACCTGATTTACCAGCAACTTTTCAACCTATCGATTATGAAACCCACTTGTCTCATGAAGCTAGTTCTCCCAGCTTCTGTTCCAATGGTATAAATGTGCACACCGTGTCTTGGTCTTCTCTGTTAGGTTTTTTTTTAAGTTTATGGCTTAGGCTTTATCTGAAGTGCCAGCTTTGATATGGAGGATGCCATTAACAGTTATATAACCTTTCCCTTGCAATTATTATTTCAGGCATAATTCAGATGATATGCAAGTTTTGAATATTATATATTCTTGGCAAATGACATCTCTGTATTGAGAAGGCCAAGCTTCTGTTCTTTCTGATTCTCCATTTTGTAATTCCATGAACAGGCTGAAACACCAGGGGGATTTTAAGCATTTATCAAAGGCACACAATTTCAAGTGGATCTCACCCAACCTCCTTTGCAGGGCTGGCTAGCTAGTAGCCAGTCTAGTAGGCTAAAAGCTAGTAGCCCTCACCTTCCCGCCCAAAATGCCATGCTCTGAGGGCCCTCAGAGAGGCAAAATGGCTGCTCTCACGGAAAGAGCCCTATGGTATGGTGGTTCAAGTGCAGTGTAGCAGTCAAGCCTCGGCTCACAACCTGAGTTCAATCTCAAAAGACAAAAGAAAATATTTTTTTCACCCAGCCCATTGTTAGTCTGTGGAATACCCTGCCACCAGATGTGGTGATGGCATCTGGCCTGGATGCCTTCAAAAGGGGATTGGACAGATTCCTGGAGGAAAAGTCCATCACAGGTTACAAACCATGAGGGAGATGTATCATCTCCAAGCTTAAAACCGGGGTACCTCAAAGACCAGATGCAGGGGAGTTGTATCAGGAGACAGATATTTAGTCTTGTGCACTCCCAGACACATTTAGTAGGGCCACTGTGAGATACAGGGAGCTGGACTAGATGGGCCTTTGGCCTGATCCAGCATGGGTCTTCTTATGTTCTTATGTTCTTATGTGTTCAGGTAGGTGGCTCAAGGCGGACACAGCCTTCCATCCTTCCAATGCTAATAAAACGAGAACTCAGCTCACTAGGGATAATTCTGTTGTAAGCAACACAGATTACAGATATGCTGTCGTCATCTCAGAGCATTCAAGTAGTGTTAAATGAATAATTCTCTTAATAGAATCACTCTTCAAATTGTCTGTTGCTTCCTTCTTTAGTGACATTTTGGTTTTGGGGTTTTCTAAAACTAAAAATGCAAATATGGCCCCAAATGACCTAGCAATGTACACACTGGAAGCCACCAGTCTGATAAGGAACAAAACTCTCTATAGGTGTGGAGGTCTGAATCTGGAGCCCCCAACATTCGGAAATACATTTCTCTGTGTTGTAATTGTGCATTTGGGTATTTATTTGCTTACAGGTGTTAACATTTCCTTGAGATTTGCACAACCTTGCCAAGGCAAAGACGTAAAACATCACACTTAAAATTCAGGCTACAGTTTTGGGATTTCTGAAAAGCTCTCTTGGAGATGTAAGGTTAGAGCAGATGACACTTTCTGAGCTCACAGGTGGATGTTCTGGTTGACCAGCCTCAAAAAGGGAAGCCTTCTCTATCAGAAAAGCACTAAGTACTATAATATTGTTACTCTGACTTCAGAGAAAGCATTCCAGGGCCTGGCCTGGAACTGTGGCATTCAAAGCCTCCCCATTCCTCCAACACTTTCTAGAATGGCATGAGAAACACACTAGCCCTGGATTTGAGCTTCATCGAATCGTGGAACAATCAATCTGGAAGAGGCCTCTAAGCCACCTAGTCCAACTGTCTGTCTGCTCAATGCTGGAAGTTAAATCGAAGCAGACCTGACAGATGACTGGCCAATCTTTTTCTTGAATACCTCCAGCATTGGAGAGCTCAACATCTCCCAGAGAAAATGATTCCATTGTCATACTGCTCTAACAGTTAAGAAGGTGTTCCTGAAAATAACCTTCTCTTTAGGCCCCACACCTCAAGAATAACTACTGGGTTGCCTCTCCCTTAAACACAGCACTTTCATCTTATTTTGGAAGCTAAGCAAGGTTGTGCTGATTAATACTTAAATGAGAAACTGCAAGGGAATACCAGGGACCTTATGGGAGAACAAAATATTCAACTTGGTATAAGCAGTCTCATATTTCCTTTACAAGTACTAATCAAACTAGCTATAAAGCTTCGTGTTACTTGTTGGGGTAACAAGCACAGTGTTATATTACTTTTACAAAGTAACGTAATGGGTTGGAGTAATTATTTTTGTTGTTGTTTAGAGCAACAAGTAATTTTTGTTCATAAAAGAGGATTGGTTAGGGGGACATCTACGCTGATTTCTGACCATTTGGAACTATTATTTTTTACTTTTTTAAAAAAATAAGCAAAAAGTAGCGTAAATGACTGATGCAATTACTTTTAAGTTATTAGCAACAAATTAGTTTTTATTTATTTTTTTAAAAAAAATCCTAATGTTCGCATGTTTAACAAATCCACATTAACTAGGAACCAGTCAGGTGGTTGTAAAAGGAAGCTTACCAATGGAAGGAAAGAAGAAATAAAGGCTGATCCAACACCTTTTTCCCTTCCATCAGGGGCCTGGCAGAGAAGGTGACTTTGTCTGTTTCAAACCCTCCCTTATTTCCTTGTTTCACAAAATTGTGCTACTCCAGTTAAACCCTTAGAGCAGAACTTGCAAAACCTCTTCTGTAACAAATTAATGAATGTCAAGCCTAAGGAAAAAGTAGTAAAAGGCACTAAACCACTACAGCTACAACAAACCGACAGCAGCCCAATAAAACGTCTTGGGAGAAACCCACAGAAAATAAGTGACTCTTGTAGGCATTCTACATGGCTGCCATGATGTATTTAATGGCCCAGATGCAGAGCAGCAAGGGAGAAACGGAGATCTTTTAACTGCCATGTTAAAATAAAGCAAAAAAAAAAAAAAAACACCACCACCAACAACAAAAATTGTGTGCAATGTTCCCTGTAACTTACAGCCCTGCCGGGCAGAGCTCTCTTCCTTGCATGCATGACTTTACACTTGCGTAGCTTCTGCTGTAATTGATACAAAACCAATCGCTGTGGGTGTCCACCTTAGAAGGTAACTTGGCTGTGTGGATCACCTTTCTCTTGTTCTGTATCCAAAACTCTCTAAATGGGGGGGGGGAGCCTCAATCTAGGCGTGTGCATGTGTTGTGTTGTGACTGACTCTTTGTGACCCCATGTCCATGGAGTTTTCTTGGCAGGAATCCAGGAGTGGTTTGCCAGTTCCTACTCCCAGGTGCCTACAGCACCTGGTATTCCCCGGTGGTCGCCCATCCAAGTAAAGTGGACCCTCGTATAACAAACGGTTTGTATAACATAAAACCTGTACAACATAAGAAATTCTGGAGACAGGGGAAATTCGCTTAACAGAATCACCTATGAGGACGAACCCGTAGAACATAAAAATGGTCACGATTAGGGATTACTCCATTTTCAATGCATTCCTATGGGAAATTTTTATAAAGGGAAATTTGCTTAACAGAATCTCATTTGAAACTAATTAATTCCTTTATACAAGGTACCACATAGATAGATAGATAGATAGATAGATAGATAGATAGATAGATAGATAGATAGATAGATAGATAGATAGATAGATAGATAGATAGATAGATAGATAGATAGATAGATAAGAATGAAGGATAGATAAATATATAGCTAGAAAAACAACTTTTGGGGAACTGCAGGAAAAGGGACTGGCAGCAAGGCTGACTGTGAGCGCCATCTCCCTTAAACACATCCTCAAAATATTGGCCATAAATTATGAGATTTCAGCAGTGCTACAAATCCTGTGCTTCAGAATGTCCAACAGGAACTATTATGCTCCCAACCTGGTATAAAATAATCACAGTAAAATAGGTAGACTTGTCAAGTGGTTAAAAGATAACATTGAAATACGCCGTGCTCACTTTGCAGCACAGCAAGCAAAAGCAGTAAATAGCATGTGCGGGAAGCAGGAAACTGGGCCAATACCGTTGCCGTTGCCAAAATAGTCTGCCTTTGGACGTTTCCACCAGACTCCATCATGAGAATCAAAGCAGGTCTAAGGCCAAGGAAGACTCCAAAAGTGGGTAGATCCCAGCACAGAATTCATTTGGTCTATGTTTTTCAGCCCATGGGACAAATTCTCTTACAGGAAAAATGCCAGGGACCACATACCAGTGATAGGCAAGTGGTCACAAATACGGTGGCAATCTCTTACTGGCAAGTAACGAAATGTCAGGGGAAGCATTTTGACTTTTGTGGGGTGGGGGGGGGGAAGAGGGCTGAGAAACCATCAAATGGGGAAAGTTGAATTCAGCTTCACGGGCTTGCTTCCTGTTCTTGAAGTAGAGGAATGGGGAGTCTCTGCTGAGTTCCAGCATCCTTTCCACTGGGGAAAAGACTAGCAATATAGTGATCCTATTATAAAGATTTATGGCATTCCACAGTCAACAATGGGTGAAAGCCGGATGTCGAAAATGCCTGAAGAATAAGGAACGGGCTTGATTAAGTGCCAGAAACAAAATCAAAGCAGTAATGACACATTGCTTCCTGGGTTTTTGTTTCAGAGCGATGAAGAAATTGTATTTCCGACGGAAACCTCCCCAAAAGTCATCCCGGCAATATTTTCCAGCAGATCTTTAAGGTTCATTTACAGTGCAAAGGCTCGGCGGCCCTGGAGATCTGACAAGAAGGAACAAAAAGTTTCAGGCGCGTCTTCCCATAAAATTACAAAGTCACCCTTTCCATAATCAATGCCCATAAATCTGTCCTGTGTACTTCACAGCCTTAGTTCAACTATAACAAACCGGTGGCAAGAAAAGCAACAAGGAGCGTGGTGAAGCAAAGGCTCACAAAAATATTCTGATCTAACAAGAGACTTAGGCCGCGGTCTCACTGAAGTTTTCTGCGCAACTTAATTTTATGCGTATTTTTTTTGGGCGGTCACATGGTGTTTGATGTGCAGTTACTGTCCTGTCACCAGGGTAGTATTTTTCTGCTCTGTGCCCGTCTCTACTTGCCTACTGAGCATCTTTCCCCTTTTTTCTGGGTCGATTTTCTAAGTCTTTGTTGCATATAAAAATATAAATATTTCCCCCCCCCCCCGGGGTGATTACTGGTAAGCCGCCTTTCAACCACTGCAGTTTCTCATCTTGCGAAACTGCCCGCTTTCCTTCCACATGTTTCATGTGTTCTTAATGAAGAATTGACAAGCCAGACCCACAGGAAGTGGCAGGAAATGGGGTACGAAGCTAAATACTGCATATTTTCTAGGGTCACACCTCGTTAGAGAAGCAAATAATTGAGCATTTTTAAGGGAAGTTTTTTAAACCAACCCCTAGCCGTGGTTTAAGAAACTTCAGTGAAAGTGAGGTTCTGGGGGCGTGGTCAACCGGGACACCAATTTCCTTCCCTTTGCGGTTAGGACGCGATCTTTTACTGTGCAGTTCGCCGCAGCAAAACTGCACAGAAAATGCTGGTAAGACCGCAGCCTTATCCAGACATTCAGTTTAGGAGGGAGAACCTATGGGTAGAAAAACTCAGAATGATAGCAGCATAGCCCAGTATGCACCAACCACTGTGCACTTTATGTTCTGAAAATCTATGGGCCCATAATATCTGGGGCATTCAGTAGGGTTGTAGTCCAAAAAAGTAACTTTTCCAAGGTGCGGTACTTAAGTATTGGGCCCATGCAGGTTACCTGTTCCATCAAGGGCACTTGAAATGTACAGTAATACCTTGTAAGGTGAATGCCCCTTAAGACAAAAAAAATTGTAAGCAGTGAAGCATGTATCATGGTGGTTCTATGGTTCGAATGCACCCACACAGAGATATGCATTTTTCAAGCCTTGGCTTATTCAATTATGTTGTTGTCCTGTTCAGAGCTGCTTTATTCATATACCAATGTACACACAATTTGTTATATAAATCGTGGGACTTCCCAAGAGATTACAAGTTCATCCTGGCCTCTTGTTCTAGTTTTGGTCTAGATGTTAACGACTGCATATTTTAGAACAGTACCTGAGTATATTTTTGGTCTAGATGTTAATTAACGTGCATATTTTTGAACAGCACCTGATATATATAAGCAGACTGCTTTGCTTTTGCTTTTGCTTTCCCATTTTATGATTACCCACAATGCCTTGTTCTTCCAGGGCATTGTGAGCAATTAAAAATAGCTTACTGATTGACTCTATTGCTTGGTGAGCTTCTGGTCGTGGCGCGGGAGGGGGACTTATATGTGAATGGGTCAAATGTATATAAGCAAGCACTGGTGATAGTTGGCCCAAGTCATACATACTGAGTGTTACCACTAGATTTCCAGGGGAGGAGAAAAGAAAGAAGCAGGCAGAGAGGATGAAAGAAAGTGGATTGTTTGGGGAAGGTCTGGATGTTCTTCCCTATAGAACTGCCGGACTGCAGAAGTCCCACCGAAAGGGGAATGGATATCTATCCATGTCAATGAAAGCTTCCATCTGCCATGAGTGTCAGGCAAAACACAATAGGTCCTGTGCCTTTTTAAAGGGGAACCAGCAGCTTCTAATGTTATGGATTTGGAAATTAAAATAACCATTTCTTTCATTGTGTGCTTACAGATTTCAGGATGGCCAGCAGAGTTTCTAGGACCCCCCCCCAAAAAAATCCATAAATTGGGGTGGATGGGAGAGTACGAGATTCTTACCAAAGAGAAAGACGGAGGAAGACACAACCCCATGTTCCAGTAGTGGCCACGTGTCCCTGAGTCACCAGTTTAAACCAGCTCAGCAAAACTCTCCCAGCACACATTCCTCATCAGTATATTTATTGCAAAGGCATTCTAATTAGATAGCCCTGTAATCTCCTCCTGCTTCGAATCGGATCAGATGGCTGACTGATATTAGCAAAGCCAAATCAGGCTGGGAATTGGGTCATGTCAAGATATCCTCCCTTCCCATGGGATCCTTAATCTGATGCAATTTGCTCTCTACTCCGATATACAGGGCACCCTCTCCCTGCCGCCACACGCTTCTTGAAAAGAGACGGTTTTCATGACAGAATATAAACCTCACAGCATATGCCAAAACCACGATTCTTCTGATCTTTGCTTTCTTCGTCCTCAATCCTATTTACCAGCTGGAAGCAAGCAGAAGAATGGGGAGGAGGGAGGGAGCGAAAGGAAGGAGGAGAAGCAGTGTTGTTGAATATGTGGAACTTTGGCAGAGGTTGTCACAAACTCCTCGTCCAAGCTGGTGTTGAACTGGAGTCAGAGGAGCCCTTTATGTAAGGCAGGTTACACTAAAAAAAAAAAAAAAAAACAGTATTTGCCAGTCTGCTTTTGAAATTATTACGTGAACAGCAGGATACATTCTGTAGTTTTCAACTTTTTTTTTAAATATGAGTGCAAAAAGAAGAGGAAGGTGGAAGGAAGGGGCAGAGAGTTTGGAAATATAGACAGCATGATTAAGCATGCATATGAATATTAGCTAATCATACCGTATATTGGGAAAGGGGGCATCTGATTGACATTCACGAAATACGAATCCTTGGTTGGTTAAAGTAAGATCTTCTGAGTGCTGAACAATGGTGAGCATTTATCTTTCCAGACTTGAGGTATGAGTTCTTTAGTATCCATAGGAATGCAGTTCACGAAGCCTAACAATCACTTGATTGAACAGTACAGTAGGACCCCCGTATCCACTGATTCATTATCCACTGATTCAGTTTTCCACAGCTGGCAGAGGAAAAAAAGTTTAAAAATTCAGCAGCCACAAAGCAAGCTATTGTCACAAACAGCAGCTGTAAAGCAAGCTATTGTCACAAACAGCAGCTGTTAAGCAAGCTATTGTCACAAATAGCATCTGTAAATCAAGCTACTGTCACAAACAGTGGCCATAAAGCAAGCTACTGTCTCAAAACAGCAGTCATGAAGCAAGCTACTGTCATGAAACAGAAATTTGGGGGTGCGTGGGCAGGCGTTCTCACTTATCCACAGTTTTCATTATCCACAGGAAGGCCTGGAACCAATCCCCAGTGGATATGGGGTCCTACTGTATTAATGCTTCCGGTACAAAGCTCCAAGAGAGGACAAATGTAAAATCCCCCAAATCTGGCACTGGGCATGGGTGTGTGGAATTCTGCACATAGGAAACTCGATAAGGTGAGAAATCCTCCACATATTTTGGACTCTGATGTCTTACCATTGGGAATAGTGGGAAGTGAAAGTCAGAACTTAAGGAGGGCCAATGGTCCTTAACTTCATCTAAAGCAGTGGTTTGCAACCTTGGGTAACCCGGGTGTTCTTGGACTGCAATGCCCAGAAACCCCAGCTATCACAAGTAGTGGTGAAGGCTTCTGGGAACTGCAGGCCAAGAACACCAGGGTTACCCACTAATTGAGAGCTACTAATGTAAAGGATAAGGAGAGGTCTGAACCTGCTGCGTAGCTATCTGGGAATACAATAGGACCCCGGTATCCACTGGGGATTGATTTCAGGCCTACCCATGGATAATGAAATTCATGGATAAGAGAGAAATGCTTGGAAATGCTTGGGCTCCAGATTCCTGGAGCAGAAGTCCATCACAGTTGTCATCTCCAGGCTTAAAACTGGGGTACTTCAAGGGCCAGATGCAGGGGAGTGGTATCAGGAGACAGAGATCTAGTCTCGTGCGCTCCCAGAGGCATCTGGTGGGGCCACTGTGAGATACAGGATGCTGGACTAGATGGGCCTTTGGCCTCATCCAGCATGGCTCTTCTTATATTCTTATGTAACCTCCGTTGTTGCTAGTCCTCTTTGGAATGTGTTTCATTTTTATTTATTTACACACAAATATTTCAAAAGGTCTTTTCAAAAAGTAAACAAGTAAAAGGCAACCCTTCTTTATTTTTAAATTAAACCACAATGTGCCAAGATTCAGCCCTGAATAAAAATTTTATTAGGCACTTATAAACCCCTGCTAATAGAGGCTTATAATGGAAATGCTGACACAACCTTATGCACTACTTTAATAAAAAGACTGAGCATCCAGGGAGGTCCAGGGTACGGGATTGACCCATAACTCATGAGAGACAGGGCATTAAGGGAATTATAAATGTCAGTCCCTTATGATTTTTCTGTATCTCATAAAGAGCCCCTGCCATCTATTCTTCTAATATCTGTTTTCCATTTCCCCTTAAATTAATAGAATAGCCGGCCTATAATATTGATTTGGTTATTCTAGCAATGCTCTCTCTCTCTCTCTCTCTCTCTCTCTCTAGCTCATTGTTTCCCTACTGCTGCTGATTTAGTTCCCTCCACACCAAACCCAAATGTTAACACTTCAAGGGCAAGAGCAAGTATGCTGGTCCTACAAGGTGGTTGTGTTACCTCTGGGTGGCATTCTGCTAGAGATTATAAGAAATGACGCAAGGATACCTGAACCACCAGTCTTAAACAGTTTGTGAGCAGAGCTGCAAATCCTAGCTGGTCCTCGAATTTACCTTTCTCATCTTGTGAGGGGACAATGGATTGCATGTTGCTCTGGATAGGAAAAGACAGTGGTAGCAAGTGCAGATTTTTGAGCAAATTGAGCAAAAGGACCCAATCAATACAAACACTTTCCTACCAATGCTGTGCACTTGACACAGCGGTGGAGATCGGTGCTTCCATCCACAGACATTTAAGGCTCAGATGAGATGCTTCCATCTTTATGAACAGTCAACACCCATCAGCTGGTGACTGCTGTATGTGTAAATACTTTGGGATGTTTTTGTTAAAAAAATAATAATAACTCTGCCAAGAGTAAACCCACATGGAGCAAGTGTAGAACCAATGCAACCACTCTTCAACTACCTTCACAGCTTGAAAACCCTATTAGAGGCGCTATAAGTTTGTCCTGAATCGATGGCATGTAACAATGTCATTCCAACATTCCCAAAGTCTTCCCCGGCATGAAAAGGGAGCTCTAGAAAGCATTGGAACCTCGATTGGGTGGGGGATAAAAATATTTCAATTAATTATTTCCAGAATTGGTATGTGGTTGGTACCAGCAGAAGTATGCCAACAGGATTTTGCTCACTCTTATGTCTGAGCTTTGTCAGTCTCACCAGGTACCACCAACTGTGTCTGGCAACCAAACTGCTGGAGTTCAAGTAGCATCTTCCCCATGCTCTGCCTGATGCTTCACGTGCCCCCCCCACACACACACACACAATCCATCAAGCCTGACCATACCTGGCTAGCAAATTAAGTCAAGAGTGCAGTATTCAGTGTTGTTGTTCGAAGCTTGCAGAGGAAAATCTTGCATTGCTGTAGGGTACAAATGTACTTCAATTTTTTAAATAATACGTTTATTAATATTCCATCATCTTAACATTTCACATTTCTATGGTATACATCAGCTCTTTATTTTTTCATTTGTTTTTATTTTGAATTGCTAAATAATTTTGATTTGTAGTATTTGTTTATTTTTTCTTTCTTTCTTTCTTTCTTTCTTTCTTCTTCTTCTTCTTCTTCTTCTTCTTCTTCTTCTTCTTCTTCTTCTTCTTCTTATTATTATTATTATTATTATTATTATTATTATTATTATTATTATTATTATTATTATTATTATTATTATTATTATTATTATATGTCATGTTGGTTTTCATTGATTAGTCTGTTTATTTACTATTTTAAATTGTTTAATGTGTTTTCTTGTATTTTATTTATATTTGTAAACTCCCCAGAGTAGCTTTTCGGTGGATGGTTGCAGTACATAAATCAAGTAAATAAATAAATAAATAAATTTCCATTGCCTATATGAGGAAAATGTGCAACCAACCATCTGTATATTTCTAGTGGTGGTGGGAGGAAACTAGAGGGACATATTTGTCCACAAATGCACCAGCATACTTCATAAAATAGAAACAGTGCATGCCAAAATGCCTATATTCAAAGAAATGTGTGCACAATAAATATATTTTGGAAAGCATGTCTGGAACTCTGTGTTGGTTTTCATCTGGGGAGGAAAAGAACGAGTCATGTATTCCAAAACAAAGCCAAATGAAATAAATGAATGCCAGTGGGATTCTCAACAACAATAATTTTTTAAAAACCAGATAAGAGACCTACAGATTTTTCAGATCCCTTGATGGGAATCGCATCTGCCAGCAGGGGAACGGAGACCCTTTTCACTGAAGAGCTGGACTTGTGCTGTTTACAATTCTGACCTGAAGGAAGAGGTTAGCATTTACAGAAGGGGCATAGGCCAAAGGAGATCTCACAACCCTAACCTACTACATACGGGACAAACTAGGCCTTATTAACAGAGGAAGATAGTTGAAAGGTTGTGCAGAACACCTCATCAAACAATCGCGCCATATCAATCACAGATTCATCCTCTAAGTGTTGATAACAAACATGGCTGCCCCAATATTAGGATTGCATATAGTATTCCAGAATGAGCAAAAGAAACCAAAACACACCATGTGAACAGAAACAACAAAGTCGTTTCTATCCGTTTGGGGCAAGTGGGATGTCATAGGCACATCATGTTACTAACCATGCCCAAGAACCACGATGAGAACTCCATTAAGAAACAATGTGAATCAGATTTCAACTGTCAAACCAAGATGGACCGCAGATACATGTTTTGTACTCGAGAAAACAAAAAACAGAGAAAAGTCCAGAAATTAGCCATCGATAATCCTCACAATGTCTCTAAGGCCGCTATATCATCTGGGGGAAAGATCCAGATATTGTGAACGTCCGGCTTTTCTTCTTTCTTGGTCACGTGACATGACTAAAGATGTGGGATCTCTGTTCCCACATACAAGGATATTCTTTAAGCACAGATCAGGGGGAAGGGGTAAGTTAAAATATATATTTTTTAAAAGCGCTGACAAGTCCCAGGACGAGCTGGTCGATGCCAGGGGGAAAAAAACATAAAAATAAGATAAAATAGTGCTGACAGCCCGAAGGCCAGCTGATCAGCATTGGCAGGAGGGCAAATTAATTTTTTTTAAAAGTGCCAATGAGTCCCAGGATGAACTGGTCGGGGCTAGGGGGGGGGGCAGAAAACTGGATCATATGCGAACTCCCACTGACTTCTGGCTCACATTTTTTACCGGAGACTAAAATTCCCAACTTCTCCAGTAGGTCTTGGAAAACACGCTAAAGGGGGCTTAACTGTTTTTTTTTTTTTAAGCCTGGTGGCCATGGGGACAAGATTTGTGGAAACGCTTTATCTTGAAATTTTATCAGCATTTTAAAGGATGTGTGACAGAGCCCTAATTGTTACCTTGGCCTCTTTTACTTGACCTTAGTTTCAATGCCAGAAAATCACAGCCAATCTACAAAAGGGTCACTATGAAATATTGATTAGCTTATTAAACTAAATGCAGATTCCATTTTATGAGAACAACTATAAACCTCATCAGCAGTACATCACAGATGCACTCTACTTTGTTGTACTTTAAATACTCTCTCTCATCTCTGTGTTTTCTCTCTCTCTCTTTCTCTCCCTCCCTCCCTCCCTCCCTCTCTCTCTCTCTCTCTCTCTCTCTCTCTCTCTCTCTCTCTCTCTCTCTCTGTGTGTGTGTGTGTGTGTGTGTGTGTGTGTGTGTGTGTGTGTGTGTGTGTGTGTGTGTGTGTGTGTGTGTGTGTGTAATGGGATTCTCATGATTATAATTTATTACTCATTCTACCCATCTATTTCCTGCAGTTTTTTTAAATTTCTTTGAATGAACAGTGTTAACATAGCTATGTCCTCAAATGTCAGAGTGAGCAGTCTTAGAATATATGGAATATACAATGCTATGTGTTCTTCGTTAGGCATGAAATTGTGGACACGCACACACGTTACATTTCAGAAGACAACTGTTTGAAAGAAAACTCCATGGACATCGGGTCACGAACAGTCGGTCACGACTGTAACGACACAACACACACAAAGCCAAACAGAGTGCTGTCGTTATTTCTTTCGCTCTAGCCGCTACTGTTGATGCTGCCTCGTATTGCATTAGCTATTCTGCACTGCATCACACTATTGACTCAAGTTAGGCCATAGTCTATTAAGACCCCTACATCCCTTTAACACAGACTATTCCCAACCCATCTGCCACACCTTCTATATTTCTGCATCTGATTTTTCCTGTCTAAACATGGAACATTGCATTCTACCCAAATCCCAGCTGAATCTCGTATTGTTTGTTCAGGCCCAGTGGCACCATCCGTTAAGTTTTCAGACAGAGAGTCATGTTTGCAGATGGGCACGAAATGGAAAAAGGGGTGTTTTGTTTCGTTTTTAGTTTCGTATTTCTTCATTTCATTTCATTTCATTTCATTTTAAACAAATTGTTAAGTAAAAATTCATTTTGTTTTTCGTTTTGTTTCATTTTTCATTTTTTCTTAAAACACTGTCTTTCTCATATGGATTTTTGGCAGAGAGAAAAAGATGCAGGGAAAAAAATAGAAAATAAAAAAGGAAGGGAATATCTTTGCCTCTTCAGCCATTTTAAACCTTTTCCTCCCTTGCACGAGGATAAAATATTCTTTTCAAATATTTTTAAATCGATTGGAGTAATCACAGAATTACATGTTTTAAGCACTAGACATCAACTTTGTAGGGATTATCAGCCATATTTATTAAAAACTTAATTATTCTTATTTGATTTAAAGTTGGTTTTAAATTGTTTTTAATCCTTTTAGTTTACATCGCACAGCAACGCCGCCATTAACAAAATCAGAATGAACCGAAAATTTTCAGTTCAGTTCATTTTGGTTTTCTTTAAAATCAGATTGGTTTTTTGTTTCATTCGGATATGACATGAAAACCATAAAAAGAAAAGAAACAAAAATCATTTTGTGCCCATCTCTAGTCATGCTAGTTATTTTGGGCATGTGTAACAAGATTACCAAAATCTGCCTAGATGCCCTGAGCACATCCTATCTCGCCTGATCTTAGAAGCTAAGCAGGGTCAGCCCTGGTTAGTCCTTGGATGGGAGACCACCAGGGAATACCAGGTGCTGTAGGCGCCTGGAGTAGGAACTGGCAAGCCACTCCAGTATTCCTGTCAAGAAAACTCCATGGACATGGGGTCACGAAGAGTCGGTCATGACTGCAATGACATAACAACAAGGAGATGATCAATCTGATGAGGTTGTCCTGAATTCTGACTCTGTCTTCTGAAATATTTGCTAGCTCTCCTCCCCAATTTTGTGTTATCTGCAAAAATGATAGGCACTCACTTGTCATGCTCATTCAAGTCATTTATACAGACATTGGATAATACGCATCCAGGAGGCATCCTTGCGGCACCCCACTTGTTATTCTCTCCACGATGAGAAGATGTATGCACAATTTTTGGACAGTCCCTCAGACAGCTGCAAATCCACCTAATAGCACCTACCTCACATATTTTTCTGGCCAAGCCAAAAGAATATATTGAGGAACTCTGTCAAAAGCCTTGCTCAGAATAGAGACAAAATAAAGTAAAATAAAATAAAAGCACGTGTATGCTGCTTATATACTGTCTCATAGCACTTCACCCTCTGGGTGGTTTGCAAGTAATTATGCAGGTTACACATTGCCCCCTCCCCTAAGTGAGCTGGATACTCCTTTTACTGACCTCAGAAGGATGGAAAGCTGTTTTTTATTTTTGTTAATGAGACACCCTACTACAGTGATGGCGGACCTTTTAGAGACCAAGTGCCAAAACTGCTATTCAAAACCCACTAATTTTTCACAAAGTGCCAATACAGCAATTTATCCTGAATAGAGGTGGCTGTGAAGGAGCAATGTTGGGTGCCCACAGAAAGGGCTCTGAGTGCCACCTCTGGCACCCGTGCCATAGGTTCGCCAACACTGCCCTATTATTGACCTACACATACACACACATGTCTAATTAAATACTTGCCCAAGCTTCCGGCAGGAGGTTACAGCTCCCCTACCCTAGCTCAGAAATCCAACCTCTATATTAGGTTCAGCTAAGAGGATTGCTTGTCGAACGGATGAATCATTACAACGCATAATTTCAGCGCATTGCCTTCCATCCACAGGGACCTGACGTGAATGGCTCATATGTCTGAATCATTCACCTACAGTTTACTCACATTTTCTTCCCCAACTGTGAGTGATGAGTGTTGGTGACAGCCGAAACATTTACTTAGAAATTATAGTCATTACCTAAGTGCCGGGACCTGAGGAACAAAGTTGGTGTCCTCTGAAGGAATTCCATAATTGCTCCGGCTGTGCGGATTCCCCCTATCCAGACTTCTTTTTTTCCCCTTCCCATTTATAGCCTGTTTATTGTTCTTTACTGAGTGTGTGCCTCCCCTGAATGGAAGCCCCTGTAGGGGATGAATGGCACCATTTTCCCATACACTGGAACAATTCTCATGTTGAAGCAAAAGGGCCTCTTCTGCCATCGTCTCCCCACCCTCCCGCCTTTGCCTCGGCTTCATTGCTATGCCAGTTTTTTTTATTTTGGCTGGTACATTTTGATCCCTTATGCCCAAGCTTTCTCAAATCCACAACACACACACACACACACACACACACACACACACACACACACACACACACACACACACACACACACACCATCCACCAACTTATTCAAGCTGAAGGTTCGGCCAGCCTCCTGCATTTAAATGGCAGCCCCTTCAATCTGCTTCTTCCACTGCCGCGCTTCCTTCTCAAACCACCCAGAGAGGCCTTTGGGACAGATGGTTCTGGCAGTATGAAAATCAAATCAATCAATTAATGATAAATACTGTTCACCCAGCCCACTCCACAGGCACCAACACAGCACCTTTACAACACCCCATGTCGCCATCTCAAACAAAGCACAGACATTCAGTTGACTTCAGTTGCACAACAAGGGCTGGACTTGATCTATAGGGACCCTTCCAGTTCTTCAGTTCTAAGATGATGAGAAGTATCAAAGAATTTCTCATAACTTGCGGGGGGGGGGGGCGGTATTCTATGCCATGCTTTTTTTTTTCCTGCAGCATATGCTTGAATTTATAAGTGGCTCTGGACACGTTTCTGAGTTAGCAGGTGAGAAAGGCTAGACTCATAAACAGGTTTAAACTTGCTTGTGTGTCCAAGTACAGATTGCAGAGAAAGTGGGAAATGCCACAATAGTTCTATGTAGCATGCATGACTTTCTAAAATCATAACTATGATCTATTTTCCCTCCCTCTAACATTTTATAAATGTTAAAAAAAGAAACCTTTTTGTTTTGGGAAGGTGTGTGTGTGTGTGTGTGTGTGTGTGTGTGTGTGTGTGTGTGTGTGTGTGTGTGTGTGTGTGTGTGTGTGTGTAGGGTCCTTTTCTATCCTGGTTCCTTATGGAAAGGAGTTAATTGATTTCTCTTTGCTTGGCCAGGGGACAGGGAAGCCACCTCTGAGTCCCTGAAATTAATGTGGCCTCAGTACTATCAAGCCCAGCGATATTCTTTCAGTTCATTGCACTTATGGGGTACGGTGGGGGACCGAGAGCTGGAGGAGAAGAGACTATTGCCATTCAGGAGTCAATTAGAGAGGTACATTCCACCACCACCCCTTACAGTCAATCAGTAACTGGAAAAACCTGTGGGAAAATAGAGTAATGTTTCAATTCATTTGAGAGATATTTTTATTAGCAATATTGGTGCTTAAAATAGACCCAGCATATTGGCTATCAGTTACACATAATGTTTAAATATGGATTCTTGAAAATTACTTGGACCAAGTGAGGTGTGTGTGTGTGTGTGTGTGTGTGTGTGTGTGTGTGTGTGTGTGTGTGTGTGTGTGTGTGTGTGTGTAAGAGAGAGAAAGAGAAAGGCAAGGAGGGAGAGAGGGAGGGAAGAAGGTACAATATATACAGTAAATGAAAGCAACACAATCCAATAACATTTTCTTAAGTGATTTTATTGCTTTTTGCCTCCAAACTATTTTGCTGCTCCTTGTTGCTGCTTCGTTGCTTTAATCAAGGATTAAGATTAGACTAGGAACACATGAGTAGCCTTCAGCCTTTTGAGATCTGTCTTGTTTTTGTTCTAGAGAGATCCACCAAGGGGAGCTGGCGGGTGTCAAACAAACAAAGACAGAAAAAAGAAAAAGCAGAGGGCTGGAAAAAATGTGAAAAGAGTTATCTTCTTTGTACCCTAATTCATATAGATGTTCCGTGTGAAAACCTATTGCAAGTTATCTCAAGCACTCTTCATTTTAAGAAATATCATCCTTTTCTATCCTGGTTCCTTATGGAAAGGAGTTAATTGATTTCTCTTTGCTCGGCCAGGGGACAGGGAAGCCGCGTCTGAGTCTCTGAGATTAATTTGGCCTCAGTACTATCGAGCCCAGCGATATTGTTTCAGTTCATTGCACTTATGGGGTAGGGTGGGGGACCGAGAGCTGGAGGAGAAGAGACTATTTTCATTCAGGAGTCAATTAGAGAGGTACATTCAGCCACCACCCCTTACAGTCAATCAGCAACTGGGAAAAAAACCTGTGGGAAAATAGACCTCGTTCACAGTTCAATGCCCCTGCAATTTGATCAATAGTGTTTTTAAATGTGTATTTTTCTGACTTTATCTGTGATGTCTCATTCTGCTGTAAGGTAGCCCCATATGAGGAATTATTATTTTAGGGTGGGAAAGGTGAGCTCATTTAATCCCCCAGTGGTTCTCAAGGTTATTTACAGATAAGCTGCTTGAGAGGGAAGGTTCTGCTTTCTGCTTTTCAAAGAAAAGAAATGCGCTGTCTACCAAAATAGAAAGTGAGAGGTGCCCTTACCTCCGAATACTTCCACCATCTTTTGATTTTTGAGAAGCTGGTGTCTTTGGGCAAATCTAACAGTTCGATGCTCTTCTATTTTCTACGGCTTCGTCCAACAACATGGTGGGATTTGGTGAGATATCCTAGGCAAATATGTTCTCCCTAATCAGAGATTTAGTTCAATCAAATCCTGTCTGACTGAGTTTGAGCCTTTCAGCCCATAGTTATCCTTCTGATTCTGCACTTTTCCCACTCTTGTGAATGTTCTCCTCAGAGAGGAAGACTGAGGAGGTAGTGGCATGGAAATAGTGATGGCTACAAGAGGCAGTGAAGCATACGCTGGCAACTGTGTGTGGAAATTTCCTTCACTGGAAACTACACACGATCACCACTACCATCACCATCACCACTACCACCAGAACTGACCAAAACAAAAATGAAGCCTTCAGAAGGGGACATAAGCACCCTATGCAAAGTTAGAGACGTTTTCACTGAACATCCAGAAAAACAGCCTTTCTTCATTTGAGTGGCTGAATAAATGCCAACAACTTCAGTGACAAATTGGGTCCATTATGGGGGGGGAGGATGCACCACCTGAGTGGGCTGACACTTAAAGATTGCTGACATTCCTCTCCTTTCGACACTTATTTTCTCATCTTTTGACTCGTGTAGCTGTTTGGATCATTTATAACCAGAGATGGGAACTCCTAAGGCTGGGATGAACAAAAGGTGCACCTGCGGGGTATTGTTGTTGAACTGAAGCTCCCAGTGCTGCTGCCAGCATGCTGGCAAGGGTTAATGGCAGATGGAGCACCGCAGTGAGGTTTTGAATCGCCTTTTGCTTAAAGTCAAATCACCTTAAAAATCACCAACCACATTTCCAATCGCTTTTTCCACAGAGCCCCCTTGGCCACGCCCCTTTTTGGCCGCTGTGTCGCTTATTCTTGCAGCAGCCACCGGGGGGGGTGTTTTTTAAAACTGATTTCTAGTCCGCTTTTTGAAGCGATTTGGCTGAAACTCTGGACACCATGCACCGTTTTCCCCCCCGGGTTTCCCCCTCTGTATGCCTTATCCTGCCGTTGAAAAAAGTGGATAATTAGCTACATTACTTAGAATGGAAGAACAACGGCATGACGTTACCCTAAAAAAAAAAAATCCAAAAGAGAAGCAGATGATGGGAAAATGAGGGACAAAATCAAAGCAAAAAGTGGTTTAGGAAAGTGCGGACGGGGAAACCGGTTCATGAGAAAACGCCAAGTGTGGAATGCTGAATCGCTTCAGAAGGTGATTCAAAACAAAAAGTGGTTGTTGCAATTTTGCACACTTGGGCTCAAGATCCAAACTCAATATCCAGTTGCAGATGGAGTACATCTGCCCAAATCAATGGGTCTTATCCTTCACAAGTAATTTAAGTTCCATTGATTCCAATGGTCTTGTAGGGATCCATACTGAAAAGAACCCGGTATTTCCAGACTTCTCATTATTGCAGATGCTAGTCACTGGACTCTTTGTCAATGTCCTCTTTAAAACCTGACGCTCAGAACGGAATGCCATTCCCAGGCCTTCTCTTCTGACTGCTCTAATTAATAATAAAATGGCATTATTTCAATATAAAACTTCATTGTACTAAATTAAGTATAATTTGTCAGAAGGACTGTTAATAAAAACGCAGAACATAAATAAGAACTATAATATTTTCTGCATAAAAAGAGGGCCAGCCAAAAGTGCCATTTGAGTAATGTACTAAATTTCCCCTTGCTTTTCAATTCATTTGAGAGAGATTTTTTTTTATTAGCAGTATTGGTGTTTAAAATAGACCCAGCATATTGGCTATCAGTTACACATAATGTTTAAATATAGATTCTTGAAAATTACTTACTATATATGGAAGAGAGAGAAAGAGAAAGGCAAGGAGGGAGAGAGGATGGGAAGAAGGTACAATATATACAGTAAATGAAAGCAGCACAATCCAATAGCATTTTCTTAAGTGATTTTTATTGCTTTTTGACTGCAAACTATTTTGCTCCTCCTTGTTGCTGCTTCGTTGCTTTAATCAAGGATGAAGATTAGACTAGAAGCACATGAGTCGCCTTCAGCCCTTTGAGATCTGTCTTGTTTTTGTTCTAGAGAGATCCACCAAGGGGAGCTGGCGGGTGTCAAACAAACAAAGACAGAAAAAAGAAAAAGCAGAGGGCTGGAAAAATGTGAAAAGAGTCATCTTCTTTGTACCCTAATTCATATAGATGTTCCGTGTGAAAACCTATTGCAAGTTATCCCAAGCGTTTTTCATTTTAGGAAATTATCTATCTATCTATCTATCTATCTATCTATCTATCTATCTATCTATCTATCTATCTATCCTTCCTTCCTTCCTTCCTTCCTTCCTTCCTTCCTTCCTTCCTTCTTTTCTGTATCTATCCTTCTCTCTCTCTATCCCTTCCTTCCTTCCTTCCTTTATCTATCTATCTATCCTTCCTTCTTTTCTGTATCTATCCTTCTCTCTATCACTTCCTTCCTTTCTTCCTTTATCTATCTATCTATCTATCTATCTATCTATCTATCTATCTATCTATCTATCTATCTATCTATCTATCCAGACTCTCTCTCTCTCTCTCTCTCTCTCTCTCTCTCTCTCTCTTTGTGTGTGTGTGTGTGTGTGTGTGTGTGTTTTTCTATGCTGATCAACCACAAGATTAAAACCACAGACAGGGAGTTTCTGAATATGGATTTCTGAAGAGGTTAGCATTAAAAGGGTTAGATAAATTTACATTGGGCCATCAGTTGCCTTATGAAACTTTGACGGCTACCTCATATCCACCCTCATCCAGGGAGGAAGTTCATTGCATGTTGATGTCAGTCTCGGTCACGTGGTCTTCTTGCGGTTCTGTCCCTGTTCCCGTGTACGCACGGGTGTGTTGGATGATACCGGCATGACTGTTACCGCACATCCTCGTTCTGTGATGAGATGTGAAATTCCATGCCTTTGTTCTCCGTTGCGTTTTTTTCAGCCCGACCTTCCGTTTCTCAATGTTTTGATTCTCCGAAGCCTTGCCTTCAATGCGTTACGGAGCTGAGTTTGGGGCATTTGTCTTTTAATCTCTCTGACTGCGTTGCTGACTCCATAGGGAATGTACTGGTGAACGGCACATTGCACTCCTGCCACTAGATGGAGAATGGCACGTTGCGTGATGAGCCTTACCTCACAGGCACTCGTATCGGAACGAGAAGCGAGATGAGGAGATTCCCGAGGCCAAGGAGCGGAATCTCTCATCCTGCTTAGATCGCAGTTCAGGGGGTGTGGTCGGGCGAACTCCCTTCATTCCACAATGGACGTGCGGTTAGATTTCTTCATACTGGTCCCCAGCAGGACCACGAACAGCGATGAGATGGACGTGAAGTATCAGCCATAGTATATCTCTATAAACCAGTACAAGGGGGATGTGGCAGAGAGACTACTGTCATATCCAAGGCCTGCTGGTGGTTTTCCCATCGGCCAACATTTGACCCCTGTGTGAGCAGAATGCTGGACTCGGTGTGCCTTTGATCTGATTCAGCTGACATTTTAACAAGCACATGACAATCTGGACATAACTTCAAGGTGCTTATTTTCACTTAACTGGAAAAGCATCACTTCTAGTGGGTTAGTGTAGTCTTGAATCTTTCACGAGCATTCTGTGAATCAATATTTTGCTCACAACGAGTCCATAATTGGTCCATATAGATTGAAATTAATGGTACATAATTTAACATTAATTGCACTCTTGTTGCATACTGATTTGCAATCAATTAACACTTAACTTCTTAAATTTACCAAGAGCCATTTGGCAATTGCTCCTAAATCCGCCAGATAAAAGCTTCTGCCCAGCATCTGAAAACGTTGTCATCGTAATGAAGCACATGAGCCCTTTCAAGTCCGCATGGATTTTGATGGCCAGAGGCACATTCTTCAAATCTCCAAAACGGTAACAGCCATGATCCATGTGCTCCCAATTCCTGTACGGCAGTTCCATCAGGTCTTTATCATAAGATGATGAAGGACACATGAGTCTAAAAGGAAGAGAGGGAGGGAGGGATAGAATATAAAACACATTTACATCCAGCAGAAAAGTGGTCACTGCTTGTTTATGTTTCCCTCCCCTGTTTGATCTGCTAGGGCAAATGGGTGCAACACATCTCATAACCTGTAAATATGTTTGGCTGCTATTCTTCCCCCTATCCAAAAGAAAGAAAGAGAGAGAGAGAGAGAGAGAGAGAGAGAGAGAGAGAGAGAGAGAGAGAGAGAGCACTGATGTAGCAAAGACCAGGTGCAGCATGATCTTACAACTTGGCCTACAGAAGAGAGGTTACTTGCTGGATAACTCCCAGAATCTCTCTGCTGGCAAAGCCATTGGGTGTGCTGATTAGGGCTCCTAGATGCTGTAATCCAAAAAGGTTACCATTTTAATTCCAGACCCCAAAAGGGCAGAGAAAAGATCATAACTGGACAATCAGGAAATCACATGCTAAAACTGTCCCTAGATGAGACCTGGGAGTTACAGCCCCAAAGAAGAGTGTGTATGTGTGTTCATGTGAGCATGCATGCATCGATATGCATGTGAATGCATGTGTGTGTTCATGCCTGTGTGCAAAACCTGGCCTAAATAAGGCACAGGAGTTGCTATACCAAACTGACAGAATTTGTAACTGAACCTTAAACCAACCATTTCGGTATCTGACTGCAGATCCAGAGGTTGAGTTTGAATTACCACGTTGTCTCCTTAAGAGGAGTTGGAGTTGATGATCTATAACAGTGGTTCTCAACCTGTGGGTCCCCAGATGTTCCTGGACTGCAACTCCCGGAATTCCTGGCCAGCTCAGCTAGTGGTGAAGACCTCTGGGAGTTGCAGTCCAGGAACATCTGGAGACCCACAGGTTGAGAACCATTGATCTATAAAGTCATTTCCAGCTTTGCATTTCTAAGATGATGATGATGATGATGATGATGATGATGATGATGATGATGATGATGATGATGATGATGATGATGATGATGTTTCCAAAATATCAAACAAAGTGAATCAAAATGATTAAAATATTGACTACTATTATATCACAGATACAAGTCTTAACCAAAAATCTAAGCATCTGCTAAAAGTCAGTGCAGTATGCATGGTGTACCCAGTATTGGCGTTTCTTATAACTCATTGTTGTTGTTGTTAAATTAGAAGAAGAATCCTGATGTTGATACTTTTATTAGTATCTACTTGAAGGAGAAAGCTACCTTCCCATACAAGTAAACTGGTTTGCTACAAAGGTAACACTCATTGCATACAATCTATTATTCCTATGGAATTCAGGAGAGGCGTGGGTTTTCTGTATTTTTTCCTGCCCTAGTACATGTGCACCAGGTTATTATTATTTTTTAACTTCTGGGTCTGTTCTCTTTCATGAACCCAGTAGGATCCCAGAGATACAGTTTGTCCACTTCTCAACATAAAATGTTTTTGTGGTTTCTGAGCGGAACTTATTCATTATTCAATAGCTGCAGTAGGCGACGACCAGAGGCTGCACTGAGGTTGCAAAATGTAATCCTAATAACTCATTAAAAGATGTCTCAGAGTAAGTTAACATATTTGCAAGAGTCAAGCAACTATCCTTCACCTCAGATAAGATGCTGTTGTAGTGAGAAAAAAATAGTAAATTCCAAGTTTGTTTGGGAACAATCTCTCTGTGTGCTCTCTCATGGGGTTGCAATCAGGCAGCCATCAGCAAGAAAATTCTATAGGTAGAGAACTGAATTTGTACATTTTCAGTACAAGTGCTTATCGTGACAATTCCTATAGCAATGCTCACAAGGAGCATCCAAAAATATAGGTAGCCAAGTCAAATCCATATCTATAAACTAGTTCTAGAAATTTTCTTCTATACCAGGAATAGGTCTACTGAATTTTGTGGCTACTGAATTTTTTAATTTTTTCCTCTGCCAACCTTGGATAACTGAATTAGTAAATAATGAATCAGTGGATACGGGGATCCAACTGTATTCTTAAGCCTGAGTGTTCTCTTTTAGAACAAATTCCCACTGCCGTGTGTGCTCCGTTATTACTTTTTAAAGAAGGAGGTAATGCAACCAGAAGGGACTTCAATATGCTTCCCATTACAGTTATATCATTTCCCTATGATGTCGTTTGTTTTAACTCAGCACACATATTACAGATGAAACTTTTCACACCTAGGAAAGATTTCCTTTGTATTGTTTTGAGCGCTTATTAATTAGATTTTTTCTGAGAGCCTAAATGAGTCTTCTTTTGGAACAGCTAAAGTCTTGCCCACGGCTTTCTCCTTGATTATATAAGAAACCTGCATTGTGTGATTAAACTACATCCGCGATGCTGGTTATATCATAGCAAACTTTTCCCTGCTTAGGTTGGGACAGAAACGGTAACCTAAGTGAGCATTCCTTCTTATTATTCCTGTACTGTGCTCAGTGATGTGTACGTTCTGCTCTCCTGCGATCATCTGTTTAGTGCTTCTGGGTAATTACCCCAATTTAACATCCATTTCAATCAAAACATTACATTTATTTTAATAAAACCAAGGAGTTTATTTTCTTTCCGTTTCTACAGTGAGCTATTTGGAGAAGCAAATGAATTTTCTGTTTCCCGCTAAATACACGGCTGCCCCAAATTTCAAATAGACACACGCTTTCTCATTAGAGGGGCTTTTACAGACACTATTTGGGACCATAGTAGCATGCCTCTGCTTCTTACAAATGTCCATTCTCCTTTTCTGTTTGATGTATTCCCACGTTTATTCAAAAGCATTTATCATCTGGCTTTGTTCCTGGGAGTTCGAGGCAGCTAACAACATAAATAATTGATTTAACCATTAAAAAAACTCCTTAGAATTTAAACCAACCCAGAGCCACCAAGCATTAAAACAAATTACGGAGCTACTACAACTTTCGAAACGTTAGCAGCAACAAAACAGGTTAACAAGGCACATTAAAAGAGGACACCTTAAATATTTTCCATTAAAAAACATTCTAGAAATTGTTAGCAAAGAAGTGAAATGGAAAATCTTCAGAAGCAGCCACCAAAATGACCCTGTCTTTATTTCCCACTACTTTATATGAAGAAGGACATTTTTGGGACATGAAAGAGAGATTTTGAAAATAGCTTTCGCATTTAGGAAGGAAGGTAACCCTTCAGGAATCCCAATCTTAAAAGCATCATTCCATGACATCGCAAGGGCTTTGAATTGTACTCAGAAACATATTCAAAGCCAACTCTATGATTTCCACCAACATGCTCCTATATGCATCCCCTTTTGAATAATCAAATGATTGTATTATAGAATGACTGGAGGATCCAAATACCCTTGAAAAACAGCTCTACATAGATTGTGTCCCAGTAATTCAGGTGCACATAATATGCCTCCTACTTTATACTATGCTTTTGATATGCTGCCGTGGTTTTAAACTATTGTTTGCCTGTTATAAATGGCAAGATTTATTTAGAATAGTGATGGGCTGAGTATGGTCTGTGTTTATCAAAGCCAGGTCAATGCCCCCCCGATAGATAGATAGATAGATAGATAGATAGATAGATAGATAGATAGATAGATAGATAGATAGATAGATAGATAGATAGATAGATAAGGCAAAAAAATTGTTTTAAGATCCCTGAGCACTTTAACCTAGAAAAATCAAATAACACAAATTCTTCAAAATGATGGTTGCTACTGCTTCATTTATGGAGTGCCTGAAGATTCAGAGTGGGCCTCTTTTCCTCTTTTAACTATTGGGAAGTCTTTGTTGTGTGTGTGTGCGTGTTCTGCCTCTCAAAGGGAAAGGGCACTCACTTCAGGTGGAGATTGTTCATGCAAACGTCAGAGGATTTGATGAGGGGGAAATGGTGTTCCTGGTATTGTTCTTGATTGTAGATGAGGAATGTTGCAGAGCTTGCAAATTTATTGAGGTGTTTGTCGGTGACAAGAAACTCTGGGTGATACAGTCCAGAAACATCCAGGCACTGCAATCAAGAGGGCCTATGTATCTATATCTATATCTATATCTATATCTATATCTATATCCATATCCATATCCATATCCATATCCATATCTATCTATCTCTCTGTCTATCTATCTATCCTTTTATCTATCCTTCTCTCTCTATCCCTTCCTTCCTTCCTTCCTTCCTTCCTTCCTTCCTTCCTTCCTTCCTTCCTTCCTTCCTTCCTCTATCTATCTATCTATCTATCTATCTATCTATCTATCTATCTATCTATCTATCTATCTATCTATCTACAGTGGTACCTTGTATAAAGGAAGTAATTAGTTCCAAATCAAATTATGTTAAGCAAATTTTCCTTTATACAAATTTCCCATAGGAATGCACTGGAAACAGAGTACTGTAATCCCTAATCGCAACCATTTTTATGTTGTATGTATTTGCCCCATAGACAATTCTGTTAAGCAAATTTCTCCTATCTCCGGAATTTTTTATTTTGTACAGATCTTATGTTGTACAAACCGTTTGTTATATGGGGTCCACTCTATCATCTATCTATCTATCTATCTATCTATCTATCTATCTATCTATCTATCTATCTATCTATCTATCTATCTATCTATCTACATGTATACATCCCTCTTGTTGAGTCATGCCTGGAAAAGAAGAGCTGGATCTTGACATACCAGGTGGGCATAGATTCTTCCCCTCATTAATTAAGTGCCACTTTCCTGCCCTGCGAGGACCCACTAGGCTTTATCATCTCAATCTTCCATACTCTGTCCCTGAAGTACCCTTCTCTTCCTCTGGCATTTCAAACGCTGAGCCTCAGAAGACTTGGGGATCCCTAAACAAACAATTGCTCATCAGCAGCACAGTCGGCACGCCCATCTGGACCCGGTTTCTTTACACACGCTGCTTTGCTTACATTTGTCTACTCATTCATTAATTCTTCTTCACCCTACTTTGGGCCTGATAGATGGAGCACAAGGTTTCACCAGGGGTGCTCTTTACACAGAGCACGCCATTCTGCCTGGAGTTCTATGCCTGTCTTGTTTGCTGGGTTTATTATAATCTCTGAAAGCTTCTTGATGGACCCCTTGGAGAAAGCTATAAAGTAAATTACTTCATGCCAGTGTGACACTCACTTATCACAGTGTGGTGGATCACCTCCTGCACAGCTAAATGGGTATCTCCACATACTGATTTCTGACTCTCCTGTGGGATTCCAGATAAACATAGGAAAACCCTGGGAGGAAGGCCATTTATGTCACTGGGAAGGTGCTTCAGACATGTTAGCTCCCCATAACTACCCTGTCCTTTCACCCTTTCGCTTCCCATTACATGCATATATCCCTGTATAAACACATTACAGACTATAGAATTCCTGCCAAATTCTACAGAGGGAAGCACACACACGTGCATTCTTAGTCCAAACAGATGACTCAACCAAGTTGAGTTCTTTCCGTTTTTTATTTTTCCATCTGAAGTTCGTTTTGCCCTGTTTTTTCCTCAGCCTGTGTGTCCCCCTCCCACCCTAAGCAAGATTGCATAGGAATCCTCAGACATATTTCCCCTACTATGTGTATTTGTATATGCTGTTTGTCTACCCGGTGTGTAGGTCAGGTTGGGCCTGGGGGAGGGGCAATGTTTAAAATGTCTTTAAGCAACAGAGCCAACTTGGCTCCGTTGCTTAAAGACATTTTAAACATCGCTTGCTGCTTCCCCATGCCCCGAGGGGTCAGGGAGAAGCAGCGCACAATGCCTCCAAGGAGGCAAGCCTCTGGCTCCAACTGATTGGCGCTGGGGTGGGGGAGAAAAACCTTTTGTTTCCCCATGCCAGCACCAATCAGCTGGAGCCCTGAGCTTGGAGAAGAGGGGAAGGTTTAAAAAGCCCTGGCTTTTAAAACTCCCCCCCCAAGCCCTTTCGGGGTACCACTGTACTGTGGTACCATGATATAGTGGGACCGCAGTATATGAACCGCGAAAGGGCGGGGGAACCACTGCATTTTTATGGGTGGGGGGAGGAATAAAATTTTAAAATGTAAAGAAAATTTGCTAGGAAAGGTAGGGATGTAACAGGAAAGTTTTTGGAAGAACATTCCTGATTTACATAAACTCATCCTCTCTCATCTCTCATCTCTCATCTCTCTCTCTCTCTGTCAGTCTCAGAAATGATTGTTAAATATGATGTAAACACTAGGGAAAATACCCATTGTGCATATTCTGGAGGTAGTCTGAATAGAACTGAGCACTGTTCCTGCTCATTCAAGCATGAAGAAAACTCAAATTAAGAAGAATCCCAAATTCCACCCTCTGGTGGTGTTTATTTCTTTGTGCTTCAAGATGACAGGAGACGTATGGCTTTTTTTCTTCCTCCCTCTTCCTATTTATCTCTTCATTTGTCAGTTCCACTCAGGTTTGATGCCTCTTTGCAAAGAGGGGGAGAACAATGCTGCCCCCCCCCAGGTGGGATTGTTGTTACTGTTCACATGCACTGGGAGGTTCTTGGGAGGTCATTGCCCTGGAAGGTGGCCTGAACATGTGTGATATGTAAGTGACCATGCATTTTTGATCACCTAATTCAAGCCAAGGGAGGATTCGAACAACTCTGGACATTTCTCTTTGTGCTTTGCAAGTGACTGTGGGCCTTTTCACATGACCCCTAAGATCCGCTGGCCACTTAAATTCGGACCAGAGATCTTAGGGGTTTGTCGCTGTTCCTGCGTTCCCACCCCCTCCGCACTCCTGGCTGCTGGCTGCGTGAGGGGAGGGAGAAAAAAAGGAAGAAAAGAATGCCGCTCACCTACGTTCTGCCATCTCGCTTTGCTCCCAGCACTGCATTCAGATCTCTTAAAGGGGCGGGGGGCAAAAAAAAGAACAAACAGAAGCAAGGAGAGCCCGGCAGTCACTACTGTTATATCCGCACCAGGAATTTTCACCCTCCAAGAGCAAGTACCTGAAAAGTGCGCTGGGACGCGCTTAGGTGGCCGTGGTTGCACTTAATTATCTGTAAACTCCGGAGCTGGTGGGGAAACAATTTTAAGCTCCGGAGCTGGGAGCCATTTGCCGCGGAGTTTAGGGGTCGTGTGAAAAGGCCCTGTGTGGAAACTATCCCGGGTTTTTGTGCTGGAATGTTGTTCTCCTTAAAGAAGTGTAGGAAGGAAAAGAATAACAGATTGGCTGAAGGACCTAGGAGACAGTTGCATGAACCACAACATTATGGCTTACAGCGGTCACATCCAATGTCACAATGCCCTTAATCTTCTTTGTTCAGATCCGTGGTGATTCTATTGTGGAAGGATCACCCAAGAGGGCTCCTATGATTCTTAGCCTTCACATTCTTCATGGACACAATTGCAAAAATAGGTTACAGGCGATACCTTCATAGGCCACTATTAAAATTTTAAAAAGAAACATTGCAAGCTTTCGAGTGCAGTCAATTACCCATTGGCTCATTTTCGGTCAAGAACAAGCCAACGCCACATGGTGCAGCTGCCTGCCACGGATGTTCTCACTCATGCTTTCTCTTCCTTGCCCCCTACGCCTGCATTTTTTATAAAATGTGGTGGTGCTAAACGTTTGCCCTTTCCCAACCCCCAAAAGATAACAAACCAAATGTCCAGTGCAACTTCATGTGCTAGTTTGTGTGGGACATAAACAGTAAGTGCTGTTTCAAGTATGCAAGATGTCTTCAAGACGGATGAAACAGAAATCTCATACCACCTCATGGCCGGAGGAATGTTTCTGTGTACACATGCTTTTTTGTTTACCACACAAAGATGAATTAAGGCAGGGTTAATTTTTCTAGTTTTTCTCTCTCTCCTTCTCTGACACACACACACACACACACACACACACACACACACACACACAAAATCCCACGCTCACCAATCACTGCACTGGAAATTTCCAAGTGAAAACATAATGCTGATCTCCCTTTGGTATTGCTATAACTTCAATGTTGCAAGAGACTATGGAAAAGAATTGAAAGGTTAGGTTTCCTCTTGCAAAGCTAAAATGAGTGGGTTAATCTGAATGGAGTTGCTCAAGTCTCATCCCTATACTCCACTGCAGCTTGCACTGAGGCCAGAAAATACACTAAACAAACAGAGGTACCTAGGCAAACAAATTTAATTTTTCTGCTTGTGGAAGGTCTTGGAAGAACCCCTTAGATCCCCAAACTGAAAACTGCTGGTCTTGGAAGGAGCCAATTGAGTCTTTTTTTTGTCCTCAGTAGAGATGGGCACGACTAAAAAAAATGGTATTTCGTTTGTCGTTTGGTCGTTTAGGGGTCCGTTTCGGTTCGTTTTCGTTTTCGTGACTTTTTTGCAAAAAAATTCATTTTCGTTTCGTTAGGTAACGCAACGAAAAAAACGAAAACGGAAACAAAAAATTGCTGTTTCGTTAGCATTCTTTTTAGTTCAATGCATCTGCTGCAATGAAAATGAAAAACACGGCAAATTTGGTCATTTCATTTTCGTTTTTGTTTTGTTTTTAAAAAATTCCGTTTCATTTTCGTTGTGTAACAAAAAAAATGAAAACAAAAACGAAAAATTGCTCGTTTCGTGCCCATCTCTAGTCCTGAGGAGTTCTGAGGATACCCATGGGGGCTCAACATTGACCCAGTGGAATACTTGCAGACTGTCTGCTCCCCAAGACAAATCTAAAATATATGCTATACTCATTGAGACATTGTTTCCCTTGTTGGTACCCTCGGTGGGAAAATCAACACTTTTCTTGCATTGAGTCTGCACAGAAAATTTTCTTTGAACTGGAAAGTTATCAGTTCAGTCTGTTTGCACAAGAGAATACATCCACGACTTGCAACACGAATGTGCTATCCATGTAAGAATAAACTAATTTAGTCCCACTAATGAATGAGAGGGGAGAAGAACGCCATGCCAAAAAAACTGCAACTTTTTTAAAATATATGTATATTATTTTAAGAGCATTGTGGCTTTTTATAAGGGCCTTTTTACATGACCCCTAAGATCCGCTGGTCCCTTAAATTCGGACTAGAGATCTTGAGGGTTCGTTGCTGTTCCTCCCTCCCCACCCGCTGGGCACTTCTTTGTTCTGTCTGCGTGAGGGGGGGAGGAAAAAAAGCCTTAGACAGAGACAAAAGAATAAAAAGCTTACCTCCGGTTGCTCCGACCTCCGTTTACTTCCTGGTTCCTCTTTAAGGGGCGGAGGCAAAAGAAAAACAACAGAAAGAAGCGAGGAGAGCTCAGGCAGTCTCCGCATCAAATATTTTCACTATAAAAAAACCGGTACAAGAAAAGTGCAGTTTGGTCGCACTAAGTGGGCGGGGTCGCACTTAATTGTCTGCAAACTCCAGAGCTGGTGGGTAAACATTTTTATCGTCCGGAGCTTGCAGTAACTCAGTGGGATCCTCAAACCATCTTAGCTTTGAGAAGCAACTTCCTTGGAGATTCAGAGTTCAGTGCTCATTCAATATTTCCAGCCAGTCTTCTCTGAGATGCAAACATTCAGTTCGAGTCTTTGCCTTGAAGTTTTAATGATGTTGTTTTAGGGACGTGCATGGTCTATGGACAAATGTACAAAAATAGACCAGCTCAGGAGCGGGGCTAGAAATGCAAAAAGCCCTCCGGTAGAAGAGGTGTATGCCTCCACATCCTTTGGATGTTCTATTTGGCATCTGTAGAGTTAATAAGTTTTAAAAGAAGCTCAGGCTATTTGAAGGAAGGGGAAATCTGAAGTTTCGACAGGGACACTGAGCTGCTAGTGCCAAAGGAAACGCTGAAGCACCCAATGAAGTCCTGGATCTGGCTCTCCAAGGATTCACATTCCTACCCTGTTTCCCTGAAAATAAGACAGTGCCTTATATTAATTTTTGCTCCCAAAGATACGCTAGGTCTTATTTTCAGGGGATGTCTTATTTTTCTATGATCACTTTAAGTGATCCCCCGTCCTCCACCCATGTGCCAGTGGACACCTTCACCAGACATCCCCACCCCACCCCTTTATCAGACATTTCCACCCTACCCCAGTCACCCCTGTGTGTCCACACAATGTGCTCGACTCCTGCCCCGCGCGACTCAGTGTCTAATTGTGAGTCAGCTAGACTCCGTCAGGGCAGAGCGAGCAGAAGGCGGCAGCTTGTCCTGGGGAAGCACAGGCTCTCTGATTAAAAGAGACCTCGCACTTCCTGTCTGTTCCGGCTGTGCTGTAGCCACCTGTGAGCTGCACAGTGGCGCTTGCTGCTACGGTCCAGAGTCCAGAGTTACAGTAGCTTCGGGGGGCCTTATTATCAGGGAGGTCTTATTTTCGGGGAATGCCTTATAATTCAGTGAGAGGCAAAACTGTAAGTAGGTTTTATTTTGGGGGGATGTCTTATTTTCTGGAAAAGAGGGTAGTTAACATGCTTTACACATGCCCCATATTGTTTATTGAAAGCCATTGTGTGTGCGAGAGACATTTAAAGGTGAGGACTGTGTTGAATAGTAGAGAACAAGATGCTGAGTCTGTCTGGCCAAAGAAATTTCCAGTGCAGCCTGCTTGACAGAATGCCACCATAATCAGCTGGAAATGACCTTACACCATGGGATCTGGGTGAGGAATAGCCAGGTGGCACCTTGGAAGAGAGCTTGGAAGAGGAGCCTCGTGGTTCAACCCCACACTGGGCTCACGACCTGGGGTTCAATTCCAGGCAGCTGGCTCAAGGTTCACCCATCCTTCCATCCTTCTGTGGTTTGCAAAATGAGTAACCAGCTTGTGGGGAGTGGTGGTGGTGGCAATGTGTAGACTGCATGTGCGTGTGCGTGTGTGTTGTGTCATTACAGTCGTGACCAACTCTCCATGACTCCTTGTCCATGGAGTTTTCTTGGCAGGAATACTGGAATGGTTTGCCAGTTCCTACTCCAAGCGCCTACACCACCTGGTATTCCCTGGTGTTCGCCCATCCAAGTACTAACCAGGGCCGACCCTGCTTAGCTTCTGAAATCAGGCAAGATCGGATTTGCTTAGAGCATCTAGGCCGCATAATTACTTCAAAATTGCCCAGAAAGTCCTAGTGCTATGGGGCGATATATTAGCAGTACACTTTGCTTTTGCTTTGTTTTAAACACCAGCCATTGTGATCTGGAGAGAGCTGGACAGAGCAGGGGAAACTTGATGGATATGTGTGCCTTTGATGTGGAGAAATTGCTTTGCTCCTTCTCTTGAAAGAACAGGATGTGTGCAGTTCATCCTCAGAAGCCAAACATCCTGCAGATCGTGACAGTTCTTCAAACAACATGTGGTTTGCCTCTGGAAATCATTGCCGCAAGACAGCAAGGAGAGACAATGTGGATTAATTTGAAGGAGAAGATTGTTACTTGTCAGGATTTCCAGGTATTGCCTCTAGAATCAAAAGTGGCATGCCAAGATGGGGAGGGGGACTGCATTCACAACATGCCACTGTGTGGACCACATGCTGAACTAAATAGGTGTCTAGTCTGGTGTGGTCCAGCATTGGTATTCTTCTGTTCCTATGTTCTTAAGGCTATCTGAACGGGTTAAACAACACTGTAGAAATGATTCAAGACTTGAGCAGAAGTGGGCTGAACATAGGAAAACATGAGTGTGGTGGGAATAAGCTCTCCCAGTGCTCTAGCATCCAGTTAGACTCCATACAGGCTGAGGGTGCAACTAGAAATATATGTTGTGGATGGAGCTTTGTTCTTCTACACTGGAGTTATTTAAAGGTGATCTCCATAGCCATCTGTCAGGCATGCTGTAATGTTGGTCAGCCTTTTTATATAAAACTCCATGCCCTCCTTTCTGATAAGCATAAAGATTTCATGTCCACCGTCCAACCTGCCTTCCGCAATAATTGTATTTGAAATCTGAAATAGCTCAGCTAAAAACCAATCCAACTGTTTATTGATTTAGAAAGTAGGAGCATCACAGGGTGATGCAGAGGGCTTCAGGCTATGAAAGCAATAGTCATTTTTCTATTTTCCAATTTTTTTAAAAAAAATGATCGCATTGAATATCTATTTCCGAACTACTCACCTCCCGCAAAACACTGACGTGAAGCCTGTCCCGCTGGTTGAGCATCACCGTTGTCGCTTCATCAGCACTGCAAACCTGGCATGAAGCAAGGGATTATACTTGATGACCCACTAACCCCCCTGAATGCAATGGTGGTTGCTGGCTTGAGAAGCCAAGCCAGGTCTGACATAGGTGGTGCTTGGATAGGAGCCCACCAGAAAAGTTTCTCCAAGAACAGCTAGCAAATGGTCCTTTCCGAAATCCCTGGAAGCTATTGCTGCAGAGTTGAGGGTACTCTACGTGAGTTGCAAATATTGGCTGTTTTCAAATCAACCAGATTTCCAGCGAGAGTTACAGAAAAAGAGTGTATAGTTTTCTTTTTCTACCCTACTCTGGTAAGTCAACAAATCAATAAATAGAAAGTGCATTGGCAGAAGTCTCAGGTCGTAGAGAAAATTAACCCGGCAATATTCATAGCAGTTTCCGCAAAATCTGAACAAATAAATGCAAGATGAGTCAGGAGCAGCTGCCCGATGGCAGAGCCAATAATATCTCCCCTCACTAAACGTTCACACAACCCATTTAAGGGGCAGCCAAATAGACCATTAGACACTTGATAGACCATTATGAGCCATTGGGCAAATATGTATTTGGGTACATGTTGCCTTGTGGCTCTCTGCTGTTGAAATGCCTTGGAAAGAACAGCCTCTGGTCATGTGTGTTAGCCCAGTTTATATGTTTGCAGTATGCTGCTTGAAAGTTTGGTGTCTCAGCAGCTGAGTGGTTCTACCCACCTCCTCTACGACAGGCATGCCCAAAGTCAGGCCCGGGGGCCAAATGCGGCCCATTTTCAAATTCTGAGTGGCCCGCGGTTTCTTCTCCCCACCAGCTCAGCCTGTCATGCATGCCCATCAGCTGGCCTCTCCTCATATCGGATGGAGGCATTAGCTTGCAGTTTTATGGTTTACCTGCCATCCCTGCCTCTGTCCATCCCCCCAGCCACCAGCCCAGCCTACCCACCCCCAGTTCCGTTGCTGCAGCATCCTCCACGCTTCCTTGCATGTTATAGAGACTTGTCCGAAGTCCGACCCAGGGGCCAAATGCAGCTGAATGGTTGACCCCCACACATTTTCACTTCACCAAATCTGGCCCTCCTTGCAAAAAGTTTGGACACCCTGCTCTACGACTTCAGCACGGTTGTACTTTTTAAAAAAATCAAGTGGACCATACTCCCTTTCTGGAGCTGGCTCTCCTAGTTCATCTCTGTGGTTTTAAAATGACATCCCTGACAACCCTGGCATCTCTTCAGGGAGAAGACTTAGCCCTACTACACTTAGGTTTTGAATCGCCTTTTGCTTAAATTAAATTGCCTTAAAAATCACCTACCACATTTCCAATCACTTTTCCTGAGGAGCCCCCTTGGCCACGCCCCTTTCTGGCCGCTGTGTTGGTTTTTCTTGCGACGGCCACCAGGGGTGGTGTTTTTTAAAACTGATTTCTAGACCGCTTTTTGAAGCAATTTGGCTGAAACTGCAGACAGCATGCATTGTTTTTTTTTTCCAGGTTTCCCCCTCTGTATGCCTTATCTTGCCATCGGAAAAGTGGGAAATTAGCTAAATTATTTAGAATGGAAGAACAATGGCGTGATGTTACCCTAAAAAAAATTCCGAAATAGAAGCAGATGATGGGGAAATTATGGACAAAATCAGAACAAAAAGTGGTTTAGCAAAAGACGGGTTCATGAGAAAATGCCAAGTGCAGAATGCAATTGAACTGCCTCTTTGATGGAAGTAAATAAAAAGTCTGGACGATCCCAAAGTGTTGAGGATGTGACATTGAGATCATGCAGGCTGACACTGAGTCACAAGATTCGCTGTATAGAGCTAGGTCCCTATACAAATTAAATATAAACCCCAAAATATTCCTTAGGCTGGGGAAAACATCCAGGGCCAGCCAGATATTTTAGTCATGGAGCTCCCACCCACCTTGTCCATCAAGGCCAACGGTGAGGATGTGTTCCTGGCTAGATTCATCCTCTTCCTCACGATCTCAGGTCCCAAATCTAAGAATTTGCAGGTAGCCCTGATGATGTCACAGACACAGTGTAGGCAAGAAAAGTGGGAAGGTGAAATCTTCTTTTGGGCAGCTGGTTGTGGGAATGTACACAAGGGGCAGGGGGAGTGTCTGGTCTTGAGAAAGGAGTCCAGGATGTGAGTAAAGCCCGGCTGACAAGCAGTAGGGCAAACAAGAATGGGAGGAAATGTCATTTTTAAAATATGGGCTGGCGGCAGCTAAAAAACAGTTCTCAAGGGAGCTCAGGCTTCAAAGCCGTGTCACAATGAAAAATACCTCCATGCTTTTCCCCATTCAGTGTTGCTCAGCTGAAGAATTCTCTCCATCCCTGGAGAACTAGGAAAGGATAGCATTTCCCAGGCTGAATAAAGTCTGCAAAGCCTCCACTGCCCAGCCATTCCCCAGAAATATTTGTCACAATATCTGCACAGTCCTGGGGAACCCCCAGAAGAAGGGAATGGTAAACCTGAATATTGGTTATATGGAGAATAGAGATGGGCACGAAACGAACAATTTTTTGTTTCCGTTTTCATTTTTTCATTTTGTTACGCAACGAAACGACAAACAAATTTTGTCTCTAAAATGAAACGAAACGAACAGAAACACCAGAAATTTTGTCGTCCGTTTCGTTTTCATTATGGCAATACATTGAACTGCTTTAAATGCTAAAAAAATCACAAAAATTGAAATAAATGGTAAAAAATGGCAACAAAACGAACAAAAATGAAAATGATTTTTTTGCAAAAATTTGCGAAAAACAGAAACGAACCGAAACGGATCCCTAAATGACAAACGACAAACGAAATGCCATTTTTTGATTCGTGCCCATTTCTAATGGAGAAACTTGAAAAGGGTCACCTGAAGACAGGACGGACTTGCTATCACTACTACTACTACTACTACTACTACTACTACTACTACTACTACTACTACTACTACTAGATGGAAATGGAAATATCTTGCTGCGAGTGAAAGCAACACCCACCCACAAGTCCTTTTATAATTTCTTTCTTTAAAATTAATCTCATTGCTCTCTAACTGATTGCCGTCCAATTTTATCCAATAACTACTACTACTACTACTACTACTACTACTACTACTACTACTACTACTACTACTACTACTACTACTACTACTACTACTACTACTACTATATTCTGATCTCAAGCCATGGAGCATTTTGTAAATCAAAACCAATACCTTGAACCTTATTCAGGCGGCCTTCAGTCTAAAACAGTCTATAAGGCTGATACTTCACGTCCATCTCATCACTGTTCGCAGTCCCGCTGGGGACTGGTACGAAGAAATCTAACCACACATCCATTGCGGGATGAAGGGAGTTCGTCCCGACCACACCCCCTGAACTGCGATCTAAGCGGGATGAGAGATTCCCCTCTCTGGCCTCAGGAATCTCCTCATCTCACTTCTCGTACCGATACGAGAGCCCGTGAGGTCAATCTCCTCCCACAACATGCCATTCTCCATCTAGTGGAAGGAGTGTGAACTGCCATTCATCAGTACATTCCCTATGGAGTCAGCAATGCAGTGCAGATAGATTAAAAGACAAATGCCTCAAACTCAGCTCCGTAACGCATTGAAGGCCAGGCTTTGGAGAATCGAAACATTGAAAAACGGAAGGTCGGGCCAAAAAAAATGGAGAACAAAGGCATGGAATTTCACATCTCATCACGGAACGAGGATGTGCAGTAACAGTCATGCCGGTATCATCCCTCACGCCCGTGAGTACAGAGGAACAGGGACAGAACCGCAAGAAGACCACGTGACTGCAACCGACATCAACACGCAACGAACTTCCTCCCAGGATGAGAGTGGACGTGAAGTAACCGTATAAAGAACAGCTTGGTGCATAGGACAGATAGGGCTTGTCCATTAAGGTGAAGGTTAGGTCATCACCCGGAGGCCATTTTGGGTAATCCTTGTGAAAAATGCCATGTGCAGACTGACTCGTCTTCTCAAGCTGTAAGCTAAAGTAACGATATCCCCTTTTTAAAAATGCAATGCATACTTGCAGTCCCTTGTGAGCCCCATTCCATTATCGCCCAACTGCTAAAAAACCCCAAGAAATTTAAGTGAGGGTGAATGGAATGTTTCACCTTGGAACAGAGCCTTCTTTCTGCCTTGGCAACTTAATTACGGCAAACTGGAGATAGGCGATGTGTGAGAGGTTGTGCTAGGCAGGGAGGAGGAAGGCTTGGATTAAATTGTAGAAGTTGGCACTGTATTCCCCTCACTGTAAAGACAGCAAGAGGCAGGCTTTCTTGTAACAGCGTCTGATTGCATGGTAAAGAAATGTATAATGAATAAACATTATTTTAAAAGACTGCATGGCACAATGAATTTTTCAGTGGGGGGGAAATGGAGTTCAGAAAGTATTTAAAAATACATGAATTTCATATTTGATTATAAGTCAAGAAGCGGGGGGACGGACGAAGAAATAAAAAAGAAAGAGAGATAAAAATGGCACCAGACATCAGACATTCTGTCTTGAATTAATGAGGTTCTTCGTAATAGGAAGGGAGTGACATAGTGATTAGTTAATTACTGTACAGAAACATATAATTAATGCACAACTGAAATTGGTGTACAATGAATTAAACTGCCACATAATTCTGGCTACAAAGATGAAAAAGCAAACCTTGATTGCTGATGGAAGTTATTACAGCAGCTAAACTATTGTGATTTTAATAGACTTGCTATCAAGTAACATGCTATTTAGCCAGTAAATGCCGAATATGACATTGCTAACGGCAATAACACTGGGGGGGGGGGCAACACTGCAACGTTATCTTTGCTGACATTCAAAAGAGGTAAAAAATAATGCTGCCCTCTGCTGACTTGGCACATAGGAAGCAAAGAGAAAAGACAACTCCTTCAGATCAATAATTGTCCCTTAATGAACCAATATTCATTTGTGTGTTGCTTGATGTTTGTCGGACAGCCTCCATTTGTTCCCATAACTTCCACAACAAGTTGTTTCAGCTGTTCCTCTTATGTTCAGCATCTCCACATGAACAAATAAGTCACACAACTGATGAGAAAATCCTGAACTGGTTTGCATACCCACATTCAGCAACCATCATCATCATCATTGGTATCCTTCAGTCTCGAAAGACTATGGTATCATGCCTGGAGTAGAGATCCTAAAAACAACACCTAGTTTGACTAAATAGACCAATTCAGGAATGGCAGTCTCTACCACACTGGGGGCAGATGTATTCTGTTTCTTGCCCAGTCCTCGAGTTTCATTGTTTCTGTGTCTGTCTCTTTTCCTCTGCCTGTTGGACAAATGCCTCTTCAAATTTATGTAGGCCATGCTGTATCTTTTGCCTCCAGACAGTGCAATCGGAGGTCAGGGTTTCCCATTTGTTGAGGTCCATTCCCAAGGCCTTTATGTCCCTCTTAGAGATATCCTTATACCGCAGCTTTGGTCTCCCTCTGGGCCGCTTTCCCTGCACTGTTTCTCCGTATAGAAGATATTTTGGGAACCGGCCATCATCCATTCTTACAACGTGTCCAAGCCAGCCTAGGCATCGCTGTTTCAATAATGGCACTATTGAGCAAAAACCTGAACAATCAAAAGTTTGGGACTGGATACACCAAAAGGACCTACGATGCATTCACTTGCGGCTCATGCAACGGTAGCATAATCTAGCTGTGGGCCCCTGGTTCAAGGCGCTTCTTAGCCTCTATAACAGGAGGGGCAGGGGGAGATAGCCGTCTTAGAACTGCCAAACTAGAAAGAAACTTATGGATCGTTACTTGAAACCAGGCCTTCTCAGTGGTCACGCCTATCTTTTGGAATAAACTTCCTAGCGAGATACACCTGGCACAGTCTCTGCCTGCCTTTAAGGAAGTCCTCAAGACCTTGCTTTTGAAAGAGACATTCAGCTACCGTTAATGTACATTGTTTATATTATGTTGTTTTTTTTGCTCATGTCCTGGGGGTTATAAGTTTGCTTTGCCAGTTTGTTTTAAGTTCTTAGTTGTTTGCTTATTTTACAATTGAGTATTTTATACTTTTATACGTTGTGATTGTTGGGAACCGCTCGGAGTTCCTGCTGGAAGACTGGTGGTATATAAATAAATAAATAAATAAATAATTTCGGTAGCGTCTGCCAGTTTTCGTGTCCAGGTCCATGCGAGAGGGCAAACTAGACCTGTTCACGAACCCTGCCATCGTCGGGGCGCCATTCTGTCGGTTTCCAGGCAGGCCACAACACATGTCTGCTGGATTACACTTGAAGCAGCAGCTCCCATCTTTAAGGGGCCTGCTTAAAGTCTAAACCAAAAATGCAGGAGAGACGGTTGTGTCTTAGCTCTGGTAAGCAATCTTCAAAATTTAGGGAGCTGTTTGCATTTGTTGTCTCCCACCCACCCTCCCACCCACTTTTTTTTTTTGCCATAAGCTGGATGCGAAAGACATTTTGGCATTTTAAAAACCCATAACCATTTTCAATGTAAAGGAAAGCGATAATGAGTCGAGATGGAAGCCACGATAGATGTACAGGTCTTTATATTTCAAGCTTGCAAACGAACCGGAGGCTGTGGGCTCTTTGAAGGATCTGAAACCTCTCCCAAGAACACTCAGAGAGCTGAGCCAAACGGAAAAAGGAGGCAAAGAGTACTTCACAGGAACGTGTGCCCTAGGATGTATGGAAGCAATGCGGAGCATCGCTTCTAAGCATGTTACCTTGGAAGAGTCATCAAACCTCTGTAGGAGCGCTTTTGTTTTGTCTCTGAACATTTGATGTGCTGACTTACCAATACAGCTTTCAAAGAGCCAGAGAGAGAGGGAGAGAGAGAGAGGGAGGGAGAGGGAGAGGGAGAGAGGGTGGAAAGATATAGTCAGGGAAATGGATTTTTTCCTCCTCTTCGGCCACAAAAAGACACTCTCCTACACTGGGAAGAAGGAAACTTTTAAGTAATGTGAGTGTCTGAGTATCACAGCATGAGCTTCTCTGGGATCATGGAGATTATCTTGTTTTGTTTAGTGTTTGGGCTTGAGGATTGAAGCATAGGATGCCTTTGAAATCTGATTCTGCAAACACACAAAGACAGGTTCAAGTCACCTCTGGGCAACATTAACGCGCTTTCAGCTGTACTTGCAGGCCATCTATAATGTCTCTTTCTAGCCTGACATATTCCCCCCTTCTTCCAGTGTAATGCGTATTTTTTGCCCTATAAGACACATTTTCCCAACCTCAAAAGTAAGGGGAAATGTCTGTGTGTCTTATAGAGCGAATACAACAGTCCGCGCTACATATATATCACAGATTTTCATTTAGAGATAAGATACCTGCATGGAGCCTCTCCCATCTTGTGCTGCAGCTGAGATTCCACAGTTCCAATCACCTGGTTTAAAAAGAAGCTTCCTCCAGGGAGCCTCTCCCCACCCCTCTCCTTCTGCAGCCAAGATTCCCAAGTCATAAATCACCTCATTTGCAAAGAGGTCTCCACTGAGCCTCTGCTTTCCCCTTCTGAAGCCTGTATTCAACAGCTCTGATTACCTGGTTTGCCAGCCTCCCCTTTTGCAGCTTGGATCCCACAGCTCCAATTACCTGGTTTTCAACCCTCCCCTTTTGCAGCTTGGATCCCACAGCCCCAGCTAACTGGTTTGCAAGCTTCCCTTTTTGCAGCTTGGATTCCACAGCTCCAATTACCTCGTTTGCAAGCCTCCCCTTCCCCCGCCATAAAACCTTAGGCTAAATCTTTTTTCTTGTTTTTCTCCTCTAAAAACTAGGAGTGCCTTATGGACTGGTGCGTCTTATAGGGCAAAAAACTTCTAACCCAGTATAGAGGAAAGCAGTATTAATATGCCAGTAATAAAGGACATTCACAAGCAGACTTTTTTCACCGCTTAATGGAGCACCACTTCTAACTACAGTAAAGATTTAAAAGTTTGCTTTGGTTTTGCTTCACTCCTAGAAATCAATCCAAGAAAGAGATATTACCACAGACTACTCTTTTTTTAAAAAAGAAAGAAACATGAAGTCATAGACTGAGCCTACAAGGTCACACACTAGACGTCTTCACAGGAAGATGTACAAAATAATGCAGGACATGAGTAAAGTGGACAGAGGGATGCTCTTCTCCCTCTCACAAAATACCAGAAATAAGGGACATCCACTGAAATTGAGGGTTGGGAGAGTAAGAACAATCTTTTTTACCCAGCACATTGTTAGTCTGTGGAACTCCCTGCCATAGGAGGTGGTGATGACATCTGGCCTGGATGCCTTCAAAAGGGGATTGGACAGATCCCTGGAGGGAAAAGTCCATCACAGGTTACAAACCATGATGGAGATATGTCATCTCCAGTCTTAAAACCAGGGTACTTCAGGGGCCAGATGCAGGGGAGTGGTATCAGGAGACAGAGATCTAGTCTCGTGTGCTCCCAGAGGCATTTGGTGGGGCCACTGTGAGATACAGGAAGCTGGATCTAGATGGGCCTTTGGCCTGATCCAGCATGGCTCTTTTTATGTTCTTATGTCATATCAGAGATCTCTGTCCCAAATAACATATATGCTGTGGCTTTCTCATCAATTCCTCTGCTCTCCCACAAAGATTCTCCTCTTTGATATTTGGAAGCAGACTCTAGATTCCAGATTTGCCAAAAACTTGGTTCTCCACTAAGTTGCTACAAACCATGTTTTGTAGAGGCCATGGTTTATGAAAAAGAAGTGACAAGAGGGCAGCCAGAGCTGCCAAAACATGGAGGGCAGTGGGAGGCCTCTGCGAGCCGTGTTATCAAATAAACAGCAAAGCATCGAGTGAAGTACAATGGTACCTTATTTAAGGCCTCTCAAATTAAGTTTTACTCCCATGTGAGAAAAAAAGGAAGGGCTGGGTAGATTTTGTATACATCTACACGTTGAAGGCCCTTTGCTCGTTCGAAAACTTGTCTCGTGAGAAAATCATGACAACCGTGGATTTTTATCCAGTGAGAGACAGAAAAGAAATTCTCTGGGGGGTATTCTCCAGAGCATCAGATTTCTTGCACTGAGCATCAGATTTCTTGCACTGGGTAGGTGGAAGGGCGAGCATGTGGAGGCTTGACAGGGGGACTGATGGCCGCTTTATCAGACATCTTTTTCCTGAAAGATATTTTGGAGGTGCGAAAGATGAAGCACAGCATGTCTTGAGATCTGCATGACAACTAGCGGTAGTATTTGATTATTATTATTTTTTTCTGTGTACGTACATGTGTCCCTGAAGAGTAGAAGTCACATCTGGATGTTTCAAAGGTATTAATAGCACACAGTGTTATATAAAATGCTGAATGTATTTCCCCCCTCCTTTTCCTTGTAAGAGAGCTGCTTTTTTTAAAATGTTAGCTCTTCCTGATGCAACCCATCTGTTACATTTAGCTCTGTTGCCTGGTTCGAACTGCAACCGTACGGCAAGCAGAAGAAGAAGAAATGACAGCAGGCACTAAAGCATACAGACCATGTTGTGTTCTTTTTTTGTCTTTCAGCCCGAGTCCAGTGAAAGCAGTGCATCTTACTTATGAGTGAGAACATTTTTTAATCAATACAGTAGGACCCCCGCCTCCACTGATTCATTATCCACTGATTCAGTTATCCACAGTTGGCAGAGGGAAAAAATTAAATAATTCAACAGCCACAAAGCAAGCTATTGTCACAAACAGCAGCCGTAGAGCAAGCTATTGTCACAAACAGCAGCTGTAAAGCAAGCTACTGTCACAAACAGCAGCCATAAAGCAAGCTACTGTCTCAAAACAGCAGTTATAAAGCAAGCTACTGTCAGGAAACAGCAGTTTGGAGGTGGATGGACAGGCGTTCTCTCTTATCCACGGTTTTCATTATCCACGGGAAGGCCTGGAACCAATCCTCAGCGGATACCGGGGTCCTCCTGTAGTTGAAAACTATTGTTTAGAGGCAAGGCGAGGCGAGGCAAGGCAAGGCGAGGAGAGGAGAGGAGAGGAGAGGAGAGGAGAGGAGAGGAGAGGAGAGGAGAGGAGAGGAGAGGAGTATAGTACATTATAGTAAGTACAGTACAGTACAGTACAGTACAGTAGGCCTGTTAAATCAATGGAGATTTAGTGAATCAACTCCTCCATAATATTCTTAGAACTGCAGAACTGGAATGGACCCAATGGATCAAGGAATCCAGTCTTTGTCAAGGAGGAATAGTGGAGAACTGAACTTACTCTGGCTCTGCGGGCAAAAGCCTAAATCATGGAGCTATCCAGCAATTCCTTAAAAGTTCATTCAGATGGGTCAACTCTAGTTGTGACATACTTTTGGCTCAAGAAATCACAACCGCCGGGCCATTTGAATCAATGGAACTTATAGAGGAGATGACTCACTCAGTCCCTACTGATTCAACAGGCTTCCTTTGATGCGAATTTACGGAAATTAGCATGATGGGACATAGTGTCAATTGCTAAGCTGAATGTTAAGGGAACATTTTGGTATGTATTAGACCTTATCTGAAGAATGCAGAGCAACAGACATAACAAGCTAGCAACACGGACAATGGTCAGCTACCATTGGCCAATTATGTCATGTGACATCTGGAAGCTGTGAGAAGAAGATCAAGAGACAGAGAGAAGCCATTATTATTCTGACGATTGTGCTGATGATTGTGCTGATGATCTTAGGATCGCTTTAGCAATGCAGCTCACTGCAGTTAGGTAGAATAGGAAAAGTTAGCTTAGAAGAAACCTTGAATGTAATCAGTTAGTCAGGATGACTTATATGTTATTATTTTTAGGGGAAATAAGACTATGACGAAGATTTGTTAAGTTTTGCTATTTTTTTGATACTTTTTGAATTCTTATTTTTGCAGCTTAAGAATAGAAAATCAAGTACTATTTTTGGAAGGTAACGTGGCCTCTTTTTTGAAAAGAACCCAGAGTAAATCAGAAGGTGGAGATGTTTTGGAAGGTTTTTGCCTCAGAGAAAAGGAATTCTCTTTACTTTTGAACTCGGCCAGTGCAAACCCCTTTTCATTTACCGTGCAGCGAATTACTACACCAAGCAACGGGACTGCAGCTAACATTTCCTTTTATTCCTGTATTCAACTATGCTGGAGTTTTTAAACTTTTCATTCCAGAAAGGAACACTCGTTCTCGAGGAAGGTGTTTGGCAAAGAGAGGGAGGCGGTGGCAGAAAAGTTGACAACAGACACAGCTGCTCATATTTAGCTGTTCCTGTTGTATAAGTTGGCACTCGAATCCACAAAATATTTCTTGCAATCCCATGTGTTTTAGAATTACAGCAGCTTGTCATAAATAGACGTCTGGCAGCGCAAAGCTCTCCAAGACAGATGAACCCACATATACGCCATGACTCATAAGTATCCCTGCTGGATGTCAATAAATATCAGTATAGTAAGGAAGAACGTTTTTGCACAAAAAAAATAATATGTCGAGCAGAAAGGCCACACAACTCCCTGCTAGCACCTGAATGGGAAGCTGCTCGGTGCTGCAAAAATAAAGCTAAATTACCATTCTCTGTGAATTTATCATTGATAGTGTTTGAAGAAGGCCAATACAGAAAGTGCATTTGGGTATCCATTAGTCTTGCTCAGTTCGATACGGCTTTATTTGTTACAGCTAATGGCCTCCACAAAAATATACGCAGCCCATCATTTGATCTCATAGCACATCAATGCTTTTTAACAAAGCTGTTTCAAATCAGGGAAACATCTGCAGCTGAGAAGAGAAATTCTGCCCCGTTTGTTCATTCCTTGGACCAGAGTTTCAGGCTGCCGAGGGCATGAGTCACGTTCCTCGCCGTTGGTCACAGGCATGTCTCAAACAGAAATGGGAAACGTTGCTTCTTTGGGACTCCAACTGCCATTAGACAGTTGAGAAGCCATGCCGCTTCAGGTGTTATAGGGGTCCCAAATAAATGATTTTCTCCTGCTTTGATATTACAGGAAAGAGGCAAATCTTTATGGAAGCCACACTATTGTGCAATGGTTTGCATCATGCTGTGCTTCATCTTTATCCAGGTGGGACAGAGGGAGATAGCAGAAATCTGAACATCAAAAAGGGAAGGAAGGAAGGAAGGAAGGAAGGAAGGAAGGAAGGAAGGAAGGAGCAGATGTTGGTTGGATGGATGGATGGAAGGAAGGAAGGAAGGAAGGGAGGAAGGAAGGAAGGAAGGAAGGAAGGATCTGAAAATCTGTTTCTGGGTTCACATATATCATTATGTGCAGAGAGAAAGAGAGGGAAGGGAAATTTTCCTCCCTCCCCAACTGAAATCCACATGCCATCTCAGTGACAGTACTGCCCTAGTCATGATATGTTAACCTGAGTATCTGAATGAAAGGGGTATAACCTTACCTCTCAATGTCATTCCTCCCTTCAAGTGGAAAGCAGTAGACCAAAAAAAGATGCTGTCATCTCCTTCTGCCACTTCTCCATGCCATCAAGAACCATGATTTCACTTCAAGGTTCCATGTCACATGGAGAGGCCCCATAGGTAGTGTGGGCTTTCTTTTTCATGCTAGCACGATCCGGTTGACTCTACCTTGAACGTCTGACGGGAACTCAAATATGTACTCTGTAGACGATGCACGCAGCCATGGGTCAAGGGAGCATTAACTCAACAAAGTGGTATTCTCCTGTGCTCTTTGGGAGACACACGGTCAGCAGCTCCCTCTGGAGCAAAGGAAAGACTCTTCTTTAATGAACATTCCCTTGGTGGAGAACGACTGACACCTGAACCATTTGGAAGGTCTTGGGATCCATCTTAATCAAATCTGGAAGTTGAGTCATGGCTACTGGACTTCTTTTTAAGAGATAGAAATGTTTCGCTGTTCATCCAAACAGCTTCAAGTCCAGTAGCCATGACTCAACTTCCAGATAAACTCACCTGGATTGACTGAGAATCTTCACAGACATCTTAATGAAATGCCCTCCTGACAGCTTTCTCTGCTCCTGTTCCTCCTCCTCCTCCTCCTCCTCCTCCCCCTCCACTACCACCACCACCACCACCACCACTTCTTTAAGTTTTTTTATGGCTTGTGATTATGCTGAGATGAAATTCCATAGCAGATGTTTCTCCCCCCCCCCAAAAAAAAAAGTCCTTAGGGCCAAAAATACCACTTTGTAGAACTTCCTTTGGATGTTTCCCACATTTTTCTCCTTCGGGCCCCTGAAGCAGGCTGAGGTAACACATCTTGGCTGAAATCCAAGATTGGCACTGCACAACTTAGATGATGGCATCACCCAGTGATGGAAATCTTTAATTGAATTGAATTAAACATACCCAACACATATTCCTTAGCGTTCAAGGCTCCTTTTGCCCTTGAGAAGCCTTAGGGTGGGTGGGGAGTTTGGTGGGGGAGCCTAATGAAAAATCACCACTGCCAATCCTATTGCCACATTAGGGCCAACGGGGACAAGTCCAGCAGAAGTTTTCTGATATTAAAGGAAACACACACACACACACACACACACACACACACACACACACACACCTCTGAGGCTCTGGCCCCTGGTTGAACTTGAGGAAAATTGCAATTCAATTACATTAAGTAATTCTGTCATTGAATGATGACATCCAGTTTACACTTTGAAGCGAAGTGGGGAGATCAAAGAATGATCAAGTAAAATGGAACTACCTGGGTATAGGATAGACTTCATGAAACTGTGGAGAAATTCATGCAACACAGCACTTGCGTACATACAATGTATGCCTCACCATGTATACAAAAGACAATCCAGCTAATAGCCAAGGAAGGAAGGAAGGAAGGGAGGGAGGGAGGGAGGGAGGGAGGGAGAAAGAATGGCGAATCTATGCCAGGTTTCAGTCTAACATTTACAGAAGCTATCCAAGTTGTTTAACCCTGCTTCAGAAATAAGTTTAGCACCCTTGGTAACTCTTTTAAAGTTCGGATGTAAACCCACAGAGGATCCATCCCACCGTATGAACCAGAGTTACCAGCATCGATTACAAAATTGTTCTTTCCCAGCCATACCTGGAGGTGTAGAGACTGGCTGTATGCCAATAGCTATGGAGGCTGAGGTTAATGGGAATTGTATTCCGAGACATGTAGAGGGCACTAGGTGGGGGAAAGACACATATGAACTTTCATAGCTAAGCTGGAACCAATTGAATGTTATTACTTCTGATGACTAGTAATTTCAGGAGTCTCCCTATTTTCACCCTGCATTCTCTTTTCATAAACCCTTCAGTTTTATTATAACATCTCATCTTTAACATTTTGTCCTTTATATTATTATAATTTATAATGCTCTTTCTGTTGAATATTTCATAGAGCAATGGAAGCAATCCAGTGAGGGTGTTTTCTTTCCCTTTTAGTGCTGGATTTATGTAATTGTTTATCTTTTATTTCTTATAGCAAGACTACACAGGCAGTGGGGAAGGAGTGCAGGAAATATTACAGGTTTCGGGGCAAGCTCATTTCCGTTTCTCCCATTGATCAGATGGCACAACGGGAGGTACGAATCAGCTCTGAGTCCCATCACCCCGATCCATAGCTTTTCCTACCCATCAAAGAGCCTTCGACTTTTTACAAGTCAAATCCTTGCACTTCCTTTCAAAGCATGTAATCATTTTGAGCCAATGCAGAAAGAAAGGACAAAGTGCACAAACGCTCCTAAGCGCACAGAAAGCAGTGCTTTAACAGAGCGAATTCCCCCTTGCCTATTGCCTTTCAAGGAAGACAAACAGCTCATACATGCTCTTGTGCGTGCCTGTGAGCATGCACGCTCTCACACATGCTGCACCAGTATTCACCTCCCTCCACAAAGCCTCTCCTCTCTGAAGACACTTCTTTTTAAACAGCTTTTTCTGAGTGGACAGCCTTAGGAGCCTCCTGGCGCAGTGGTTAAATGCCTGTACTGCAGCTAAAACTGTGATGACACCCTGGGGTTCAATTCCAGGTAGCAGGCTCATGGTTGACTCAGCCTTCCAACCTTCTGAGGTTGGTAAAATGAGTACCCAGCTTGCTGAGGTGGGGGGGGGGCAATGTGTAGCCTGCATACAGTAATTAAAACTGTAAACTGCTCAGAGACTACTTGAAGTGGTATTGGGCGATATATAAGCAGAACACTTTCCTTTTTTTTTTTTTTTTTTTTTTTTTTAATAACAGCTTGGGCAACTCCACCAGCCTGCCAAGCAAGATGAAGTAATGAGTGGCTGAGTAAGGGAAGCCTTCTTAAGGCAGTTCCTTTCCCCTGCACTACCCACAGCCATTACACCCACAGAACTGCACTGAGAAGGCATTCCCCCCCCCTCTGCGTGTGGGGCCATTTTAGACCATAGAGAATCAAGTGCCCCCGTGCAGCTACACAGTGTGAGAAGGTGAGTTAATTCACACATCCTTCACTGTTCAATTGCTCCAGTATAATGACAAGGATAAAACATGGAAGATGTTTTCTGACAAAATTTGTGGCATAGTATATTATGTACCTTGTATTTTGGTTTTTAAAATGTATTCCTTTATCTGTTATCACATGTTGTAAACCTCCCAGAGTAGCCCTTGGTCTAGATGGGTGGTATAAAAGTCAAATAAAATAAAATATATCATTGTGGCTTGGTCTTTTCCCTCTTCTTCTTCTTCTTCTTCTTCTTCTTCTTCTTCTTCTTCTTCTTCTTCTTCTTCTTCTTCTTCTTCTTCTTCTTCTTCTTCTTCTTCTTCTTCTTCGAACTAATAGAGCTGGAATAAGCTATGGATCATCAAGTCCAGCCCCTGTCAAGGAGGCCCAGTGTGGAATCAAACTCCCAACACATGCTGCACCAGCATTCACCTCCCTCCACAAAGCCTCTCCTCTCTGAAGACACTTCTTTTAAACAGCCCTAATCCAGCAGTTCAAATATGGTCTGGACTTCTAGCTCATTTGCTCCTGCACTGGTTCCCTCATAATGTTTATTGTTGCTATTTCATGTAAGATTACAGTTCTCTTATGCAGCATTTGTAAACTCTGTGTCCAGATTGCCTCTATCATTAACAATATCCTAGCAGTGGTGGCAAACCTTCGGCACTCCAGATGTTTTGGACCTCAACTCCTAGAATTCCAAGCTTGTATTGCCAATGACAAAGGACTGTGGGTGTTGTGGTCCAAAACATCTAGAGTGCCAAAGGTTTGCCACCATTGATGGGATCCTGGTAAAGAGACGAAAATTGCATTAGTTTGACTTTTGAGCAGAGTTTTAATTAACCTAACTCAGGCATGCCCAAACTTTGGCCCTCCTGATGTTTTGGACCACAACTCCCAGAATTCTAAGCTTAGATTCCCAATGATAAAGGACTGTGGGAGTTGCGGTCTAAAACATCTGGAGGGCCAAAGTTTGGACTTGCCTGACCTAACTAAAGCTCTTTCCTTATACAGTAACTTATGTTGTGCATCATCAGCTCTGTGGCCCAAACACACTGGCTAAATCCGAATGTTATCGCCAAGAAGTATAGACCTGTTGAATCAATGAGAGTTCTCCAAGTGTTCCTCTATGAAATGTTGCAATGATTGAGAAGGTTTATTCAAGTTTGGCTAAGCCATTGAATTCAATCCATTTCCCACAGATTCACCCCCACTGGGCATAATGAGACTTCCTTGTAAGTCAACATGGAGAACAGTGTGCGGCAGCATGGTTAAAGGAGTTAACATAGAGATGGGCCTTTTTCATTTGTTTCCCAGAAGAAATGATTGTTAACATCAGTATCACAGGTGCCCGTACTACCCAGACCCTTTCTCCCAAACCAGACCAGCTACTAACCAGATCAGTGTGCTACTGATCTGATGCAGAAAGAACTTCATTTGCTTCTGGAAAAAAACTGAACAGGCTCATTCATCTTGATAATCTTTGTCCTGAGTTGGATGCCTGCCACTGGACCATCCTTCAAGGAGGTGAAAGGGATGGCTTGCAGGTATAGGGCCTTTTCAGCAACTGCCCCCAGACTATGGAATGCCCTCCCAGGTGAGACCCGCCTGGCACCGACGTTGATAACATTTCAGTGCCAGGTAAAAACCTTCCTGTTCCAGAAGATTTTTTAACTGATGATTGTGGGTCCTGATGGCAATTTTAGTGTTTTTTTAATGTATTGTATTTGTTGTATTTACATGTTTTATTGTTCTAATTTTATTGTAATTTTGATGTTTTGATTGTCTATTTCTATTTTGATTGTGAGCCGCCCAGGAACCTTTGGGTAGTGGGTGGCATACAAGCTATATAAATAAATAAATAAATAAATAAATAAATAAATAAATAAATAAATAAATAAATAAATAAATTCAGACTGCATAAAGGTGTGTTAGAATCCATACCTTTTGGTGAAATTGTGACTTTGCTGGTCAGTCAGCCCAAAGTATTTTGTTTTTCCTTTCTTTCAGTGGATCCCCCCCCCCCGCCCGCCACTTCATTATCAATTGTTGTCACATTGCAACCAACTTCCCTAAGTTCCTCGGGTGTCTGCTCTGAGAAGATGTAAATGTCGACCTCCCATTGTCATGGGAAAGTCGGATTTTATTTTATTTATTTATTTATTTTATCAGTGTGCCTTAACCTTTAATTTGCTTTTAATGCTCCTGGACATAGGGGCATTGAAGCATGAACTTTTGCATTCAGCACTTGTGGTCATAACACCAGTGAAGGCTTTTAAATTCGCCTTTTAACACTTTCCCTTTCTTCTTAGTAATTGCTATTTCATCATTTGGTTTTCTCTCCCCAGTGCTCAGGAGAGACAGGAAAAGGATGTCCAAAGCTTAGCAAATCCCAGGCATGGAGCCACTATCTTCCGACTTAGGCTTATGAATTTCCAGCTATTCATATGCAGTGGTATCAAGCACCATTGCCCATAATAAACACGTCCTTTCCTCCTACTTCTGCAACATCGGAGTTTTCTGGAAACAAACATTCCCATCTTGGTTTTTTAGATTCACATTGAGCGCACACACCTCCAGCCACATGGTAGTTCTCTAAGCAGAATTTGCACAGCCATGGATTTTAACCATTGGTAGAAACAGCCCAACCATTGCCACTGGTATGGTATTTCTTCTCAAATTCTCTTGAGACAAGATGGTCCACAGCTTGTTCAAATACAATTGGAGTCCTATTCCCCCCCCACAATGAGTCATCCAAGTGAGGTTATCCGGAAGTTGAGTCATGGCAACTGGACTCTTTTTCTTTTGAGATTGAAATGTTTCACTCATCTAAGTTGCGTCATCAGTCTGAGGAAAGTTGGTGTGAGGTGTGCTATACATTCAAACGCCTGGCACCAGCTATCCTCAGAATGGTGAAGCTACTTGGATGAGCCCACAAATGCTTCAATCTCAAAAGAAAAGAAGTCCACTTACCATGACTCAACTTCCCAATGAGTCTTGCGGTTTTGCTGGGCAGGTTCTATTGGGCATAAGCATTGATGAATAAGTGGTCAGAACTTTACAAATAATAATAATCCTTACGTACCATCACATCTATGTGTAGTGATTCTTTTTCAGGGCTTTCCAGGTACAGAATATACAGAAGTGGTTTCCCATCCCCCCTCTTCTGGAGGCATCCTGGGACTGTGTCGCTTGCCAAAGGCCACATGGGCTGGCTCTTCTCCCTGAATGGATCTCCCAGCCTCTGGCTCTACAACAGGATATCCAACCCTCTGAGCTATTTGGCCAGCCCAGTACTCCACAAAAGTCTATGGCCTTTAGGATGCCATATTTTTGCTACAACAAGCTAAAACAGCCCACTCTCTGAGTCATATGGACACTCTTGTGCCTTCATGGAGGGGAATGACAAAGTCAGGTTACCCAACCACACTCAGTAAAGCTCTGGAAATCTCCTCTTCTCAGTATTTTCCAACAACAGAGACGTACTTCCAACGTCCAGTTTATGGAGCTTTCTCAACGGTGCAGTGACCTGCGCTCTCTCTCTCTCTCTCTCTCTCTCTCTCTCTCTCTCTCTCTCTCTCTGTCATATTTCAGTGTGAAAAACTATCAAACAGTCCGGGACTGTCTGACCTCTGAGCACCTGTGTGCAGAATTCTGTTTTGCATTCACTGAAGAATGCAATGAAATGAAGGTCAATTTGCAACATGTACTTTAGGCAAGACAAATTCATATTCTGGAGGAGGTAATTATAAACGTGGGCAACATTGCCGGAGTGACAACAACTGGTCATATTCAGTCATGTAAATGGGACCTTGGTGAACAATATAAACTAAGGCTAATATCCATTTCCTTGACCATAATGTTTCATTAGTTCATTCTCACTGCATTCTTGCATCCGTTCCAGGAAGAAAATTTACCAACAGATAAGTGATACATCCATTTGTGGAAGTAAGTGGTTGTGCATAAAATGCATTAAACCCCTTCCAGTTGCTGAAAATAATATGAGTAGTATTTTAAATAACATGGTCCAGGACACCGCAGATCAGTCAACTCCTGCTGATCCAGCTTTGACTTCTATGTCTTTTGAAAACCCAATGCAGCTGAAAGAGTGACCATGACCTAAAAACCTGACTTTCCATTTTGATGTTCCATTGGGTTGCACAGAAAAGAGCTCAAGTGATGCACCAATTTTTCAAGAATATTTTCAGAAATGCTTTTCCTTATTTGACTGTCTTCCATGCCCCTTCTGAAAATGCCCACCTGTATATTGCATACCTTACTAATTTGATTGCCTGGGGTGATGTTATGAAGCAACCAGCTCTGATGGGCAGTGTAGTATTGTGACAACCCTGATTGGCTATTTGGCATTGTGTCATCATCCATTCATTCATTAGGCTAACGCTGATTGGTTGGGATTATCTGCACCTGGTTATCTGAGGTCTGTGTAGCATAGCAAAGGGCAGATGGAATACATGCCCCAGCAGTTTGTCCATATGTGTGCAACCAAGGATTTAAATTCGGGCCTCCTGAGTCCTGAGTAGTCCTCCAACACTGTTATGACTCCATCACTAGAGATGGGCACGAATAAAAAAAATGGCATTTCGTTTGTCGTTTGTTGTTTGGAGGGTCCGTTTCGGTTCATTTCCATTTTTCACGATTTTTTGCAAAAAAAATTCGTTTTTGTTTTCGTTCGTTTTCTTACCATTTTGTTACCATTTATTTCATTTTTTTGTGACTTTTAAAGGATTTTAAGCAATTCAGTCATACTGCAGTAACGGAAACGAAATGCACGACAAAATTTCCGGTGTTTCTGTTCGTTTCGTTTCATTTTAGAGACAAAATTCGTTTGTCATTTCGTTACGTAACGAAACAAAAAAACAAAAACAAAAACAAAAAATTGTTCGTTTCGTGCCCATCTCTATCCATCACATTAGTGTACTTCTTGTGCTACTTCATAATCTTTCTTCCAATAGAAGCAAAGAAGGCATTTGTCTCTCCAAGTTCAAGAATTTATTAGAAGAACACCATTAGCCAACCAACGTGCTGGGCACAGTTCCAAACATGGCACAACGACAGCTGAGTAGCAAACGGCAAACTGAACCCTGGACGGTGCTTTTGAGACTATGCACATGCATTGATATTAGCTGCCTCGGAGGTCCCGCTTAGGGATTCAAAGTGAGGACATGAATATGTTACATAATTACCAATAAAAATGCATGTGTACCAAAGGCAATTTGTATTTGCTTCTGGGGTATCCAGAGACTTAATGTTTAGCCTCCCTGGGAAGGTAACTCTGGGAATAAACACTAATGGCACGTTTAAGACAGAAACTTTGATAAGCCAAAATATGCAGAAGAGGATGGTCAGATCTTTGAAACATTACCCATTTGGGGGCTAAAATTCTCACCGTCCTCAAGCTAACATGAATGAGACCTCTGGGAGTTGAGGTCCAAACCAAAAGTATTTTCCCCCATGTATAAGACTATATTTTTGTCTAAAACTGTTAGACTAAAATCGAGAGCCGTATTATATAGAGATTAAGTAAGCCGAAGAGGGGACAGAGAACTGTGTGGTTGTGATGCTTTAATTTTGGGTTGGAAAAGTAAGGGTTGTCTTATACACGGGGTTGTCTTATAACAGGCATGTCCAAACTTCAGCCCTCCAGATGTTTTTGACTACAACTCCCACAGTCCTTTGTCATTGGCAATACAGGCTTGGAATTCTGGGAGTTGTGGTCCAAATCATCAGGAGGGCTGAAGTTTGGACATGCCTGTCTTATAATGTTTCACATGGATTGGAATGGGACCCAATGCAACCAAGGCTTATGCAGATGTGCAAAACATTGTTGCAAATATCCTTGGTTAGCTGTGGTTTCCACCTCTCACCACCCCACCCCAAAGGAGGAACATGTAGCACTGTTCATGATCTCTTTCCACTGCAAAAGCCACAGGTGAGGGAAAACCTTTGAATTTTTTTTAAATAATTGGTTCTCTGGGTGGTTTGGAAAGAAAGCTTTATAAATCCACTGCAGCTTTGCCTCTTGATTTCCGCTGCCCTGTTCTTACAAGGTTCTTTCTCTCTTTCTTTCTCTTTTAGCAATAATTAAATCTTGATGACTTGAGGCTATGACATGAAATCCACTCTTCATTTAAAAAAACCAGTAGAATGCTAAGCTCCACCTTCTACCAACAAAGTCCAGTACAAAACAATACCATCATCCAAGGAAGGACAGAAAAGTATAAAAGTCAAGACTCTTGTTTAACGATGCCTTGTGACATCTGGTCACCAGGGCGGGATCAAACCAGAATGGTCCGTTTTGAACCTAGTCATTTTTACCCCCTCTGAAAATATCCTGACTTACAAATGCCAGAACAAAGCAAAGTGTTCTGCTTATATACTGCCCCATACCACTTCAAGTAGTCTCTGGGCGGTTTACAGTTTTTTAATTACAGTATGGAGGCTACACATTGCCCCCCCCACTCACAGCAAGCTGGGTACTCATTTTACTGACCTCAGAAGGATGAAAGGCTGAGTCAGCCATGAGCCTGCTACCTGGGATGCAATCCCAGGCCGTGAGCACAGTTTTAGCTACAAATACAAGCATTTAAACACCATGCCTCAAGGCCTTGTCCTGATTTTTTTTCTATCTTAGTCAAATTGATAGCATTCAAAGAATATTTTCCAGGACAGCTTCAACTCCATCCTACTGGTATATACAAAACCACCTAGCATGAAATGGGGTCGGACTAAATAGTCCATCTAGCCCAAACCAAGGAGAGTCTGTAGCAATGAAGTCACTCTCATAAACTGCAATGTGAAAGTGTGTACGAGGTCAGAATAGGTTTCTTCTGGAAATAGAACAGATGCTGGTGGATGCTGGAAGAAGGAGCAGAAGCTGCCTTCCGAAACATACATTGGAGTAAACACTTGGGATGACATTGATTTTTGGTTCTGAAATGGCACTCTCTGCCATGTCCAAATTCATCAGCTCATCCTCTTAAAACTGAAAATGCCAGGAGCTAAATCTGAGCCCTTATGCATGAAAAGCATGTGCTCCAAAACATTAAGCTAGGTCCTCTCCCCCTTCTTAGTTGCCTAGATGCCCTAAGCACATCCGATCTCACCTGATTTCAGAAGCTAAGCAGGGTCGGCCCTGGTTAGTACTTGGATGGGAGACCACCAGGGAATACCAGGTGCTGTAGGCACCTGGAGTAGGAACTGGCAAACCACTCCAGGATTCCTGCCAAGAAAACCCCATGGACATGGGGTCACGAAGAGTCAGTCATGATTGTGACGACACCACACACTCCCCCTTCTTAATTGAGTCAGTTAATTCGTCAGTTGCTTTACCACCGATAAGATTCATGATTCTCCTCCTTCCAACTTCATCCCAATGTCTGGAAAAGTGGTGGTGGAGGAGGAGGAGGAGGAGGAGGAGCCAGAGGATATTAGTTTGGACTAGAGCTCCAATGGCCCGCCATCCCATCCCCCAAGGGGGGGTTGTAGTGAAACGAAAGGATTGTTCCCCCCCAAAAAAAACTCTATTTCAGTTCCAGCAGGTTTCACGTACAATATGCAATTTCCCTCTTTCTTCCCTATATTGTGGCTCTCAAAATAAACACCTACAAGTTCATCTTCTGCATTTGGGGAGGAGCTGAATCATCCTTGCACAACAGTTAACAACACGCAATTGACCTCCTTTGGCCACATGTTCTCTTGTGCAAGTCCGGTAACAGGCATCCTTTCATGTTGTGTGAGCAGTTGGTCTTCGCTCTGATTTGCCTTTGTGACTCAGCGAAAGGACTCCTCGCGGGGGCCGTCTTTGATGTCAATTTGGAGATTTCTATTCATCTTACAAATCTTAACTGACAGCCAGTGCAGGAACTTTGCGGCACTCAACCCCCAGATCATAACGAAAACTTTCGCTCAAGTTTTTCTGTTCTAAAAAGAACAGCCGGGAACGTCTGGTTCTGCAGAAAAGGGGAAGCATGAGTGGTCTTGCAGAATGCCCTTCGTATTGTCTAGAACAGGCAAGTCCAAAGTCAGGACTGGGGGCCAAATGCAGCCCGTTTTCAAATTTTGAGCGGCCCGCGACCTCGTCTCCCCACCAGCTCAGCCTGTCACGAATCCCCACCAGCTGCCCCCTCCCCATACCAGATGGAGGCGTTAGCTTGCAGTTTTATGATTTGCCTGCCCTCCATGCCTCTGTCCATCCCCCCAGCCACCTGCCCAGCCTACCCACCCCCCAGTTCGCTGCTGCAGCATCCTCCCCGCCTCCTTGTATGTTATAGAGACTTCTCCAATGTCCAGCCTGGGGGCCAAATGTGGCTGAATGTTCAGCCCCCACACATTTTCACTTCACCAAATCTGGCCCTCCTTGCAAAAAGTTTGGACAACCCTGGTCTAGAAGATCCCAAGAGATCCTGCACAGAGGACGGCAATGCTCACTGCGAGGGTCACATGAACTAGACCCCCATGGCATCCACAGTCTGTGTTTTCAGCTAGGAAATGAGGACACACTGGGGGGGGGGTAAGCTTCCTCTTTATCATGTATAGTAAACAAATTCATTCCACTCTTGTCACACAAATAAGTAATTCATTGCGATAACTGCCTTTGTACTCTCTGAGCGCCATTGGCAAAGATGACAGATTGGGGACTTCTTTTGAACCTGCATTCATGGATCTGTCTGAGGACTAGAGACATTGCTTCCAAAGAAGAAAACCAGCATTGTCCAGAGTCTAGCATGACGACCTAAACCACCCCAAAATGCTACATACAGTAAATGCTAGTCAAAAAACATCACTCCCCTTTAATGATGCCACACCTATTTTATTTTAGTTTTTCATTTAAAAAGCAGATCTTTCCCCCCCCCACACACACACACATACACTCACTTGCTTCCTTGATCAAAGAATGTTCCTAAAGAGTTTGCACCTCGCAAGGACCTCCTTTCATTTCCATTGCCCTAGGCCACTTTGGTAACCATCTGGCATTGTTTTTCCAAGTCAAAAATATAGACTCTTTACCAGTTATTTTTAATGTGCAGTCCAGAGAAATTGTGTTTCAGTTCGTGATTGATCAGAATGCAGCCAGCTTCCCAAATCCAAATGTGGGTGAGCTCAGAACTGATAGATGTGTTCACCGTTTGACCGCGTTGAACTTAAAGAACACTCAGCTGCGCAAAAATTAGCAGCCATTAAGCCATTCTTATTTTTTTATATAACTTCCAATATTACACTGCTGACGAATCATCCAAGTGCATGCATTTGGCTGTATCATTCTTCTAAAGATACAAAGGGCAGAAGAGCCATTATGCTCTCTCCTCTTGGCCGTTGGTCCTCCTTCTTCAGAAATATTTATTTCTAGCCATCTCAGTGGTTTCGCATCACTGTGAACACCGAGTCAGAGCATCTGTGCCCTGCAGTTGAAAAATACATTCAAACTTGCATTAGTCAATAGGACACAAAAAGGAAGGAAAAGTACATAAACAAACACACAGCTGATGGAAAATGTTTATGGAAAATGCCCACCAAATTCCATGTGGGTTATAAAAAATAAACTGAAAAATCTAGGAGTGGTTTGGAAAAAGTCCAGAGTCTGTGTAGCCATGTATGGTAGATTTATATAATGATGACATGGTAGTCTATCATTCACAGAAAGCTTGTACGAAGAGAAAGGCCTGTTTCCAGAAAGACAACAGAGATGAGGCAGTCCTGGCCTCTAGTGGGAGGGAGTTCCAGAGTCTGGGCACAGCAGCTGAGAAGGCCCTTTCATGGGTTCCCACAAGACGTACCTGTGAGAGTGGCAGGATGGAGAGAAGGGCCTCTCCTGATGACCTTAACACCGGAGTCAGTTCATACTGTGAGATTTGATCTTGGAGCTAGCTTGGACCCAAGCCGTACAGTGTTTTGTAGGTTAAGATCAGCACTTTGAATTGTGCCCGATAGCTGATTGGCAGCCAGTGGGGCTGTTTTAGTAGAGGTGTAATGTGATCTCTATAATCCGCTCCAGTCAGCAATCTGGCTGCTGCATTTTGGACCCGTTGAAGTTTCCTGAGACTTTTCATCAGTAGTCCCACATAGAGTGCATTACAGTAGTCCAGTCAGGACGACACTAGGACATGAGTCACCATGGCCAAAGCAGGTTTTTCAAGGAACAGGTGTAACTGGCGTATTAGCTTTAATTGTGTAAATGCGCTCCTGGCCACAGCTCTGACACTAGCAATAAATTAGCACTGTTAACCATGCCTGAGGGCCACAGACCAATTTGGGGGAATGACACAGGTTGTATAATATATGACAGAGATGTTAGATGGCCATAAATAAGTATCACTGTGGCAAATTTTAAATAGAGTGGTACCTCAGCTTACGAATTTAATCTGTTCCAAATGCATGCTCTTAAGTCGAACTACTCTTAAATCGGGGTACCTATCTAAAAATTGAAAAAAAAATAAGTTAAAAAATAAAAAAAAATTTGTAAATCGAGCAGACCATATCTAAAATTTGTAAGGCGGCAGTTAAAACGCCAACAGTTTTCTGCTCTTAAGTTGAATTGCTCTTAAGTCGAACTGCTCTTAAGTCGGGGTACCACTGTACCAGGATACCTCTGGAGCATTCTAGGGAAGCAGCCAAGTCAGAATCATTTCTCAGATTTTTATTTTTCAAACGACTTTTTCCTCTTCTCAAAACATATTTACCATAATCCCCAAAGCCTTCCAGAATCATTTGCCTGTGCATAAAACAGACTCGATGACGGAAAATGCCCAGTGGTTTATTTCCTTTTCTTAGCTGGACGACAACTCTTCCAAACAGAATAAACTTTGAAAGCTGAGGCTGGTTTGACTTAATGCAATAGGGCGGGGTTGGGGTGGGGGCTGCTTCCCATTTAATAACCCTTCAAAAAACAAACTGCAGTCTTTTCCAACAATGCAGTCTTTCCTATGTAGGAGGAGGGTCCTTTATCCCTAAATTTGCATTCGTTTTTCTTATCTTCCATTCTAAAATGAAGGCTGCTGCAACATTTAGAAATAAAGATGAAAACAAGAATAGTGGCCCTATACCCACACCTCACCCATAGGCTCCATCTGAACCCCAGCTGGAAACCACCAGCTACACATCTGAGCAGGGGTCCTCAAAGTTTTCAAACAGAGGGCCGGTCCACTACCCCCAGACACCACTGGGGGCCGGACCACAGTCCAAAAAAAAAAAAAAAAAAAGGCCGACATTTTAAATTGCCCTGCTTGGCTGCAGCCGGTGCCTCGACCATCTGGGCGGCAGGTGGGGGAGTGGGAGACCTTGCCGTGGCCCTCCCACTTTGAACTGTCCCACTAGCTAGCATGCTGATCATCTGCTTCTATAGCCCACCTCAGCAATAGAAGCAGCTGCGGAGGCTGGCTGGCTTGCAAAGCAGGGGGTAGGTGTGTGGGGATCTGCAATTGATCCCAGGAGCCAGATTCAGAACCCTGGGGGCTGCATCCGGCCCCGGGCCTTAGGTTGAGGACCCCTGCATCTGACTATTATTAGTTATAAGTCCTTTTTTGCCTCCTCTTCTTTCCCTATCTTTCTTAGGGCAGATCGATACTACCAATATCATTCCATCTCCCTAAGCCAGTGGTTCCCAACCTGCGGCGAATGACCATTTCACAGGGGTCACCATAAGCCAGTGAAGAAAAAGGCACCAACGGCTTGGGTCTGGAGGAGGAGGAGGACGAAGAGGGGAAAGAGTGAGTTACAGCATGATAGGTTGGAGGGGATGTCAGTCAATGGCACTGGAGGCTGCAATTGGATGAGGGTGCCTGTAGAGGGAAGTTCTCTGTGGCACCTGGGGCAGTGGCCTGCCAAAGGGAGCTTGTGGTCTCATCCAAGCAGGGCAAGGGGTCACCCCAACAGGAGGAACTGTATTAAAGGGTCGCGGCATTAGGAAGTTTGGGAACCACTGCCCTAAGCAATCCTGGAGATGGTGTCCATCATACTTCTTTCTGTGTGTGCTGTATCCAAGCACACCAGAGATTCCTAAACTCTCATTCTTCTTTTTAAAAAATGAAATATTTGAAAGAGGCTTCCTTTCAGGAGGAGAGATACCTGGAATCCTCGGTGGTTATGGAAAATGTTTCTGTCAACCATAAAAAAACAAAACACTTTTCATTTCCTGGCCTCTTCTTGGACTCCTTCTAGCAGCTGACAATCTGGGCTATCTCCCATAATTCATAATTAATTTAATGTGAAATCAATTGGCTCCATCTGCACGATTAAATTATTCTGAAAGCATACTATCCTATTTAAAGGGGTAGCCCTGACTCCCTCTTACTCCTGTGGCTTAACCCTCCTCATTTGGACTCATTAAAAGGGGATTAGCTGCAAATGGAAACTTCTTTGGAAACCAGATTTTTTTCCTTTTGTTTGAATACGTTTTGCTCCACATTCAGAGGCAGGGACAAACCTTGGGAGGTGCTCTTAATGTGTTTGGTAGACGAAGTCAGAGACTGAGTTTGATGGGAAGGACATTTGGTCTAAAACTTTTTTGTCCCTGCTTATATGTAAATCTAAGCCACCTAGAAAAAATTAGCCTAAGCCTAAGTCCAATCAATATTCTTCAGTAGAGCAAACTTACGGAATACAGTGATTTTTAAATGGTACATAATGTCTAAAGTAAATCACATTGATTGTATTCTGGGTTATCAATGGGACTTGAGCCAATACATTCATTAAATAACTATTGACAGGCCAGTTTTATCCAACAGTTGGGCTGTGGGTATAGAACCTCTGTGCCAAAATATTTTGTAGGGCTGTTTTGGACTTGGTGAAATGGTGAAGCAAAAATGTGAGTAAATGAAACACGTACAGTACAACAGAGAGACATACAGACCCTTGAACCTCTTGGGCAAACCTCTCTGGTTAGGGCTGCTCTGCAGAATGCAGAGTTAGATAGCTGTGGTTGTCCAATTGCCAAACCCTTTCCTTAGGATAGGCAACCTGAGGAAGAAAAACAGTATCATACCAAAAGCTCTTTGGGGACATGGTGTGTGTGTTTCCCAAAAGATGTATCCATGGCTTTCAAAATAAAAAGAGGGAGGGCTCAGAGTTTGCAAGAGTTGTCACCGGAAACTAAGATCAAAATCATCCCTACCATGTGAAATGCTGGGAAAATGGGGGGTAGAGAGGATGGGCGGAAAAGAGGAAGATTGTCTCAAGAAAGGAAGCCATACCTGTTAGTTTGGAAAAAAAAACTTACTGGAAAAGACAATCTTGTTTGGAACAGGGGTGCAGCAAGAAGAGAGAGCTCTGCACATAAAGATGAGCACATGGTGTTAAAGCAAATCAAGGGATGTGCACATGACAGAAAGATGAGCACATGGTGTTAAGGCAAATCAAGCTTGAACTATCTCTCCAGGCAAAGGTTGAAGGCAGAAGGGAAAGAGGAAGACCAAATATGAGATTGATTAGCTCCCTAAAGGAGCCACAGACTTGGGTTTACAAGAGGTGAGTGGGACAGTTAAGAACAGGGACATATTGTAGATCAGCAGTCATTCATATGGTGTCCCCAGGTCAGAAGGCAACCCTCTGTGAGATCTCCAACATAACAACAACAGCAAGATGAGTTCCTCGGCTGAACAGGGATTTGAACCCATGTATCTCCAGTCCAAGTTCAACAGCACAAGTCATTTTATACTAGATAACTGTTGTGACAGTTATCAAAAGAATCCAGGTAATGCTGGATAGACCTATCTTTCCCGTTCCACACAGAGAGATGGGCACAAATCAAAAAAATGGCATTTCATTTGTCGTTTGTCGTTTAGGGGGTCTGTTTCGGTTCGTTTCCATTTTTCGTGATTTTTTGCAAAAAAAGTTTTCATTTTTGTTTGTTTCATTACTGTTTTGTTACCATTTATTTTAATTTTTGTGATTTTTTTAGCATTTAAAGCAGTTCAATGTATTGCCGTAATGAAAACGAAACGGACGACAAAATTTCTGGTGTTTCTGTTCATTTCGTTTCATTTTAGAGACAAAATTCGTTTGTCGTTTCGTTACGTAACGAAATGAAAAAACGGAAACGGAAACGGAAAATTGTTCGTTTCGTGCCCATCTCAAGGAATGACTATTAAATCAGTTTACATCTTTTGTCTAGATCCATGGCATGGGTTGCATAGTGTAAAACAACCATGCAGTGCCTCTTGCACAGAAGCTTCCAGAAAAATGGCTAAATTCTAAACCTGCTCACCGACCCCAACAGGAATCCTTAAGACATCCATTTCTTTTTGGACACAGAAGCAAATGTTTTGGTGCCCACCTTGAAACCGGAATAGCCCCTTAATCTATTGCTGAAAAGAGGCTGCAGGTTTAAAAAGCTGCAAAAATGTTAACGTTGATGAGGTATTATGTAATTGAAGAGGAGGGGTGTGAGTGTTTTCCTCTTTATCCCAGTGCTAATCTTCAAAAAAAAAATCCTGTATTGGTTACCAGACAGCTGTCAGCCCCAGAGATAAACTGTTTCTCCTTTCTGTTTGTTCTATTAAGCATGGCACTGCATATTTATTTCCACATTATTGACTGCAGGTTATACAGGATAGAGTCCCAGGTGCATACTTCTTAATATGAATCCTTCTGAATATTGCCACCGTGTTCTCAAACTAAGTATTATGTCACCACAATTTGTTGGAAACAATTTGTGGCCTTCCCTAAATCCATCTTGCAGTGAGGATGAGCTGGAAACCTCTTCAATCTCATATAGTCAAAGAACTGCCAATACCCAGAGGCCCAGAGGATGACATTTCTAAAAGATGGTGGATTCTCTGGAGGCCAGAAGCGAGGATGTCCAGGTAACAATGGCTCTAGGGCTGAGACCCAGGAAGCTGGACACAAGGGCAGAAAAAGAGATTACAGGGAGTACTTGGCTTCTGGCAAATGTTCTCCAGAATATGGGGCTGTGTCAGGCATTGGGGGTCTTCTTAAGGAAAAGTTTGTTCTCTTTCAGGCAGTGGTTTTCAGCCTGTGGGTCCCCAGATGTTCCTGGACTGCAACTCCCAGAAGCCTCCACCACTCGCTGTGCTGGAAGGGATTTTTGGGAGTTGCAGTTCAGGAACATCTGGGGATCCACAGGTTGAGAACCACCTAGTCAGATGCCTAGACCTAAACTGAGATGACAATCAAGAAGCCCCACTACATAAACCTCAGCTTTAGACTATATTTCAATGGACAACAGCCCAGTCTTGTTTGCGTAACCTTACACAATGGAAGCGGGTTACGTCCTCACTTTCTCATGCTAAAATTTCTTTTAATCATAGTATCATGAAGTTAGAAGGGCCTACAAGGCCATCAAGCCCAACTCCCTGCTCAAGGCAGGAATAAAAATTGCAAGATATCAGCCAGTTGGTTGTCCAAATTTCTCTTCAATGCTTCGAGTGCCCTTGCAAGCAGGCCAATAGGCTGCACACACATGATGCCAACCGGTCGGGTAGACAAAGAGACCCGTCCCAGCACGATGGCCGATAGAGGCCACCATTTTGTTTGTAAGGGAATTTGCAAAACTTTCCTCCAGCACCATGTTTCCAATGAGTCAGGTGTCCCCCCCCCCCGTAAGCTGTCAGGGATGGAATCAAATACTCTACCACAGAACTCCTACAAGGGATGACTCGGGAGGCTTGGCAACTCGGATAGCGATTCAGTGGCCCTTAACAAAGAGGGGGGTGCAAGAAAGGCTCTGGTGATGGACAGCAGACAAAAGTTCAAGCTGGTTGTTTCTTAGCTAAACATTAATCCTGACCCAGATATTAGGAAAAGTAAGCCAGGGGAAATCATTGCAGGGTGAATAAAAGCAGCCTGGCATGCAGATGAAGCCATAACATTCACGCAGACCTCACCAGTCGATCACTACAAATAACGAGTAACTTGTAATTAAGTCCTTTTAGCAATAGCCAAGGGAGGCATAACTAAGTTCCAATGGTTGGAATCCTGTTGACGTTAAGCGATGCCATGGGGATGCCATCAGCCCCAGTGATGCCACAGCATTTCCCCTCAGAATTCTTGCTTATCAACCTCTTCCAAAACCACAGCAATGTCATAGGGATTCCGGAAGTTAAAAGGCTTCCCTTTCCCACCTCCTACCAACTTTGGGGATCTCTCTGGGGATTCTCTTCACCCCAGGAATTCTTTTGGAAGCTGTGTTGTAGGGTAGGGAGTGATTAAAAGCCAGATAACCACCACTGCCAGTCCCAGTCAAGATAGAAAGGTCTGGACAAGATAGAAGAGCAAGCCACCAACGGCAAAATAAGCTGTTCTTCCTATAACAACATGGAGTAGCTGCAGTCACCGCCTAACGTAAGTTTAAGAGAATTACTAGATAATTACTATGTACTTCACAGGTGGTGATATAAGGAGAGAGGGCTTTGACATGATGTTGGTCGTTGAGCAAACAATACTCCTTGACCATTTTTCGGAAGGCAGCTGTAACTTATTTTGCGCATGGGCCCTTTGGCCTTTTCCCTCCAGAAACCAATTCAGTTAATAAGAAAGAAGGTTAATACATCCTGACAGCTTGATGGAATTTCTCTTCTTTTTCTATTCATGGCATAACTCATAAAAATATCCTGCACCATATAGGCAGTCTTTTGTACTTAACTCCCATATATATGGTGGAAAGAAGAGGTTTCTCTGCGGTCATAGAGCACATTTCTCCTAAATTCGATTTTCCTTAGCTGTATCTAATAATAGACCTTTGTCCATTAAAAGGGGACGGGATGTCTAGATAACCACTACTGCATACTTAGTGTGGTGTAATGGACAAGTGTGCTGAACCAGGAATCAGGGAGCCTGGGTCCAAATCCCTTGCTTGGCCATGGAAACTCACTGGAGGTATAGAACTAGCAAAGACACTCCTTAAATATATCATTTACATTGAACACCCCATTGAGATGTTTATTAGTTGGTTACGACATGACAACATGTAATATAAACTACTGGATAACACAAGGTGGCTGGATAGTTCAGTGAGTTGGGGTACGTATCTGAATTTGGAACCAGGGGTGCAGAGTTAAATCCCTCACTGTCCCTAGGCGGTTACTTCACGTCCATTTTGTCTCTGTTAGTTAGTTGCAATTAGGAGCGGTACAAACAAATGTTACTTCAAGTCCGCCGCGCAACTACTGAAATTTGTCTTGACCACACCCACGAAACGGGTGCTAAGTGCAACAATCCTGTACCTGGTGCTGGGGTAGGGTTTTCCCTTGTCACTCTTTGTTCCCGCTTTCTGTTCCGAGACAAGAGAATGTGCAGTAACAACTGCCATGCAACAATACATTTGTTTCTCTCAGAAAACTGGGTTCGGGTTGTTGGTTTTTTTAAATTTGACTCTGCTGTATTGGCATGTGAAACCCTGATCACCAGTAATTTGAAATATCAAAAAAGTTTTTAAGCCTCCCCCCCCCCCCCCCCCAAAAAAAAGGAAAAAAAGAAGCTAGGCAAATGCTGTGTTTCTCACGGTACAAGACCGTGAGGTAACACTTGTCACGAGACAAGTTATCACGACCATGGGAACACTGAAATAGGGACAAAACCAAGTGATTGCGAACAACACAGTCGCGGAAAAAAGAAGGATGTGAAATAACTGCCTTAGAGAACAGCTGGCATGAGCGCAAGCTCCGCTATCCCAGAGCACCTGCAGAACAAGGGGCTGACTGAGCACTTGAGTACTTGATGCATAGAAAACCCCCGACAAAGTTCAACATAAATCAGAATCAACTTGACAGGACACTCTTAATTCTAAGTATCAGCAGAGGTACATGCAATTCGGATGAAATTTGCCGGAGGGGAAAGTAACATTTGCAAATGGATAAAATCTTCCTGCAGTGTTATAAAGCATGCAATGGTAGTAATACAGACAAACCTACATCGGTAGGCTAACGTCCATTGTAAAAATTTAAAAAGCCCAGTTCATTTCAAACCAAGAGCAATGGAGATGAACTTCTCATCCAGCTGTTTTCCTCTGAAATCTGGCCTTGACAATCTTTTGGTCATTGGTGGGAACTTAGAGACATACTAACTGAAAAGACAGAAATGTTCCCTCCCTGGGCTCTGAATGCTCATGTTTCTAATGCCAGTGATATGTCTGTTCATTCATTTTGCAGAGGAACTGGTTCATTGGTCCAATGTAAAATGCTGTACAGTGGGTGTGGGGGGGGGGGGACAGTGTGCTGGTGAGGGGATCATATGTCACATTGGATGATTTAATTTTTTAAAAAATTATAGTCTGCCTTTCTCCCAATGAGGGGGCCTAGATGAATGAGAAGCAGATATCTGGAACATAGTTCTGGACCATGTAACAGTGTTTCCTGTGGGGACAAAGTTGATCAATCACTGGGTTTGTTTCTTGTGTCAGTAACTCTGTCGACCAGGTTTGAGGTCACTACTGAGCCATCAATGTGTGCATTATTTGCTCAGCTCAACAGCATGGGCTGATTTTCAAGCATCTCAGGTCTAGTACAAAACATGATTTGATTTACCTCAGAATTAAGCTGGAAGCAAATTAAATAGTACTTGTGTGTTTAATTATCAGACACTTGCAGATAATTTTAACAAATTAGACATTTCAGTTGCTCAGAAGGCAGTAAATTAATGCATACAGCATGATTTGCCATATTTTGGTATATTAATCTTATTTCTCCCTTTCTTAATTGTGTTTCCTATGCTTTATCTGTTTCCTAGAGCTGTGGAGCTGCTTTATTCCAACAGCAGTGAAACTTAGAATTTGGGGTGTGTAGAATTAATAATATGGATAATAATACTTGGGTCTCAGCAGGAAGCAGCACTTTAAAGGAACCTAAACTGTCAGTACACAAAGCTCCCTGTGAGAGGAAAAATCCAGAATATGGTACAATACATGTAAAGGAAAGAGGCTGGAGAGACGTCTGTGGCATAATGGAATGGGATGGCTCTTAGTATTAGAAATGTGAAGAGAGGGCACAAGAAAATATGCTACACACAGGGAAGAAAAACCCACAAAACTCTTAATGAATACTTAATAAATTGGAAAATGCCTTGGTTAAACATCAAATTGGAGCGTGCTCGCTTTAAAAGGAGAGAGACGAAAACCAGGTCTCGCTTTTTCACTCGCTCCTGTTTTGCCATTCCAGTTGCACATGTGGAGAGCTAATGGTAACTGCACAGCAGGCAAGGTTTTGGAAGAACTCCAGGCCATCCCAAGGCATTCTGCCGCCTGACACAAAGACAAGATGGCGCTCCCTCTGCCTTCCACATAAAGAGGCCGGCTGGGCTGGCAGTTGAATTATGCTTCACTCTCTGGGACTGGGGTGGAGTCCTCCACCAAATCCAACAAAGAAGATGGATAGTTTAAGAGGTGCCGCTCAGGTTGTGTAGTCTACAAAGCGTTGTCTTCCTACAAAGTATGTGGAACAAACACGGAGTTCAGGAACTAAAAGCAGAGGGCTGTTGGGGCTCCTGCTACCCTTTCCACAGAATCTGCCACACGAGGCAGTTGCCTCACTCTGCCTCAGGTCAGAGCTGGCCCCAGGCCCAGCCCTTCTCAAGGGTGTGTGTGAAGAATCAGCAGCAGGAGCCGGGAATTCACCAGGACACTTCCACACTTCTTGATTGAATGCTGGAGACATGGAATAAATACGCTTTCCTGTGAGCCATGGTTCACCCACCAGAGACAATAAAAAAGCAAAGCAAAGTGTTCTGCTTATATACCGTCCCATACCACTTTAAGTAGTCTCTGGGCAGTTTACAATTTTAAATACAGTGTGCAGGCTACACATTGCCCCCCCCCAGCAAGCTGGGTACTCATTTTACCGACAGTCTTTAGACTCATTTTACAATAGTCTTTAGTTGGTGGAGATATCGCTAAAAATCCAGATACACACATTTTACATATACTGTACCCATTTCGTTTGCAAAGCAGAACTGTGCTATGCATTGGCTTTCCTGGTTTGTTGACACAGCAATGTAAATGACTTTTGCTACCCGATACAAATACGGATGCTTTAAAAGCTTCTCTGTTCGTTGTTTTTCTCTGAATCTCAGCCTCATTCTCCTCCATCCTTTTGTATGTAGCAGGTTGTAAGGTTCTGCTTTGCCTTCTGGCATGGAATTTTTACAGGTATTTTGAATGCATTTTTTCCACAGCCAAAATGTCCTTAGGCATATTTTTCAATTATGTATATTTTAGCCATTTTAAACCATGCATATTCTATCTATCTATCTATCTATCTATCTATCTATCTATCTATCTATCTATCTATCTATCTATCTATCTATCTATCCGAAATGCCTGGCAGGCCTTGCAAATGTGTTGATTTCTGATTCGCCTTGGGTTCTTTAGCCACCTTGGCTCCTTTTCCAAGGAGAAAGGCAGAGGAAAATGTTCTAAATAAATAAATAAATAAATAAATAAATAAATAAATAAATAAATAAACCTTTAAAAGCCAGGCAAGGTATTTGCTCTGCGACTTCAGCATTCTATAGAATAGTGGTTCCAAACTTTGTGTCATCAAATATTATTGGATTACGACTCCCACAAATCCTGGGTAGTGTTGAAGGCCTGTGGGGTTTTAGTCCAAGACAGGAATGGGAATGAAATGGAAAAAGAATGTTTTGTTTCATTTCCTGCCCTCCCCTCTTTGATTTTATTTCATTTCTTACGAACTTCCCAGGGGAGTTACCCCCCACCTGCCTCTGAGCTGAGAGGAGGCTAGAAGTCAGAGCTGAGAGGAGGAGGCAGGGAGCGCCAGAATGGTGGCGGGGATCCACCCCCTCCTCTTCCCTCTCCTGGGCTCCAGCGGTGGCAGTGGTGGCAGCTCATTGTGAGCCCAGCAGGTAAGGAACCCCTTTTACAGATGGAACGAAATGGTTCATTTCAATGAAAAAAAACCCGGCCGTTTCATTTTGTCTGTATCAAAATGCTGCTTCCTCATTTTGTTTTGTTTCGTTTTGTTTCATCCCCTAACGAAATGACAAAACAACATTTTGTTTTTCGTTTTGTGCCCCTCCCTAGTCCAAGATCATCTGGAAACCCACGGCTAGGAATCCATGCCATGGAGAATGGAAAAAATCCTTATGGAACCTCCTCTGAAGATGATGGTAATGAAGTTGTTGGTTGTTTCCTGAGACAAACAAACAGATGCCTGTTTCTATTAAGGCAGGTATGTCCAAACTTCAGCCCTCCAGATGTTTTTGGACCACACCTCCCACAGTCCTTTTCCATTGGAAATATAGGCTTGGAATTCTGGGAGTTGTGGTCCAAAACATCAGGAGGAGCAACATACATGCCTGTATTAAGGTATCTCCAATTCTAAATGTAGAGCAGAAGATCGTATGTAACTGGACCCTGGATTTCTGATGCAAGGTGTTCTGCTTAGATGCCACCCCATATTGCTTAAAGCATTCTCCGGGCATTTACAACTTAATTATGCAGGCCAAATATTGCTTCCCCATCCCCCAGGCAAGCTGTATACTCATTTTCCAACTTCAGAAGGATAGAAGGTTGAGCCAGTCATGAGCTGCCTATCTGGGATTGAACCCTGGATCGTGAGCACAGTTTTCCCTGTCGTACAGCAGTTTAACCACTGCGCCATGAAGAGTAGACTTGTTTGCAGACACAGGGGGTTTCAGATACAAAGATTCCCAGTGGCAATGTTAAGACCATCATGACACATAGAGCATGTCCAACCCCATCTGTTTTCAAACAAGATTGGGCCTGCTTAACCCAGGAATTGGAAATCACCGGGCATCTCTTGGAAAGAATGACATCTGAAGCATGGACAGCCACCACTAACCAGAGATAACAATATGGGCTTTGATGACTCAAGGATCTTAGTCAGTACAAGGATGCTTCCTAGGTTCCTACATTCCTGACTAACCTAACATGGTGCCAAGTTGACGTGCAGTGTGTTCAAATGGGCAAGCTGCTTCAGGTTCTCTGTAAGAAAGCTCTAGGGCACTCAATAGAAGCAATGCTCAGCCGTCATCTCCATGGGCACATTTGCCATATTTGACCACTCCCTTCTCCCTATCATTTCTCATCTTTTTTTTGGGGGGGGGGGGACATTCATAAAAGAAGGTGTGAAAGAAATGTTCCCAGATTCTAACCCATGGGGGAAAATGAACATCAATACTCTCTCAGCACATGGAAGGAAAGCACATCCTAAGTGCTTGATGCACTATTCATAAATAGTTCATGAAAGTGAATGTACTTTTAACTCTTACACCAGACACAACTGCATATAATTAGGGGAGAGTAAACCAGAAAGAAAGAGAGAGAGAGAGAGAGAGAGAGAGAGAGAGAGAGAGAGAGAGAGAGAGAGAGAGAGAGAGAGAGAGAGAGAGAGAGAGAATATCCTTGATGAAAGACCTAATCCAGGTTAAAGAAAAAACTATCTCCCTACAGGACATTTAAAGGACAGAGTCACAGACACAATAATTCAGCATATCAGCAAGGTTGGGAGAAGTCTCCTGGTATTCTACCTCATGCACAGCTGGGAGGTGTGAAGAATTCAGATTGTGAAATGATATATTATCTTCTTAAATTTCCACAGCCTAAAATGTTGTACAATTCTTCTTTGGTATCTGCATTTCTTCAGACTTTCCAAATATACAGTGTATGCAAACATAGATATAAGTGGTACCTATAAAAACATATTGGCAATATCTGTGCACAATCTTTGAAAAAAATACAAAAATCACAAACTGAGGTAAAACTGAAGGCGGTAAAACTGAGAAAAAGTGAAATCAAAGTTTGCTCCTACCAACCAGAAGCCTGATGCATTTGGGAAAGTTATGTATAAGTCTCTTTGCTGGTGATTCAGGAAATTGTAGAAGAAGTGATTTTTCTAAGTACAAACCAGCTTCCTAAATTTACCTGCCTCTGTGGTGTGACTGTTTCCCATTAATTGACGAGCAACTGCCCAACAGTGACACCACGGCACTGAAAGAAAATAACTCATTTTCTCTTCATAACAATTCTATGTGGTGGTTGATTCCCAGCAATACTGACTGGGCTACAAAAAATGGCTGAATAGGGACTCAAACACTGATTTTAAAGGTGTTTTCTACGTTCTGGATTATTTTGATCCACAAAAGATTCTAGATACAAATATCCAATTAAACAAACAAATCCGGGTGAATTATTCAAAGTTATTATATTAATGGAGAGTTGCACAGTCTACTTTTTTTTTGAATGCTTGAGCTCTTTCACCCCTAGAGAAATTAATTGTTATTTGTTTCATCAAACACTGAGTAAAATGGAAAAATAAAAATAAAAGAATGTCTAGTTTTTAAAGGGGATGTTTTATTCAAAAGCAAAGCCAAACATTTAACAGCTGTCCATTTGTGGGTAGAAACAAGAAAGAAAGAAAAACAGTGCACTGCTATTTATCTTCCATATGAAGGAAACCCCACTGTATCTGGCTGAGGTAAATGTGCTGAATCAGCAAAAGAAATGGAGGAAGGATAGCCATCTTGTGAAACTCTGCTTCCCACATTACTATGTAAATTCCACATCTTTTCACTGAATCGTTTTTTTCCAATAGCGACAAGTACAATCAAGTCAAGAGTAGGTCTTGCCATGACAGCTCGCTGAAATTCACCATTTTCCTCCCCCATATGAGGCAATGTTTGCAAATGAAGAGAATTAAATGATATTAACAAGTAACTTTGAAGTATTTGATAGTTTGGACTACAACTCTCATACATTCTATTCCAGGGATGGCGAACCTATGGCACGGGTGCCAAAGGTGGCACTCGGAGCCCTTTCTGTGGCCACCCGACATCGCCCCTTCACAGCCACCTGTACTCAGGTTAAATGGCTATATTGGCATTTTGCAAAAAAAAAATTAGTGGGTTTTGAATCACAGTTTGGGCACTCGGTCTCTAAAAGGTTCGCCATCACTGTTTTATTCAATAGGACCAATGGTCTTGCATTACAGAATTTGTTACCCCAGACATATGCAACACACCTGGTGGACAGAAGCTAACCTGTGGTTCCTCAGGTCCACCTAGCCTCCTCTGTTATTCTTTTTTATGTTAAACAGTCTATCTTTAGGAACTAATCTCAGTTGATCTCAGCAACTTATGGTTTCGTTTCAGAGATGGGTTTAAACTGCAATCTGAACCTCTCGAACCATTGCAACAACATTTTGCTTTCCATGTTGAGATCCACTTGAAAGAAAGGGTACATCTGAAACACAGCAGGGGCCTTAAGAACCAATATGAGACTTCATGCTAGAGAATTTAAAAAAGAAAAAACTGAATGGACTAAAAGAATAAAAAGCCAAAAAGTGAGGAAAGCCCTTTGTTTCTGTACCACCAGTACTTTGAAGTTCAACTGAGTAGGAAAGACAGAGAAATATTTTTTCAGTATGACCCCATTACTTCGTATAGCTCCATTTCCAGAGTATGCTGTCACTCACAATGAAATTTTTTTGCTGAGGTGTTAGCTGGAGGAATTCTAATATCTGCCAGTTGTGTGGATTTTTATAGGAGATTTAAAAAAAAAGAGCCAAAGATCTAAGTCCTGGAAGTTGGATCCAGTTTCTCCACCTGAATTATTTTGTCGATTTGGTAAGGCTTAAAGCTATAGACAAGCTGTCGAGAATAGCTCTCCTCACGTCTGAAGCAGAGAAAGTGAAAAGAGCTGAATGTGAATGGCAGGTTTTCTTCAGCCTAAGAAGCAACACGAACCTAGAGGCCACCGGTCACGACAAGCTCACCACCAAATAAATAAATAAATAAATAAATAAATAAATAAATAAATAAATAAATAATGTTGGCTCGTTCTGAATAGAGTCACCAAAGTCGTCAACTGTTGTTTCCTTCAGGGCCAAAACACACGGGCGGACACTTCTGATGTCACAGACACGGGACATGGAAGGGTTGGACCAACTGACTGCAAAAATTAGCGTAGGAGAAATCCAGATATTATGGTAAACCAGAGAATATGGCGAGCTCGATCCAAGAGGGAAAGGCTTTTTTTTTTGGTGGGTGCACAGATGGCAATTTTTTTTTCTTTGTAGAGGATAGGCTAGGGACCTAAAATTTAAATGGGATCACTTACAAAAAATAAAAAATAGACTTTCCTTACTTCAATAAAGCATCTTTTCTCCAAAATAGGACACGTATATTGGGACGTGTGTGTGTGTGTGTGTGTGTGTGTGTGTGTGTGTGTGTGTGTGTGTGTGTGTGTGTGTGTGTGTGTGTGTGTGTGTGTGTGTGTGTGTGTGTGTCTCAGTGTCCCTGAGGTTGGGTTTCTTCCTTTCTTCTTTTCCTTGTGATTTAAAAGTGCATTCACTAGGGGTGTTGGGGGCTATATTGCTGCCTCCTCACTAGCTGCAGATAGTGTCAAGAAAACAAATGGAGCCCAGTGCTGTCTGATTGAAAGCAAATACTTTAGGGCTCATTCGGTGGTCCTTTGGGTGGGAGCTAATTTAAAAATGCTTAGTAAATCAGTAAACAAGCTAGAATGTGCAAAAGGAAGATAAAGCAGCAAGGAATGGAATCTGAAGGAAAAGCTCTAAGGAGAGGGAGAGCGAGAGAGAGAGAGAGATCAAGCAACTGAACCAAGTACTGTATCTGAGAAGTTGCTAAGAATCTCAAGCAACTTTGGCATGTATGAGAAAGATTCAGCTTCTTTCCAGGATGCTCCATGGATTAATTGAGCTGGCTGATGGGTATTGACTGTAAAAATAGCACAATTAGATTCAGGAGATGCAACCTGCATTTTGCTGACCAGCCTGCCTTGAATTCAGCATCCCCTTCCTAAGAGTGAAGATAAATTAATAATCATTATCAGCATTACTATATGATGAAAAACCAACTTATAGATGTATTTGTCACACTGGGGGTGACTGTCCCCATCATTTTCTATTTAGAAGTTTATCTTTTTGATGGTTGGTTCTCTTCAAGATAGATAGATAGATAGATAGATAGATAGATAGATAGATAGATAGATAGATAGATAGATAGATAGATAGATAGATAGATAGATAGATAGATAGATAGATAGATAGATAGATAGATAGATGAAGAAGGAAGAAAAGATAGATAGATAGATAGATAGATAGATAGATAGAATTAAGCCTCAAAATCTTGCTGCCAATTATTTATTTATTTATTTATTTATTTATTTATTTAGATTTATATAAAGTGTAAATATGATTATATAAAGAATCATATTTATATAAAGTTCTTTTAAAATACTATGAGCCACTTTGAGTCCCCTTATCAGGAAAAGGTGTTCAACAGACAATTTAAATCACAGCAAAATATACATTAAAATGTGCTACACTGTAATAGTCATTGAAACATATTGAATACTTGAAACAGGAAAAACATGGAAAGCTATCTTAACTTTAAAAATGGCATTCAGGGACACAATTATGATTGTTAAAAGACTGCCTGAAATGATGGGTCTTCAGCTGTCGACAGAAGGAGAAAGGAGAGGGTGCCAACTGGACCTCCTGGGGGAGAACATTCCATAACCCATCATCAGCCACAGAGAAGGCCCTCTTTCATGTTTCCATCAACTGTGCCTCTCCTGGCAAAGGCATGTTGTAGCTGTTTGCTGCATTAGGGATAAAGATGATTTTCAAAAAAAAGGGGGGGAGAGAACCAACACAAGCTGGCAATCATAAGCCTTGTTCTGTTGAGAATCAGAGAGATTCAAACACAAGAATCATTATTGTAATCCACCTTGGGTCCTTTTCCAAGGAGAAAGGCTGGGTAAAATTATTATAAATAAATAAATAAATAAATAAATAAATAAATAAATAAATAAATAAATAAATAAATCGTTAGTCCTAAATTGATGAGTGGATTCGTTTTGGTTTTAATGTTTAGAATTGTGTGTGCTTTCCATCCTAGACACGGAAAATCATGTGAACTTCAGAAAAAATAAAAAGAGTAATAATAATTAAATAAATTCTA